>CM062820.1:409290987-410490987 GCA_031772625.1 Pinus tabuliformis
ATTATAACATTGTCGAAGACATGAAAAGAGATCATGCTAATATTTCAATCTTTGAGCTCACAAATACAACAAGACAACATGAAATGATACTCCAAGCACTTGTAGCATAGCCTCCTTCCAGTAATGAAGTTTTTGCTTCTCAAATCTATAGTTATTGTTGTTAATTTAAATAATAACACTCATTTCCCTAAATTTATTTTAATATTTGAAATCTTGAATTTTAATGTCCATAATTGCTTGGTCGATTCTGGTGCATCCACGGATGTCATGCCATTCTCTGTTGCTAAAAAAATTAATGCTAATGGGGAAAACACTGATGCTTGAATCATATAGTTGGATAGATCATTAGTTTGGGAAATTGGTGAACTCAATAATGTTATCATTCATTTTTCATGATGCCATAGAGTTCACCAGTGCATTAATATTGTTATTATGGACATCTCCAGAGCCTATGGTTTACTTTTGAGTAGAGATCGGTCCAAAAAAATGCAAGGGTATTTCTCAATAGACTAGACACATTTATGGCTTTCTTACAAGGTAAGAACAATCATATTCGAGTAGAAAGTGAGCCTGATATGAAATATACCATGAAACCATTTGGTGGACACAACGATTTGGTGGTCTTTGCAGATGTCATTTTTTAAAATTGCTTTCTGGAAGTAAATCACAAATGTTATCTAGCACAACTTTCACCTGTACCAATAGATACAAAGTTGGAACTCCTTCCTCAAAATCCAACTGGTGAAAATGAATCTTGCATTATAGATGTGAATAGTATTAGTGTAGGAACTAACTCTAGTATTGCTAACATTTGGACATTGTATTTTGATGGTTCGAAAACGTAGGAGAGTTCTCGAGCTAGTTGTATTTTAATATACCACAACAAAACAAACATTTGATCTCTTGTCTCTTGGAATTTGAGTGCACTAACAATGTTACTGAATATGAAGCATTCATTTTAGGTTTAAATAAATCCATTGACCTCAAGGTTGAAGAACTCAAAGAAATAAGTGAATCAAAAATTGTTACACGCTAGGTATGAAATACAATACATTATGTTTCACCCAATCTAAAAAATTATTAGCAAGAAGTATGACATCTTATTTCACATTTCCAAGCTTTTAATATTAATTATGTTCCTCAAATTTGTAATGTTACTACTGATACATTAGCTAATGTTGTTGCTAGGTTGTCACCTTTAAAGGATGGCTTTTCAATTGAAATTATTTATAAGCCATTCGTGTTCGACAATATAACTAACTTTTGTGTTTTTGATGACGACCATCAGATACTGGACTTTATGGAAAATGATGATGCATTAAAGTATGCAACCATCAATGAAGACAAGCATGAAAAAGCATTGTAGGGATCAACTCAAGTGAATAAAGGAAACCCCATGCCAAAGGGTGTGGTATATTTGGAAAAGCTATATGACCTGCAAAATCGCTTAAAGGGAATAGTTAATGCAAAGACTCACAGTTCCACTATGTTACACAAACAAGTGAATCTCGGTACAAAAGAATATATGAATTATGTAAATATTAGCATGTGTTTCACACCTCAAGAGTGGAAAGCTTTCATCCGCCTCTTTAAACAATATCGAGATGTATTCACATGGATGTATGATGACCTAAAAACTTACGACACACAGATAATCGAGCATGTGATTCCCATCAAAGAAGGAGTAAATCCTTTTCAACATAAATTGAGAAAATTTCACCCTATGCTTGAACCCCTCATTCAGAAAGAACTCAGAAAGTTGTTGGATGCTCAAATCATATTCAAATTTCGTCATTTGACATGGGTCTCTAATCTGGTTCCCATGAGAAATAAGTTCTGGGAGATACATCTGTGTGTTGATTTTTGCAATGTGAACTGGGCTTTAGAAAAGGATAACTATACTGCGTCATTGATGGAACAAATTCTTCAAGCAATATCGAGGTCAAAGATGTTATTCTTACTAGATGGTTTTTCTAGCTACAACCTTGTTCTGGTAGCAGAACCTGACATACATAATACCACTTTCAAGACTAAGTGGGGTAATTTTTCATTTAAGAAAACGAATTTTGGAATAATAAATGCAAAAGATAAATTCTAACGAGCCATGGACATCACATTTTGTGGTTTTATTGGACAAATTTTCATGGTCTAATTAGATGATGTGACAATATTTTCAAAGAAAAGATCTGATCACTTATGTCATCTGAGGCAAGTTTTCGAGCAATGTCGCAAATCTGGGATATATTTAAATCCTAAGAAGAACATATTGGAGTGTTTGAGGGAAATATATTGGGCCATATTATTACAAAGAGTTGGATTAAAGTGGACCCAGAACATGTCAATCTATCACTGAGATTCCCTTTCCGGCAAACAAGAAAGTTATGCAATCCTTCTTAGGGAAATAAATTTCCTATGTAAGTTCATCTATGATTATGAACAAATAGTAAAACCATGCACAAATAGTAAAACCATTACAAGAGGTTATTAAGAAGGATGCAACTTATAAGTGGGATAAAAGGGGAAAAGATGCCTTCACTCATATCAAGCAAGAAATCACCGAAGCTCCAACACTATATAGTCCAGATTTCGGCAAATATTTTATGTTGTATACTTTTGCTTCTGGCACTTCTCTTGCAACCATTCTCACACAAAAGGATGATCAAGGTAATGAGCGGCCTATATCATTCATGAGTGCTGGATTACAAGGACCTGATTTAAACTATCCAATCACTGATAAACAAGCATATGTAGTGTACAAGGCGCTGAAACATTTCAGGCCATACCTTTTGAAAAATCATGTCATCATCTTTGTGCCTCACCCAACAGTCAAATTGTTGTTTTTTCAACAAGATATGGGTGAAAGAACGGTGAACTAATGACAAGTTTGCAATAGTATGATCTTGAATTTAATCCAATTCACACTATAAAATTCCATTGTCTATGCCAGCTCGTGACATAAGTGGTTAACACACTAGAAGAAGAGTCTTCTCGGTGGGAGCAAGAAATTGAAATGTATAACATTGAGCAAGCTACCCCCACTAACGCATCCACCTCAGTGTACACGGATGTGAGACAATATCTTGAGCATGGAACCTTTTTCCTCACCCTTATCGGTATGATAAAATAGATCTATTCGAATTAAAGATCTATCATATCAGTTGGTACATGGGGTGCTTTTCTGGAAGCACCATAATGGGGTCTTGCTCAAATGTCTAGAAGCACCAGATTCAGAAATGGTGTTATAGGATCTTCACGATGGATCAGCTGGCGAGAATTATGTGGGTGATAATACTATGCACAAAATCATGTGGGACGACTATTATTCACCCAAAATTTTCAAGGATGCTCATGCTTATGCCCGCAAGTCTCCAGTTTGTTAGAAATATGTTAGTCGTGATAGAAATTCGATCACCCCATTGCAACCGTTTTCTATATAAGACCCTTTTTAGCAATAGGGATTGGATGCCATTGGTAAAATCTTTCCATGCTCATCAAAGCGGCACCGATACATCCTAACTGTTGCAAACTATTTCACATGGTGGATAGAAGCAATTTTTCTCAAACAAGTGAATGAACAGGAAGTCATCAATTTTCTCAGACAAAATATCATCACCAGGTTTGGCGTTCCTACATCACTTGTTTTCGATAATGAAATGAATTTCTCATCATTTAAAATTTATGATTTTGCATTAGAGAATAACATTATTTTTAAATATTCATCTAACTATTATCCACAAGGTAACATCTTGTTGATTCAACCAATAAAAATATGATATGTATTATCAAGAAAATTGTATACTCTGAACAAAGGAATTGGCACAATGCTTTGTGGGTTGACCATGTTACACCTAATCCCTCTTAGAGAACCTCCCCTTATTGGTGTATTGAAAGAAGCCATCCTAACTCTGAACATATATCTCCCAACCCTTCAACTTTCTCAAGAGTTCCAGGGTAAGCCTTTCACTATGGTTCAAAGTGGGATAGACACTCTTTTGAAGCTACAGGAAGAAAGGAGGAAAGCAAAAGAAAAATTGTTATCCATCAGAATTATATCAAGCGATGGTTTGATAAGGAGTTTGCGGGGAATAAGGAGTTTATTTTGGGAGACCTAGTTTTGAAGTGGGATAAAGCACAAAAAGAGAAAGGGAAACTATAATAAAAATAAAAAATAAAGAAGGGGAGTATGCAATGCCCCTAATAATAACAAATAATAATAATAATAACAAATAAATAATATAATATAATGTTAAAATATAAGTAAATAAATAATAAACAATAAATAAAATATAATAATAATAAATAAATAATAAGTAATGAAGAGAATATAATAAGAATAAATAATTAAAATAGTAAATAATAAAATGAAGTTCTAAATAACTATATATAAAAGTAAACTATAAAAATGGTAAAAACAAGTAAAGTTAACAAAAAGTAAAAATGAATAAAATAAGAAAGAGTTAAATTAAGAGAAATATTAAAGTAAGTAAAAGTTGGCATGTTGAAACATGAAATGTGTGCATACAGATCCTCTTTCCATTTTTGAAACCATTTGGTCTATATAATAGATGACAAGGAGGATGAGATTCAACCATTCCTTCATCCATTTTCTTGGGAGAAAAGTGTTGTTAGGCAAAGGATTTCATGGCAATAGTACATTGATTGAGGCTCACAGGTGGCCAACTGTAGAAAGATTATGTACAATTGAGCCTACAATTGGGTGGAAAGTTGTTCCCAAAAACTTTGTTGCGGTTAACAGGATTCAAATTCACACGTAAGGAATATCGTCGTTACAGGTAAGTCATATTTACTCATGTTTTTAGGAAATTCTATGCTAATTAGTTGGATAGTTATTAAATACATGATTGATATAAGTAGTAGTATATTTTAACTTTTGGTTTATTACATATGGTATCAGATCCTAGGCTCAACCCTTAGGGCCTATGGGCATTTTAATGTAGAAAACTTCGTTTATTTCTAGAATTTTCAATTGCTACTTCCATAGGAGAATACTCGAGTTTTGTTGTCCATCGTCAGCTTCAAAATTCTTCAATTGCTTAAATTTTTTATGTGACGTCTAGGTACAAGTTTGAAAGAAAACAATATATATATATTTAAACTCGAGTTCAATAATTTTGCTTTTGACGACAAAGAGAAATTTAGTTAAAAATAATTGAAAAATAAATACAATTTTAAAACTTGTTTTCAATAGATGCATTCAAAATTATATATATATATATATATATATATATATATATATATATAGTAAAAATAAATAATTTTAAAATAAAATAATTGTTATATAAGACACTAAATCAATACCATTTCTTAAGAAGATAGATACAAAATTTATTGGATTATTAAATTTAGATTTTGGATTAAGTAGTGTCCAAATAAATTCATTGACAAATTGCACGCTGGTGATGATAATGATAATGATAATGATAATCGACTTCGAAATCTTACATTGATTGTAATAAGAGATTCTTTTTTGATAAATAAGTATTGACTTTTATGCTTAAATATATAGTTTATTACTTTTGGTGCAAACTATAAAAATAAATATATTAAATATATTAAAATGACAAAGCAACCACTTTTAAAAACAATAACAATATATAAAGAATTAAATTTATTGTCTTATTCTCATTTTAAAAGTATTTTAAATTTTATTATTCATATATATATATCATAAAAGTTATTTGGTTGTTATCTTAAACTTTATGATTTATTTTTGAATTAAAAAAAATATTTTAAAAATAACTAAAATAAACGCTAATTATAAATAATTAAATTTTATATTCTAAATTGTAAACTAATTATAAATAACTAACATTATATCTCAAACTGGAAACCAACACCTAAAACCTAAAGAGAAGTTCTAGTTAATTTGATATGACATACATAATTATTATTAATATAAAAATATGTATTAGTAAAAATAGAGATCTAAAATACGTTACTGTAGTGGGTCATACCATCTAAGTGCACCACTAGTACGTTTTTCTAAGATCTCAAGCATCACTTTTTTTAGTATTTATTTGATATTTTAAATTGGCTCAATATCTTTAATAATCTAAGTGAGATCTCAGTGTTTGAGGGTTTTTCCTGCTTTGCCTTATCTATCTATATATATATATATATATAATCGACATATTATAAAAGGTGCTTTATTTTGGTTAATAAAGTATACAAATAAAAGCATTTTTAAATGATAATGATTGTAAATAAGATAGAGGTAATGGTGATAGAGGTGAATATTAAATATTAATTATAATTAAATTTGTAAGTGTTTATTTTTATGGATTTAATTATGTTTTATGTTTAAATCATTATATATGGGAGAAATTATAAAAGTGATTTTATATTTTATTTTGAGAGAATATTCTAAATAATAAATTATACAGTTATTATTCTTATTTATGTCAGAATAGAGAATAGCTTAAGTTGATAGGATGGATTTCTTATTCCTATTAAACGAAAAAAATATATAATTAGGCTGGTTAGTAATCAAACTAATTAGATTTAATCAAGGTTACTGAGTGATATTTAAAAAGGTCACATTATGAGATAGCACATGTATTTATCACATTAATTAGATGTTAACTTCTATTTATCAAATATTTGTTATATTCATAATATATGAAAATATCTAATGTTGTACTAATAATAAATTGGTAATGAAACATATTGAAATAAATAGGTTTTTTTTTTTTAAGGAAACAATGAATTAATAAAATACTTGGAAAAAATAGAAAAGTATGAGCTAAAAAAGGGTAATTTTTGAACATTTCTTTTTCATATATTTATTTTGTATTATTTAATAAAAATATTATAAATGTAAATGAAAATTCAATCTAAATTTAAAAATATAGATATGTCAATATTGTTTTGAATAGAGTCCACGAGGTCTTGAGTAGATGGTGATCAGGTTCTATGTTAAGGCACTCCTTGATGTGAAGTCATCGATTCAATTCTTCGCCCTGATCGGGGTGATATATTGGACATGATGAAGATGTAGTCCTGCAAAGCTTACAAAAAAAATATTGTTTTGAATAGAGGGTGAAACTTGCAAGTAAAGAGACAGTAGCATATCTATGCATGTCTCGCAAATTGTGAATTTTCTTATTGAAAAGAGAGGAAATGATTATTGAAAGCAATTGGAATCTTGTTGAGAATACAACAATGAGATAGCTTAGATCATAGATGGATGTTGAATAATCTTAGTTCGTAGTTGTTATTCGTTCTTTCTTTAGGCAATGAAAATTATTTGGTTGATGAATCATGATAATCATGCTTATGGAGTATTATTGCTCTATATTTGATATGTATTAAGATGTTTATCACATTTATGATGTTATGATATGAGGTTATATTGACATGTGGTTAGTTTATTATGTGATGTCATGATATATCCTTGATGCAAATATGTTGATGTTAAAACTCATGGTATTTAATGATATGAAGCATATGGTTGTTGCATGTAGATTTTTACCATTAAATATGTTGTGATAACAATGATGTTATATTCTTATGATGGCATGAAAGAGTTGGAATGTGGATTATTTATTATGATGTTATAAATAATGCATTGACTACATGTTGAGATGTGGTGATTGACAGGAAATCAACAAATGGGATGAGAGGGTCAGTTTATTTGATGATCTCATGGGAGCCCATACCTGTGAGGGAGAATATGTAACACCATAGGGGTTGGAGACATACTCAATAAAAACTACATATGCTAGTGGTTCCTTTATCTTGTATAACTCTTGATGGATAGCTCTTGAGGGGCTATGGGACCATCTTGAGGAGCCCAAGTGTCTGATATTGTAGACCAAGTGCTTGATAATGGATTGCGATGTAAAAGTCTAGTGGGGGTGTAAGGACTTCGATGTCTAGGGTTGTGCACCTTAGTGAGTGTGGAAGGAGTGGGACAACCTTTTGAGATGCTTGGAGTACTACTGCATGGAGTACTGAGTCAGGTGCATGCCTTGGGGCAGATGAGGCCTAAGTCAGATGCGAACCTTGGGCTATGGTATAGATCGATGAGGTTTATTCCTTGAGAGCATATTTTAAGTGATTGTTGTATCTTAAATGTTAGTGGATATATGAAAAGGTAAAGACCAAGTTGGTCCTCTTAAAATTAGAGCTACAAACAAATTTTCTTAAAGTGTTTTAGAAACATTTTGACATTAAATAATCCAAACAAATCATTATCCTTTGTAAGCAACTTAAATAATGGTGATGGTATTTTTGTGAATTTTTCTATAAATTGCTTATAATATCTTGCATGTAAGAAACTTCAAACATCCTTTTGAGTTTTTTGAATGGGTAGTTAGGAAATAACTTTGATATTTACTAAATTAACATTGATTCTTACAAAATATTGCTAATGAAAAAGAAAAATACCTTCAGGCGCAATTTGAATTGGAATGTAACCACTACATCCATCAAGAAAAGAAAAATGTTTTCCCCATTAAGGTAACTAAGACTCGATCTATGAATGAGAGAGGAAAGTTCTATTTTAAAGTGGATTTATTTAATTCCTAGTGGTTTATGCAAACTCACCACTTCTCACTTCTCTTACAGGCTATTATAAAGGTGATACCCACCAATTGTCTAAAATTGGATAAATGAAATTCACATTCAGTAACTTTTGTAGTTCTTCTTTTACATTTTCCAGTAGAACTAGATTCATTTGTCTTTGGGGTTGTCTAATAGGTCAAATGTTGTCCTAAATATAAATATGATGTATGCATGTATCAAGATGAATTTGACTTATATCGATGTATTCCCATGTGAATGCACCAAAATGTTTTTTTGGCACTTTGATTAATTAATTTATTTGAAATTATTCAAGGTTATAATTAATATTCAAATATTTTCCTTGATTAATTTCCATAGAAGCACTATAAAATTATGATATTTCATTTATAAATAATATGGAATTAAACAGTGATGACAAAGTATCCATAGTACAATTTTTCTGAACATTTTTGTCCAAGATATGATGAAGAAGACTAGCCCCTAAGATATTGAGTAAAATATGAATTAATAATAAAATAGTTAAAATGATATTTCTTCAACATATTCTTTGAGATTTATAGCTTGGTCATATGTTAAAGTTGATTGTATTATATCTTCATCACTGTTTGGATTATTAAACCATTCAACATTTTCCAATTCTTTGAAATATTTTTTTGATGGATATAAAGCAAATTGCTTCGCTAAATCACCATGTGAAATTGTCATATTCCCATATATACAATTGATGAATGCATTAATAGTAGCTAACCATGTGTTGTTGTTGCTAAAAAACTCTCCAAAGTTTTGCCTACATTCAATTTTTGGAGCCCCCCTTTGATCATGTGAATTGTCATTTTAGGTTATTAGAGTGGTCTAGTACTTGCTTTCAAAGTTTTCAAGTCCTTTTCTAGAGAATCCGAAGTGTCATCTTTTGTTAAGGGAAGTGTCATTCTTTGTGGAAGATAGCTTTGGAACATCTTTAATATGAACATATGGTGTATTATGTTGCATTAATCATTCCTACCTAATTAGAGGACATGCATTGGACTCACTCCTAGGGTATTTCACACTTTCTCTTTGTAGTTGACACTTTTGTTGCAAAGGTATATCTTAAGTGTCACACGTGGAGGTAAGTGTTGTATTGTTGTTGTTTCAGTGAATGCATGTTGATGTTGGGTACTAAGGGTTTCCTTGAAATGTGGGTGATTTTTTGTGAGTGTGTGAGATCATTTTCATTTCTTGTTATGCTTTCATTCTTACTGCTTTGTTACATGGATCCCACACTTAGTCATTTTCAGAGCTCTCAATGTCTTTGCACACTATGTATTCCTAAGACACAATGAAGCACCCTCCACCTCCTAGAACTGAACACTACATAGTCCTAGAGGACAATCTACCATAACTGTGCATTGTGCAATCCTAATGCTCATACACTTAGATATGCTAGTTGCACTTTCCCAATGCGTTGTTTTTTTATCAACCTAGTCTTTCCCTATGCAATGCACAATCAAAGTGGACAATGGAACCTCTGTTGGACCCTTACAGTGCTCAACTATGTAGTCCCTTGAGCCTCTCCTTCTTCCACTACGCACTGCACATTTATAGTGCCCAGTCATGCTTCCCTGCCTCTTGGAATTTCCCACTACACAATCCCTGACTTACCTCTCTCTTGACCATTGTACACTACATAGTTACAGTGCCTAGTTCCTCACTCCCTGCATATTTCTCTTGCACATTGTGCTCAAGAAGGCCTCTCTCCTCAATCTTTCTCATTATCCCATAAAAATTAGTATTGTGCATGAGAAACAAGGTAGACTAGGTGATTTCGGGATTGATATTGTCTTGTCATGAGTGAAATCCACTTGCAGGTGTTATGATATTAACATGGCAGGATGATGCTCAAGGAGGACATAAAGAAGATGCTACAAGAAGACACTTGTGGAATCAAGATACAAAGAGAACAAAGAGACAAAGGTACATTGAGCTATGATAGATGGATGAAGATCAAGATGACGTGGAAGATTCTATATAATAACCAGCCCTTCGGAGGATGAATATGAACTAAAAGCATATCTATCATGGACATGTCAAGATAGAAGAAAGGAGGATAGCTTAGTATTTATACACTACAATGAAGTCTTATGTCACCATCACCAAGTCATGGTTTCTCAAATTGTATCCATTAAATTCATATGTTGTCATTGTATTTTTCCACCATTTGTGGAATGTAATATTGTATTTTTCAAAAAATGAGAACGTGTAAAATGTGTGGAAGCCCAAGGGTCCTACATGGAATGTGAAAAGTCACTACAAAATTCCAAAGTCATGTAGAAGCTCAAATGTCACATAGGAATTAGAGAAGTCACATGGGAGCTCAAGAGTAATGAGGGAAGGTCAAGAGTCACAAGGGAGGTGGAGAGTCACCTCATTTGTTATATATACACCCTCATAGTTAAAGAAAAGGATTTTCACCTTGGTTTCTCAAGCTATGTATAGGACAAAACATTTGAGGAGCAAGTGGTGGCTTAACATTCCACTATTTGAACTATACTTGTATCCTTGTAATGGTGTATCATCATAGCGTTGTATCATTGTAATGGTGTATCATATGTTGTGGATGATTGTAGGAATATTCTTTCATTGTTTGTGGTGTATGTTTATGCTTCTACATACTAATTAAAATGAACTATTTCATTGGATTTAGTCTACATACTAATTAAAATGAACTATTTCATTGGATTTAGTCTACATCTTTGAATTATGTGTCTCTTTATTTCATGATTGCTATTTCTTTGTGAACTATTTTACAAGTTAACTAATGGTTCTTTTAGATATATATGTGTGTATTTAGTAGCATACTACTATTACTTTTCTTTTAAAGATTCACTTTCTCTTTCCTTTCTTGAAAGAACAATTATATACTTTACAACTGAATACATCACAAGGATAACTTACTTGTTCATCTTGAAAGTATATACATTTTCTCGTGTCGTTTATTGCATCCAAGGCAAATCATTAAGAATATGGTAGTCAGGCCCATTTCCCAGATGGGGCTTCTACTCCAAATGGTGTGAGACATAATTTGGGCTTCATATCGGGGAGACCCCCTGTATGTTAGTGATTTCCATCCCTGTCAACATTTTTGCGCTAGAAGGAGGGAAGTGTTTTTATGGATGATAATTCGTCACATTTTCATAAAGAACCTTTTGTTCAAGGTAGATTTTGTCCAAGGCTAACTCTAACTCATATATATGAGAAAGAAGTGTCATCACACTAAAGGTTTAGATTGTTCTTACAAAGTTACTTACAAGAAACTCTAGACGATTCGACCTATTACTCATTAGTTTGCTAGAGCTCTTGGATTACTTCTTGTCACATCCATCCTTCCTCACAAGAAAACAAAGAAAGATATAACCCATCACGGTGTTTTAGTTTCTTCAGTGGAAGAATTGGTTATTAAAACCCTTGAATATTTAGCTATTTCAATTGAAGAATCTATTCATCAAAGGGACCTTCCACCACCTATTGGAGAAAATCTAGAAGGAAACAAGGATGACTTTCATTTTTCCGACGAAGAACAACCGAGAGACAACGAACAACCAAATAACAATGAAAATTTGAATGGTGAAGGAGAAGACCCTTCAAAATCAGAGAGAGAAGAGGAGGAGGAGAACAAAGACATGGTTGATGACCAACTGGATTGTATGGCAAAAGGTCCTCTTGTTCTTCCAGGAAATCTTCATTGCTTACCAAAGCACTCGAAAAAGCTACTTACAAAGTATGATCCAAACAAGAAAGAGAAGGTCGAAAATAAAATTGATGACTTCTACTTGCATGTAAGAATGTTATAGGTACGTTTTGATAATGTTTCTTGTAGATTATTTTTGTACACACTTGAGGTAGAGTGTAAGTTTGGTATGATATCCTTCCACCTAATTCAGTCCATAATTGGAGGGATTTTATACAATTATTCTTATAAAAGTTTGTTGATGATAAAACCCTATCATGCTACTTAAAGAACTCGGAAACATTAAGATGGGGGATAAATAAAAGGTTAAGTATTTTAATCAAATATTTACATGAATTTTGAATAAATTCCCCACTGATGTGCAAACTCATGATTCAATCACTAAGTATTATTATATTGCCACCTTCCCACTAACATTTCCGTTTTTGTGAAACATGTTACAAAAGAAAAATTGGCTCTTAACTTTGTGGAACCAATTGTTATTGAAAATGAATTAAGGTATATTGGATTTATTTCTAATCAGGAAGATTCTAAAGACTCCAAAGGTATTGGCAAAAGTTCCCAAGCCTCTTCCACTAAAACTAACTTAGAAATATCCTTTTGATATGGAAAGATTAACTAAATCATTGAAATTTTTAACCAATGAAGTATCTGAACTCAAAATGAAGGGAAAGTGAGGCTTCTGTTGTCACTCACAGCATTATGGGTTTCAATTGGTAAAGGTTGCCCAAGAGAAGTAAAGCTAAAGCTCTTTTTTAGGCCATAAAAGCTATCAGAGCTTAACCATATACTCTTCATTGCCAAGTTCTTAGAAAAATCTTTCCAACGGTATATGGAAGTCCAAAAATGGACTCCTGGAGTAGAAGATAAAGCATTTTGAAGATTACCTTGGAAAAGCCTAGCTGATGGAGAAAAAATGACTAAGTGTAGAAGACAAATCGCAATCAGAGGTTCGAGGTTGATTGCAATCGCATATCGGTGGTCGGTGGGTCAAGGCTCAGAAACGTATTGGCGATCGGAAATCGACGGGTCCTGGGGCACATACTTATGTTATTAGCAGGTTTTAAGACTAAGTCTCAATATCGCAGATCAACGATTATAGGCACCAGGGGTGCACACTAGAGCAGGGCCAAAACTATCGCCGAACGTCGATATCGCGGGAACCGTCGATCATGTGATAAAGTGGTGCATCACTGGCGGGCTGAGAAAACCAAATACAAAGGAAATGGTTGATAAAACAAGAGGCGGGCCTCCCCTTTCTCTCTCCTCCACATGGTATTGACGATCGACGATCGGTGGGGTTGCAGCTCCAAAACATCGTAAAACCGCCGACATTGTGATTTAATATGAAATTGTTAGGGAAGGCCGATTCAAAAATACAAAGGAATTCCATGCAAAACAAAGGCCCGAAAGGCCTTTTTCTCTCTCCTCCAGGGGGCCATGTGGCGGCCTCTGATTGGTCCTTAAAGCAGACATGGCAGGTGACGTAAAAGATGATGTGGCAGTACGATTGATGACATGGCAGAGGACATGTGTCACCAGTTTCAATGTTTTCAGGGGTGACATGGGGTTATTTCACGGTGACAAGTGGTAGTGATGACATCAGCAGGTTTATAGATGATCGATAGTTCTGGGTTTCAGGCTTATCAACGATTGTGATTGCAATAAGGAAAGGCCCTGGATGCGATATATAATGAGCTGTGATTTATAAAGTTTTCACGTCCGGGATATCAACTGATGTGGTGTAAGGGGCTATTGAAGGTATTTCAAGTAACAAAGGAAAAGGCCCCCCGTGCGACAGTTGAAAGCCTTAGCACCCAAAGGGCTAAGCACTCGGTTCAAGCCCCCGATCACATGAAAGAGGAATAAAAAAGGGTTTGTATTCACAACGGCTTAAAGGTCAGTTGGGCTCGCCTATTTCACAGTGTTCCTATGTTAAAAGGCCAACATTCAAAAAAATCTCGGGTACTCCATGAAACACGACACTAGATATTTTCAGGGCACCGATATTATCTAACATAAATTTAAAAGACATATGAGTTGGCAGCTATTTCAAAGTTTGTTATATTTATTGTGGGTGACCGCTCCAGCTTAAGTGAAAGGGAAGGGACGAGACTGTTAAAGATCGAAAGTGACCAGGGACCGGTCGAGAGACGATTAATCATGACTTGGCTGGAAAACGTGAGAACCAAAGGCTAGCGAAGAGGAGTGGCATGAAGATATTTCCATAAACCATCATTTCAGTTTTGATGGATTAATTTTGTTTGTTTGTTTTGATCATGGTATTGTTATTATGTTTTTCTTTCAAGAAAGGAATCTCCCAACTATAATAGTTAGAGGATTCATGCTGAGACAACCATCCATACAGACAATTGTAAACTTTAGCTTGTAGATATTTCTGTAACTAATTTTCTTGCCCTCCCTGTCCTTATAAAAGGGAGGAAGAAACATTGAACAAAGGTTCTAAATTCTAGGAAAAAATTGTATGTGCTTCTGAAGTTGTATGGATTCCAGATCTACATCTTTCTTAATATGAATGAAACAGTGGCGATTCCCATGTTCGAGTATTACAATATTTTGTTTGTCTGTTAAACTTCCATTATGTTCACACTTCCTCTCTCAATTAAAGAAATTTTAGCTGCCATAAATATCTCTTATATTCTTATAGATTCATTGATGTTAACTAGTTAATACATGTGCCTGTATGCAATTCTGAGACTATATCTTTAAATGTGTGCTTCCTGAAATCATAGAATTCACTCTTCTTACATCCACCTATCTATATTTAGGTCAGATAAGTATATAACTCTTGATGTTTCAAGCTCTATGTGATGAGTTATTAGTCTCTTTCTCTTCTTTCATTATTCTCCAAATTCTAATTAAACTGTAAGTCCTTGATTACTCGGTCTCCACTTGTTTTTGCCTTATTCTTGAGAGTTATATATGTGAAAGGATACCATAAATACATGGCTTATATCCTTAGATGAAGGAACAAACCCAGGTTGTTATGTGTATATTTGTAATTACTATGTATAGAAGATGCATATGATGTCTTTAGTTTCTTGAGGATCATATGAGATACATAAAATTTAGATGTTCCCAGGCACTGGTCTTGTAAGAAATCCAAGGTTGTCTCTCCTTCTTTTAGCATCGTTATCGGGGATCTTATTGAAGGATTTTCCCCTCGGGATACGACAAATTGAACACCCTTCGTGTAGGTGATTGAAGTTTGTCCTGATTGCATTCATATCACCTTGGTGACTCCACACCCCCCTCATTATCATTCATAACCCTGGATTTTAAAAGGCTTCATACTCGCTCAGATGCATCCCAAAAGAAATCCCCATTTATATCTGATCTAGAAAAGTTAATTTCCAAGAAAGTCGTGAAAGAGAAAACTCCCCCTGCTTGTACTACCATCTCATCAACCTTTTCCACCTCTGCCTCCAATTCTCAGCCCACCTTTTCTCACTACTCACAACTTACTCCTAAGGCCCTGACATACCTTGCTTCTCCTCCAACCACTATGGTATTGACCTAGTTCCTCAAGAAAATTTTAATCCCCCTCCACCAATCCAGATGGCTCTCCTGAGATTTTTGCTAAATAAGTATGGACCTCTTAATTTACCTCATCCTCTGAGAGAAATTCCCCAGAACCGCCTAAAGCAAGTACCTAGGTTCAATGGGGAGATGATAACATGACAAAGGGTCACATTGAAGCCTTCAATTATTTTTCTCACATCGTAGATGTGGATCAGCTAGATATGGTCATGGGACTTTTTATATAAAGTCTCGAGGGAGAAGCCAGAAAATGGTTCAAAGATCTACCCAATGCCTCCATCACTACTTGGGAAGAGTTGGAAAACGCTTTCACCCAGAAATGGGGAGAAAAGAGGGATCATGAGTACCTCCTCATTGAGTCTAATTCCATAAGAAAAAATTCGAAGGAGGATACTTCAGAATTTATCAAAAGATTCAATAAGCAGTACAATAACCTTCCTGCTGACATAAGACCTCCTCCAACTATGGCTCGTGTGGTTTTCTTGGGAGATTTTTAGTCTGACATTAGTTTTTCTCTGAGATAAAGAAAGTCTCTTAGTCTAGACTAACTTTAGAACGATGCTCTTGAAGTGGAAGCCAATATGGTCTCGATAGGCAAGTCAAGGTTAAAGCAAGAAACTGCCGAACCCAAAAGATGGAAAGAGGATGAATCCTCCTCTGGTCAAGATAAAGAATCATCAAACCTGAAGTGGGACGAGCTGGAGAAACTCATCAGGATTTTAACACAAAAGGTTGGAAAGCTTGAAATTGAGAACAAGAACCTTTCCAGACAGAATGCTCAAGTCAACAATCGGGGCTATAACCCTCAATATAGAAGGCCTCCACTGCAACTACTTCCAAGGGAAAGAAAGGAATAGCTTGATCAGATCCCTCATCCTTTATACTTGGAAGATGGTCCTGATGAACAATCATCAGATACACAAGAGATGCAAGGAAATATGTATTCTGATTTTATCGAAGAAGAATATGAGAATATGGCTCACCAAGAGGCCAACCATGATAGAGAAGGAACAACAGAAGAGGAAGATATGGATTATTATTTCAAACAGTTTGCAAAGTTCATGCAAGCACAACCACAACGTAAGTATGATCTAAGATATTCAAAGAAGAGGACTAGAGAACTAGAATAACAAAGGGAAGCTGCTCACTAAGTTGTTCCCCCAGTACTGAATTAAGGGAAGGGTGAGCTAAATCCTAACCCTTCCAGGATAAAAATATCCTCTAATGAGGAAAGAACTAATTTAGAGGGGCACATACAAAAAGAGATACCTATTCTGTTGAAAAATGCAAGTGGCAAGGAAGAAGGAACAGAACCAAGAGGTACAAAAAAGGTCCAACTTGCATTCAATCTCCAGAAGGAGCTTGAGAAAGGTAAAAATTCCTCTTCCCTGACTGAGCTTATAAGGCAGCCTATTTAGAAATCCCAGGTCTCTCAATTTATGCATCCCTCTATCTCAACACCATCCCATGATAGTTTAAACTTCCAGGAGGAAAGGCCAATGGTCATTTTTGGGCCACACGTGGAAGAGTTGGATCCTTCAACCACACCTTTTTATGTGAATTTGGTGATCCATGACCTTTTGCTGCATAATTGCATGCTGGATTCAGGAGCATCCCACAATCTCATGCCATTATCAGTAATGGAACAACTGGGTTTGGAGATCACTAGACCATACAAAGATATGTACTCCTTTGACTCCAAGAGATTCAAGTGCTTAGGCGTGATAAAGGATTTGGTGGTGAAATTGGCTCAGATCCCAGTGAAAAGTGTGGTAATAGATATAGTGGTCATTGATATACCTCCTCACTTTGAAATTCTCTTATCCATATCTTGGGGTTCCAAGGTGGGTGGCTCTATCAATCTAGATCTAAAGTATGCCATCATTCCCACTTTTGGAGGTGAACAAAGAAGGTTGCACAGAGAATCTCGGTTTGTGAAAATCGTGACCACAAATAAAGGCTTAGAAAAATCCAAAGTACATGGAAAAGACAGTGACATCTCCTATCTATTATTAGAAGAAGCATTAGTGCACCTGACAAGGCAGTTGAAATACCAACATTTAAATGAAAATGAAGTATGGAAATTTTACTTCGATGGAGAAAACTCAAAAGATGGAAATGGAGCTAGTATATTGTTAGTATCCCCGAAAGCTAGCATGATACCCCACTCATTCAAGCTTGAATTTGAGGTGACCAACAATGTAGTAGAGTATGAGGCATTTCTCCTGCGGTTACAAAAAACAAGAAAGATGAATATCGAATTCCTAGCAGTTTATGGAGATTCCGAACTGGTTGTAAGGCATATCAGAAATCAATGCTAGGCCAAACACCCCAAGTTGAGGATGTACTGAAATGAAGTGTGGGACTTAATCGACAATTTCTTCCTGGCCTTTAACATCCAGGTTTTTCCCAAGGAAGAAAACATGATGGCTAGCTCTCTTGCAGTAGCTGCAAGCACTTTCAGGCCCCCACAGAATCCACTCCTCAGATATGAGATAGAAGTCAGACACAAACCTTCAATACTTGATAATGTCAAACACTGATAGGTATTCAAAGATGACGAGCAGGTCAAAATATTCATAGAAGTCATTGGGGAGTTTTCCCACTCCACCATCAATCAAGAAGAAGAAGAAACATTGAACAAAGGTTCCGAATTCTAGGAAAAATCTGTATGTGCTTCTAAAGTTGTATGGATTCCAGATCTACATCTTTCTTAATATGAATGAAACAGTGGTAATTCCCATGTTTGAGTATTACAGTATGTTGTTTCTCTATTAATATTCCATTATGTTCGCACTTCCTCTCTAATTTCAAGAAATTGTAGCTGCCATAAATATCTCTTATATTCTTACAGATTCATTGGTGTTAACTAGTTAATACATATGCATGTATGCAAGTCTGAGATTTATCTTTAAATGTGCACTTCCTGAAATCATATAATTCACTCTTCTTACATTCACCTGTCTATCTTTAGCTCAGATAAGTATAGAACTCTTGATGTTTCAAGCACTATGTGATGAGTTATTATTCTCTTTCTCTTCTTTCATTATTCTGCAAAATCCGATTAAATTGTAAGTCCTTGATTACTCGGCCTCCACTTGTTTTTTTCCTTATTCTTGAGAGTTGTATATGTGAAAGGATACTAGAAATACATGGCTTATATCCTTGGATGAAGGAAAAAACCCATGTTGTTATGTGTATATTTATATATTTGTAATTACTATGAGTAGAAGATGCATATGATCCCTTTGGTTTCTTGAGGATCATATGAGGTACATAGAATTTAGATGTGCCCAGGCACTGGTCTTGTAAGAAATCCAAGGTTGTCTTTGGGAGAGACAACAACTTATACCAAAAATAAGTCTTTTAATTCATTCCTTAAGAAGAACATAGGCCAACCATACAAGTCTGCACAAAGCTATAATGTTGTATTTAATGTTGAGAACTTGGGCATGGAGAACTATTGTACCTTTCATCAAGAAGCACACTTTGAAAAAACATGCCCTCAATGGAAACACAACATGAATGTTATGGTTGCTAATGTTATAGAAATTTTGTCAATAGAAGAGCATTCAAAGTAGACTCAAGAGACTGATGAACCAACCTCTACAGAGCAAAACACAAGTGTTCGTGATTAAATTTTCACTTTTGATCTTACCTTGAATAACGGTCGACAAGGTGCTAGGTAGCCCCCAGCAGGTGTAGCTCCTCCTCAACAACCTACTAAGCAATACAATTTGAGAATAAAAGGATTGGTGCATGAGGAGGATGTGAGAAATAAATTGTTAAGAAAGATTTTACCTCCTAGTAATCTTGCTCAAGGCACTCAGAACAAATACGGAAGTGTACTGACTCATAAGAGTGCTTATGGAAATATCAAGAGCAAGTCCATCACTCTTGAGGTATCAAATAACATTAAACTACCTACCACTTTAGCACACCCTTCGAGAGATGAAGACATTGATTATAACGTTCTTGAAGAGATGAAGAAAGCTCATACTAGTATTTCCATATATGAGCTAGCAAATTTGGCAAGCCAATGTGAGTTGATCATCTAGTCATTTGCATCTCAGCCTTCATTAGGTACGGTAATTTATTCTTCCCAAGCCTTGTTCAATAAGTCTCCCACTATTCTCAAATTGGTGGTTAACATTACTAATGTAAATTCTCGATCTAATTTCCCCCCTTTTCTTTTAACTTTTTATTTTTAAAATTATAATGTCCATAATTTCCTTGTTGATTTTTGTGCATTTGTGGATGTCACTCCTTTATCTGTTGCAAATAAAATCAATACGAAATGGGAAAAGACTAATGCCAGAATAATACAATTAGAAAAATATCTAGTACATGCAATTGGTGAACTAAACAATGTTATAATTCATTTATATTATGATCATAGAGTTCACTAATATATTGATATTGTCATTGTGGTCATTCTGTAAGGTTATGGGTTGCTTTTAAGTAGATATTGGTCTAGCAAGTTGCAAGGATATTTTTCTATTGGCGGGTCACATTTGTGGCTTCCTTATAAGGGAAAGAATAATTAGATTCAAGTTGAGTGTGAAACTTTTATGAAACATATCGTTATGACGCTTGAAGCTCATAATGATGCCATTAGCTTTGCGCAAGTAATTTTTAGAAATTGTTTTTTAGAAGTTGGTCATGGATGGTATCTTGCATAGCCATTCCCTATACCACTAGATACAAATTTGGAAATCCTTCCTTGCAATCCAACTGGTGCTGACGACTTTTGTAATATAGGTGTAAATATTACTAGCATAAGAACTAACCTTGTTGTTGCTAACGTTGGACTTTGTATTTTGATAGTTCGAAAACACAAGAGGGTTATGGAGCTAGTTGCATTTTGATTCACATTGAAAAGAACAAGTTTTTGATTTCATGTCAGTTGGAGTCCGAGTGCATGAATAACATTGCAGAATATGCGACACTCATAGTTGGACTAAAGAGAACCATGGACCTCAAAGTAGAAGTGCTTAAGGTAATATGTGACTATGATATCGTTACACGTCAAGTACACAATACTATTCATTATGTGTCACCTAATTTGAAAAACTACTAGCAAGAGGTGTTGTGTCTTATTTCTTTCTTTCAAGCATTTAATATTAATTTTGTTCCTAGGATCCACAATGCAGTTTTTGACACATTAACTAATGTTTCTGCTAGGTTATCACCACTTAGAGATGTTTTTTCTATTTAGATTATTTATAATCCATCCATACATGAAAATGTCACTATTTTTTGTGTATTCACTGATTACCAACATATACTAGATTTCATGGCTAATGCTGACATATTAAAGATGTGGAGATTGACAAAGATAAGCATGAAAGGGATTTGTAGGGCACGTACAGGGAACCCCATGCCTAAGGGTGTGGTATCTTTAGAGAAGCATTATGACCTACAAAACCATTTTAAGGGACCAATTAAATCAAAGACCTATAGTTCCAAACCGTTGCACGAACAAGTTAAGTTGGGTACCAAGGAAGATTTGAAATATGTGAACCTTGATACTTGTTATTCTCCCCAAGAGCGAAAAGCATTTGTTCACCTTTTCAAACAGTACCAATATGTATTCACGCGGACCTACGATGAATTGAAAACTTACTATATCTGAATTATCCAGCATGTACCTATCAAGAAAGAGGTAAATCCACTTCAACATAAGCTAAGAAAATTTCACCCTATGCTTGAACCCCTAATTCAGAAAGAACTAAAAAAGCTACTAAATGCTCGAATAATCTTTAAAGTTTGTCATTCTACCTGGGTTTCCAATTTGGTTCCTACCAGAAAAAAAAAATGGGGAAATATGTTTATGTGTATATTTTCACAACTTGAACTGGGTTTCAGATAAGGATAATTGTCCCATTCCATCTAAGGAGAAAATACTCCAGATTGTATCTGGGTTAGAGACATTCTTGCCACTGGACTGATTTTCTTGATGCAACCAAGTTCTAGATGTGGAACTTGATAGACTAAATATAACATTCATGAATAAATTGGGTACATTTACTTTTCGACGAATATCGTTTGGGATTGTAAATGATGGTGCTACCTTTCAACGGGCTATGGACATTGTGTTCTGTGGATTGATCAGACAAAGTGTAGTTGTATACTTAGATAATGTCATAATGCATTCAAAGAAAATATATGATCACTTTTGTCATGTAAGGTAAATCTTTTAGCAGTGTCAGAAATATGGTATATATTTAAATCCAAAGAAGAGCATCTTCAGAGTGTATGAGGGAAACCTATTGGGACACATTATAGCTAAGAGTGGAATTAAATTGGACCCAGAGCGGGTCAAGACTATTGCTCAGATTCCCTTTCTCATGTACAAAAAAAATGTAATACTTATTGGGGAAAATTATTTTTTTCTAGAAATTTATCTTGGACTATGCACAGATTATGTAGCCTTTACAAGAGATTATCAAGAAGGATGAAGTTAGAAATGGTACCAGAAGGAGAAATACGCTTTTTCCTAGATTAAAAAATAAATTTCCAATGCCCCAACATTATATAATCCTAAATTTGATAAATATTTCTTGTTGTATACTTTTGCTTCTGACACATCCATTGCAATCATTCTTTCTCAAAAGGATAATCAAGGAAATGAGCGAATGATATCATTTATGAGTGCTGGCCTACAAGGATCTTAATTGAACTACCCCACCATAGATAAGGAATCCTATGTAGTTTACAAGGTGGTTAAGCATTTCAAGCCTTACCTCTTGAAAAATCAAGCATTTCAAGCCTTACCTCTTGAAAAATCATGTTACTATCTTTGTGCCTCACCCAACAGTTAAATCCCTCTTTGTGCAACAAGACTTGGGTGAGAGGGGGGTGAAATGGATGACAAGCATTGAAGAATGTGATCTATAATTCAAGCTAGTTCATACAATAAAGGACCACGGTCTCTGTTGGCTTGCAGCATAAGCATTCAATTCAATGGAAGATGGTTCTGCTGGATGGGAATAAGAAATTGAAACGCATAACATTGAACAAGCTACCCTTACAAGCATAGCCACATCTTGGCACACTAATCTACAACAATATCTAGAGAAAGGCACATTTCCATCACACTTTTTGACAAAACAAAAGAGGGTGATTCACATCAGAGCTTTATCTTATCAACTTGTACATGGTGTGATTTTTCGAAAACATCGTAATGGTGTCTTTCTTAGAAGCATAGGATTCAAAAAGGGTATTAAAATACCTTCATTGATCTGATTTAGAATATTAGTTTGTAGTGCTAAGATCTTCCTCAGATTATAAACAAAATGCTTTCATTGTGCTTAAGGATTCATCAAATTTTTTTTGCAAGTGACATGAAGAGTTTTTATGTTAATTTTATGAGAAATTTAACATAAACCAAAAACTGAACAACATCATAAACATGTATAGAAAATCACCAAAAACACATTACAACGAGCACATGATAAAGGAGTTCACCCCTCCCGGGCTACGTCTCCTTGGTCCAGCTTCTAATGGCTTGGGCCCCTCTATTATGCTCAAAAGTGTAAAAATATGTGTTTATAATGCTCAAATGCTTTTGAAACCTACTCCAATCAGTCCATAATGCTAAAAAATGGCCATCTAGCCTCTTTTTTCATCCAATTTGGTGGAAAACTGAAGAAGTTATGACTTCTCCTAGTTCTCCCACTATTCGTTTCACAAATTGCTCCACATCCGATACGAACCCACAATTTTGCTCCAAAAATCGCTAACCGAGTGAGAATTTTGTCACGTGATGGGCCTTAATCCGTTGGCTCCAACAGTCTTATCGCAAATCGCAATCGGTGGAGTTCTGTGGACTTATGGTCTGTGAACAAGGCAAGAAATGTGTGATAGAGATATTGGCAGACCCGACGGGACATTAAACTCCAGCATATATCCTTGTCACATCTAGGATATCACAATAGGCAGAAAATCGGTGGTCTTGTATATGTGGGACTTTGCTGTGTTGCGATTTGTGATTGCGATATTGCACGCAACCCAAGCCTATCGGGGAGGGTTTTGTAACGAAGACCCACTTCCCTGTTGGGATGTGTGATATGCAATTTATCGCATTACAACCCTGTTCTTACTAGGGGTTGGTTCTGTAACACCTCCCTTCACCAATATGTGATTTGCGAGATGCAGGAACCAATGGTGTCCTGCAACTTGGCACCTCCCGATTCGCTGATGGAGCCTACCATGTCATCCAATCTTGCCATGTGAGCAAGTCAAACCTGAACTTTTACTTTCTCTAACTTCTGCATACGAGCTCAGATTTGAGTGTCATTCACACCGTTGGAATCATAATGATGAGCTCTTCAATCTGAAGCTAATTTTATCAAGATTGTGACACTTTGATTTTTGAGCCTTAATTTTGAGCACCTGATCATTCCTCCCCATTGGAAGCCTTTTGGACCCTAAAAGGATCACTTTTCAATTGTTCAACAGGTGAGGGTATAGTTCCCTTACCTTTCCAACGTCTATCCATTTGGATTTTGAAGGAATTATACCTTTGAACCCCACTCAAAGATAATCGATATTTCTCCTTTTTGTTGTCCTTGTTCTTCTATCAAGTATAGTGTCTTGTTGAAGCACATCAAGGAATTCTGGAGAAAAGTCTTCAATAGATGGAATTTGAACATTCTCTCCTTGATCTTCAATCAAAGGAGGTTCATACAACCTTAAATTATCAACATTAACAATAACATAAATTTGCATATATGAAGGCAAATCCAACCTGGAGGCATTATTACCAATCTTTTCCAAAATTATGAATGGACCATATCTAATTGGTTTGATAATTTTACCTTCTCCTTGGAGCCTCTCTTTGTTAATGTGAAGCCAAATTTCATCTCCAACTTGGAACTTGTGATCTTGACGATGCTTGTCATGCCTTGCTTTGTACTTGCCTTGGCTTTTCTCAAGTTGTTCTTGAACCTTTTGGTGCACTAATTGGATCTGTTTAATGAACTTTCTTGCTTTGCCTATGTCGCTATGACCTTCAATAGCAAAATATTTACCAAAGATAAAATCCAAAGGAGATTTGGGCAAGTATACCAAACATGCCTCAAATGGTGAAGTTTGAGTGTAAGAGTGCTTGGCTCGGTTGTAAGCATGCTGAATATAGTGCAACTATTCATCCCACAACTTAGGATGCTTACTGCAGTACCCACGTAGAAGATGTATCACTGTTCTGTTCACTGCCTCAATTTGACCATCTATTTATGGATGAAAAGTTGTATTTTTTTTCAGTTTGGTGTCCATTAATCCCCAAAATTTTGACCAAAAATTCCCCACAAAGCGAGAATCTCGATCACTAACAATGGATGTGGGCAATCCAAAATGCACCCAAACATTCTAAAAGAATAACTGAGAAGTTTGTTCAGCTGTAACTTGCTTTTTACATGGCATCAAAATACACATTTTTCTGAACCTATCCAAAACTACATACAAATAATCGTGAACTCTTTTTGACAATGGAAGCCCTCCTACAAAATCCATAGAAACACTCTCCCATGGTTGTGAAGGAACCAGAAGTGGTGTTCACAATCCTAATTACTTCCTTTTGTTAGGCTTACTGGTTGCACATAATGAACATCCTCTAATAAAACGAGACACACTTTCAAGCATACGAGGCCAATAACAATACCTCTGTAGGCGTGCCACCATTTTACTTACACCGAAATGACTAGAAATAAGAGAAGAATGTGCTTCTCTTATGATGTTAACTTTTTCTCCCTGCAGAATACAAAGCTTGTCAATATGGTACAACAAGTTATCATTCAAATGATAATCCAAATCCTCTACTTGGTTACCTTGACTCAAGCTTGCATAAACATCTTGAAAGTCATTATCTAATGCACATTGCTAATATAACTTTCATGTGAAACAAAATTATGCTTGAGTAAAGTAGCTGCATTAACAATCGGTCTAGAAAGCATATATCAACTTTATTGTAGATGCCTTTCTTATACCTGGTTACCAAGTGGAATTGTTGAATAAAACCCATCCATCAGAAGTGCCTTGATTGTTGCAACCTTGATTATGATTGCAGGTATTGCAATGGTTGTTGATCAGTGTGAATGACTGTTTCCTTACCCATTAGGTAGTGTTTCCATTTTTCCACACTTTGCACCAATACATACAATTCTTTGTCATATGTAGGATAGTTAATCATTGCACCATTAAAAGTTTCTGAATGAAAACAGATAGGCTGACCATGTTGCATAAGGACTGCACCCATAACATAGTCACTAGAATCAGTCTGGATCTCAAACAACTGTCGCAAGTTTGGAAGTGTAAGTATGGGAGTTGTATTGATATTTTTCTTCAACGCATCAAAGGCCTTTTGTTATTTTCCTCCCTACTAAAAAACCTTTCCACATTGGTCAACACATGAAAAGGAGTTGCTATAAGAAAAAAATTAGTAATAAATTTCCTCCAATATTGGGCTACTCCTAGAAAACTTCTTACCTCTGTAACTGTCTTGGGCCTTGGCCAATTCACAATGACATCAACCTTGGAGGGATCTATTTTCAACTCACCTCCTCCAATAATATGACCCAAGTAAACTAAAAAAGTCTTTCCAAACTCGCACTTTGACATCTGAAGATACAACTGTGCTTTTTTCAAGACATCAAGTACTTTTCTTACATGCATGACATGTTCAACATGAGATTTACTGAAAATTAAGATGTCATCTAAGTAGACTATGACAAATTCATCAAGAAATGGCCTCAACACATCATTCATCACTCGCATGAATGTAGCAGGAGCATTACATAAACCAAACAGCATAACTAGCCATTCAAACAAACCCTATATTATTTTGAAGATTGTCTGCCAAATGTCTCCTTCAACTATTCTAATTTGATGGTAGCCACTTCTTAAGTCCAACTTAGTAAAATACTTTGCATCTTTCAATTGATCAAGTAAATCATCTATTCTAGGCAATGGGTAATGGTTTTTTACTGTAATTTTGTTCAATGCATGAAAGTCCACACACATTCGCTAGGTTCCATTCTTCTTTGGCACCAAGAAAATAGGTGAACCACAAGGTGAGGACAATGGTCTGATGATCCCTTTATTCAACAGCTCTTGGTTTTGTGTCTTAGTTTCTGCACTTTCCATCACTGACATCATGTATGTGCTAATGTTAGGAAGAGGACAATCCTGCTACAACTGTATCTCATGTTGGATTCCTCTCTTGGGAGGTAATCCCTTTGGTTCCTGAAACATTTCATCATATTGGTTAACTATGTCAACCAATTTAGATTTCAAATTCGTATCACAACCTTTAAAAGATTCATTATCAACATCATTTTTGGGTTTGATCATGAGAAGCGCGAAATTATTACTCGAAATTCACCAGTCTTTTCATTTTCCCTCGATTAACAAGAGAAAGATTTGTTTTCTTGCTATGAGCTCTCACAATATATTCTACTCCATTTTTGAATAAATGATATTTATTTTCATGTCAATGGAAGATAGCTTTTCTATGGGCTGCCCAAAACCATGCCACAGATATCTAACAGTACAACATCAAGCTCCACTTCATCTATGAAATTTGCAGTAATAGTGAATCTCAGTTTACACTTTCTAGTAACCTGCAATTGTGCATTGTCACATACCCATCCAAGTGGATACGGTTTATGATGTGGAATAGTTTCCATATTTAAACTCTTGACAATATTTTCTAAGATAAGATTGGCTTGAGAGCCGCTATCAAATAACGTATCAATCTTGTTATGTTTCGATATCACCCTTATGTGAAACAATTCTATTCTCCTCTTTTCATTTGGAGTTTCATTTTGCGAGTTTGAAGAACTAGTGCTGGCAATGGGTTCTTTTCCTTTTAACCCCATGGCTGTGAATTTAGTTTCATCGCTCGAATCGGACCCCAAATCTTGTTGAGTGGTTGCAGTTGTCTTCTGTTTTCCCTTGTTGTTGTTTCTTTTCGGTTTCATTTCAAGATGAAGCTTCCAACAGTGAGCTTCATCGTGACCCTCTCTAGAATAGTGTTTGCATGTAATTTTCTCTCCTTTTTGATAGACACATTTTTCTTTGCCTTCCCTTTCAAAGCCTTTTCTTTTCCCTTACTCTTAAATGGATTTTACTACCTTCTTCTGGTGTGTTTTTCCCTCTTGCCTCAAGATGAGTGGTTTGCACACACACATCATCTAGATTATTGGGATTAAACATTAAGATAATATGCCTAAGGTAACTATGTAAACCCCCTATGTACTTCAGCAAAGTGTCATGTGACTGCAAGTCTACACCTAACATAATAGACCTTTTTATGAATTCTTGGGTGTAATCTTGCACATTTTGAACTTTAAGCTATCTAAAGTTCAGACAATTCATGATGGATTTTTGCATATAAGCTAGAGGGTACAATTGTCTTTTGATTGCAGCAATGAAATCATTCCAATAAATTGAGATCTTACTATGTTTTTTAATCTCCTCTTGGGTCTTTGATTCCCACCATACTAGTGTTGCACCCTCCATTCTCAAGGAAGCTAACTGAATATTTATGTCATCCTCTTGACAGTTTTGAATATTGCAATAGACCTCCAACTGATGAATCCAATTATCAAGCTTCTCTGCATTCACTTCACCATTATACATGGGAAACTTGAATTTAACATCAATTTTTAAAAAAGGTGATTTACCAATTCCTTTTGAAGAATGATGATGAGTATGAGTAAGGGTTGTATTAGTGGAAGGGTGTGAAGATGCTTGTGAAGAATAAGCTGAAGAAGATGGTAGAGAGGGTGGAGGTTTGTCTCCATTCCCATTACCTCCTTTCCCATTCCCTCGTCCTAAAGAGCCTTCTCCTTTGGGAGGTTTGGAACTTTCTCATTGCAATTTGCTATTCCTCTCTTCATAGAGGACCTTCACCATCTCTGTCATATCAAAGAAATCCTTTTTGAAGGTCTTCTCATCTTTTTTCATGTTTGTAGGTTCTCCTTCATGAGACATGATCTCTAGAGTCTCAACTGCAACTTGAGGCTAAACTGGTGTTGGGGATTGTGGCAACCTCGCTCTTCTTCCCCTTGACCCAACTTCTGGGCTTCCAACAAACTTTCCTTCACCTCTTTTGAGTTTTAACATTGTAAGCACGACATAAATTTGCAAAAAATTAAATCCTTCTTTCAAAAAGAAAACCTAGTGCTCTAATACCAAATTGATCTGATTTAGAATATTAGTTTGCAATGTTAAGATCTTCCTTATATTATAAACAAAATGCTTTCATTGTGCTTAAGGATTCTGTTATCACAAAATCGTGTACTAAGGGCTGCTACTTAGCAAGATCTCATGTAACTATTTCAAACCAGGCTTTAGACTAAGGCTTAGCCTCCTTAGTCAGAGAGGGCTCTCTCACAGATTTTGATATGCATTAATAACAAGAAAAGATGGCTAACTCTTCAAACAGTACATGAAAATAAGCTGGTTGGAACAATAAAATAACACTTCTTCCATTGGGCTCATGGAGTCAAACACCTCTGCAGTAAACTATTAACTACTCAATCATGGAAGCCAAGGCATATTATGTTTAAACACTCAGAACATTTCTCAAACAGAACCTCAACTCATAAACATACACAGGAAGTCTGAGCACTAGGTGAATTCAGAGTGATTGCATGTCTATTGAGCTGTAAAATAGAAAGGAAAAAGACAAGACCACATATATTCTGAGCCTTTGAACACCAAATGAATCTTGGGAAGAAAAAGTAGTCTTTCTATTACTGTCAAAGTCTTTTACATCAGCCAATATAAAAACTCTGTTTTTTCATAAATCTCCAACCTTTTTTACATCAGAGTTTTTCCTATATATAGGAAAACAAAACTACAACTACTTGAGACTCCTCCTCCAGCATGAGGGGAGCTCGAAATCCTATCATTAATTGCCTTATCTATATCTAAACAAACTTATTAAATACAAAGGTATTGCGCTGTGAATACATAGAGTCCCATTCCTATTGAAACTCTAATTCTATCTCCTCGTGTGCATTGATGCTTTCTTGAACTTTGACACCTGTACCATTTCTGTAGTGGCCAAGACATGCTGGAGAAACATTCACTGAACGAGCAGCTTCGGATGCTTGCTGTGTGGATGACTCATTAGTTGATGAGGATATGTGCCCTGTTTTCACGGTCCCTGCCTTCCATTAGTCTTCATGTACTAAAAGACTATGCTCCAAGCCATTTAATACCTTTAATAACCACGCATAATCCAATATGCCTCATGATCTGGACGCTTTGTGAACTGAACAGGTGTACCACCCAAAATTTCGGTAACCCTACCAGAACCCTAACAATTCGGTCATAAAGTAACTTTAGGAAGACTTTTAGCAAAAAACAAAAAATTTCACCTTTTTATTCAACACTCACACCTGTCACCCTTTGAATATCTGGATAGCTTTGTATAGTCTCCTTACTGGCCTCGAGTCATCCTTTTCAAGATTTGCTGACCTCAGCATCAATTTCATTTTTTCTCATAAAACAGTCATCTACAGCAGTTTCGTAGCGCGCTACGAAACTGCTGTAGATAATCAAAACAGAACATATGAATCTTAAAGTACTGTTGACTTAACTTCATGATTTCTTCAGCTACTTTGTACAGGTGTTAGAGATCTAAAAGGTTACAAAATGATGGAAATCAAAATTTACCAAAACTTGAAAAACAACTTTCTCCTTGGATCAATGAGCTAGTTTACCTAGCTTCTTCTTCAAACTGCTAACCTCTTTCTTCAAAGCCTTGTTTTCTGCTCTTAGGCTTGTATTCAGCTTTCATGGTTTTTGCCTGCTTCAGAGCTGGTACTGTCCACAAATATGCATCAGACACTGAATCTTTTGTTTTCAATTCTAGTTTGAGATTGAATTATTTAGCTCGAGCTGCTACGAAACTGTTGTTCTGCCTGAAAAATGGGTCTCGGGACAGAGCTCATAGCTTCTCACAGAAAATGTATTTGGCAAAAATAAAGGAGGTTTTTGTGAAAAAACCTATTCTTAACAAAAACCTCTTTTGGTTTTTTGAAAAACTACTCCAGCTGCCCAGAATCGATCCTTGAAAAAGATGTGTAAAACAGGAAATTCAAAACTGCATCTACAGCAGTTTCGTAGCGCAACCTTTAGCCACTCGTTTCTCTCAGCTCGTAATGGATTTGAGGAAACTGAAGGAGGTTTTTCTAGTTTAGTATGTTAGGAATAAAAACCTCTTTCAGTTTTCTAAAATATTCTTTCAGCCGCGCTAAATACCTCCTGGAAGCTGACTGCTTAAAACAGAGAAATATGCCTGTCTTTATCTACAAACGAGCTTAATGCCTGCAAAAGATTTGGGTGCAGAAGCTTTAGACATTGCAGAGACCTCATGCAGAAATATTTCCACATTGGTAAACATATGTATCATTGCAAAATTCTCTCCCATCCAGATAATCTCTTTGACTTCACCAAAACTTCCACTTCCAATTCTTTTCTTCACATGCAAGTCTTTGCAGGAAACCTTTAAAGGAACCCCTGTTCTAACCTCTGACATGAGAGCTTCCCTTGCACTTGCAACAGTGCCAAAATAAATGATGTAATATCCACAGTCTGATCCCTTGTTTATCCACTGATTACCACAGAAGGCTTCTTCCAAGGAAAGAGTGCTCCAGATAAACCCAATGAAACACCATCTGCTGGGGTACTAAAAAACCTTATAAACTGACAACTGTTGATGCAAACCCAATGGATTTTGATAAACATGACAGCTGGGAAAGAATGACTATGGATTAGAGCAAATCCCCAATTTCGTAGCGCAGCCAGTGCAAAGTATGAATTATGCGCTACGAAATCACCTAAAACATGCTGCGCTGCGAAACTGCCAAAATGATTTATGCGCTGCGAAAACGCCTTGTCCTTTAAGCTAGGCTAAAAAATTTTGGCAACGGAATATTCAGTGATAACAGTGGCTCCACTTGGGATAGTGTGCCCTTGTGGTACACTAAGAACATGCAGCTCCAGTGCCTTATCCATTTGTGACAAACAGAAATTTGCTTGACAAGCATGACTGTAGGAGAAAGAAAGCTACATCTACTAAAAAATGCTCAGTTGACCTTGAGATTATTTGCATTTACCTATACCTACCTACCCTATCAGTTGCAAGCTCCACTTGTAGCTCAAGCAACATGATATTTCCAATGTAGCTAATCATTTATCTTATCTGACATTTGAGTCCTTTGGCTGTGCTTGAAACAAAAATAAATCAGATACTGAAGTAACCGAGGCAGCATGAGGTGTAACTGTTCTTCAACATGAAAATATAACTGGAAGCCGCCTGAACAGTAAATCTTTTCCATGTATTCAGCTATAGGGTCGAAAAACACATGGTTAGTTTGCTGATTCTCAAAACTTTTTGTATCTTTAGGCAACTTATCTTCAGCCACACCAAATTTATTTGATATGCTATCCAACTGCCTTTCTGAATGATGCTCACAAACAATGTAATTTTCCTCACTACTATGATCATTATTTGAAGTAAGCTGCTGCAAGGAATTACAAAATTGAGCAAGCTTTTCCTCTGCCTGAGGGTCATAGAAAATTTCCTCCAATATTTCTTCTTGCTGGGTGCAATCAATCTCATCTTCATCATGATCTGCAGCCGGACCAATCTGCTGCATCTCTACATCAATATCAAAGGATGAAACATGGGTTTCACAACTAAACCCCTGCTGCTCCTCATGCTGCGTTTCATGGGATGATATACTTTCTTCCTGGTGCTGAAATGCATTGTTATGGAGAGCCTCTAAAATTTCTTCATCCGTGAATTCATCATCATCATAACCATCCTCTAAATACTTAATAAGACTTAAAGAATGTCTACAGCAATCTTTAAGCATCAATAAGGAAGGATAACCTTCTTTATACATTTCACAGAATTCATCATGGAAATCAGCAAGAGAAGATAATGAACCATTCTCCAAACTTTTATACCAAGACCATGCTTTTCCTTCTAAAGTGGCCATAAACATTCTCATGAGACAATCCTCAGGGAAATGAACCTTAAGACTGCGTACATGCATATGAAACCTAACCAAATGAAGAGCAGCATTGTCCTTCTTTTCATCTTTGAATATTGGAAGATCATCTAACCAATCAACCTTTGGCATAGGATTTGGAAAACCAGGGATATGAGACTGATTCATAGGAGCATACCTGGCATTCATTCTTGCAGTGGAACTCATCTTGTAACTTCATCAAGCTACTGATCTTCTAGCAGTGGAGTCACCTTCTAATTTGTTATTTGCTGTGTGGAGTCGCCAAGGTAGTTTTGCAGCCTCAAAAAGATGTCTGAGCTCCTGCTACCTTCAGAAGTTCAGCCTCTAAATTTCGGGAATGAATAGACTTCAGGCTCCCGGCAGACGCACCAAAATGTTATCACAAAATCGTGTACTAAGGGCTGCTACTTAGCAAGATCTCATGTAACTATTTCAAACCAGGCTTTAGACTAAGGCTTAGCCTCCTTAGTCAGAGAGGGCTCTCTCACAGATTTTGATATGCATTAATAACAAGAAAAGATGGCTAACTCTTCAAACAGTACATGAAAATAAGCTGGTTGGAACAGTAAAATAACACTTCTTCCATTGGGCTCATGGAGTCAAACACCTCTGCAGTAAACTATTAACTACTCAATCATGGAAGCCAAGGCATATTATGTTTAAACACTCAGAACATTTCTCAAACAGAACCTCAACTCATAAACATACACAGGAAGTCTGAGCACTAGGTGAATTCAGAGTGATTGCATGTCTATTGAGCTGTAAAATAGAAAGGAAAAAGACAAGACCACATATATTCTGAGCCTTTGAACACCAAATGAATCTTGGGAAGAAAAAGTAGTCTTTCTATTACTGTCAAAGTCTTTTACATCAGCCAATATAAAAACTCTGTTTTTTCATAAATCTCCAACCTTTTTTACATCAGAGTTTTTCCTATATATAGGAAAACAAAACTACAACTACTTGAGACTCCTCCTCCAGCATGAGGGGAGCTCGAAATCCTATCATTAATTGCCTTATCTATATCTAAACAAACTTATTAAATACAAAGGTATTGCGCTGTGAATACATAGAGTCCCATTCCTATTGAAACTCTAATTCTATCTCCTCGTGTGCATTGATGCTTTCTTGAACTTTGACACCTGTACCATTTCTGTAGTGGCCAAGACATGCTGGAGAAACATTCACTGAACGAGCAGCTTCGGATGCTTGCTGTGTGGATGACTCATTAGTTGATGAGGATATGTGCCCTGTTTTCACGGTCCCTGCCTTCCATTAGTCTTCATGTACTAAAAGACTATGCTCCAAGCCATTTAATACCTTTAATAACCACGCATAATCCAATATGCCTCATGATCTGGACGCTTTGTGAACTGAACAGGTGTACCACCCAAAATTTCGGTAACCCTACCAGAACCCTAACAATTCGGTCATAAAGTAACTTTAGGAAGACTTTTAGCAAAAAACAAAAAATTTCACCTTTTTATTCAACACTCACACCTGTCACCCTTTGAATATCTGGATAGCTTTGTATAGTCTCCTTACTGGCCTCGAGTCATCCTTTTCAAGATTTGCTGACCTCAGCATCAATTTCATTTTTTCTCATAAAACAGTCATCTACAGCAGTTTCGTAGCGCGCTACGAAACTGCTGTAGATAATCAAAACAGAACATATGAATCTTAAAGTACTGTTGACTTAACTTCATGATTTCTTCAGCTACTTTGTACAGGTGTTAGAGATCTAAAAGGTTACAAAATGATGGAAATCAAAATTTACCAAAACTTGAAAAACAACTTTCTCCTTGGATCAATGAGCTAGTTTACCTAGCTTCTTCTTCAAACTGCTAACCTCTTTCTTCAAAGCCTTGTTTTCTGCTCTTAGGCTTGTATTCAGCTTTCATGGTTTTTGCCTGCTTCAGAGCTGGTACTGTCCACAAATATGCATCAGACACTGAATCTTTTGTTTTCAATTCTAGTTTGAGATTGAATTATTTAGCTCGAGCTGCTACGAAACTGTTGTTCTGCCTGAAAAATGGGTCTCGGGACAGAGCTCATAGCTTCTCACAGAGAATGTATTTGGCAAAAATAAAGGAGGTTTTTGTGAACAAACCTGTTCTTAACAAAAACCTCTTTTGGTTTTTTGAAAAACTACTCCAGCTGCCCAGAATCGATCCTTGAAAAAGATGTGTAAAACAGGAAATTCAAAACTGCATCTACAGCAGTTTCGTAGCGCAACCTTTAGCCACTCGTTTCTCTCAGCTCGTAACGGATTTGAGGAAACTGAAGGAGGTTTTTCTAGTTTAGTATGTTAGGAATAAAAACCTCTTTCATTTTTCTAAAATATTCTTTCAGCCGCGCTAAATACCTCCTGGAAGCTGACTGCTTAAAACAGAGAAATATGCCTGTCTTTATCTACAAACGAGCTTAATGCCTGCAAAAGATTTGGGTGCAGAAGCTTTAGACATTGCAGAGACCTCATGCAGAAATATTTCCACATTGGTAAACATATGTATCATTGCAAAATTCTCTCCCATCCAGATAATCTCTTTGACTTCACCAAAACTTCCACTTCCAATTCTTTTCTTCACATGCAAGTCTTTGCAGGAAACCTTTAAAGGAACCCCTGTTCTAACCTCTGACATGAGAGCTTCCCTTGCACTTGCAACAGTGCCAAAATAAATGATGTAATATCCACAGTCTGATCCCTTGTTTATCCACTGATTACCACAGAAGGCTTCTTCCAAGGAAAGAGTGCTCCAGATAAACCCAATGAAACACCATCTGCTGGGGTACTAAAAAACCTTATAAACTGACAACTGTTGATGCAAACCCAATGGATTTTGATAAACATGACAGCTGGGAAAGAATGACTATGGATTAGAGCAAATCCCCAATTTCGTAGCGCAGCCAGTGCAAAGTATGAATTATGCGCTACGAAATCACCTAAAACATGCTGCGCTGCGAAACTGCCAAAAGGATTTATGCGCTGCGAAAACGCCTTGTCCTTTAAGCTAGGCTAAAAAATTTTGGCAACGGAATATTCAGTGATAACAGATTCATCAATTTTTTTTGCGAGTGAAATGAAGAGTTTTTATGTTAATTTTATGAGCAATTTAAGACAAACCAAAAACTGAACAACAACATAAACATGTACAAAACATCATAAAAAAAAATTACAATAAGCACATGATAAAGGATTTCACCCCTCCTCGGCTACGTCTCCTTGGTCCAGCTTCCAATGGCTTGGGCCTCTCTATTATTCTCAAAAGTGTAAAAGTATGTGTTTATAATGCTCAAATGCTTCTGAAACCTACTCCAATCATTCCAGAATACCAAAAAATGGCCATCTAGCCTCTTTTTTCATCCAATTTGGTGGAAAACTGAAGAAATTATGACTTCTCCTAGTTCTCCCATTATTTGTTCCACAAATTGCTCCACATCCGATAGGAACCCACAATTTCGCTCCAAAAATCACTAACTGAGCAAGAATTTTTCCGTGTAATGGACCTTAATCTATCGGCACCAACTGTCTTATCACAAATCACAATCGACGGAGTTCTATGGGCTTATGGTTTGTGAACAAGGCAAACAATGTGCCATTACGATATTGGCGGACCCGAAGAGACATTAAACTGTAGCCTATATCCTTGTTGCATCCGGGATATCACAATTAGTGGAAAACCAGTGGTCTTGTATATGTGGGACTTTTTTATGTTGCAATTTTCGATTGTGATATCGCATCGCAACCTAAACCTGTCGGGGCTGATTCTATAATGCTGACCTACTTCCCTGTTGTGATGTGCGATATGCGTTTTATTACATCACAACCCAGTTCTTACCGGGGGCCGATTCTGTAAAACCTCCCTTCACCAATATGAATTTTGAAAAATATGGGAACCAATGGTGGCCTATGTTACACTAAAATTTGTCACCATGACTATTTGCAGTTAGTATGACTCCATCAACTGTCATACTATCCTCCTTTGCAAGTCTCATACCTCTGCTCTCCATGTCAAATCCAAGAAAGAGAGAAAGTCTTTAAAAATCTATATATCTCTGGGTACGCAGTTTCTCTTAGCCTTACCTGCGTGTACGCACCCCAAGTTCACAATACCTGCGTACTTGTACGCTCTGTCTGTAAAGGAGAGGGTGCATACTCCTGTAAAGGTCAAAAGGCGCAAGTTTCACTCCAAAAAAGTTACTTGTGGTCATTTCTAGAGCATTCTAGAAGCTTGTTTGACGTGTATGGAGCGCCTCCAGATGGTTCATGTATCCCTATGAAAGAGGAACTTATCCCATCAAGAGGGGAGCTATCCCATCCAAAGAGGGGCTTATCCCATTGATGGTGGACCTGAATAACTTCCTCTAGAGCACTATAAATACAGGCATTGGGCCAGAGGGAGAGGAGGTTGAAAGCTGAACATTCCTAAGGGTAGATGCTGCTGGAATTAGGACTCCCTTGTAAAGCTTGAGAGGAGAGATTCCCATCCTTTCCTAGCCTTATTTGGAAGTGGGTGAGCTGATCAAAGTAAAGGAAAACTCTTGTTGGACCCTAGGAGGGACCTGCACAACACCAAGGCTCAGGTTGTAATGGTTTCTTTTGTTTCCACTTAATACAAATGAACTCATTTTTCTCAACAGATTGTTATTCATGATTTGTTTCATATACTCCTTGGTCTGTATGATGGATATGTGTTATTCTATAAGTTTATCAGGTGCTATTTAATCTTTTGGCTTGTTAGTGAATGCAGGTTTCAAAGAGAAGGAGGAGCTCATCCGGATCGGCGAGGCTGGACTACTACAAAGCGTTGGACTAAAGGTATGTTATAATCACCTGATTACTTGTATTATAAATGCATGTTTAGAGAAAGGTAGTGTTTATTTGTCTTGTTTGTCACTAGAAAGCCTTAGCTTCTAGGGAGGTCGGTTTTGTCCGCAATATCGACTCTTTCCGCATGACAAAATGGCGACCATACTGGGGGATCCATTGATGTGAATGATTTTTCCTTTGTGTGAAACTTTGATCTGAGAAAATTCGTTTGTTTTCTGGTTTTTGGTTGTTTGACTGTGTACTTGGGTGGGCTAGCTTAGGGTTAAATTAGATTTTAGTTTTTCTTAGTTTTGCTAGAAGTACGCAGCCTCTGAGTTGAGCACAGTGCGTACCTGTACGCACTGCAACTTTGTGCACAGAGAGTACACGCACCTGTGCAAACAGGTTGCCTGCGTAACCTGTCAAAATTGAGAAAATTTCAATTTTCTCCTTTTTTGCCTTTTAGATTTTGTTTTTAATTTGTTTTTTCTGCCCAGATCCACATAAATCTTCACCTAAGCTTGTTTCGTCAGTGTCAAGAGTTTTAGTGAAATTCATAGAGATTTTGCCCTAGGGTTTGATTTTTGCACTGGTCCTGTAGTGACTTTGGCTTTAGAAGTTGAAAAACCTTGGATCTCCCTGGTTTTGTTCAGTCTTCTTAGGAGTCGGGCCTTTCATAGAATCCACCCTTGTGAGAAACCTACCTTTGTGTCCTCTCTTTGCCGAATCTCGAAAAAGTTTGTTGATTGAACTTTGAATTTTATTCTTGAGAAAAAGAACAAAAGATTTTGATTTTTGTTTTTGACTGGTTTTTGATTCTGCATTAACTAGTCCTTAGTTAAATTTTGACTGAGTAAAACATCCTGGAATCATACTTGGTAGGCTTTTGCCTCATTAGATTTACTTTTAGGTGCATTTCTCTTGGATTTGCTTTTGTGTGAAATTGAGTTGATTTGATTGCCATAGATTTTTTAACTTTGATTTCTATTAAAGTAAGTTTTACATGCTTTGTTAATTAGGGAAAAATATAAAAAACTCTTTTGAAGAAAAGTTTGCTTTGGTAGCATTTGAGTCTTTGAAAGGAAAAGGAATTTTCGTGAAGTAATTAGTGGTCATGTGTTGTATGTTTTGAAAAGATAAAGAGTTTGTTTCTTTGATTTTCATTGCCAAGAAAGTTGTCTTTATATCAATTTTGCATTCTCCAACTCTCTTAGCTAGGAAATTCATTGAAAAAGAAAATTAGTATAAATCATCCTAAGTGCATCTTTTTAGTGGATTTGAGTCGAGTCTACACACCATCAGTTTCATCTCCACTACCTTTTGTCTTAAAGAAAAGCCATAAAAATTAACGCTTAAAGTAAAATCAACTTAGTAACTTTTTATTTACTAGGGCTCTGAAACACCAATATAGATCAGGCTAGTGTCTTGGAGTAGGAGAGTAATTAACTCTCCAAGACGGGTCCAGCAAGAGTTTTCCTTTACTTTGATCAGCTCACCCACTTCCAAATAAGGCTAGGAAAGGATGGGAATCTCTCCTCTCAAGCTTTACAAGGGAGTCCTAATTCCAGCAGCATCTACCCTTAGGAATGTTCAACTTTCAACCTCTCCTCCCTCTAGCCCAATGCCTGTATTTATAGTGCTCTAGACGAAGTTATTCAGGTCCACCATCAATGGGATAAGCCCCTCCTTGGATGGGATAGCTCCCCTCTTGATGGGATAAGTTCCTCTTTCATAGGGATACATGAACCATCTGGAGGCGCTCCATACACGTCAAACAAGCTTCTAGAATGCTCTAGAAATGACCACAAGTAACTTTTTTGGAGTGAAACTTGCGCCTTTTGACCTTTACAGGAGTACGCACCCTCCCCTTTACAGACAGAGTGTACAAGTACGCAGGTATTGTGAACTTGGGGTGCGTACACACAGGTAAGGCTAAGAGAAACTGCGTACCCAGAGATATATAGATTTTTAAAGACTTTCTCTCTTTCTTGGAGTTTGACATGGAGAGCAGAGGTATGAGACTTGCCAAGGAGGATAGTATGACAGTTGATGGAGCCATACTAACTGCAAATAATCATGGTGACAAATTTTAGTGTAACAGATTGCCCCCTAAAGTGCGAAGCCTGTAGTAGATAAGGGTTTCATATCATCTAGGAAGGGTGAAGTAATTTATCATTTCAAGGATTATCTTGTGGAGAGCCCAATCAAAACCTGCAAGTATTCAACACAAAATACATATATAAGATCATATCATCACTGAGGTAGGAATTCCCATACTCAGATTGAAAACTTTAACTAACAAACTATCTACTGCTCTGATATAGGAATGATTTCGCAGTACATCATAATCATATACTTTTGTAGACACAGTATGGGCACAACCATCTGTTTATGATTGGTCTACTGTATAATGAATACAAAACTCCTCGCAGCCTGGATGGTGGAAACTAGATCCAGGGTCTTCATTTCTACTTCCCGAACAGGTACGATTCTATCCATGCGAATAAATGAGTTGATGTCGAACATGGTAGAAACCACTTGATTACCAGTCAATGATGTAAAATGTTAACAAGTGTGAGAAAGACCACCAGTGATGTCAATGGTTCTCAAAGTACCCAGTACAATCCATGAGATGTGAATGAATGACTTGATGTCAAACATTTCACGGAATCCTTCGATCGAAAGTCAATGATGTAAACTGTCGTCAAAGGCGAGAAACCTGCCATTGATGCATGCAGATTTCAAGGTACTGACGATTTCTAGGTCATCTTTCTAGATAATGTGTTGATGTCGATAGAAAGTGACCCGTTGCAGGCAAGCCCACAACACGAAATCATAGATCAAGTTGAAGAAATGTCGCTGTAAGGACTGACTCAGGGATGGTCAAGATGGATGACAGGTATTTTGCAGATGAATGGTTTATTTGCAGTGACCTCTTGAACACATAACGACACAACAGATGGCTTGGTGACATTTGACCCAAAGTTAATACCCGGATGAAAACTTTCAATGTGGTTTGATCAACTGTGAGGCGAAGGATTTCCCAACCCAGGTGAATGAAAAAGTGTCGTGTTCAAGAGTGGTGATAAGGCTTCTTCTGAGACAAAGGATAACAAATAGGCTCATTTTTCTCTCTTTTCCCCCACCATTTCTGGAAAGTACCTCTTTATTTTTTACAAGCTTGAGGAGGATAACATATGCTTGATTATAAGCTCATCCTTCGGATGAGTCCAACTTAGTTTTGATTCGAACCCTAAGAAGGAGTGGTCCGTTCCTGTTTGTAATCGAACAGGTCCTTTACTGTGAAATTTTAACGAGTCCAGTATATGAGAAACTCGGTGTTTTTCAATTTTAGAGAGTCTGAAAAAACTTAAGAAGACTCCAGGTTGAACTTTTTCGTAAATTTGTGTCTCCCAAGCCCGAAAAAGTATAAAATAATACTTGAAAGAATTGCTTGATCTTGCGACCAATGAGTACTTTCATGATTAGTGTCTTTGACCTGAAAAGTAAAAAGCGATCAAGGACACGTCGTTTTATTTCCAGTATCGAATTTGAAACGACAAAAATCCGGCAATCTTTTCCTGTTTTTACGGTCAGAAAAGGGCTATAAGGGGACCGTCTTTTAATTTCGTTTTAACGAGTGTAAAAGAAACGCTCAGCAATCTTTTCATGTTTTAGGAGTCAGAAAAGGGCTTAAAAGATGACTCTAATATTTTTGTTTGTGAAAAAATGCCATTTTCCCTGAAAATCCTTTTATCCTGCGCAAAAACCAACACATTACTCATACCTGTTTAAAGATAGATAAAAATACTTGAAAAATACCTTTTCATGGTGGAAAATAAACAAATTTGACATTCATTTACTCAAAGAACCTATAAAAAGGGCTTTTACCATTTCATTTTTACCATTTTACTGTTGAGGAGAGAAAAAGGGCTTTTGGCAAGAAACTTCCCGTGGACATTGCAGAGAATCCGACCGTCGAAACCGAACGCCGTCTCATCAGGTATTCTACAACATCCTCCCTTGCATTTCCATCCATTTAGAATTTGTTTTTAGGCTTTAGATTTATTTTTTGGAGGCCTTGGGGGTTTCAAGGTCCGCTTTTCGGGGTACGCAGGTGCCCCATGGATGACCTGCGTACCCCGACATTTTCTCAGTTGGGAAAATGCCGGGTGTACGCAGCTTGCCTTAAGAGAAACTGCGTACACACGCCCTGTCTCTAAAGGCAGGCTGCGTACACCGCGGAGTGGATTTTTAAACTCCAATTTCTCCAAAATGAACCAAAAACTTTCAAATTTATGGACTCTAACAGATGTTTTATGGTGTGTAGATTGCCCACCATGCTTGATTGGCGCGAGAGGGAACACGAAGATGTTGATTTGGCCGCGATTAATCATCAACCTTCCATTGATGCTTTGAAGGCATGCGGTCTTTGCAAATACTGGGCCATACCTGGCATGAGGGCCCAGGTGCGCTTTCTAGAGTGGCTGGTCGAAAGGTGGAACGTTCAGGATTAGTGTTTCTACATTGGAGGGCACCAGCTCGAGATAGAGCCCTCGAATATTTATTTTCTCACTGGTTTGCCCAAGAGGGGTGAACAATTGACTTTGTCCGGGACTAGGCCGGGTGGCCAGTCCATTGCTAGTCTCCGACAAGAGTGGTGTAATAACCAAAACCAGGATAAGGGGATAGAAATCAAAAAGATATCCCGACCTGAACTTATGGTAATTGCCTTTACAATTACCAGAATTTGCGGGGCTACCACTTTGCACATTCCCACTGGATTCCAGATGCGGATGGCGATTGATTGCTATCAGGGCACCATTTTCAACTGGTGTGATGCTGTGTTGGCCAACTTAAAGGGCCAACTGACTAGGACCAAAAACGGACAGCTGAAGACTTTTGGTTATGGGCCTTTAGTTGTGAGTTTTTCCCTAGAGAGGGTTCCGATGCTGATCCCACAACAGCTTACTATTGAGATTAGGCCTCCCCGAGAGCCTAAGTTGATGCGATGGGTTGCGGTGATGGCCCGTCATCCTGACGAGGGCATGGAGGTTGTCCAATTTAGACCGGAGTATTTTCACTGGTTAGAGAACCAGGTCTTCTGGATACAGGATTTTCCGTATGCTGGAGTTGATTTTTGCGGAGATCTGGACATGATTCTTCCACCGGGAGAACAGTGGGACGACACAGGTACTTCATTTTCCACAAGTTTTTTTTTTTTAAATTATTTACTTTTTTTTTTGTTTTTATATCGTCTCAAAACTGACAGTGACAATTTTCAAAATGCAGATGTAGGCCCACAGCGTCCGGCCAATCTCCGGCCTTTCGAGAGGAGAGTACCAGTTGCACCAGCACCGGCCCCACAGGACGCGACTGTAGAGACCTTAGCTGAGCTGGAACAAGACCTAGAGCGTCTCACGGCAGACATACCAGAGATGACTATAGATGATATCCCTATCAGACTTCAGCGCTATGTGGTCGCAGTCCCAGGACCTTTTAGGAGGTTCTTGTGTAGGGTAGCGCATGCAGTGGTGCCGTATAGAGAGCACCACCAGTGACTGGCTGGTCACTTTTGTAGACACATGTGACATTTTGGTTTTTTGTACTTATCATTTTTGCCGATCATAAGGTGTTTTTCAACCTATGATCGAAGACGATGTATTTTTGACACATTCCTATCTATATATATCATTATTACCGGCTTATCTTGTTAAACATGTGTGATAAAATGTTTTTAAATTTACATGTATGATTATCACAAATTTCTGTCTAACATTCGAGAAGAAATTGCATCTGCTAATGTATTTAAAGACCTTGGAATATGCTGATATTAAATGTAATCAAATTCACGTTCCAAGAGGCGCACTCTCAAAAATAACCTTAATAACACTGGATTTCTAATGGCATAAACTCTATTAAGCTGTAATACAATGAGTTCAAAATCTAACCTCACTGTCAAACTCCGAATCCCAAACGAAATAGATTCAGACAATAACTCAATCACTGCACTGTATTCTGCAATGTTGTTTGTTGTTTGACCGAGGCTCACCCCATGCATAGAAACTAACTCGTCAGAGGGCGAATAGATAACCCAAGCTGCGGAAGAGATATTCCGTGTACTACGACAAGCACCATCAGCGAATCCAATGTACATTTGGAGAGGCGTCGACATCTGCAATATCAAGAGTAAAACCAAGATAAGCCAGAATAACGACGAAAAACACACTCTCTAAGCTAAGCACACTGTCTATACTAACAAACACACCAGCTAGAAAGAAAAATCTAACCTAACTAAATCTCCATACCCATCATTTAAGCATAATACCTCTTTAGGTAAAGTCCATTTCTGGGTTTACCCAAAGAGGCCCCATCAAAATCTACCAACTCATAGGCCCCTTTTGCTAGCTTTCGCTTAACAATGTAGGGCCCATGCCACATAGGAACGAATTTTCCAGCACCTAATTTATCGTTAGCTTAATCATATAATAGCACTAGTTCTCCTTTCGAAAAATTTCGAGGGGTCACGTTGCGATCATACCGAGCTTTCATCCGTTTTGCGTGAGTCTCGATTGCCAATGCAGCGTCACGTCGAGTCTCATCTAATTGAGCTAAGTATAATAGACGCTTCTCCTCTTTGGAAGTAGCTGGAAGTAATTCGACAGCCATTTGAAGTGACAGGATTTCGCATTCAATGGGCAGCACTGCTTCCAAACCATAAACTAGTTGGAAAGGAGTGAACCCTGTTGATTTTTTCACTGAGGTTCGGTACGCCCAAAGCACGGAAAATAACATGTTGTGCCAATTCGACCGATGAATACCAATGATTCGTCGGATCATGATAACTAAAACTTTGTTGATGGACTCAACCAGGCCATTGGCTTGTGGATAATAAGGAGTTGAGCTATCGTGACGCAAACCAAGCTGGCCTGTAAGTTCTGTCATCATAACGTTTCGAAAATGGCGCCCATGGTTAGTGATTATCACTTGAGGGACACCAAACCTAGCAATAATGTGATTGAATATGAAAATTGCAGCTGTCTTGCCGTCTGCCTCGAATGTAGGCATCGCCTCGGCCCACTTAGTAAAATAATCAACCGCAAGGATGATATACACATGCCCCCCGGCCGAGTGAGGGTTACATGTAATAAAATCGATACCCCATTTAGCAAAAGGACCAACGGAAATTATAGGGTGGAGAGGAGCAGGTGGTGCGCGCATCTTGCGATCAAACACTTGACAGTTGTGGCATTTCCAGACCGCAATAATACAGTCTTTAAACAAGGACGGCCAGAAGTAGCCAACGCGCAATATCTTTTGGGTTGTGGCATACCCAGACATATGAACGCCACACGCTCCAGAGTGACAGTCATTCAAAACCCTTTCAGCTTCCTCATGAGTTAAGCAACGACGAAAATCCAAGTCCGCCCCACGGCGATAAAGAGTATCTCCAATAATTTTGTACTGTTGGGACTGGAATCGATTTTTTCGACGTTTCGACTTTGAAATGTCGGGCCGAAAGGATTGGGTTTGGAGATAGACAATTATATCTCCATACCACGGATCTAAAGTGCTGATGAGAAACAGAGATTCGTCCGCAATGGGTTCCTCTGCCACAGTTTCCGTGTCAGCACGCGGGAAATCACACATCAACTCTGCAAAAACTAAAGATTTCTTAGACTTAGACTTTTCAAATTCCAAGTCGACCTCCTGCAGGATAACGATCCATTTATAGTACTTGCCCCCTAGCAATTGTTTAGTCAAAATTTAGATCATAGGGTTGCAATCCGAAATGACTGTAGTTTTACGGAGTAGAATGTAGTGACGAAAACGTTGGACAGCTTGAACGGCTGCCAAGGCCAATTTCTCCACATGTGAATATTTGAGCTTAGTGGGATTTAATGTCCGACTAAGATAATATATCACATGTTCCTTTCCGAATTAGTCTTCCTGTACTAATACCATTCCAATGGTGGAATGAGCGGTGGCGAGGTACAAAAGTAATCCTGGTTGTAGTTGGGAGGATGCAGCAACGGTGCATGGATCAACGCGTGCTTGAGTGCATCAAAAGATTTCTGAGCTATCTCATCCTAAGAGAATTGAGCATTCTATTTCAACAACCGGGTAAAACCCTTGGTAATCTCGGCGTAGTTAGGAATGAATCGGCGTAAAAAGTTTGCTTTCCCCTGCAAACTTTGGAGTTGGCGAAGACTCGAAGGAGGAGGCAATTTGATGATAGCTTCTACCTTCGAGGGATCGACGCGAATGTCGGCTTTTGAAACTACAAATCCCAACAATCGTCCCACTTCTATGCAGAAGACACATTTGTGTGGGTTCAACCGTATACGATAATGCCTACACGTCATAAAAATTGCTCGTAAATGGACAAGGTGATCAGCTCGATGTAAGGAGTGAGCGGGCAAATCATCGAGATATGGTTGCACAATGTGCTTGATGTCATGAAATGCATAAGACATCGCCCTTTGAAAAGTGGCTCCGGCATCCTTAAGCCCAAAAGGTAACTTGCAATAAGCAAATGTCCCCCATGGACAAATGAAAGCCGTTTTTGGTTGATCGGCAGGTAGAATATTGATTTGGTTGTAACCGGAAAAACCGTCCATAAAGGAAAATATTTCACTGCTGGCACAATCATCAATTATTTGATCGATATAGGGTGTTGGATAGTTGTCCTTGGGACAACCACAATTGATATCCCTATAGTCGATACATATTCTTATTGTTCCTTGTTTTTTGTTAACCGGAACAATATTCGATACCCAATCTATTAACGGGATCGGATAAATGAAACCTGCTTTCAACAGCTTCTCAACTTCTGCTTTAATCGCAGCCGCTTTTCGTGGGTGAATCTGACGCAGACGTTGTCGGACGGGTTTAGCGTCCGGGTAAGTCTTGATCTCATGGACAACAATGGCGGGATCAATTCCTGGCATTTCCTCGTAAGACCAGGCAAACACGTCGCAGAATTCGTGAAATAGGGCCTTGTATGTTTGAATTTCGTCATCTGAACACGAGGCACCTATATGAATGTGTTCAACAATTCTGGGATTGACTGAAATGTCAATGGGAATAGTAGGAGAAATATTTCCCAAATTCAGCTCTGAATCAGGATGTTTCATTGGACTTTGAGCTTCTTTGACATATTCAGCTGTAAAGATTGATGAGAAATCGTTTTCAAAATGATCATCCTCAGGTAAAAACGAAGATCTATGATGGAGATCTTCCCATGGTAAATCGTCTACGCACAGGACTTCACAAATTTGTTCGTCAGATGACACAACTTCAGGAAATGTTATTAACTCCGAGGTTGACGCGAAAAGGGATTCCTCACGGACCACATTCATTTGGTCGATTTTGGTTGAACTTGGGTCAGAAAAATACCGCCATGTCTTCATTTGCATCTATTCATATGATTACTTTAGACACCATTATTTACGACGATCCTTGGATCGTTCCTTCTGAATTTGAGATAGACTCATTCGGTGACGCAATGCCTGGAGCAGACGTCGGCTAGACTCACTTGGATTTTCCTGGGGGTTCACTTCACTCGAGATGGTTAAAGTGGAGGAACTTGTGCCGGTCTATTCATTAAGCAGGTTTCCGGGGTAACTGTTCCACCCACCACTTCTGTACTGAATTCGACGACGTTGGGTTTCATCTCCAACTAGTGTTTTCAGTCCAGAAGGCTACTGTTTGTGTATGGTTTGACGCCCTAGATTCTTTAGGCGTGTGCTTCGAATTTGTTTGGTTCTTTAGAGACTTTAGGCGGTTTGCTTTGAGATTTTACTTTGTTTGCGTGTGCAGTAGTTTAACGTTTTTAACTGTGGCTGAATTATCGAGACAGTCCCGTAGACTTCGGGGCAAGTCTCCTGAGATTTTTACCATGGCCGATTTGTTGAGGAAGTCTCGTAGACTTCGGGGCGAACCTTCTGAAGAGGTCTCGGGTCATTACGAAGGTTTGAAAGTCCTTGTAACTCCTAGTGGAAGTAAAGTAGGTTCACCTGAAAAAGGAGAGTTGTCGTTGGTAGTCCATCCAGATTACCAAGGTCTAGAAATAGGTTATAATCCCGAAGCTGTTGCAGTTTCCGAGCTTGCTGGTAGTTTTTCATCTACTAGTGATATAGGTGAAGAACCTGAAATATCTGAACCTGTTACTCCAACTTCTAGTGCTCCTGATTCACCTAGGGTAGAAAGAGTCATCATCGAAAATCTTCCTGCTGGTTTGATAGCTATTGAAGAACTTGCTCCAGAGGAAGAATTTGGCGTTTCTATCCTTGAAGATCAACCTACTATTGATCTAAGAGAGCGTGAATCCATCTTTACAGTCCTCCTAGAAGCACTACTTGGTATCTTTCCTTAACCAATTATTTAGACAACTCAGGGTTAAGTTTTTCTCCACCTCGTACTCCTTATCCACCTGGAGGTATTTATACTCCTGTAAATATGTTTGCTCAGTCGTCCGTGTTCACTCAATCTCCTGAATCTTTCTTGTACGGTGGTCCTTCCGTTCCCTCGGGGTATCAGTCACTTTCTGGTACTTTTGCGGGAGCATCTCCTCAACCCATTGAACATGGGTTATTAGCTGGAAACAATGGTAATAAACCGTTGGGTGTAGGAGACATTTACATGATGTCAGGTTCAGTTCCCGGTTCTCAACCTCAAGGTGGCCAATTACCGCCTGGGGGGCAGCCTCAATTAACGCCTAGGGGGCAACCTCAAGGTACACAAATTGCGTCTGGGGGGCAACCTCAAGGACAGTATGTACCCATAGTACAATACATTCCTCAAGGTCAACCCCAGCCTCAATATGTACCCCAAGGTCAACCTCAGTATCAATTTATACCTCAAGGTCAACCCCAGTATCAGTATTTACCTCAAGGGTATATACCTCAAGGTCAGTACTCGAGTCAAGGTTATCACCCGCCTCAAGGTCAATCTTATGTTCAAGGTACGGGAAATGTACCTTTCAATTATCAATCCTACCCTCAATCCGGTTATGGATCTCAATATCCTCAACCTATCATGGGTCAATACCCCGGAATGAACATAGTGTGGAATCCATCGCAAGTTCAACAGGTGTTGCAGCCAAGCGTACAGTTGTCATCTCAAGCTGGACAACCCTTAGTTGCTGGTTCACCCCAGCAACCAGTCTAGTCTAATGTTCAAACTTCTATACCTTCGGTAGCTACTCAGTCGCCCATTGCACCTAGTACTCCATCTCAAACGACTGCTGCAACTACCGCAACATCTGTTCCTTCCACCACACTTGCTTCTGGAGTATCGACAGCTCCAGTTTCTACTGTCTCTGCAACTACTCCTCAGACATCTTTACCATTGTCTGGATCTACGATTCAAACTACGGTTCAGATGCCTGTAGGACAACCTGGTTTAAGTACGATTGTCACTAGTCAACCAAAATTCGCTTATCAACCATACCAGGGACAGTACCAATACGGGCCTACTATCCAACAGCCAGTTTACCAGTATCAACCGTATCCTGGGTACACTTATCAACAACCTCAGCCACCCCAGTACGGTCCGGTTAATCCTAGTTTTCCGAGAGGATACAATATCCCGAATGCGATTCCTATTCCAAGTTATCCTGGATATCCTCCTCCTGGGCCTGGTCTTGTGACCCAGAGTTTTAGGGATCCTAATCGGCAGTTACTGTTTATTGCAACTTTGGATTTACCAGACTTGTCGCACCTAACGAACGATCCAATAAATTATCTTCCGTTCTGGTCGCCAATGCCAAATAAGTTGCCAAGTGATATACCCAAGTTCGAGGGTAAGTCTGGAGAGGATCCGTCAAATCATGTGATGACTTACCACCTCTGGTGTGCTTCAAATTCCATCTCGGATGATTCAATCCGCTTACGTCTTTTCCAGTGTACGCTCATTGGTCTTACGGCCAAGTGGTACATTGAGTTACCACGGGCCTCTTTTTACAATTTTAGTCAGTTAGCTACCTCGTTCCTAACTCATTTTCAGTTGCCGGTCAGATATGATAATGGCACGGAGCTACTAACTTCATTAAAACAATCAACGTCCACTTATATTTCCATTCATATACATGAATGGAGACGTCGAAGGCGATTAGTGAAAGTTTTTATCCCGGACCAAATCTTAGCTGAATGGTTTGTTAAATCATTATTACCGAAGATTACTGAAGATGTAGCTAAGGCCGGAGTAGTTACTGAGGAGCAAGTGATTGCTCAAGCGCAGTACCTTGACTTAGTTTACACTCAGTGAGGTACGTTACACGAAAAGATCCCAGATCTTCCAAAGTCAAATCAAATAGCTGCTGCTCCTTCGGGATCTCATGCTGTTGATGGCATGATTGGTACGGTGAATACTAAAAGCAAGAAGAAGTCTTCAAAGAATTCTTCGCCCATTATAACCTTACCAGATTCCCCGACAGGAGAATATTCTCCTGAAATTTCCACTGATATTCACGCTGTAGAGTCATCTACGGCTAAATCAAAAAACGGTGGGAAGAAGAAAGGTAAGAAGAAGAGTAAAGCAGACAAGACTCCAAAGGAGAAAACAGAAAAGTCGGAAACCAATGACGAAAAGCGCAAACCTCGATATCCTTGTCTTATTTGTGAAGAGGATCATTTTACAAGAGATTGCCCTCATCGGGCCGAGGTTGTGAAAAACGTCAAAGGTTCCCCAACTCCTGCTGTGTTGAAAGATCCATTTCCAAAGCAGGAGAGTAAGATGATAGGTTCTTCCTCGGGTGCCAGTGAAGAACCCATATTGATGATGTCTCATGTAAGGATTGCGACTCGATCGCAATATTATGGTAGTAAAAGTCCTGTTGATGGATCGAAAGAAGCAGAATCTTCTCATTCAAATCCATCAACCTCAGCTCCCGGTTCCGATCCACTACAGATCGAGAAACCTAACCCTGACTTAGTAATCAAACCGCCCGCCAAAGGTGTACTTCGAAGGTCTGCTTTCAATCCACATGTGAGAGAGGCCCAGAATTACAACATTGTTGAGGATTTAGCTGTTTCACCCTCAGCAATGTCGGCTTTGGAAGTGTTGCAATCATGCCCAACACAGCGAAAATTACTTTTGTCGGCTATAGGAGCTATTGATGTTCAGGACCCGAACCTAATAATCTTTGATCTAGAAAATAGTACACCGCGTTTGCCTCATCAGATGGCTTTCTAGATCCCAGTGAAAGTAAAAAACAGGCCTATTCATCGGACTGTAATTGATGAGGGAGCTTCCACGTGTATTATGTCGATACAATGCTGGAGATCGCTTGGTTCTCCTTCACTAAATCAATCCCCGACAATTCTTAAGGCCTTTGATGGCCGTGGGTTCCATCCGTTTGGCATTCTACAGGATTTACCTATAGGGGTCGAAGGAAAAACCGTTAGTCTAGATGTGGAGGTGGTTGATGCCCCTCTAGACTACAACCTTCTTTTGGGTCGAAGTTGGTCTTATGTTATGACAGCGGTCGTTTCATCGGTATTCAGAGTAATAAAATTTCCACATAATGGCAAGATCGTAACCATAGACCAGCTGGCTTACTTTTCATCCGACCCAGCCTCTTCAGAGAGCATCCAGCATGTCGGTAAAACGACTATCCCTTACAAGGATGTTGGCGTAGGATTAGTTAAAGATGCCGGTTTACTGGGAACTTTTCCTTTTCCTCCAATCAACGCCGTGTCTTCATTTGCATCTATTCATATGATTACTTCAGACACCATTATTTACGACGATCCTTGGATCGTTCCTTCTGAATCTGAGATAGACTCATTCGGTGACGCAATGCCTTTGAGTCCATATGAAATAGCCTATGAAGCCGTGCAGTCTTTTTCCGACCCAAGTTCAACCAAAATCGACCAAATGAATGTGGTCCATGAGGAATCCCTTTTCGCGTCAACCTCGGTGTTAATAACGTTTCCTGAAGTTGTGTCATCTGACGAACAACTTTGTGAAGTCCTATGGGTAGAAGATTTACCATGGGAAGATCTCCATCATAGATCTTCGTTTTTACCTGAGGATGATCATTTTGAAAATGATTTCTCATCAATCTTTACAGCTGAATATGTCAAAGAAGCTCAGAGTCCAATGAAACATCCTGATTCAGAGCTGAATTTGGGAAATATTTCTCGTACTATTCCCATTGAAATTTCAGTCAATCCCAGAATTGTTGAATACATTCATATAGGTGCCTCGTGTTCAGATGACGAAATTCAAACATACAAGGCCCTATTTCAAGAATTTCGCGACGTGTTTGCCTGGTCTTACGAGGAGATGCCAGGAATTGATCCCGCCATTGTTGTCCATGAAATCAAGACTTACCCGGACGCTAAACCCGTCCGGCAACATCTGCGTCAGATTCACCCACGAAAAGCGGCTGCGATTAAAGCAGAAGTTGAGAAGCTGTTGAAAGCAGGTTTCATTTATCCGATCCCGTTAACGGATTGGGTATCGAATATTGTTCCGGTTAACAAAAAACAAGGAACAATAAGAATATGTATCGACTATAGGGATATCAATCGTTCTTGTCCCAAGGACAACTATCCAACACCCTATATCGATCAAATAATTGATGATTGTGCCGGCAGTGAAATATTTTCCTTTATGGACGGTTTTTCCGGTTACAACCAAATCAATATTCTACCTGTCGATCAACCAAAAACGGCTTTCATTTGTCCATGGGGGACATTTTCTTATTGCAAGTTACCTTTTGGGCTTAAGAATGCCGGAGCCACTTTTCAAAGGGCGATGTCTTATGCATTTCATGACATCAAGCACATTGTGCAACCGTATCTCAATGATTTGCCCGCTCACTCCTTACATCGAGCTGATCACCTTGTCCATTTACGAGCAATTTTTATGAGGTGTAGGCATTATCGTATACGGTTGAACCCACACAAATGTGTCTTCTGCATAGAAGTGGGACGATTGCTGGGATTTGTAGTTTCAAAAGCCGGCATTCGCGTCGATCCCTCGAAGGTAGAAGCTATCATCAAATTGCCTCCTCCTTCGAGTCTTCGCCAACTCCAAAGTTTGCAGGGGAAAGCAAACTTTTTACGCCGATTCATTCCTAACTACGCCGAGATTACCAAGGGTTTTACCCGGTTGTTGAAACAGAATGCTCAATTCTCTTGGGATGAGATAGCTCAGAAATCTTTTGATGCACTCAAGCACGCGTTGATCCATGCACCGTTGCTGCATCCTCCCAACTACAACTAGGATTACTTTTGTACCTCGCCACCGCTCATTCCACCATTGGAATGGTCTTAGTACAGGAAGACGAATTCGGAATGGAACATGTGATATATTATCTTAGTCGGACGTTAAATCCCACTGAGCTCAAATACTCACATGTGGAGAAATTGGCCTTGGCAGCCGTTCAAGCTGTCCAACGTTTTTGTCACTACATTCTACTCCGTAAAACTACAGTCATTTCGGATTGCAACCCTATGATCTACATTTTGACTAAACAATTGCTAGGGGGCAAGTACTCTAAATGGATTGTTATCCTGCAGGAGTTCGACTTGGAATTTGAAAAGTCTAAGTCTAAGAAATCTTTAGTTTTTGCAGAGTTGATGTGTGATTTCCCGCGTGCTGACATGGAAACTGTGGCAGAGGAACCCATTGCGGATGAATCTCTGTTTCTCATCAGCACTTTAGATCCGTGGTATGGGGATATAATTGTCTATCTCCAAACCCAATCCTTTTGGCCCGACATTTCAAAGTCAGAACGTCGAAAAATTCGATTCCAGTCCCAACAGTACAAAATTATTGGAGATACTCTTTATCGCCGTGGGGCGGACTTGGTTTTTCGTCGTTGCTTAACTCATGAGGAAGCTGAAAGGGTTTTGAATGACTGTCACTCTGGAGCGTGTGGCGGTCATATGTCTGGGTATGCCACAGCCCAAAAGATATTGCGCGCTGGCTACTTCTGGCCGTCCTTGTTTAAAGACTGTATTATTGTGGTCCGGAAATGCCACAACTGTCAAGTGTTTGATCGCAAGATGTGTGCACCACCTGCTCCTCTCCATCCTATAATTGCCGTTGGTCCTTTTGCTAAATGGGGTATCGATTTTATTACATGTAACCCTCACTCGGCCGGGGGGCATGCGTATATCATCCTTGCGGTTGATTATTTTACTAAGTGGGCCGAGGCGATGCCTACATTCGAGGCAGACGGCAAGACAACTGCAATTTTTGTATTCAATCACATTAGTGCTAGGTTTGGTGTCCCGCAAGTGATAATCACTGACCATGGGCGCCATTTTCGAAACGTTATGATGACAGAACTTACAGGCCAGCTTGGTTTGCGTCACGATAGCTCAACTCCTTATTATCCACAAGCCAATGGCCTGGCTGAGTCCATCAACAAAGTTTTAGTTATCATGATCCAACGAATCATTGGTATTCATCGGTCGAATTGGCACAACATGTTATTTTCCGCGCTTTTGGCGTACCGAACCTCAGTGAAAACATCAACAGGGTTCACTCCTTTCCAACTAGTTTATGGTTTGGAAGCAGTGCTGCCCATTGAATGCGAAATCCCGTCACTTCAAATGGTTGTCGAATTACTTCTAGCTACTTCCGAAGAGGAGAAGCGTCTATTATACTTAGCTCAATTAGATGAGACTCGACGTCACGCTGCATTGGCAATCGAGACTCACGCAAAATGGATGAAAGCTCAGTATGATCGCAACGTGACCCCTCGAAATTTTTCGGAAGGAGACCTAGTGCTATTATATGATTAAGCTAACGATAAATTAGGTGCTGGAAAATTCGTTCCTATGTGGCATGGGCCCTACATTGTTAAGCGAAAGCTAGCACAAGTGGCCTATGAGTTGGTAGATTTTGATGGGGCCTCTTTGGGTAAACCCAGAAATGGACTTTACCTAAAGAGGTATTATGCTTAAATGATGGGTATGGAGATTTAGTTAGGTTAGATTTTTCTTTCTAGCTGGTGTGTTTGTTAGTATAGACAGTGTGCTTAGCTTAGAGAGTGTGTTTTTCGTCGTTATTCTGGCTTATCTTGGTTTTACTCTTGATATTGCATATGTCGACGCCTCTCCAAACGTACATTGGATTCGCTGATGGTGCTTGTCGTAGTACACGGAATATCTCTTCCGCAGCTTGGGTTATCTATTCGCCCTCTGACGAGTTAGTTTCTATGCATGGGGTGAGCCTCGATCAAACAACAAACAACATTGCAGAATACAGTGCAGTGATTGAGTTATTGTCTGAATCTATTTCGTTTGGGATTCGGAGTTTGATAGTGAGGTTAGATTCTGAACTCGTTGTATTACAGCTTAATAGAGTTTATGCCATTAGAAATCCAGTGTTATTAAGGTTATTTTTGAGAGTGCGCCTCTTGTAACATGAATTTGATTACATTGAATATCAGCATATTCCAAGGTCTTTAAATACATTAGCAGATGCAATTGCTTCTCGAATGTTAGACAGACATTTGCGATAATCATACATGTAAATTTAAAAACATTTCATCACACATGTTTAACAAGATAAGCAGGTAATAATGATATATATAGATAGGAGTGTGTCAAAAATACATCGTCTTCGATCATAGCTTGAAAAACACCTTGTGATCGGCAAAAATGATAAGTACAAAAAACCAAAATGTCACATGTGTCTACAAAAGTGACCAGCCAGTCACTGGTGGTGCTCTCTATACGACACCACTGCACGCGCTACCCTACACAAGAACCTCCTAAAAGGTCCTGGGACTGTGACCACATAGCGCTGAAGTCTGATAGGGATATCATCTATAGTCGTCTCTGGTATGTCTGTCGTGAGACGCTCTAGGTCTTGTTCCAGATCAGCTAAGGTCTCTGCGGCCGCGTCTTGTGGGGCCGGTGCTGGTGCAACTGGTACTCTCCTCTTGAAAGGCCGGAGATTGGCCAGACGCTGTGGGCCTACATCTGCATTTTGAAAGTTGTCACTGTCAGTTTTGAGATGATATAAAAACAAAAAAAAAAGTAAATAATTTATAAAAAAAAACTTGTGGAAAATGAAGTACCTGTGTCGTCCCACTGTTCTCCCGGTGGAAGAATCATGTCCGGATCTCCACGAAAATCAACTCCGCATATGGAAAATCCTGTATTGAGAAGACCTGGTTCTCTAACCAGTGAAAATACTCCGGTCTAAATCGGACAACCTCCGTGCCCTCGTCAGGGTGACGGGCCATCACCGCAACCCATCGCATCAACTTAGGCTCTCGGGGAGGCCTAATCTCAACAGTAAGCTGCTGTGGGATCAGCATTGGAAGCCTCTCTAGGGTAAAAATCACAACTAAAGGCCCATAACCAAAAGTCTTCAGCTGTCCGTTTTTGGTCCTAGTTAGTTGGCCCTTTAAGTTGGCCAACACAGCATCGCACCAATTGAAAATGGTGCCCTGATAGCAATCAATCGCCATCCGCATCTGGGATCCAGTGGCAATGTGCAAAGCGGCAGCCCCGCAAAGTCTGGTAACTGTAAAGGCAATTACCATAAGTTCAGGTCGGGATATCTTTTTGATTTCTATCCCCTTATCCTGGTTTTGGTTATTACACCACTCTAGTCGGAGACTAGCAATGGACTGGCCACCCGGCCTAGTCCCGGACAGAGTCAATTGTTCGCCCCTCTTGGGAAAACCAGTGAGAAAATAAATATTCGAGGGCTCTATCTCGAGTTGCTGCCCTTCAATGTAGAAACATTGATCCTGAACGTTCCACCTTTCGACCAGCCACTCTAGAAAGCGCACCTGGGCCCTCATGCCAGGTATGGCCCAGTATTTGTAAAGACCGCATGCCTTCAAAGCATAAATGGAAGGTTGATGATTAATCGCGGCCAAATCAACATCTTTGTGTTCCCTCTCGCGCCAATCAAGCATGGTGGGCAATCTACACACCATAAAACATTTGTTAGAGTCCATAAATTTGAAAGTTTTTGGTTCATTTTGGAGAAATTGGAGTTTAAAAATCCACTCCGCGGTGTACGCAGCCCGCCTTTAGAGACAGGGCGTATGTACGCATTTTCTCTTAAGGCAAGCTCCGTACGCCCGGCATTTTCCCAACTGAGAAAATGTCGGGGTACGCAGGTCATCCATGGGGCACCTGCGTACCCCGAAAAGCGGACCTTGAAACCCCCAAGGCCTCCAAAAAATAAATCTAAAGCCTAAAAACAAATTCTAAACGGATGGAAATGCAAGGGAGGATGTTGTAGAATACCTGATGAGACGACGTTCGGTTTCGATGGTCGGATTCTCCGCAATGTCCACGGGAAGTTTCTTGCCAAAAGCCCTTTTTCTCTCCTCAACAGTAAAATGGTAAAAATGAAATGGTAAAAGCCCTTTTTATAGGTTTTTTGAGTAAATGAATGTCAAATTTGTTTATTTTCCACCATGAAAAGGTATTTTTCAAGTATTTTTATCTATCTTTAAACAGGTATGAGTAATGTGTTGGTTTTTGCGCAGGATAAAAGGATTTTCAGGGAAAAGTCATTTTTCACAAACAAAAATATCAGAGTCATCTTTTAAGCCCTTTTCTGACTCCTAAAATATGAAAAGATTGCCGAGCGTTTCTTTTACACTCGTTAAAACGGAATTAAAAGACGGTCCCCTTATAGCCCTTTTCTGACCGTAAAAACAGGAAAAGATTGCCGGATTTTTGTCGTTTCAAATTCGATACTGGAAATAAAACGACATGTCCTTGATCGCTTTTTACTTTTCAGGTCAAAGACACTAATCATGAAAGTACTCCTTGGTCGCAAGATCAAGCGGTTCTCTCAAGTATTATTTTATACTTTTTCGGGCTTGGGAGACACAAATTTACGAAAAAGTTCAACCTGGAGTCTTCTTAAGTTTTTTCAGACTCTCTAAAATTGAAAAACGCCGAGTTTCTCCTATACTAGACTCGTTAAAATTTCACAGTAAAGGACCTGTTCGATTACAAACAGGAACGGACCACTCCTTCTTAGGGTTCGAATCAAAACTAAGTTGGACTCATCCGAAGGATGAGCTTATAATCAAGCATATGTTATCCTCCTCAAGCTTGTAAAAAATAAAGAGGTACTTGCCAGAAATGGTGGGGGAAAAGAGAGAAAAATGAGCCTATTTGTTATCCTTTGTCTCAGAAGAAGCCTTATCACCACTCTTGAACACGACACTTTTTCATTCACCTGGGTTGGGAAATCCTTTGCCTCACAGTTGATCAAACCACATTGAAAGTCTTCAGCCGGGTATTAACTTTGGGTCAAATGTCACCAAGCCATCTGTTGTGTCGTTATGTGTTCAAGAGGTCACTTCAAATAAACCATTCATCTGCAAAATACTCGTCATCCATCTTCACCATCCCTGAGTCAGTCCTTACAGCTACATTTCTTCAACTTGATCTATGATTTCGTGTTGTGGGCTTGCCTGCAATGGGTCGCTTTCTATCGACATCAACACATTATCTAGAAAGATGACCTAGAAATCGTCAGTACCTTGAAATCTGCATGCATCAATGGCAGGTTTCTCGCCTTTGATGACGGTTTACATCATTGAATTTCGATCGAAGGATTCCATGAAATGTTCGACATCAACTCATTCATTCACATCTCATGGATTGTATTGGGTACTTTGAGAACCATTGACATCACTGGTGGTCTCTCTCACGCTTGTTAACAGTTTACATCATTGACTGGTAATCAAGTGGTTTCTACCATGTTCAACATCAACTCATTTATTCGCATGGATAGAATCGTACCTGTTCGGGAAGTAGAAATGAAGACCCTGGATCTAGTTTCCACCATCCAGGCTGCGAGGAGTTTTGTATTCATTATACAGTAGACCAATCATAAACAGATGGCTGCGCCCATACTGTGTCTACAAAAGTCTATGATTATGATGTACTGCGAAATCATTCCTGTATCAGAGCAGTAGATAGTTTGTTAGTTAAAGTCTGAGTATGGGAATGCCTACCTCAGTGATGATATGATATTATATATGTATTTTGTGTTGAATACTTGCAGGTTCCGACTGGGTTCTCCACAAGATAATCCTTGAAATGATAAAGTACTTCACCCTTCCTAGATGATATGAAACCCTTATCTACTATAGGCTTCGCACTTTAGGGGGCAATCTGTTACACTAAAATTTGTCACCATGACTATTTGCAGTTAGTATGACTCCATCAACTGTCATACTATCCTCCTTGGCAAGTCTCATACCTCTGCTCTCCATGTCAAACTCCAAGAAAGAGAGAAAGTCTTTAAAAATCTATATATCTCTGGGTACGCAGTTTCTCTTAGCCTTACCTGCGTGTACGCCCCCTAAGTTCACAATACCTGCGTACTTGTACGCTCTGTCTGTAAAGGAGAGGGTGCGTACTCCTGTAAAGGTCAAAAGGCGCAAGTTTCACTCCAAAAAAGTTACTTGTGGTCATTTCTAGAGCATTCTAGAAGCTTGTTTGACGTGTATGGAGCGCCTCCAGATGGTTCATGTATCCCTATGAAAGAGGAACTTATCCCATCAAGAGGGGAGCTATCCCATCCAAAGAGGGGCTTATCCCATTGATGGTGGACCTGAATAACTTCCTCTAGAGCACTATAAATACAGGCATTGGGCCAGAGGGAGAGGAGGTTGAAAGCTGAACATTCCTAATGGTAGATGCTACTGGAATTAGGACTCCCTTGTAAAGCTTGAGAGGAGAGATTCCCATCCTTTCCTAGCCTTATTTGGAAGTGGGTGAGCTGATGAAAGTAAAGGAAAACTCTTGCTGGACCGTAGGAGGGACCTGCACAACACCAAGGCTCAGGTTGTAATGGTTTCTTTTGTTTCCACTTAATACAAATGAACTCATTTTTCTCAACAGATTGTTATTCATGATTTGTTTCATATACTCCTTGGTCTGTATGATGGATATGTGTTATTTTATAAGTTTATCAGGTGCTATTTAATCTTTTGTCTTGTTAGTGAATGCAGGTTTCGAAGAGAAGGAGGAGCTCATCCGGATCGGTGAGACTGGACTACTACAAAGCATTGGACTAAAGGTATATTATAATCACCTGATTACTTGTATTCTAAATGCATGTTTAGAGAAAGGTAGTGTTTATTTGTCTTGTTTGTCACTAGAAAGCCTTAGCTTCTAGGGAGGTCGGTTTTGTCCGCAATATCGACTCTTTCCGCATGACAGCCTACCATTTGGCGCCTCCTGATTCACTGATGGAGCCTGCCACGTCATCCAATTCTACCATGTGAGCAAGTCAAACCTAAACTTTGACTTGCTCTAACTTCTGCATACGAGCTCGGATTTGAGCGTCATTTACACCGTTGGAATTATAATGATGAGCTCTTTGATTTCAAGCTGAGTTTATCAATATTCTGACACTGTTATTTTTGAGCCTTAATTTTGAGCACCTAATCATTCATAACAGGCCAACTGTAGGGCACTAGCAAGTGACAATACCACTAATAAAGTAATGCAGGCTAGTTACTATTGGCTTACATTATTTAAGGATGCACATGTCTATGCCCATAAGTGTCATGTATGTCAAAGATGTGTTGGTCATGATAAGAAGTCACCCACCCCATTTCATCCCATTGCACTTGAAGAGTTTTTTTCAACAATGGGGATTGGATGTTATTGGAGATATTTTTCCTCATTCATCAAAGCAACATCGATATATCTTAATTGCCACGGATTATTTTACTTGGTGGGCTGAAGTAGTTCCGTTAAAGCAAGTGAACAAGTATGAAGTATTCACTTTCTCAATAAAATTATCATCACAAGTTTAGCATTCCCACGTCACTAGTTTTTGAAAATGCAACGTAATTTTCATTGCTTAAGCTTTATGATTTTGCATTAGAGAATGGTATTGTTTTGAAGCACTCATCTAATTATTACCCTCAAGGAAACAGTTTAGTCAAGTCTACTAATAAGAATTAGTTTGCATCACTAAGAAAATCATTTACTCTGAGCAAAGGAATTGGCATAATGCATTGGTCAAAGCTTTGTGGGTTGATCATGTTACACCTAAACCCTCTCTTAAAACCTTTCGTTACTTCCTCATGTATGGAAAAAAATTTATCCTTCCTTTGAACTTATACCGCTTGACCTTACAACTTTTTCAAGATTCTCGAGGTAAACATGTCTTGTTGTTCATAGTAGGATAAAAAACCTTGCGAAGTTAGAGAACGAAAGGCATAACATGAAAGAAATTTTTTCTGTGCATGAAAGTCATATCAAGCACTAGCTTGACAAGAAATTTGTGGGGAAAAAGGAGTTCGGTGTTGGAGACCTAGTATTGAAATGGGATATGGCCCATGAAGAGAAAGGTAAAAAAGCCAAATTTTAGTACTTGTGGATCATACTCTTTGTCGTTCATAAAATCCTTGGCCACCATACTTATCATCTTCAATCCTTAGATGGGAATATTAACTCTATTCCTATCAATGGACAAGATCTCAAATGTTATTTTTAGTAGTAGCCCTCAACTTGTTTCTACTTATGTAATTTCCTTGTTTTTTTTTGTTCTCGTTTTGTTCACATAACGTATACTATTTTCTTATTTCATTTTGTTTTGGTTCGTCTATGTAAATAAGACCTTGTGTGAAAGTTTTTTTTTTGGTTCCGATAAATTTGGCGAAAGTTATAAAGGGCTTTGTGACATCCATCAACACTTGGTTAACTTTTGGTCTCTCTTCTTGCTTGGGTCTAATATCTTTAAGGTAAATGATGTCTGAATGGAAAATATGATCCATTTGAATGGAAGGATTTAAGTAGAAACACAATGTCTGGAGTCTGTTTTAGGATCTTCATTCCTTGACTCGGTATTGTAATTGAATGGTGTTTCACAACTGATCCAATTGAGTAGAGAAGGGGAAGGAGGAAAATTAAAAGTGAGCATATCAATTTCAGACGTATATAAGAATCTCTGAAGGAACAACCTCTGTTTCTTTCAATAAGTTGGGATCCCTCTTCCACCTGTTGGGTGTGGAGCCTGATTATCTTCTTTATTCATAGGTATCACCACATTGGACCCCAGTCTGTAATGTGGCGGCAATGCTGCCTGTAATATTTGTGCTGCAAGGGGGGTCTAGGGGGGTGACTACGATCTTTGGGAGCCCCCCCCCGGCGGGGGATCAGGGGCAATGCCCCCGAAAATAAAAATAGATGTAAAATTGCCTTGTAAAACGTTGTAATTTCATAGTCAATCTAGGCCGTTCATTAGGCGGAGATCTGAAGGTAGAAGTTATGTTTAGTTTATGGTTTTTTTCCTTAGAAGGCAACCCCCTTGCTATATATGAGGGAATTGTGTTGCGTCTATGGAGATCTGTATTCTGAGTGAGAAAGAGAGAGGAGATTGTGTGAGAGAGAAGAGGGTATTACAACAGATCTGTTGTAGGTTGTATCTCTTCAGTTTGCTGGATAATATAAAAGGAAGGACTGGTTGTTTCTTCGTGGACGTAGCCCAAATTGGGTGAACCACGTATATCTGTGTGTCTCTTATTTTATGTGTTTTTTGTGTTTATATTTCTACAATATATTTTATGTGTTCCATTTCTCTGTAATATATAATTTTCTAACACCACCTTGGTGATATAAACACCAATAAAATGATAATGAACATATTGAAAATAAAATAAAGGGTGAAAGAAGAGAAATACTTCCTACGCAGAGAAATGAAGCAAGAAACTTCATTGGGGTATTGAACTTGATCGCTGGAAATGAAGAAATTCTTATGTTCCCATAGCGACCCCGTCGGGGTACTGTGATAGGCCTACTAAGAACGGAGCAACACTAAAGATGGAACTAAAACTCTGATCATTCTAAACTAGTGAATATACATAATCATTCTCTCTAATTGAAACAATTGAGATGTGGTAGGGCTTGTAAATGTGTTTGAGCCAAGAAAGGGAATATGAGAGACTATATCTATAACCAAGATATGTGGGGAAGTTGAAGAGGTCCACATGGTGAAGCAATACTTCATGAAATACTAGACTCTTTGCATAAAGCTACACCTAAAAAGAGAAGTTGGGGTTTTTCAGTGTATTGCCAAGTGTTGTCGCTACTACAACACTCTCCAAATTTTAGCCTACATTCAAATTTGGAGCCTCCCTTTGATCATGTGAACTTTCATTTTAGGTTATTAGATGATCCAGGTGGCTCCCAAAATACTTAGTGATCAAAGAGGGCTCAAGAAAGGTTCAAAAATAAAAGTTCTTGTATTACCATGAAACCAAGGCTAGATTGAAGAGCTCATCACAAGCTTTCCAATGACGCAATTGACACCTCAATCTGACATCGTATGAAAAAGTTATGGGTAGTAAAATTTTTGGTCAACTAGGCCCCTTCACTAAAGTTAATGGAGCGCCAACTAAATTTGTAAGCCCGACTAAATCTGGAAGAGCCGCTTAATTTGGCGGGAATTAATGAGGCAACAATTTGACACTTTGTGACGATGGTTTCTGGCGGTTGGAATTGGAAATTTTTTTGCCTACTTAATTTATCCGGGTGACTCCAAAATTTTGGCCAAAAAAATTTGTCCATATTTAAAAAAAATAACAAAAAAATAAATAAATTGGCCAATGGCCCAACAAATGCAAATTGCCAACCACTCTGCGACGAAGGTAGGGTTAAAAATTAGTGCCAGGTTTTTTTATTCAAACTCATATTTTCCACAAGGGAAAAGGGGTACGGAAACCAATGCAAAGGTGGAACCCTGAGTGGGCATAGAAACCGAGGAGCAGAATCTTGATGCATGGGAATATGAAAGGAATCTAAAAGATTTTATAAGGGCTGAATTTTGATAGTTTGATAGAGAGAAATATTTATGGAATCATGAGGAATCTAAAAGATTCCCTAAGGGCCAAATTTTAACAGTTTCAGAATTAGGTCGACTTTATACTCATTTTACTCATTTTTCGCAAGGAACGCAGTGGTGAAGCCATATTTGTCATCTGAGCAACAGAATTCCATTCAATTGCCAAGAAGGAATCTTTGAGATTCCTGAAGGTCCAGATTTTGACCGAAGCAGAAAAGGGTTGAATTTACAGTCATTTTTCACTATTTTTCGCCAGGAATTCAATGGTTCAATCCATTTCTTCATCATTAGTGTGTATTTTAGTCCATCCTCAGAAGTGGAGATATAAAGTGTCTTTTGTACATGCATGTAATTTGATTTTTGTTGAAGATTAATGAAAGAGGCCTCCCCACATTGAGCAGAACCCGGAGACGTAGCCCACACTGGGTGAACTCCGTTATCAACCTATTGTGTCTCTTTTTCTCATGGTTGTTGCTTATTTTTGCTTTGTTTATGTATATGCATCTTATGGTAACATGCTCTTTAAAATGTGATTTTGTATGCATCTTTGAAGTGAAAAGATCCAGATCAATTTTGGTATCAGAGTGAGTATTCTGTTGATTTGAATTACAAGTGTATGATAACTAGGTAAAATCTCCAAAGAGGTGAAGGAAAAATTAAGTCCTTTGATCCAGAAGCGAGGCATGAAAATGAAGAGGGAAAATGGAAGATGAAGATGCTCGATTGGATGAAGAGCGAAATTATCACAAGGCCTTTTACGTCATGGCAGAAAAAGTGGACAAATTGCTTACAGAGTATGAGAAGACAATGTTGAAACCATAGAAGAAGGAAGGACCATATGATCATTCCTCGATGAATCATGAAGAAGGAGGAGGAGAGCCTCTTGAACCTCCCTCTCCATCTTCCAATGTAAGTGATTTTTCTTCCTCTTCTTGCCATTCTAGAGGTAGAAAAACTCATATAAAGCCCTCTTCAAGATAGATGTCAAGTTTGATTTGCTTTTGTTTAGTGGAAAATCTAATGCAAAAAAGCTAGATAATTGGATCAAACAGGTTGAAGTATATTGCCACATACAACAAATCAAAGAGGATGAAGCCAAGATCCAACTAGCATCCCTTTGATTGAGTGGCACTTCTCTCGTCTGGTGGGAAGGAAAACTGCAAAAAGGTGGTAAGAGTAGTCGTAAACTTCTTTCATCTTGGTTTGAGTTCATTTCTGCTTTAAGAGGACAGTTTTACCCATTGGGTTACAGACAAAAGGCCATGATGGAATGGCAACATTTGAAACAAAGTAAAGGTCAAAATGTTCATAATTTTATAGAGGAGTTTAGGAAACAAGAATTAGCATTGAATGTTCCACTAGAAACTCCTAAGACATTGATGAAATATATTGGCTCTTTGCATAGTTATTTGTGTCATTCATTGTTATTATTTGAACCTAAAACTCTTGATGAAGCTAGTGTGAAGGTTGTACATCTTGAAAGCAGGGGGAAGCATGAGCAAGAAGATCATCCAAAGAGGAAAACAACAACTAGGATAAAGGAAGCAAAGACCTATTGTATTCATTGTGAGAAAAAAAGGCATGATGAGGAACATTGCTGGAAATTGCATCCAAAATTGAGGCCAAAGAGGAACGACAAAAAAGAGAAGCAAAAGATAGTTGCAATTGTGCAACAAGAACAAGAATCTAAATCAGAGGATGATGAGAAGATTGCAACTGCAAGATTTTCAGGTGTTGGACAAATTGACCTAGGATCAGACTCAGGTGATGAAATGAAGATTGCAGCTCTTGGGATTGCAGAAGATGGACCTATCGACTTGGGTTCTAATTTGGGCAATGAGACAAATATTTCAGTAGATGTTGTGCCAAAAATGAGGAGGGAACCAAATGTTGCATGGCTCCAAGAACTCGAAGAGATCAACCAAAGAATTCAAGTGGAGAATGTTGAACTAAAGAGACTCCTACAAGAAGTAGAGGAGGAGAAACAAAGGTTGCAACATCAGTTACAAGCCAAGGAGGATGCCTTAGAAAAGTTGCTGCATAACAAGCCTGAGGTAAAAAGTGATTCTTCAATTTCATGTTTTCTTATGATGATGATTTTGCTGCTTTTGAGAAACATACTATAGGAATTGGATAAAAATTGTTGAAAAAAATAAGGTATCAAGGAAAGGGCCTCAGCATTAATGGCCAAGGCATTGCAAATCCCATCAAAGTGGAGGAATTTCCTTGTTATGCAGGACTTGGATATGTCAGAAAAGAGGTTTTGGAATTCTCTAAGATAGCCAGTGACCAACCAACGATAGATTATGGGAGCACTTCATCACATTCTAGTGATAGTGAGGATTCCACAAGCACTTATCAGAGGTGCACCAGGAATAAACATTCCAAGACGATATATAAAGTTTGGAGGAGATAGAAACATTATAGTTACTGTAAAGAGAATGGACACTAGAGAACCACATGTCAGATACTCCATGCCCAAAAAGCAGCTATGATGGAACTAGATGGTGAAGATGTTCAACAAGCAAATTAGTTGTAGAGAGATGACCCATTCACTTTGTTGAGTGACAGATGGTTTTATTAGATATAATAGCTTGTCGTGGCCATACTATTGTAAATGATATGTTTTGAAATGATTGAAAAAGTGATGATGTCTTTACAATGACTTATGAAAGCAACCTAATTGTGTTTTGGCCTCTTTTTATTGATAGTTGGGGTATTGGTTTCTATTATTATCTACACTTTATCAAGGAGTGTGTCGTATAAACTCTTGACAAGTATGGGGATGCTTGGGTCATGATTGGTCATGTAATTGAGCATGTATTTTACAAATATTGTATGATAGGTTTGCAGATGACAAAGGTGTTAGCTCATCACTTATGTCTTCGAAGAAAAAAGGTGAAGGAGAAGGAAGTGTGGCCTGTCAGGGCACTTGTTGTGTAGACAAGGGAACACAACAGATTTCATATTATGTTCATTCTTTTGGAGGACCAAAATCTCCTCAGTGGGGAGGAATGATCTAGGTGGCTCCCGAAACACTCAGTGATCAAAGAGGGCTCAGGAAAGGCTCAAAAATCAAATTTTTGTATTACCATGAAATTAGGTTTAGATCTAAGATATCGTCACAAACTTTCAAACGACACAAATGACACCTCAATTCGACATCGTATGCAAAAGTTATGGCCAATCAAAGTTTTGGTCAACTAGGCCCCTTGGCTAAAGTTAGCAGAGCGCCAACTAAATTTGGAAGCTCAGATAAATCTGGCAGAGCCGCTAAATTTGGCAGAAATTAACGAGGCAACAATTTGGCACTTTGCAGCGATGATTTTAGGCGGGTGGAACTCACAAAATTGTTGACTACTTAATTTTTTTGATGACTCCAAAATTTCGGCCAACGAATTTTGTCCATATTTAAAAAAAAAAAAATAACCAAAAAAAAAATTGGCCAATGGCCCAACAAATTAATACTGCCAACCATTCTGCCAGGAAGGCAGACTTAAAAATTAACACAATTTTTTTTATTTAAACTCATATTTTCCACAAGGGAATAGGGGCACAAAACCCAATGCAAATGTGGAACCTTGATTGGGCATGGAAATCGAGGAGTAGAACCTTGGTGCAGGGGAATATGCAATGAATCTAAAAGATTCCCTAAGAGCCAAATTTTGACAGTTTCATAACTAGGCTGACCTTATACTCATTTTACTCAATTTTTTGCAAGGAGCACAGTGGTGAAGTAAGATTTGTCATATAAGTGGTAGGTCATCAGTCAACCTGTAGAGATGAATCTGTGGTCACTCACTGCCAAATGTTTTTTTAGTTGTCCAAAGTGAAAAAGAGTAGTGAAGATTGAAGATGGTGCATCAGTGAGCTCACATATTGGCAATCGCAACTACCCAAACATATTACAAATCGGTAATCGGCGATTTCAATTTGACTACTCCTAAGAAATTGTGGGAGGAATCTGCTGATAAGTGTAAATCACTAGGAAGGGCCAATAATTATTTTCAAAGGAAATCAATGAAAAAATAGGGGAAGGCAGGCCTTTTCTCTCTCCTCCAGGGGGCCGCATGGAAGAGTATTATTGGATCCGGTAAAGACATAGTGGCTCTGACATCAGCAAGACGTGGTAGTATGGTGAACAGGTGGCATGTAGATTCAATGTTTTGAGGGGTCATAAGGGGAAAAAATAGGGTGAAATGTGTTACCACTCACAAGGTGACACATGGCAGTGGATGAAATCACATCGAAGATCGCAAATTGGCTTTTACAGGTTGAGGCATGTTGTTACACAAAGTAAAACCTTTGATTGTGATCCACCGATAAAGGGGATCCAATATAGCGCCTGACCCACAGTCACATAAAGAGTAAAAGAAACCAAGAGCTAAGTGTAGAGTTTGATCAATGATTAGCAATTGGCAAAACATGATATCGCATCAATCCAAGTTAAGTCCCAATAAGAAACCTCTGATATAAAAGCTGAGCCCCAGGTCACAGCACTCGGTCCTATGATGTAGAAATATTGAAAGGGGCTAAACCATAAGGGGCCAAAGGAGATCAACATTCGCAATTTTTCAGAGTCTGTTTAGTTTAAAACCCCCGATCTCTGAGCTCCGATACACTTGTATGATCATTTCACTGGGCAGACTGAGTTCCATTGGCCTGAGAAAGAATGTAAGAGGGGACGAATGAGTTGGAAGCTGTGTTCAGAATCTGTTATGACCATCATGGGTGATCGCTCCCGCTTCCTGTAAGAGAAGAAGTGAAACTGTTAAGACCGAAAGTGACAAGGAACTAACCCAGAGAGCATGAGGCATAATGTAGCAGAAACACAGTTGGACCATAGGCCAACAAAGAGAGTGGCGTGGAGATATTTTTACAAGACCATCATTTCAGTTTCACTTGTTAATTATATTTTGTTGTTTTTTATTTCTATTTTCATTCTATTTTATTTTCAAGAAAATGATCTTTTTGTTGTAATAATTGGAGGCGACAGAGCCTACACGCCGAGACAGCTAGTCATGTAGGCAGCTGGAAGCTCTAGCCTAAGATATTTTGTAATTTCCATGTTCTCCCTCTCCTTATAAAAGGAAGGAAGAAACACTTGGAAAATGGTATGAATCATAAATATTAACTACATGTTATTTCTAAGACTGAATGAATTCAATATTTGCATCTTTCATAATATAAATGAAATGGTGGCGATTCCTTCATTCGAGTACTACAATATGTTCCCTCTTTGTTTAAATTCCATTATGTTTAGGTTTCCTCACTAATTTCATGTAATTGTAACTGCTAGAAATGTTTCATATGTTCTTACATATTCATTTGCATTGACTTGTTAATGCACATGCTTGTATGTATCTTTGAGATTATCTCTTAAAATTGCGCTCCATGAATCATTACACCAATCCTCTTTCATCCATTATGTCTATCTTTAACTTAGATAAGTATAGAATTATTGATGTTTCAAGCTCTATATGATGAGTTATTCTATCTCCTTCTCTTTTTTCATTGCTTTGCTAACGTTGATTAAACTGTAGGTCCTCCAACTACTCGGCCTCCACTAGTTCATACATATATTTCTGTGAGTTGTATTTGTGAAAGAGTATCAAGAATACATGGCATATGTCCTTTGATGAATGAACCAACCCATTTTGTTTATTGTATGTATATATATATATATATATATATATATATATATATAAGTACACAAATATATGTGATGTCTCTAGTTTTCTGAGAATCATATGAGACACATAAAATATAGATGTTTCTAGGCACTGGTCTTGTAAGCAATTTGAGGCTATCTCTGGAAGCAACAACATCTTTTGGCATCGTTTCCAGGGAACGTATTAAAGTATTTTCTCCCTGGGTTACGACAATTTAAGGACTCTTTATGTAGGTGAGAAAAGATGTTTTGATTGCATCCTCATCACCTTGTGAACTCCACAAATCTCATTATCATTTATCATCCTCGCTTTTAGAAAGCCTTACACTCGCTCAAATACCTCTCAGCAAAAAACCCCTTTTGTATCTGACCCAGAGAAATTAATTTTCAGGAGAGTCTGGAAGGAGAAAACTCCTACTACCTATGCTACTGTCTCATCATTCTTTGAAGCTTCCTCATCCAGCTCCCAACACATTGTCAGTCACTTCTCAGATCTTACTCCTAAGGTCCTTACATACCCTGCAGAAGATGATCTAGAGCATCGTGCCCCCAAATCAGAGATCAAAGAGGAATAAATCTTAGTTACGACTCCTTTTGTTTCATTTCCTCCTCCTCCTGAGACTGAAAAAGGTAAAGCTATCCTCAATAATAGCAATATCCACTATACACTCAGTCACACTGCTCTCAGTCTAGTTACTCCAACCATTATGGTTTTGGCCCAAGTTCCTCTGGAAAATCTCAATCCCCCTCCATTAATCCAAATGGTTGTTCTGGGTTTCTTACTAAATAAATATGCCCCTCTTGATTTACCTCAACCCCTAAGTGCTATGCCTCAGGACTACCTAAATATTTTGCCTAGGTTCAATGGGGAAGACAAAAACACTGCACAGAGACACATTGAAACCTTCTGTGCTTTTGCTAAGAATCTAAATGTAGAACAACTGGATGTGGTCTTGAGACTCTTTGTGCAATCCCTTGATGGAGAAGCCAAAAATTGGTTTAAACCCCTACCCAATGCATCCATCACCACTTGGGAAGAACTCAAAGATTCTTTCACACAAAAGTGGGTTGAAAAGAGAGACCATGAGTATGTCTTCACAGAGTTCAATGCTACAAGGAAGAATCCAGAAGAGGATATTTCAGAATTCATAAAAAGATTCAATAAGCAGTATAATAACATGCATCCTAAGATAAAGCCTCCTCGATTTGTTGCTCGTATAGTATTTGTGGGAGCCTTTGAGTCTGAATTTGGCTTTACACTGAGGGAGAGGAAGTCTCGTACTTTGGATCAACTCCAAGTTGATGGTCTTGAAGTGGAAGAAAATTTCACCTCGGATGGGAAGTCAAGAGGAAAGAATGAACCTCTTGATAAGAAAAGGGGGAAAGAAGAAGCATCCTCCTTTCGTCAAGGTAAAGAATTACCAGATCTGAAGTGGGAAGAAATGGATAAGCTCATTAAGAGTTTATCGCACAAGGTGGTGAAGCTTGAGCTTGAGAACAAGAGTCTCCCGAAACATAATGCTCAAGGTAACAACCGAGGTTATAACCCACAATACAAAAGGCCACCATTGCAGATACTTCAAAGGGAAAGAAAAGATCAACTCGATTAGATCCCTCCTCCTCTATATTTAGAAGATGATCCCGATGAACAACCACCAGATACACATGAGATGTAGGGAAACTTGTATTCCTCCTTCTCTGAAGAGGAATAGGAAAACATGGCTCACCATGAGATGTGCCATGATAGAGAAGAAGCAGTGAATGAGGAGGACATAGGGGATTATTGTAAAAAATTTGTGGATTTCATGCAAGCAAAACTACATCGAAAGTATGATCTCAGATCTTCAAAAAAGAGGTCGAGGGAACTTGAACAACAAGAGGAAAATGCTTCCCAAGATATTCCCCCAGTGTTAAATAAAGAGAAAGGGAAGCTAAAACCTGACTCATCCAAAGTAAAAGTCTCCTTAAATAAAGAATGTGATAACTTTGAGGAACACACAGAAGAGAAGGCACCCATTCTGATAAAAACTACCAATGATAAAGAAAGAGAGGTAGAGCTTGGAGGCATAGAAAAGGGCCAGTCTGCATTCAATCTTTAGAAGGAAATCAAGAAGATAAAGATCCATTTTCCCCTAACTAAACTTCTAAAACAACCCACTTATAAATCTCAAGTCTCCCAATTCATGTTTCCATCCACCTCAGTACAGACCCATGATTGTTTAAACCTTCAAGAAGAAAGATCAATGGTTGTTTTTGGGCCTCATGTTGAAGAACTTGATTCTTCCATTGCACCCTTATATGTGACCCTGGTAATCCATGACCTCTTATTGCATAATTGTATGTTGTACTCTGGAGCCTCGCATAACCTAATGCCATTAACCATGATGGAAGAACTTGGCTTGCAGATCACCAAACCCTACAAGGACCTATACTCCTTTGACTCTAAGACGCTAAAATGCTTGGGAATGATAAAATATTTGGTGGTAAACTTGGCTCAGATCCCTGTGAAGAGCATAGTGATGGACATAGTAGTGGAAAATATTCCCCCTCGATTTGGCATGCTCCTATCGAGGTCTTGGCGTTCCAATGTGGGGGGATCTATCGATTTAGATCTAACTTATGCCACTATTCCCACTTTGGGAGGCAAAGAAAGGAGGTTGTACAGAGAGTCCAGATTTGTAAAAACTGTGACCCCAACTGAAGGTTATAAAAATTCTCTAGTGTATGGAAAAGAAAGCAACCTATCTTGCCTATTCCTAGAAGAATACGAGACCATCTTAGAAGAAACACAAGTACATCTAATGATACAGTTAAACGCCCAACACACAGATAAAAACAAAGTATGTAAATTATACTTTGATGGAGCGAATTCCAAAGAGGGAAATGGAGCAGGAGTATTGTTGGTAAGTCCTGAGGGTAGCTTAATACCCCTCTCATTCAAGTTGGAGTTTGAGGCAACCAACAACGTGGCAAAGTATGAAGCATTGCTCCTTGGGCTACAAACAACAAGGAATATGAATATTGAATGTTTAACTATGCATGGAGACTCCGAGATGATTGTAAAGTAGATCTGAAATCAATGCCAGGCTAAACACCCAGATTGAGGACTTACCGGAATGAAGTATGGGATTTAATTGATAACTTCTTCCTGGCCTTTAATATCCAATTTATACCTAGAGAAGGAAACAAAATGGTTGATTCCCTTGTGGTAGCAACAAGAAATTTCAAATATCCTCAAAATATGCTCCTTAGGTACGAGGTGGAGGTCAGAAACAAACCCTCTATACCTGATAATGTCAAGCACTGGCAGGTATTTGAGGATGATGAGCATATCAAATGATTTATAGAATTAGTTGGGGAGTTCACTAGCTCAACTATTGATCAAGGAGAGGAAAAAGAGGCAGATCAAGAACCAACTTCGTGGGAAGACACAGTGGTTGGACAGAGAATTCTACAACTGGAAGGGAATACTATTCCTCGTGGGCTAGTTCCACTAGAAAGATTATTTAACAAGAATGATGTAGCCTCCAAAACAATGGCTCCAGAGATGGATGAACAAGTAGAATATTGCAATATTAGCTTAGAAGATGAACCCTAGATGGTCAGACTATCAAAAGGAATCCTCGCACAATATAAACACAGGTATTTAAATCTCTTCAAAACCTATAAGGATGTTTTTGCTTGGTCTTATGAGGATTTAAAATCATTTGATACTAACATCATACAACATAAGATTCCTTTAAAGAGTGGAATAAAACCATGCAAGTAGAAGCTCAGGCATATTAATCCACTCTTACTCCCCTCTATTGAAAAAGAAGTGAGGAAACTTCTACAAGCTAAAATCATAGTGCCTTTAAGGTACTCAGAATGAGTGGCCAACCTAGTCCTAGTCAGAAAAAAGAATGGAGAAATAAGGTTACATGTAGATTTTCGTAACCTTAACAGGGCATCTTTAAAAGATTATTACCCACTGCCCAAGATTTTAAATATTGCAGAAGGTGGTTGGATAAGTTAGAATGTCCATGATGGATGGGTTCTTTGGTTACAACCAAGTGGCAATCCCCTTGATGATCAGAAGAAGACTACTTTCACCACCCCTTGGGGAACTTTCATGTATGCTCGCATGCCTTTCGGTCTTATCAATACAGGGGTCACCTTTCAGAGAGCTATGGATATAGATTTTGTAGGAGAGCAAGACAAGTTTGTTGTGATATATTTGGACGATATCATAGTCTTCTCTAAGACCGATGAAGAGCACATCCTCCACTTGAAACTCACCTTTGAGGAATGCAGGAGATATGGACTATCTTTTAATCCCAAGAAATATCAGTTTTCTCTGAGTAAGGGGAAGATACTAGGACACATAGTTACATAGAAAGGAGTGAAAATCAATCCTAAGCGAGTCGAAGTTATCAATCATATTCCTCTACCCAGAAATAGGAAAGAGGTCCAAGTCTTTTTGGGGAGAATCAATTTCTTGGGAAGGTTCATACCCAACTATGTAGAAATAGTGAACGGTATTACAGATATGCTTAAAAAGGAAAATTAAGTCAAATGGAGCCCTACCTCTCGAGATTCTTTTACTAGAATTAAAGAAGCTTGTGTTGAAGCATTGGTACTAGTCAGCCCTGACTACTCAACACCTTTCTAAATATTTTCTTTTTTTATCTGCATACTATTGTTGCAATTTTGCTACAGAAGAATAAAGATGGTTATGAGAAGCCCATCAGCTTCTTCAACCATGTCCTAAGGGATGCTAATCTGAAATATAACATCTTGGAGAAACAAGCATATGCACTAGCCAAATATTTGAAGGCATTTCGAGTGTGTGTGCTACAGTTGGAAATCACAATATTTGTCCCAACAACAATGGTCAAGGAAATCCTTGTGCAAGGAGACAATGAAGGAAAGAGGGGTAGGTGGATAGCAAGATACATGAATATGAGTTAGAAATAAAGCCTCTTAAGCTCATAAAAGGCCAGGGGTTGGCAAATATTTTATCAGAATCTAACTGCCAAGCTTTGGGAATAAACCTGCTAACAGAGGAAGACAGAACATAAGTTTAGCAGAATGGGATTAAAAAAGAAAAGAAAAAGGTCTATGCTAAATATGAGGGATCACCTTGGTATAAGAATATCATCCATTATCTCTTATTCCTGAGGTTCCCACTAGGGCTATATAAATCCAAATACAGGATGTTGAGACTGCAAGCTCAAAAGTATATCATGTTCAATGGTCAAATCTACTGGAAAGACCTGGTGGGAGTTTTTTTTTTATGTTTGGTAGAAGGCGAAACTCATATAGTGATTGAGGAATTTCATGGGGGAGTTTATGGAGGTCATTACAGCTGGAAGAACACAACTCACAAAATCCTCAAGGCAGGATTCTACTGTCCTACATTGTTTGGAAATGCGCATTTACAAGTCAGGTCATGTCAGAAGTGCCAAGTTTTTACTGAGAGACAAAAACTTTCTCCTCTTCCCCCGATCTCAGTGCATGTGGAAGAAATCTTTAAACAACGGGGACTAGACTTCATAGGAGAGATAAACCCACCTTCCATTGGCCAACATAAGTGGATATGAATGGCCATGGATTATTTCACCAAGTGGGTAGAGGCCAACCCAACCAGAAACGCTACAAACTTAGTGGTAATTAAGTTTATGGAGGAAAACATATTATTGCATTTTGGTTGCCCTATCAAAATCATCACTGACAATGCCCAGGTCTTCAAATCGGAAAAATTCAACAACTTCTGTCAGAAATTCAATATCATCATAGGGCACTCCACTACCTACTATCCTCAAGGAAACAATTTAGTTGAGTCCTCAAACAAAACTGTGGTGAGATTGCTAAAAAAGACCATCACTGAAAATCAAAGGACTTGGGACACCCAATTGAAGTTTGCACTCTGGGCTAACTGAGTGACTCCTAAACATTCCACTGGAAAATCGCCTTTCGAGCTAGTGTATGGTAAGGTTGTAGTCTTCCCAATCCAATTAGCAATGCCAATGGTGAAGTTACTACAAGAAGCTAAAGAGGATCCAAGTGATTTGACACGAAGGATAAACCAACTGGTTGAGCTTCATGAAAATAGGGAACAGGTGGGGGATAAATTGGCAAATTACCAACATAAGATGAAATCCATGTTTGACAAAAAGGCTAAGGATCGACCTCTTCAACTGGGAGATTTAGTTCTCTGATGGGACGTTCGACGGGAAGAAAAAGGTAAACACAGAAAATTTGATTCCCTTTGGTTCGACCCTTTCAAAATTTCAGAGGAAAAAGGAAATAATATGTACCTACTCGAAAATATGGAAGGTGAATCATTGGAGCTGCCAGTAAATGGTCAGTTCCTCAAACTCTATTTCCAAAGTTAAAGGTACCTATCTTGCACTCATTGTAAATATCATTGTGTACATTGTAATTATCATATGAAATTTCTATTTTTGTGTTTAAAATTTCACTTTCACAAAATTTTCACTTGTTTAAAAAGACTCCATTCCCAAAAAGAGAAGTTCACAGGCTGCGGGTTCTCAACGCATTGCAATCTAATTCCCCTTGCCTAGGTGGAGCCAATGTTGTCACTCACTGCCAAATGTGTTTTCAGTTGTCCAAAGTGAAAAAGAGCAGTGAAGTTTGAAGACATCTCCCAAGCCATAAAAGCTCTCAAAGCTAAATTGGTCCCTCTCCATTGGATAGTGCTCAGAATAAGATTTCCAACGATATGTGGAAGTCAAAAAATGGACTTTTAGATCAGAAGTTAGAGTAGATTGAAGTTTCCCTTTGAAAGCCAGAAAACAAAGAGAAAATGACCAAGGGTAAGGTCCCAGCATATCGGAGGTCCTGACTCATTGTAAATCGAAGGTTCCAACGACATGGTGTATCGACGATGGCACATCAGGGTCGCATCACATATTGGTGATCGCACTTCATAACAACAGGGAATTTGACACTTTGTGTAGCAGAGATCTGATATCAGCTATCGCACATCAACATTTCTCATCAGTGGCACTAAGCACATATCAGCAATGTAAGAGGAAACTTGCGATCAACGATCACCGATATCGGTGATCACATATCAAAGGTCCAAGGTACAATGTATATCAGCGATCGAAGGTCCTGTATGGTGCATCGGCAAGCTCACATATCGGCAATCGCAACCGCCCAAACATATCGCAAATCGGCAATCGGTGATTTCAACTTGACCACTCTTAAGAAATTGCGGGAGGAATATGCCGATAAGCGTAAATCACTAGGAAGGGCCGAAAATGATTTGCAAAGGAAATCAACAAAAAACCAGGGGTAGGCGGGCCTTTTCTCTCTCCTCCAGGGGGCCGCGTGGCAGAGTATTATTGGATCCGATAAAGACACAGTGGCACTAACGTCAACATGACGTGGCAGTATGACGGACATGTGGCATGTAGATTCAACGTTTTGAGGGGTCATAAGGGGCCAAAACAGGGTGACATGTGTCACCACTCACAAGGTGACATGTGGGAGTGGATGATGTCACATCGAAGATTGCAAATCGGTGTTTACAGGTTGAGGCATGTTGTTACACAAATTAAAACTTCCGATTGTGATCTGTCGATAAAGGGGCTCCGATACAAGGGTTGGCCTGTAGTCACATAAAGAGTAGAAGAAACCAAGGGCTAAGCACAAAGGGTGGTCGGCGATCGGCAATCAATGAAACTTGATATCACATCACTCCAAGTTAAGTCCTTGATTGCAAGCTGCCAATAAGAAACCTCCGATATAAAGGTTGAGCCCCAGGTCACAGCCCTCGGTCCTATGATGCAAAAATACTGAAAGGGGCTAAACCATAGGGGGCCAAAGGAGATCGACATTCACAATTTTGCAGAGTTTGTTCAGTTTAAAACCCCCGATCTCTGAGCTTTGATACACTTGTATTATTATTTCATTGGGAAGAATGAGTTCCACTGGCTTGAGAAAGAATGTAAGAGGGGACAGATGAGTTGGCAGTTGTGTTCAGAATCTGTTATGACCATCATGGGTGATCACTCCCGCTTCCTATAAGAGAAGAAGTGAAACTATTAAGACTGAAAGCGATAAGGAACTGGCCGAGAGAGCATGAGGCATAATGTAGCAGAAACACAGTTGGACCAGAGGCCAACAAAGAGAGTGGCATGGAGATATTTTTATAGGATCATCATTTCAGTTTCACTTGTTAATTTTTCTTTGTTGTTTTTGATTGCTATTATCATTCTGTTTTATTTTCAAGAAAAGGATATTTCTGTTGTAATAATTGGAGGCGAAAAATCCTACACACCAAGACAAATAGTCATGCAGGAAGCTGGAAGCTCTAGCCTGAGATATTTTGTAAGTTCCATGTTCTCCCTCTCCTTATAAAAGGGAGGAAGAAACACTTGGAAAAGGGTATGAATCCTAAAGATTAACTACATGTTATTTCTATGATTGTATGCCTTCAAGATTTGCATCTTTCATAATATTAATGAAATCGTGGTGATTCCTACATTTTAGTACTACAATGTGCTCCCTCTCTATTTAAACTCCGTTATGTTCAGGCTTCCTCTCTAATTTCAGGTAATTGTAGCTGCTAGAAATGTTTCATATGTTCTTACAGATTCATTTGTATTGACTCGTTAATGCACATGCCTGTATGTATCTTTGAGATTATCTCTTTAAAATTGCGCTCCATGAATCATTACACCCAATCCTCTTTCATCCATTATGTCTATCTTTAACTCAGATAAGTATAGAATTATTGATGTTTCAAGCTCTATATGATGAGTTATTCTATCTCCTTCTCTTGTTTCATTGCTCTGCTAAAGCTGATTAAACTGTAGGTCCTCGAACTACTCGGCCTCCACTAGTTCATACATATATTTATGTGAGTTGTCTCTATGAAATAGTACCATAAATAAATGGCTTATGTCCTTGGATAAATGAACCAACCCATGGTGTTTATTGTATTTATATCTATATGTGTGTGTGTGTGTGTATGCACAAAAATATATGTGATGTCTCTAGTTTTCTAAGAATCGTATGAGACACATAAAATATAGATGTTCTAGGCATTGGTCTTGTAAGAAATCTGATGTTGTCTCTGGAAGCAACAAAAAAATCTTTGTGGAATCATGAGGAATCTAAAAGATTCACTAAGGGCCAAATTTTGACAGTTTGAGGACCAGGCTGACTTTATACTCATTTTACTCAATTTTTTCACAAGGAGCGCAGTGGTGAAATCAGATTCATCATTCTAGCAATGAACTTTCAATCAAGTTGCAGAGAGGAATCTTTGTGGAATCATGAGGAATCTAAAAGATTCCCTAAGGGCCAAATTTTAAGAGTTTCAGAACTAGGCTGACTTCATACTCATTTTATTTAGTTTTTTGCAAGGAGCGCAGTGGTAAAATCATATTTTCCATCTGAGCAGTAGAATTCTAGTCAGTCAGAGAGAAGGAATCTTTGGGGAGTTTTTGATATTCCCTAAGGTCCAGATTTTGACCAAAGCAGAAAGGGGTTGAGTTTATAGTCATTTTTCACCATTTTTTACTAGGAATTCAATAGTGTAGTCCATTTCTTTAGCAGAGGTGTGCATTTTTAGGGCATCCCCAGAAGTGGAGGTATAGGGTGTCTTTTGTACATGCATGTAATTTTATTTTTGCTGAAGATTAATGAAAGAGACCTCCCCACATTGAGCAGATCCCAGAGACACAGGCTACACTGGGTGAACTCCATTATCAACTTGTTGTGTCTTTGCTTCTCATGGTTATTGTTTATTTCCACTTCGTTTATGTATATGCATCTTATGGTTACATGCTATTTAAAATGTGATTTTGTATGCATATTTGAAGTGAAAAGATCCAGATCATTAGAGTGGTATAATACTTACTTTATAAGTTTTCAAGTCCCTTTCTAGAGAAATCCAAAGTGCCGTTTTTTGTTAAGGGAAATGTCGCTCTTTGTGGAAGATAGTTTTGGCACATATTTAAGAGGCAACTTTGGTGCATTCTCTTACATTAATTGATCTTATCTATTAAGAGGATATGCATTGGACTCAAAGGTATATCGTAAGTGTCACAGTTGGAGGTAAATGTCATCTTGTTGTTGTTTTAGTGAATGCATGTTGATATTAGGTACTAAGGATTTCCTTGACATGTGGGTGATTTTTTGTGAGTGTGTGATCATGTTTAAGTCTTGTTATTATTTGATTCTTACTCCTTTGTTACATTGATACCACAATTTCTTACTCATTTTCATAGATCTCACTATCTTTGCAACTTTCTCAATCTTCGACCAACCTTTATGCTCCCTAGAATTATGCACTACATATTCCTAAGCCACAATGAAGCACCGTCTGCCTCCTGGAACTAGGAACTACACATTCCTAGAGGAAAATATCCCATAACTGCATACTACACAATCCTAGTGTTCAGACACTTAGATATTCCAGTTACACTTGCCCAATGTGCAACCTTTGATCAACCAAGCCTTTCCCTATGCACTACACAATCACAGTGGATAGTGGAGCCTCTCTTTGACCCTTGTAGTGCTCAACTATACAATCCCTTGAGCCTCTCCTTCTACCAATGTGAACTGTGCAGTTATAGTGCCCATTCATGCTTCCCTGACTTTCGTCTCTCTCAACCACTGTGCATTGCGTAGTTACAGTGCCTAGTCCCTCACTCCCTACCTCCTGCTCTTGCGCACTACACTCAAGAAGGTTTCTCTCCTCAATCTTGCACACTAGCCCATGACTGATATTATCTTTTGATGAGTGAACTCAACTTGTAGGTGTTACAATTTTAACATGGCAAGATGATGCTCCATTAGGGCATCAAGAAGATGTTAACTCAACTTGTAGGTGTTACGATTTTAACATGGCAAGATGATGCTCCATCAGGGCATCAAGAAGATGTTACAAGAAGACACGTGTTTGGAAGCAAGATACAGAGAGAACAAAGATACAAAGGGACGTTGAACTACGACATATGGATGAAGATCAAGATGACATAGAAGACTCTATATCATAACTAGCCCTTTGGAGGATGAAGATGAAATACATGAAAATCTATCATGGAGATTCCAAGACAATAACAAGGAGGAGAGCTTGGCATTGATACACTACAATGAACTCTTATGTCACTATCGCCAAGTCATGGGTTCTCAAAGTGTCACCATTAAAGTCATATGTTGTCATTGTATTTTGCCACCTTTTGTGGAATATAATATTGATTTTTTCAAAAAATGAGAAAATGGAAAATGTGTGGAAGACCAAGGGTCCCACATGGAATGTGAAAAGTCACTACAAAGTTCTAAAGTCATGTAGAAGATCAAAGGTCACATAGGAATTTGAAAAGTCACATGGGAGCTCAAGAGTCATGAGGGAAGGTAAAGATTCACAAGAAAAGTGGAGATTCACCTCATTTGTTATATATACACCCTCATGGCTCAAGCTAGGCATAGGAGAGAAGAATAGTCTTTTGAGGAGCAAGTGGTGGCTTAATGTTCCACTATTGGAACTAGTGTTGTATCATTGTAATGGTGTATCTTGGGACTTTCACTTAATGATTTGAAGATCTTGAAGCCAACGCTTTAAGGAAATTCGTCCCGAAGTTATGTTTTTTATATTATTTATTATTTATTTTTATTTACTTCATGTTGCCAACACCGTCTACTGAACTAGTATAACTAGTAGGCATCGAAAGTCCCCAACACCCCAGGAAATCTCAAGGAATCTCTATTCTTTTTCCCACTTTCGGCACCAGGCATAAGCCTGACCCGGTCTGTATCCTAGTCCAAGGCTGGCCCTAAGGCTCACGCCTGACTCAGATCTCATTTTCGCCAAGGCAATCCGGTCCGGTACTCAATGACCCCAGGCATCTCACAAGGCTGGCCCACTCCCTCCACAACTACTAAGGTGCACAGCCCCAGGCATCGAAGTCCTTTACATCCCTTCCAAACTTCGGCATCCCAATCCAATAACAGGCACCTAGCCTAGAACATCAGGCACTTGGCCTCCTCAAGATGGTCCCATAGCTCTTCAAGAGCTATACACAAGACAAAGGAACCACTGACATATGTAGTGTTGATTGAGTTTTGTCCCCAGCCCATATGGTGTTACTTATTCTCCCTCTTGTGTATGGGCTCGCACAAGATCATCACACCTCCCTCTCATCCCATTTGTGGAGTCCTGTGAATCATCACACCTCAACATGCATCCAATGCATTAACCATACCATCATAGTATCATAGGAAATAATCCACATGCCAAGTCTTGCATGTCATCATGAGAATGTTCATCTTTGTTAATCGCAACATTATGAATAATAACGAACTGCATGCTCATGCATGTCATAGATTTGTACGCAACTATCGCATGCTTCAGTTATACCATCAACATAATTATATCAAAGACATATCATGACTTCACATAATTGAACCACATGTCAATAATCCTCATATTATAGCATCATAATTCCTATGCCATGTTATGCATATCATATCCATCATGAGTATTGAACATTAAATACCTATCATCACGTATTAAATGAATATGTCAATATACGTTGACATAACGTTATAATACCTATGCATATCGCTATTATCACATGGATACATTATCACTATAAGAACCATATGTACATCATTATCTTCCTACCATGATATCATGAAACATATGTTTTCATCAGGTTGTCAATTACTTTTCAATAATCATTTCCACTTCTTTCTAATAGGTAGCTAATCATTTACCCCATCGTTATAATCATCTAAGTACATGAACCTCATGATCTTGAGTCTTAATGTCTCGTTATACCATCATTATTTAAATCCAAATTAAAATCCCTTGGTTTTACATCCAATTACCCTTTGGCTTACTGATTCCAATACCGCTATATGTAATTGTATATAAACACTATTTCATCATGATTTAACTTTATATCATGCTTAATTTACTTATATGAGGATTTATTGATCCATGTTGACTTATTTAATAATTAGCACTTCATGCACAAAATATTTTCTTATCTCGTCGAGTTCGTCAAGTTCGTATCTCAATACCACTTGATTGCTTGATCATAAATTCACCCTTCCTCAAGTTGGGTAAAAGACTCTTTCTTATTAAATAGTATCATTATTTTAGATTTTGAAACAGTTGGAAACACTTCTACCATCATTGTCCATGAAAACTTAATGTGAGGTGTTATGTGGAAACAACCTTTTTTAACGTTATGGAAATTCCTACTCATGAAATAATGAGTGAAAATTAGTCAAGTACAACCTTTATTAATTGACTTTATGTTGCACTAAAAATTGTCATCTTGACATTCTGCAATCTGTGTGAGTCCATTACCACTCATACTTTCCTCCTTTACAAGTCTAAAGCCTCAGTTCTTCATATCAGACCTTGAAAGTAAGAGAAAAGCCCTAAAAGTCTCTAAAACTCTGGTTCCGCACTTTCTCTTTGCATTACCTGTGGTCCCGCACCTAATGGTCATGTCCCCTGCGCACCTCACTACTTTGTCCTTGTTTTATAGGTGTGGACCCCTGTAGAAGTTAAAAAGGCACAAGTACATTCTAAAAACTCACTTTCAGTCATTTCTAGAAGCTCTGGAAGGAACCTTGAGGTGGCAAGTTCGCTCTCTTAATGTTCATGCACTCCATACCTTAAGGAGCTAACCCCTTGATGTGAGGAGCTTATCCCTTTGAAGGAGGATTCTATCCCTTCATAGATGGACCTGTAACCTCCTCCTCTACACTATAAAATGAAGCATTGGGCTGGTTACTGGAGAGGTTGGAAGCTGAATATTTTTGAGGTGAAATGTTGCTGGAACTTAGTCTTCTTTAGTTGAGCTTTTATGAGGAGAGATTACATACCTCTAAGATCTCATTTGGAAGAGTGCAAGGCTTGTCAAAGTAAAGGAAATTCATGTTTCGGACCCCAAGAAGAGCTTGTTCAACATCAAGGCTGAAAGGGTTGTAAGGTTCTTCTACTTCAAAGTAAATACAAATTAGTTTGTTTTTCTCAATAAGCTGTTCATTTATGGTTTATTTTATGGATTCCTTGATCACCATAATAGACATGATTTACGATATTTGCTATGTAGGTGATATTTGATGTTTTCTTGTTTGTGATTGCAGGTCTTTGAAGATAACTCTTTCGGACGATCGAGGGATGACTACAACGAACAAGCGTTGGATCTAAGGTAGGATCGTAACACCTCTATAGTCTTTATTTGTAAATTGCATATGTCTAGAGAAAGATAGATTTATTTGTCTGTTTGTTGCTAGATTATCTTGTGATACTAGGGAGATTGGTCTTGTCCGCAAGAACGATTTATCCGGCCAACAAATTGGCAACTCCGCTAGGGAATGGATTTGGTTTTTGGTTTTCCTTTGTTTTGACTTGAGAAAAGTGTTTTCATTTCTGGTTTTTGATTGATGTATACTGGCTTGGGTAGTTTTTAAATCTGGGAGTATTTTTTGTTTTTTTTCGAATTTTTCAGGGGACCACACTTTCTTTTCACAGACAGTGCGGGCATCTCCGCACTTTTCCTTTAGTAAATGGAGCATGACTGCACCTGTTACTTCTGGAGTCTGCGACCCTATAAAATTTTTAGAAAAACCTAAAATGCCTTTTTCCAGTTAGGTTTAGGTTTGATTTAGAAGCTTTAGGGTCTACCCAGATTTGTGTTTTTCCTGTCAAAAACCTCTTGTGAGTGAGTTCTGATAGCATTTTTGTTTTAGATGATTTTCTAGAAGTTTTGCATGCTTGGAGTGGTTTTCACTTGGTCTCTGTAGTGACTCAAAGATCAAAAGCTTGAGAAGTCTTAGATTACCCTAGTGTCTTTTTGTCTTTATGATGAGTCTGACTTGGTTGTGAAATCTATCCTTTGTGAGAAATAGATTCAGTTTTCTCATTGCAAATCTTTGAACAAACTTTGTTATAAGTTTTGAATTCCATTTTTACAAAAGAAAACATATGTGGATGTTTTTTGGTTGATTTGTTATTATGAACAAATGAATCCTTAGTTTGTTGAACAACTAAGTAAAATGTCCTCAAAAAGAATTGAAGCTTTCATTTAATTAGATTTTTAAAAGTTTTTAGATCTCAAAATTAGTTTTTGTAGTTTTGAGTGCTTTTCTAGAACTTGTAGATCTCTTTTGAAAGGAAAATTGTTTTTCTTGTAGTTTCGAGTTTTGAAAAGTGAAAGGGATTTATTGTGAGCATTAATTATTAGTCTTGTTTTGAGTTCTTATTGAAAAAGACAAAAATATTTTCTTTTCATTCTCATGTTGAAAGAAAGATTTGTTTCTTAAAGAATTGCATTCTTGAACCCTTTCCTTTAGCTAGAATTTCATTGAAAGAAAAACGAATTGCTTATCATTTTAGGTGCATCTTTTAGCATTTTTAGTTGAGTCTTCACACTATCAAAGTTTCATTTACATACCTATTGACTTAAGGAACAACCCATAAAAGCAATGCTTAATTAAAATTGATCTAGTAATCTTTTTTATTTCTAGGGCTCTTATCACCAATATAGCTTAGGCTAGTATCTTGGAGTAGGGAGTAATTAACTCTCCAAGATAGTTAAAACAAACAAGTAGATATATCCTATGGTAGGAAATAAATCCAATTGTAATCGATACATTCTGGGAAGCTTCTCTTAAAGGAGTCAATCACGAGATCATGTTCAAACCTTTGAGACAATCAATTTTGTTTCATTGGGAAAGATAGAAGATTTGTGCATGTTATAAATGGTAAACCTCGGATTAACCATTGTCAAGGAGCCTGGGGTCACTTGTTGGTAAACCTCAGATTGATCATGTCGAGGAGCCTTCAAGGCGATTGAGCTTTTTTACTCTGCCCTTGCGCGTAGATCGGATCGTAGACTGTTCCCCCAGTTGTATTTGTTGTTTTTGGTAACCTTAGTGTCCATAAACTTAAGATTATTTTCTAAGGTGACGGTGAAGGACAAGTCTCATTGTACCTAGAGCAGAAATCAACTAGACTCACTTGGACTCTCTGGGGGGTTCTCTTCACTCGAGATGGTTTTGTGAAGAAACTTGTGCTAGTCTATTTCATTAAGCAGGTTGTTGGGGTAACTGTTCCAACCGCCCTTTCTATATTAAACTTCTACTACGTTGGATTTCATCACCAACTAGTGTTTTTAGTACGGGAAGTTACTGTTTGTGTGTGGTTTGAACTCTTATATTTTTAGGTGTGTGATTCAATTGTTTGTTTCTTTAGAGACTTTCGGTGGTTCTATTGAAACTTTCTTTGTTTGCGTGTGAGTAATTAATTTTTAATCGTGGCTGAATTACCGAGAAAATCTTGTAGACTTTCGGGGAAACGTCCTGAGTATTCACCAAGCCAGCTTGAAGGGCCACGAGCTCTTGTATCACCTAGTGACAGTAGAGTTGGATCACCAAAAGTCAGAGAATCATCTTTAATTGTTCTTCCTTATTATCAAATACAAACAACAGAGTCTATTCAAGAGCCAATTTCATTTTCTAAAGTTACTGGCAGTATTTCTCGTTCCAGTGAATTAGCTGAAGAACCTGAAATTTCTTAACCTGACACTGAACCTGCTATTACTCCAACTTTAGGATTTGCTTCTCCAACTTCTAGTAATCCTAGTTCACCTAGGGTAAGCAATATCATTACTCAAAATCTTCCTTCTGGTCGCATTTCTATTGAAGAACTTGTTAATCTAGAAGAAGACGTAACTCTTCCTGAAAACCAATAGATTTTAAATCTTAGGGAGCGTGAATCAACATTCTACAGTCCTTTCAGGAGTGATGCTTGGTATGTTTCATTGACAAATTTTTTAGAAAATCCAGGTCTTAGTTTTTCTCCACCTTGAATTCCTTTTCATCCTATTCCAAGAGGTTATTATCCATCATCCATTATGTCAAGATATTCATCTATGTTTTCCCAAACACCGGAAACATTTTTATCTGGCGGTCCTTCTATTCCTATGGGGTACCAGTCACTCTTTGGTACTTTTTCAAGAGCATCTCCTCGACTGATTGAACAAGTGTTATCATCTGGGAATAATGGAACTCAACCATTGAAAGTAGAACAGATCCTTATGATGTCTGGCAGTATTCCAAATCCTCAACCTCAAGGTAGTCAGTTACCGCCTGGGAGGCAACCCCAAGGTATTCAATTACCGCCTGGGGGGCAACCCCAAGTAGTCAGTTACCGCTTGAAGGGCTTCCTCAAGTTTATCAACCATCAGGATAATACATACCCCAAGGTCAACCTTAGACTCAGTACACACCCCAAGGTCAACCCCAGTTTCAATACATACCTCAAGGTCAACCCCAGTTTCAGTACATGCCTCAAGGTCATCAACCCCAAGGTCAGTACCCAACTCAAGGTTTCCAACCACCTTCTGGTCAACCATTTTTTCAAGGAGCTGGAAATGTACCACCTAATTATCAGCCCTACGTTCAACCAGGTTATGGTCCTCCATATGCACAACCTTTTGTGGGTCCATACTCCGGAATGAATATGGTGTGGGATCCATCTCAAACTCAACAGACTTTGCAACCTAATGTGCAGTTAATTAATCAACCTGGATAGCCTTTGGTTTTTGGTCCAACCCAGCAACCTGTCCAACCTACTATTCAAATCCCTGCATCTGGTACAGTTCAGCAACCTAGGCCTAGTTCACCTCGTACTCTGCCCCAAACTGCTGCAACTACTGCAACCTCTGTTCAACCTACAACACCTATTTCTGGAGTATCAGCAACTCTGGTTTCTACTACTCCTACATCAGTGCAAATTCCTCAAGTCTCTGTGCCTCATTCAGGACCTACGGTTCAGACTTCGGTCCAGATGCCTGCGGGACAAGCTAGTACGATTACTACCATTGCTACAAGTCAACCACAATTTATGTATCAACCATACCAGGGGCAGTATCAATTTGGTCCTACTGTGCAAAACCCAGTTTATTAGTATCAATCGTATCCTGGCTATACTTATCAACAGCCTCAACAACCCCAGTTTGGTTCGGTTAATCCTGGTTTCCTAGGAGGTTATAACATTCCTAATGCAAATCCGGTTCCAGGTTATCCTGGATATCCTCCTCCTAGAATTGGTCTCGCTACTCAAGGTTTTCGCGACCCTAACCGTTAGTTACCATTTATTGCAACTTTGGATTTACCTTATTTGTCACGCCTTATGAACGATCTGATATACTATCTTCCGTATTGGCTGCCAATGCCTAATAAGTTGCCTAGTGATATCCTGAAATTTGAGGGTAAGTCAGGGGAGGATTCATCAAATCATGTTATGACTTATCACCTCTGGTGTGCATCTAATTCCATCATTGATGATTCAATTCGATTGCGTCTTTTTCAATGAACTCTTATTGGTCTTGCGGCCAAATGGTATATTGAGTTACCACGAGCCTCTTTTTATAATTTCAATCAGTTAGCCACTGCTTTCTTAACTCATTTTCAGTTTCCTGTCAGATACGACAATGGCACAGAACTGTTAACTTCACTAAATCAACGTCCACATATATTTCTGATCATATTCATGAATGGCAACGTAGAAGGTGTTTAGTGAAATTTTTCATTCCGGATCAAATTTTAGCGGAATGGTTCATTAAATCATTGTTACCTAAAATCACTGAAGATGTAGCTAAGGGAGGAGTTGTTACTGAAGAGCAAGTCATTTCTCAAGCTTAGTACCTTGACCTCGTTTATACACAGTCAGGTACTTTACATGAAAAAATCCCTGATCTTCCAAAACATGGTCAAATAACTGCAGCTCCTTCAGGGTCTCATGCCGCTGATGGTATGATTGGTACAATTAGCACTAAAAGTAAGAAGAAATCTTCAAAGAATTCTTCTCCTATAATAACTTTACCTGATTCCCCAATGGGAGAGTCTTCTGCTGAAATTTCTGCCGACATCCATGTCGTAAAATCATCTACGGCCAAATCAAAATCCGATAGTAAAAAGAAGGGGAAGAAGAAAAATAAACAAAATTCAAAAGATAAAACAGATAAAAATGAATCTACTGACGAAAAATGAAAACCTCGTTATCCTTGTTTCATTTGCGATGAGGATCATTTTACCAAAGATTTCCCACATCAATCAGAAGTTTCAAAAATCGTTAAAGGTTCTCAAACGCCTGTTATCTTGAAGGATCCTTTTCCTACTCAAGATAGTAAGATGATTGGTTCTTCCTCAAATGCCTCAGAAGAACCCATTATGATGATGTCTCATGTTAGGATTGCGACGCGATCACAAGATTATGGTAGTAAGAATCCTATTGGTGGTAAAGAAGCAAAATCTTCTAATTCAAACACATCAACTACACCTCCGAATGGTTCCGGTCCATTACAGATCGAGAAACCAAACCCTGACTTAGTAATCAAACCACCTGTTAAAGGTATACTTTGGAAATCAGCTTTCAATCCACATGCGAGAGCTGCTCAGAATTATAACATTGTTGAAGACTTAACTATTTCCCCTTTAGTAATGTCATCTTTGGAAGTGCTTCAATCATGCCCAACATAACGCAAATTACTATTGTCTGCTATAGGAGCTGCTGATATTCAGGATTCGAACCTAATAATCTTCGATTTAGAGAATAGTACACCCTTCCTCCCTCATCAAATGGCTTTCCAGATTCCAATGTTAGTAAAAAACACACCTTGTTTTACGACTGTGATTGATGAAGGGGCTTCTACGTGTATTATGTCGATCCAGTGTTCGAAATCACTTGGTTCTCCCACACTCAATCAGTCTCCGACAATTCTAAAGGCTTTTGATGGTTGTGGGTTCCATCCTTTTGGCATTTTGCAGGATTTACCTATAGGGGTTGAAGTCAAAACTGTAAATCTAGATTTGGAAGTGGTTGATGCCCCTCTAGATTATAACCTTCTCCCGGGTCGTAGTTGGTCTTATGCTATGACTGTTGTTGTTTCATCAGTCTTTCAGCTTATCAAGTTTCCTCATAACGGAAAGATCGTTACGATAGACCAGCTGACTTATTTCTCATCCAACCCAGCCTCTACAAATAGTATTCAGCACATCGGTAAAATGAATATCCCTTACAAGGATGTTGGTGTAGGTTTGATTAAAGATTCTGGTTTACTTGGAACTTTTTCCTTCCCTCCTCCTAACGTATCGCCTTCTATTGCAACTATTCATATGATTTCATCAAATACTCTTACTTTTGATGATCCTTGGATTGTACCTTCAGATTCTAAGGTGGATTCATTTGGTGGAATGATGCCTCTGAGTCCCTTTGAAATTGCATATCAGGTCGTACAGTCATTTTCTGATGCCTATTCAACCGAAACTGATCCAATGAATGTGATCCATGGAGAGTCACTTTCAATATCAAACTTAACTTCATCAACACTTTCTGATCCTGTTCATTTTGATGAGAAAATTCGTGAACTATTGTCTGTTGATGATTTACCATGGGAAGATCTGAATCATTGGTCTTCGTTTTTACCTGAGCTTAATCATTTTGAAAATGATTTCTCTTATATTTTTACGGCTGACTATGTCAAGTAACCGCAGAATCCATTGCAACATTCTGATTCTGAGTTAAATTTGGAAAATATTTCTCGAATGGTTCCTATTGACGTTTCAATTAAGCCTGGAATTCTTGAGAACATTCATATAGGTGCTTGTTGTACAGATGATGAAATCCAAACTTACAAAGCCCTATTTCAAGAATTTCATGAAGTGTTTGCCTGGTCATATGAAGTAATGCCAGGAATCTATCCATCAATTGTTGTCCATGAAATTAAAACATACCTGGATGCTAAACCTGTCCAACAATGCTTACGTCAGATACATCCATGAAAAGCTACTGCTATCAAAGCCGAAATTGAGAAATTACTTCATGCAGGTTTCATTTATCCAATTCCTTTAACCGATTGGGTATCAAATATTGTTCCTGTCAACAAAAAACAAGGAACGATAAGAGTATGTATCGACTATATGGATATTAATTGAGCTTGTCCTAAAGACAATTATCCAACACCCTATATCGATCAAATTATTGATGATTGTGCTGGCAGTGAAATGTTTTCCTTTATGGATGGTTTTTCTGGTTACAATCAAATCAACATACTCCCTGCTGATCAAGCTAAAACAACTTTCATTTGTCCATGGGGGACATTTGCTTATTGCAAATTATCTTTTGGATTGAATAACGTTGGAGCAACTTTTCAAAGGGATATGTATTACACATTTCATGACCTCAAGCACATTGTGCAACCTTATCTTGATGATTTACCTACCCATTCATTACGTAGAGTTGATCATCTCATTCATTTACGAGCTATCTTTATGAGATGTAAGCATTATAGAATTTGGTTGAATCCACACAAATGTGTATTCTACGTAGAGACGAGTCACTTACTGGGATTTATCATATCAAAGTCAGGAATTCGTGTTGACCCCTCGAAGGTGGAAGCTATTGTCAATCTACCTCCTCCTTCGACTCTTCGCCAACTCCAAAGTTTGCAAGGGAAAGAAAACTTTTTACGTCGTTTCATTCCTAACTACGCCGAGATAACGAAAGGTTTTACCAGGTTGTTAAAACAAAATATTCCATTCTTTTGGGATGAGATCGCTGATCAATATTTTGATGCACTCAAACACGCGTTGACCCATGCACCGTTACTGCATCCTCCCAATTACAACTAGGATTAATTTTTGTACCTCGCCACTTCTCATTCCACCATTGGGATGGTTTTAGTTCAGGAAGATGAATTCAATAGTGAACATGTGATTTACTATCTTAGTCAAACTCTGCATCCAACTGAGATTAAATATTCACATGTGGAGAAATTGGCCTTGGCAACTGTTCAAGCTGTCCAAAGATTTCGTCACTACATCTTATTACGCAAAACCACGGTAATTTCTGACTGTAACCCTATGATGTATATCTTGACCAAACAATTGCTAGGGGGCAATTATTCCAAATGGATAGTTATCCTGTAGGAATTTGACTTGGAATTTGAAAAATCCAAGGCAAAGAAATCCTTGGTTTTTGCCGAACTGATGTGTGATTTCCCACGTACTGATACTAAAACTGTGGCGGAAGAGCCCATTGCCGATGAATCCTTATTTCTTATCAGTACTCTTGATCCATGGTATGGGTATATTATTATTTATCTCCAAACCCAAGCTTTTCGGCCTGAAATCTCATGATCTCAGTGACGGAAAATACGTTTCCAATCCCAACAATACAATATTATTGGTGATACACTTTATCGTCGTGGAGCGGATTCTGTTTTCCGACATTGTTTAACTCATGAAGAAGATGAAAAGGTTCTAAATGACTGTCACTCTGGAGCATGTGGCGATCATATGTCTAGGTATGCCACAACCCAAAAGATATTGTGCGCTGGTTATTTCTAGTCATCATTATTAAAAGGTTGTATCTATGCAGTCTAGAAATGCCACAATTGTCAAATTTTTTGTTGTAAGATGCGTGCTCCACCTGCTCCTCTTCACCCTATAATTTTTGTCGGTCCTTTCACAAAGTGGGGTATTGACCTTATTACATGTAACCCTCACTTGGCCGGGGGGCATGCGTATATTATCCTAGCGGTAGATTATTTTACTAAGTGGGCCGAGGCAATGCCTACATTTTTGGCAAATGGAAAAACTGCAGCAACTTTTGTATTCAATCATATAATTGCTAGATTTGGTGTTCCTCAAGCTATTATTACTGATCATGGAAGTCACTTTCGAAACATCATGATGACTGAACTAACAGATCAACTTGGCATGTGCCACGATAGTTCTACTCTATATTACCTGCAGGCTAATGGTCTGGTTGAAGCTATCAATAAAGTTTTAGTCACTATGATTAGACGAATCATTGGTATTCATAAGTCAAATTGTCATACCATGTTATTTTCAGCACTTTGAGCATATCAGACCTTAGTAAAAACATCAACTAGTTTCACTCCTTTTCAACTTGTCTATGGTTTGGAAGTAGTGTTACCTATTGAATGCGAAATTCCGTCATTGCAATTAGTCATAGAATTACTCCCAGCTACTTCTAAAGAGGAAAAACGTTTTTTGTACTTAGCTTAGCTAGATGAGAATCAACGCACTATTGCAATAGCAAAAGAGACTCGTGCGAAACGAGTGAAAGCTCAATACGATAGAAACGTTACACCTCGCAATTTTTTGGAAAGAGACCTAGTTTTACTATATGATTAAGCAAATGATAAGCTAGGGGTTGGAAAATTTGGGATTTGGAGTTTGATTGTTAGGTTCGATTCTGAACTCGTTGTATTACAGCTTAACAGTGTTTATGCCATTAGAAATCCATTGTTATTAAGGTTATTTTTGAGAGTTCGTCTCTTGGAATGTGAATTTGACTACATTGAATATCAGCATATTCCAAGACATTTAAATACATTAGCAGATGCAATTGCTTCTAGTATGATAAATAGACATTTGCAATAATCAAAACAATAAATTTAATAACATTCAATAACATGTTACACAAGATAGCTGGTAATAATGATATATCATATCACAGAAGTAGTGTTTCAAAATATACATCGTCTTCGATCATAGGTTGAAAAACACCTTATGATCGGCAAAAATGATAACACAAAAGTCAAAAATGTCATGAGACTACAAATTCGGTCATCCTATCCCTGGTGATGATCACGATAAGAAACCACTCCTTGGGACACCCTACATAGGAACCTCATAAAAGGTCCTGGGACCCCAATCACATATCTCTGCAACCTAAGTGGGATATCATCTATATCCGTCTCTGGAATATCTAGCATCAAGCGCTCTAGATGGTGTTCCAAATCGGTCAGGATCTCTGCTGATTAGTCCTGTGGGGTTGGTGCTGCTACAACTGGGTGTCTCCTCTCAAAAGGCTAGAGAGTGGTTGGTCGTCGTGGACCCACATCTGCATTTAAACTTTGATTATTAGTTTTGGACGATTTAAAAATAAAAAAATTAGAACTTAGAAAAGTGTTGAAAATTATTTTACCTGAATCATCCCATTGTTCTCCTGGTGGGAGAATCATGTCTGGTTCACCACGATAATCCATCCCAGCATATGGAAAATCCCGAATCGCAAAAAGTTGGTTGTTCAACCAACGAAAGTACTCAGGTAGAAATCAAACAACCTCTGTACCCTCCTCAAGGTGGCAGGCCATCAAGGCAACCCAACGAACTATCCTAGGCTCTCGAGGAAGACCAACATCAACAAGAAGATGTTGCGGGGCTAGCATGGGGATCCTCTCTAGAGAAAAACTAACCATGATGAATCCATATCCAAAAATTTTCAGCTGTCCATTCTTTGCTCTGGTTAGTTGGCCTTTCACATTTGCCAACATAGCCTCGCACCAGTTGAATATTCTCCCTCAAAAACACTCTACTGCCATCTGCATATGGGATCTTGTAGTCACATGCAATGTTGCACTCCCGCATAACCTGGTAACAGTGAACGCAATGACCTTAAGCTTAGGACGGTTGATAGTTTTAATATCAATCCATTTGTCCTTCGTTTGATCATCGCAAAACTCTAATCGGAGACTAGCAACAGACTGGCCACCTGGTCTAGTCTCGAAAAGAGATAATTGTTCGCCCCTCTTGGACAAACCAGTCAAAAAAATATATGTCCTCTAGCTCGATTTCGAGCTAGTGGCCACCGATGATGAAACACTGGTCCTGTATGTTCCATATGTATACCAGTCATTGCAAGAGGTCTACTTGGGCCCTCATACCCTGTATGCCCCAGAACTTTAGCAATCTACATGCTCTCAATGCATGCATTGTGGGCATATGGTTTAATGTGGAAAAATCCACATCCTCATGCTCACGTTCTCGCCAAATAAGCATTTTGAATGTCCTACAATGCATAAAAGACATATTAGAACCAGCAAGTTCAAAAATTTTTTTGGAAAAAATGGAGAAAAATTAATTTTGAAATTCACTTTCACGGGATCTACACCCGCCAATTACAAATAGTGCATAGGTCCAGATGGGCTGTGAACAACAGGTGCGGACCCACGACTTTTTTTTGTAGAAAAAAGTCGAGGTCCGTAGGGGCCGCATGTTGCGCCTACAGACCCCCGCGAGCGAATTTATAAACCAATTTTTCTCGTAAAAATTAAATCTAAAGCCTAAAATCAAAATGTAAATAGATGAAATGCAAGATAAGGAGGTCATGGATTACCTGGAGCTGACGATTTTCGATTCCGACAGACGCATTTTCTAGAATCTTCACAGGAACTTTCTTACTCAAAAGCTCTCACTTTTCACTCTGAACTCAAATGGTAAAAATGAAGTTGGAAAACCCCATTTTATAAGTTTTTTCGAATAAATGAATTTTCAATTTGTTTATTTTTCACTTTAACAAGGCAATTTTTAAATCATTTTTATTTATCTTAAACAGGTATGTGTAATGTTTAGAGTTTTTTGTGCAAAATATTGGATTTTTCGGGAAAATTTATCATTTTTCAACAAAGAGCATAATTTTATCACTTTTTCAGACTCTTTCAAAAATTTACGAAAAAGTGAAACATTGGAGTCCTCTTTAATCTCTTTTTAGGCTCTCAAAAATTGAAAAGATTTCCGATCACTTGATTGTTCGAACCCATTAAAATAAATGAACAATCGTCCCTTCAATATAAGTTTACCCCTTTTAGGGACTAAAATGGACTATTTACAAAAAAGGTACGCGTTGACTAATTACGGTCAATAGAGTCCTCTTTAAACCTTTTTCAGAATCGTTAAATATGAGAAGATTGTCGAGCTCTTGTCTTTTTTAGCTCGTTAAAGTATTGAAAAGTCATCCCTTTGGTATTATTTTATCATTTTTCGGGCCCAAGGGATTATTTTACGAAAAAGTACCCGCATGGAGTTTTCTTATGTTTTTCTTCTGACTCCTTAAATTGAAAAACACCGAGTTTTTCCTATACTAGACTCGTTAAAATTTAACAGTAAAGGACTTGTTCAATTTCAAACAGGAACGAACCACTCCTTCTTAGGGTTTGAATTTTAAACTAAGTTGGACTCATCCAAAGGATAAGCTTAAAAACAAGCAAATGTTATCCTCCTCAAGCTTATCAAAAATAAAGAGGTACTTTCCAGAAATGGTGGGGGAAAAGAGAGAAAAATGAACCTATTTGTTACACTTTGTTTTATAAAAACCCGTCAACCACTCTTAAACTCGACACTTTTTGTTCACCTGGGTTGAGAAAATCCTTTGCCTAACAGTTAATCAAACCATATTGAAAGTCTTCAGCTGGTTTCTGGGTATTAGCTTTGGGTCAATTATCACCAAACCATCTGCAACGTCGTTATGTGTTCAAGAGATCAATTCAAACAAACCATTCATCTGCAAAATATCTATCATCCATTTTGACCATCCCTGAGTCAGTCCTTGCTAATATATTTCTTCAAAACTTGATCTATGATTTCGTGTTGTGGGCTTGCCTATGACGGATCACTTTCTATTGACTTCAGCTCATTATCTAGGAATTTGATCTAGAAATCGTTAGTACCTTGAAAGCTGCATGCCCTAATGGTAGTTTTCTCACCTTCGACGATAGGTTGCATCATTGACCTTCGATCGAATGATTCCGTGACATGTTCGACTTCAACTTATTTATTCACATTTCATGGATTGTACTAGGTACTTTGAGAGCCATTGACATTACTGGTGGTTTCTCTCACACTTGTTAACAGTTCACATCATTGACTGGTAATCAAGTGGTTTCTACCATGTTCGACTTCGACACATTCATTCACATGGGAAGAATCATACTAGTTCGGGAGGCGGAAATCAAGACCCTAGATCTAGTTTCTACCATCCAGGCTGCGAGGAATTTTGTTATTCATTATGCAATGGACTATTCATAAACAAATGGTTGCGTCCATACTGTGTCTACACATGTCTATACTCTTGATGTGTTACAAAATCATTCCTATATCAGAACAGTTTAGTTAGTTTTCTAGTCAGTTTTGATCTGAGTATGGGAATGCCTACCTCAGCAATGATATGTCTATATATATATATATATATATATATATATATATATATATATATATATATATATATATATATATATATTGCATTGAATTTTTTTATAGGTTTCGACTGGGGTGTCCACAGGATGATACTTGAAATGATAAAGTACTTCACTCTTCATACATGAAAGACTTCATCTTCAGCTATTACAGACTTCTCACTTTAGGGGGCAATCTGTTGCACTAAAAATTGTCACCTTGACATTCTGCAATCTGTGTGAGTCCATTACCAATCATACTTTCCTCCTTTGCAAGTCTAAATCCTCCGTTCTTCATATCAAGCCTTGAAAGTAAGATAAAAGCCCTAAAAGTCTCTAAAACTCTGGTTCTGCACTTTCTCTTTGCATTACCTACGGTCTCGCACCTAATGGTCATGTCCTCTGCGCACTTGACTGCTCTGTCCTTATGTTATGGGTGCAAACCCCTGTAAAAGTTAAAAAGGTGTGAGTACATTCTAAAAGACTCACTTTCAGTCATTTCTAGAAGCTTCTAGAAGGAACCTTGAGGTGGCAAGTTCGCTTCTTAAGGTTCGTGCACTCCATACCTTAAGGAGCTAACCCCTTGATGTGAGGAGCTTATCCCTTTGAAGGAGGATTCTATCCCTTCATAGATGGACCTGTAACCTCCTCCTCTACACTGTAAAATGAAGCATTGGGCTAGTTACTGGAGAGGTTGGAAGCTAAATTTTTTTGAGTTGAAATGATATTGGAACTTAGTCTTCTTTAGTTGAGCTTTTATGAGGAGAGATTACATACCTCTAAGATCTCATTTGGAAGAGTGCAAGGCTTGTCAAAGTAAAGGAAATTACTATTTTGGACCCCAGGAAGAGCTTGTTCAACATCAAGGCTGAAAAGATTTTAAGGTTCTTCTACTTCAAATTTAATACAAATAAGTTTTTTTTTCTCAATAAGTTGTTCATTTATGGTTTATTTTATGGATTCCTTGATCACCATAATAGACATGATTTACGATATTTTCTATACAGGTGTTGTTTTATGTTTTCTTGTTTGTGATTGTAGGTCTTTGAAGATAACTCTTTCAGACGATCGAGGGATGACTACAATGAACAAGCGTTGGATCTAAGGTAGGATCGTAACACCTCTATAGTCTTTATTTGTAAATTGCATATGTCTAGAGAAAGATATATTTCTTTGTCTGTTTGTTGCTAGATTATCTTGTGATACTAGGGAGATCGGTCTTGTCTGTAAGAACGATTTATCCGGCCAACACTTTCACTTCTTTTGTCACTATGTACACAATCCTTCTCAAGGTATCCTTATAAAATTTCTAGCAACATTAAGATAACTACCAGGTATCCTTATAAATTCATTAAGATAGCTACCAAGTGTAATCCGCTTATCTTTTCCTATTTTAAGATAAAATCTCCTGATACTTCATCTTGTTATCCATAATTCATTCATATAGTTTAGTCACTTATGGAAAACTTTACAATGTGGCTCTCCATTGTTATAGATGTTGTTATGCACACAACTTATCTTCTCCATTCTATTTTATCATACCTTACAGGTTCCTAAAAATGACCTCCATGATTTTTCAACTTCACTAGTTGATTGTCAATATTTTCTTCTTTATGTGCATCATCCTCTTATAGTGATACGTTTAGAGTACCAAGTTATGATTATACCAAACTCTTCCATTATGTTCTAAAATAGGTTGTCTCTTCTCCAAGCTAGAGAACATAAATTCCCAACTAAAGATTTAGGGAAACCATTCCAAATATGAAATACTGAAGATAAGAGTATGAACTTAAATGCCTAAAGAGTCCAGGACTTTATAAATTTTTTATTTTTTATTTTTTTTATTTTTATTTTTATTTTTTAATTCTGGAGCTAAGAGAAAATTTGAAGGATAAACAAAAAATTTGAAACTACCTTAACTTTTTGGCCTCGAGCTGTATTAATAACCACAACTCTTGAAATATAGATCGGAGACGGAAGGGGCGACTTGAGATACAATGCACCTGGACCTGATTCCTTCCACATACATTGCTTGCCGAGTGGATCTTCTTCCAAGACAATGTCATCACTGAAATTTCGAGAAAACGCTGTTAGATTGTCATCTCCAGTGCACTTCAGGCAGAAGGTGGACCTGGGAATCCCAAGGTCCTGATAAACATGAATTTTATACTTAAAACCAAATGCTCAAGGCCACGGACTAGCTATCGCATCGTCGTTAAAATTCTTGATATGGCAGGCCTCTGGCCCATCAGGAACTGGGAGCCCTGATGGTAAGTCAAGCACTTCTCTAGTGATCTTCAAACTATATACATCATATTAAACGTAGGCAAGGGTGCAACATATCTGCTGCTATAGCTGATACACCTGTTACATCTGCTAACTTTTGATATCTCATAAACGAACATGATGCTCGCCTGAATAAGAAATGCTCGATTGAAAGCGTAGAATGAGGGGTCATATTGCACAACAACGGCCAATGTTTATCGATCAAGACAACATAATGTGTGGGAGGTCTACAGAAAATATGGATTTAAACCTTACGAGAAAGGGGGAAACTCAAATAATTTCAATACGACTGTAGGCCGAGGGAAAGTAATAACAAATCTTCTAACATCACCATACTAGAAAAAAAATGGATGGAAGCATTTCTATAGTCTTAATGCTATTTTCCAGAGTGATGAAGTCGCTACAATCAGATACGGATGCACACATCGCATATCACGTTTTTCACTTCTTTTTTTTTTGTCTCACCTGCTAGAAGACTCGAAAACCGACAGACGCGCTCCATCATCAAAGCCACTCTGAAGTATTGAAGACCATCATCAAAGCCAATTGAAAAGTTGGGTGTGAATACAATACCAGTTCATTCATTTCTTTAAAGCTACGGGGATAGCAGTTCTTATTGATGAATTGGAGAAGTTGAAACAACCTTTGAGTAATGCTCTCAGGGAAGAGCTTGCAGAACGGGAGAGGGAATTCGTGGATTCTGTTCTCAAGAGACTAGATGAAGACGGCGGCTCTACAAATGGTAAGGAACACAGTTCTGTAACTGATAAAGAACACAGCTTCGCCGATGATGGAGGCTTAAATAATGAGTATTCTGACGGAAAAGGAATTATGACAAATGGATGCTCCAAAGAGTCTAGAAAGGGCCACGAGGAGAGTTCTGCAGTGGAGCAATGTCTTCTGTGTAATTATAATACCGAGCAGATCCAAACATATATTGGGACACTGAGAAAATCTGTGCAAACTAATATCAGTTTGAATGGCATGTGCCGGAAGCTTCTAAGGTTGTCAGATGATCATCCGAGTGCAAAACCAAATCGAGTTATGACCTCATATAATGATGAATTTCTTACATCAGAATCAGACAGACAAGTTTTTCTCATAAAAGAACAAGATTAAGAGTTAGATGCGCTTAGTGTGAGTGTTGAGAGACTTGGCGGTGTTGGTCTCACATTACATGAGGAGCTCATGGGACAGGAAAGAATTATGGCTCTCTCGATATAATTGTCATTGCAGACCTCTTGAAGGTTCTGTATTTTGCAAAATTATTCAATGTCACGGAGGATGCTACAGATCATCTCCGAGAAGAAGATCTTGATGCATAATCGATGATTGGATCATTTATGACATCGAGGCCACCTAATGCAACTATTTCACACAAGGATGCCTTTCAGATTTGTGTACATCATGCAAGGCAGTGGTTGTGCGACTCGGACCAGCCCATTCATCCAAACTCTACTCTTTCTTATAAGAATTTGAGGGAGAGACTAAACAGGATTCTTGACAAACAAACAAAATAAAAAAATTCCTGGACAAAAATGAGCCTGCAAACAATGGCTAATGAATTAATGAAAACAAATCAGAATTGCGGAAATCTAGAAACCCTGATTCCAAAGTTCAGTTGCCGTGGAAATTACTCGTAGGAAAATAAGCATCCTATAACTTTTCAAAAAAAACAAGTCAAGTTAAATATTCCAACAAAAAAAAAAAATTAGATGCCCATAGGCCCTAAGGGTTGAGCCCTGCTCTGATACCATATGTAACAGTCCAAAGTAAATATAAAGTTAATTTCCTAATTAAAATCATAATCAAACAAATAAGCACATACCTATATTACCTGTGATCGAAGTCTGCCAAATGACAACAAGGTTTTGGGAACGACTCTCCACCCAACCGTAGGCTCAATTGTGCAAGGATTTGCTACAACTGGTCACCCCGAAGCCCTCAAACAACGTACTAATGTCAGTGACTCCTAGGTCTTAGAACACCATTCTCCCAAGAGAATGAAAGATAGAAACTCAGAAAGATGGAATGCCTCCCATCCTCCTCACCCTCTAATAAATAGAGCAAACATTGGATGGGGAACCACATGCACACACTCCATGTGTCTACATGCGACTTTGATTTTTAGCTTTCTTTACTTTTCTTTTGATGTTTTAGTTTTCTTGTTTTATTTCTTTTCTTTTCTTTAGCTTTCTTGTTTTATTTTCTTCTTTTTCCTGCTTTTCTTGTGTTATTTCTATTTATTCTTATTTAGAGAATAACCATTATTATTATTTTATTATTTTGTATATATTTTTAATATCATTTATGATTTATTATTTTTATTATTTAAGTGATTTATTATTTATTATTTATTATTTATTATTAAGGGGAGGGATATTACAAACGCACTTTCATGTATATGTCGTGTATAATTGTAGGATTATTCTTTCATTGTTTTTGGTGTATTTTTATGCTTCTACATACTAATGAAAATGAACTATTATGTTGGCTTTAGTATTCATCTTTGAATTGTGCATCTCTTGCTTTCAAGGTCATTATTTTTTTGTGAATTATTTTGCAAGTTAACTAATGATTCTTTTAGATGTGTGTGTGTGTGTCTTTACTAGGATAGTACTCTTACTTTTCTTTCAAAGACTCAGGTCTCTTCCTTTTCATGAAAGAACCATTATACACTTTGCAATTGAATACATCAAAAGGCTAACTTACTTGTTCATCTCGAAAGTATATACCTTTTCTCTTGTGGTGTTTAGTGCAGGTCTGTTAAAATTGGCAACCAGGGCAAAACTTCATGTGGGTCATCTTATTCATGGCTAATAATATTTTTATTAGATTCCTCTCATCGAGAGGTGTAGGATTGATATAAAGATCATCCAATTCCGATAAGTATTCATGGAGATATGAATTTATTTTGATTATGGAATTATTATCAAGCCGACCTGCAACTCATGTAGGCTCAAAAGCCCAACAGTCGCATCTATTCACCCACCAACGTTGTGTATAAATATAAGAGGACTTTTCCTCATTTAGACTCACTCATCTCATCACATCTCTCTCTCTCTACTGCGCAGATATGAGTCTCTTCTCTACTGCGCTGAAATGGGTCTCTCTCTCTCACACATGTGAAGCCGGAAGCTGTTGAATTTGAAGATGCAACTGCAGAAGTAAAGATTGACTTGCGTGGCCTAGAGGATCTCCTCTTTGGAACTGTGTTGTAGGTTCATCTGAACCTCCTTTGAAAGCCTCAACTTTTGGTGGTGGAATGAAGTCAATTCGATGAACGGTTTGCAAGATATCGACTGCCCTAGTTTGAAGCCGAAAACTGCTGAAACTGAAGCTGCAACTGCAGAAGTAAAGATTGACTTGCGTGGCCTAGAAGATCTCCTCTTTGGAACTGCACTGTAGGTTCATCTGTGCCTCCTTTGAAATCTGCAACTTTTGGTGGTGGAATGAAGTCAATCTGACGAACGGTTTGCAAGATATCGACTGCCCTAGTTTGAAGCCGGAAACTGCTGAAACTGAAGCTGCAACTGCAGAAGTAAAGATTGACTTGCGTGGCCTAGAAGATCTCCTCATCTGAATTGTGCTGTAGGTTCATCTGAACCTCCTCTGGAAGCCGAAACTTTTGGTGGTGGAATGAAGTCAATCCGACGGTCGGTTTGTGAGATATGGTCTGCCCTAGTTTGATAATGAAGCCACTAATGCTGATGCTGCTGATCTAGGGTTTGCTACTGCTGATATGAATCAGATTTATTGTACTATTTCTCTCTGCTGAATTATTGAAGATAAAAGAAGATTTGATCAAAGGGTTTCCCCACATATTGTGGGGTTTTTCCCTGGCTAGCCTCCACATCTTGTGTCTCTTGTCTTGGCTTGTTTTCTGTCGATCGTTTAATGTTCTATCTGCACTTTACTTTATGTACATGTGATTGCTAATCGGTGGAATATAATAAGAAAAAGAAGTAAACTGTTATAAGCATAGAACATACCATAACCTAACATGGTATCAGAGCTGAGGTGAAGACAAAGCCCGAGCAAGAGCAAGAGCAATCATCGAAGAGAATATTGGCAAGGCTATCCTAAAAGAACTATGAGGTTCTCAACACTCTTTCCTGCCGAAGACAAGCTCCGTGAGAAAGCTGACTATCACGGATGGAAGATGTCTATCGATCTAACCCTTGAAGATCAAGGAGTGCTGGACCATGTAAGAGGTGTATGTCCGGGATGTGCCAAAGGAAAGCTCAAAAGGGGACCATTCCCCTAAAGCCAAAGCAAGACCTCCGATATATTACAATTGGTTTACTCAAGCATACTTGAGGTTGGCATTAAGAGGGAGACTACTACAACACATACTCCTGAGCAGAATGGTGTGATGGGAAGGAAGAACCACACGATGATGGAAGCTGTCCGGGCCATGCTACATGATCAAAGACTTCCAAAGTTTCTATGGGCTGAAACTGCAAACACTGCCGTATATGTACAAAATCGATTCCCTCATCAAGCATTAGGTTCCAAGACTCCTGAGGAAAAATTCACCGGTAAGAAACCTGATGTTTCTGATTTTAAAATTTTTGGAAGCTCTGTATACTTTTATGTGCCGAAAGAGAAAAGAAATAAATTGGGAGCATCTGGAAAGAAGGGAATTTTCGTGGGCTATGGTGAAAATACTAAAGGCTATAGAATCTATGTAGCCGGTCAAAGGGAAGTCATAATTAGTCATGATGTCACCTTTGACGAAGATATGGCTCTCAGCAAGGTGATCAATCTTCCGACTTTGAGGAGCTCTCAAGAAGCCGACACCAGGGAACCGAAAGAAAAGGATGATGAATCAATGCTTGATGTAGAAGAACCCATGGATACAATTGATCCTCCTCCATATGAGCCTTCCTCTTCTAGGAAGAGGCCTTCATGGCTTAAGGGGTTACTTGATGATGCTGAAGGACATGCTGCACTACGAGGAACCTTTCATGAAAGTAAGAAACCTAATAGATATCAAGGATACCTGACCATCATGAGCACGATCATACAAAATGAGCCTTCGTCATTCTCAGATGCCATCAAGCATCAAGTATGGAAGGATGCTATGACCAAAGAATATGAGTCTATCATAAAGAATGACGTTTGGGAAGTAGTTCCCAGACCCCAGGACAAGACTGTTGTTACTTCCAAATGGTTTTACAAGATAAAGCTGCAACAGATGGAAGCACGGAAAAGTATAAGGCTCGTTTTGTTGCTCGAGGTTTCTCCCAAAAGGAAGGTATAGACTATGATGAGATATTTGCACCTGTTGATAGATATACGACCATCCGCTCGATCATATCCCTTGCCGCTTCACAAGGATGGAACCTACATCAGATGGATGTCAAGACTGCGTTCTTGCATGGCTTGATAAAAGAAGAGGTCTACGTGGAGCAACCCGAAGGATTTGAGATTTATGATAAAAAATCTCATGTATGCAGGTTGAAGAAGGCTCTCTATGGGCTGAAGCAAGCACCCTGAGCATGGTATGAGAGGATCGATAACTACTTGATGAAGCTGGGATTCACTAGGAGTGAAGCTGATCCTAACCTTTACTTTAAGGTTGAAGATGACAAGCCTCTCATACTGGTGTTGTATGTGGATGACCTATTTCTAACAGGTGCAAACCCTCTCATTCACAAATGTAAGAGGGAGATGGCTTCTGAATTTGAAATGAAGGACCAAGGACTTGAAGTGTGGCAGAAGCCAAGGGAAATTTTCCTATCTCAAGGAAAATATGTGGTAAATATATTGGAAAGATTCGGTATGATGGACTGCAAGCCTGTGACTACCTCGAGGATCTTAACTTTTAGAAGTTATATGGTAGTGATGTTGGACCAGACTTGGGAAATGCCTCTGAGTTTCAAAAACTCATTTGCATTGATGTTCCTGGTGAACCTCCGTCCGAACATATGTTTTGCAGTTAGCATTGTGAGCTCATATTTGGTTGAGCCTCACTGGATTGATGCCAAGAATCTTCTGCGATGTCTTCAGGACACAATCTCTCATGGATTAAGATACACTGCCGGAGATGTGAGACTACTTGGATATACTGATGTTGATTGGGCAAGAAGTGTGGTGGACCGTAAGAGCACTTCCGGGTACTTTTTCACCTTGGGATCTTCTTCGATATCCTGGATGAGCAGGAAGCAGAAGTCGGTAGATTTGAGCACCGCCGAAGCAGGATATATTGTTGCTAGCATAACCTCGTGTGAGGTAGTCTGGTTGCGAAAGCTCTTCAGTGAGCTGTTTGGATTTACATTAGATACCACTGTGATTCTCTATAACAACCAGAGGTGGGATTCGATTATTGAGGAATCCCGTATTCGTCGATTGCTCCAGCAGATAGACATCATCTTGGATATGGTAAGTTGATGAGCAAGGAGGCTCCATCGCATTAAGATGATGTACAGGTTGATACACCTTGTCAAAGCCCCGAGAAAAGATCTAATCTGTGATTTTCCCTAATGACTTGGAGTCGGTAAGAAACCCTTGTACAAGGGTCCTACATGTTGCATACATTGAGCTCTGGGAGCTCTGAGGGCTTGCGGTTATTACTGGAGCAACATATGACCACAGGGTGACTCACCCTCCCCTGGTGGTGCACACTGGAACAAGATGATTCACTCTCTTGTGGGACAAGATGATTCGCTCTCTTGTGGAACAGGATGATTCGCTCTCCTGTGTAGTAGGATGATTAGTTCTCATGTGAGGCCTGGATTGATGTGTTGTCCATGGCAGCCTGGATTGATGTGTTCTCCACGGCGATTGTAGCAGGATTGATGTGTTCTCCTGTGAGGCCTGGATTGATGTGTTCTCCATGGCAATTGTAGCAGGATTGATGTGTTCTCCTGTGAGGCCTGGATTGATGTGTTCTCCATGGCAATTGTAGCAGGATTGATGTGTTCTCCTGTGAGGACAAGATTGATTATTTCTCCTGTCGAGGCATCCTACCCATGCAGTCTGGGACTCATGGGAAGTACCTCTCATCTGATCAATGAGCAGGGAAATGAAGTTAGGGACCATAGTAGTACCGAAGGACGCATCGTTGTAACTACCGTACTCCCTAAGCTAGGATGATCTCCATTGATCTGGGATCAATGATACTGGTCTGGGACCAGTGGTAGGAGTTGTACCATACTATGACGTTGACTTCGGGTCGGTTGAGACTGGTCTGGGATCAGTGGTACATACTCTGAGACTGACTTTGAGTCAGTGGAGGATGATATTGGTTTGGGACCATTAGAGTTGTACTCACTATGACGCTGACTTTAGGTTGGTTGAGACTGGTCTGGGACCAGTGGTACATACTCTGAGACTGACTTTTAGTCAGTATGATACATCCTCGATCATTTCTTCTTCTTCATAATTCAGACAAAAGCAGAGTAGAACAGAATAATGCAAGAGCAGAGCAGAACAGAACGAATCAGTACAGATCAGTGCAGGGCAGAACAAGACAAAGCAGAACAGGCAAAATAGAGCAGAGTAGGGCAAGGGTCAGGCTGTACAAGGCAGTGCATTTGATGGATGAATAGTAACGACCGATAGAAAGATTGCAGATGAAGTTCTCCATGGTTGAGAGGGAGTGTTAAAATTGGAAACCAGGGAAAAACTTCATGTGGGTCATCTTATTCATGGATAATAATATTTTTATTAGATTCCTCTCGTCGAGAGGTGTAGGATTGATATAAAGATCATCTAATTCCGATAAGTATTCATGGAGATATGAATTTATTTTGATTATGGAATTATTATCAAGCCGACCTACAACTCATGTAGGCTCAGAAGCCCAACAGTCGCATCTATTCACCCACCAACGTTGTGTATAAATATAAGAGGACTTTTCCTCATTTAGACTCACTCATCTCATCACATCTCTCTCTCTCTACTGCGCAGATATGAGTCTCTTCTCTACTGCGCTGAAATGGGTCTCTCTCTCTCACACATGTGAAGCCGGAAGCTGTTGAATTTGAAGCTGCAACTGCAGAAGTAAAGATTGACTTGCGTGGCCTAGAAGATCTCCTCTTTGGAACTGCACTGTAGGTTCATCTGAACCTCCTTTGAAAGCCTCAACTTTTGGTGGTGGAATGAAGTCAATCCGACGAACGGTTTGCACGATATCGACTGCCCTAGTTTGAAGCTGGAAACTGCTGAAACTGAAGCTGCAACTGCAGAAGTAAAGATTGACTTGCGTGGCCTAGAATATCTCCTCTTTGAAACTACGCTGTAGGTTCATCTGAGCTTCCTTTGAAAGCCGCAACTTTTGGTGGTGGAATGAAGTCAATCCGACGAACGGTTTGCAAGATATCGACTGCCCTAGTTTGAAGCCGGAAACTACTGAAACTGAAGCTGCAACTGCAGAAGTAAAGATTGACTTGCGTGGCCTAGAAGATCTCCTCATCTGAACTGTGCTGTAGGTTCATCTGAACCTCCTCTGGAAGCCGAAACTTTTGGTGGTGGAATGAAGTCAATCCGACGGTCGGTTTGTGAGATATGGTCTGCCCTAGTTTGATAATGAAGCCGCTAATGCTGATGCTGCTGATCTAGGGTTTGCTACTGCTAATATGAATCAGATTTATTGTACTATTTCTCTCTGCTGAATTATTGAAGATAAAAGAAGATTTGATCAAAGGGTTTCCCCACATATTGTGGGGTTTGTCCCTGGCTAGCCGCCACATCTTGTGTCCCTTGTCTTGGCTTGTTTTCTGTCGATCATTTAATGTTCTATCTGCACTTTACTTTATGTACATGTGATTGCTAGTCGGTGGAATATAATAAGAAAAAGAAGTAAATTGTTATAAGCATAGAACATACCATAACTTAACAAGGTCAGATAAACAATTAAGAATAGGGTAGTTGGGCCCATTTCCCGAATGGGGCTCCTACTCCAAATGGTGTGAGGCCTAATCGGCACTTCATATAGGGGAGACCCCCTATATGTTGGTCATTTCCAACCCCATCAACACCATGGTTTTCTTAAGATTAATGGATGGTCACCCATGTTAGATTTAGTTTTCAAAACCATACAATCTATTGGGTATTCCCATGAATATAAAGAAACAATATCTTCTAACACACCGTGAGGTTTTATTATGGATCTATCTAGTAATTGTAAAATTCTAGGTGTGTGCCGAAGATGGAATAATTTTAATTCTTCCATGTTTCCTTTTTTAATGACATTAATAAAAAGTCCTAGTTCAATTAAATTATTTGAATTGAAATATTGTTGATGTTGATTTTAACAATTGGACTTCTAGGATGAACATGTTGTTCCATAAAAATATTTCTTAACAATAAATATGCTAATTTGTCCATGACATGAACTATTTGTGTTTCTTTTTTTCTTTCTTCTTGGGTTTTTTTTCCCAAAGGAAAAAACGCAATTTTATTCAAATTTAAAAAATTACATTTTGCAGATGCTTAAAAAGCATTCAGTCATACCATCCATAGGCGTATATCCATAAATAAAAAGAAAAACTAAAAAAATATGGTCTAAGTGTAGAAAACCCACTTAGCCTACTCATTTCTACCTTTCTTCTTTTAAAGTTTTCGCCGGACTCCTTGCGAAGGAGCGACATTTACAATTGCTAACTAATTTACATCTACCTTCAAAGAGGCTTCTTTTTTTGAATCCAAACTCTCTGAAGCATGGGATCATTTCACTCCACCCGCCTCCAATTGGGGAGTGCTTGCATCGACTGTTGCACAATACTCTCTTCTTTTTCAAAAATTCTCTAACTTTGGGCCATTGTTCCATCCCGCTCTTCCCCTTTATTTTCATATGTGCCTTGGTGCTCCTGGACCTCCACATTCATTTGATTTACCACAGCTTCCTCTTCCTCTTCTTCTAAAATCTATGTATTTGGAATCTGCCACCCCTTTGACTTTTTGTGTTACTTCTTTTCCCATTTGGAAGCTTCATGTGTTTTGGAAGTGTCCAGTTTGAAGGAAAATGGGACACCTAAATTTCATATTCTCAAAGTCTAGATATTGTGTCCAATGAAAGTTATTATGAATCAAGTGGATACAATCTAGTAGGCCTTTACTAAGATCGACCTCTACACAGATTATAACAAAAGTAAAAATTCCTATGTCAGATCTTTCTAAATTCGTCTTTATGTATTTTCCCAAAGTGTTCCTAAATCCGTCGTTATGTGATCTCACCCAAACTGGCATTTTTTATACCACTAGAGTATTGGCATCAAAACCTAGAACTATGAAGTGATAAAAAGACCTACAGCCCCCCAAAACCATGGTCCCTCATTTATAACATAATCCAAATCTTTCTATCTATAAAATTGCGCAAGAAAAAATCCTTTTTGAACACAGATGAATGTCGTAATTGGGGGTACAATTAGAGAAAAACCATTGATGAAGTTCCTTTGATTTGGTCAAGAAACCATTAAACCTGCAAATAATGGCTTGTGATTGGAGAACATCAAAAAGTAATTTACCTCTGGAACAATTACTGCGATTTCTGGAGAATGTTCCATCTGTTCAATGATATAAGGGCCTGGATTATTCTGAGTTCTCCCACCCGAATCAGATTTCTTTCCTACGTCTTGAAGTGGACCAAAGGTTTTTGCTTGATAATATTGAGCTTGAGACACTCCCTTGCTTTTTAGTGCATCTCGCTATAAATCCATGGGGTTGTTGATTCCTGGGGAGCGTCCCCACAACCTCAAATTTAAGATAATGGAGGAGGAATGAATAATGCAATAATATTTCATCCTCAAATCATCTTGCATTGATTTTTCCTCATAGATCAGGTTTTCAAAGATCATCAGAATGCCCAAAATATTTTGGATATTCTACTTCAATTCATTTACAAGATCAGAGGCTCAAACCCAAAAAAAGGATGGATTTCCCACCTGGGGTTTTCATAAATATTTGGAAGGATTTCTCTACACCCAAGTCTCTTTTTGAGAAATCCAGATAAATATTTGGGGAGCATAGATAGAACAAGACACCAATGGGGCTCTGATCCACTGAAAAAACCTCAACTACGAAGCATTGGAATAACATCTAAAGAAAACTCATGTGGATCAGATGATAGATCACAACCCCTTGAGATCAGACCATATGTGGTCCATAGGTTCCTGGCCTTGTCCAAACTTGCCAATACAAAAATAAACCCTGTCTGACCAGATCTGCATGATAAAAACAAAGGACCGTCACATAACAACCATAACAACATGGATCTACATGATAAAGACTAGATCGACGAAATAAGCCTCACATGTGAGGAAGGATCTTCAGATCCAAAATTTTGAAAGGTGGATCAGAAACTGGAAGGGGTCCTATCAAATGAGTTGTAAAGTTATCACATTTCAAATAAAAAATCTCAATTGTTGTAGTATGTAGGAGAAATACATCCATAACATAAGAAATCGACTTATGAACCACATCCAAACTATATTCTTAGCCTGGATGTCATGCATAGACATTATGGATACCAAGAGCATCAAGGGCATGTTGAAACCTTGTAGCGATGGAGAAAGAGCAACCAAGAACCCTAGCCATCTCTCTGAGCTTCTGATGATTTCTTCTTCTTGGGCTTTTTAAAGCATAGTTCCCTAACTTTTTTTGGCATAAATTTGAATGTTTTTTATTGCTTTACAGTAAAGGAATTTTGATACAAACATTTCTTAACTCTCCTAATAAATCAAAATTAGATTGTATTATAGGTTTATCCAATTTCAAAATTTTTGGTTAGGGAAGAGAATAGGATGATTGTGATGGATATATCTATGGAGAATAAGTTTGTTTTATTATATTTCACTATCATTATTGTTTAATACATTAGGATTTTCCTCCTCAGTGTTTCCATTAATAATAATAGAATTTTTATTTACTGTCTTTTTTTTTTTATCTTTAAATGAATATCATTCAAATATAAATAAGTTATTAGATATGTTTGAAATGTTTGTAACTCAACATTGTAAGTGGGTTGAGGTACTTTATTATTTGGATTAGAAATGGGTTGAGCGGGTCGTTGGTGAGGTGTTGGAGGTGGCTTATTAGTTGGTATTGTAAACCTTGAGCTTATGGTTGTGTTTGTGGGGCTTGAATATAATATGGTTGTTGTATTCATGCGGGGTATTGTTGTGAAGGATATTTATGTGGAGAATATTGTTGATATTGTTGAGGCTATAAAGTATAAATATAAGTGGGAATGTTTCCATAAGTAGACCCTTACTATCCTTGTTTCCAAGTTTGGTTTTGAGTTTGTTATGGAGGCCATGCTTACCAAGGCATATGAAGATACCAATTCTGAGTATGTTGTTGATTATCATATGCATAAATCATTGTGTAGAATCTTGAGTCATAGATGCTACTCAAGGTTGCCAAAATATTCTTGGAGTAAAAAATCAAATTTATTATGTTGTTTCATTCTCTCATTGGTAAACTGATCTAAGTCTAGGTAATGAAGGAAAAATTTATGTTCGATCTTTTTCTACATAAACAAATTCAATGTTTTTTTTTTTCTCTGTAAAAGTAACTACTATATTAAAGCAGGAAAAGTATTTACATAATTTACATCAATAGAGGGGGACAAGGCCACCCTCAAACCGAAACAGCTGGGATAGTCTACCAGACTTTTTGAAACAGCATTACAAAAATTGAAACAGCTGGGACAGACTGACCGACCTTTGAGACTGCTTTACAAAATTGTCCAGATTTGCCTCTTGGACAGTATTATAGTTCACTAAAACCGACTCTATCACCTTGCGGACTCGAACTTTTACTAAGCTGCCACTATAGGGCCGAGAACTGGAACTGAGCAAAGACAAGAGCAACTTGGACAAGAGCAAAAACAAAAAACGGAAACCTGGAGAAATTTCTTCGAACAATTCAGGAAGGATGACTGGGCGTAGTGGGCGGATGGCTTTGCATCGGGCTGGGCGTGTCGAGACAAATAACGGACTCCTCGTCCTCCTGAAGATGCCCCTCCCAGTCTTGAAGATCAGAAACCGGTTCCGCATTCCCAATTTGGAAACAGTTAGTTGATGGCTGAATCTCTTGCATTGAATCATCACAAATTGAGTTCGCCTGGTGCGGGGCCTGCTGCTGTTGTTCAACATGAACCATGGGAACTTGCGGATGAGGCAACCTGTGCACTCTTCCATGCATATCCCCCAAAAGGATTTCATTGCTTTGAAGACTGTCGAGCGCAGGGGAGGACCAAGAGGGGTCGATAGGCGGCGCCTCTGAAAGATACACCGTAAAATTCACCATGACATCTGAATGCAGGATCCCTCTGGGTATGCAGAGACGAAAAGACTGATATGAATCCCTCATTAACAGAAATTCATCCTCTGTACTGGAAGAGGAAGGGGAAATGGCCGCCATAGGTGCAACCCCTAAACGCCCACCACGGCAAGGCACACCCCGACGACGCATCACAGATTCCAACCTTGACGCCTTGAGATGCCGCTCAATTTGCTGGGGATAATGTTGCAGAGCAGGAGTTTGCCCTTTGCCTACTGCAAACAACATTCCTCTGCCTACATTCTGTGCTCTGTTGGTATTTAACCAAATCTTCGCCCACACCAGATTTAACTCCATTGCATCAGAATTCCTCGAGACCGGAGCTCTCTTGCTTGACATCAATGCGACCTCTACCGGGCCCTGTCCTCCCTCAGTTTCATGTGCCTGGAGCATTGAATGTGTTTTAATCGCCATCGCAGTCTCGTACCTACTCTCTGCCTTGGCTTTGAGACAGGTATAGAGGCGCGGGAGAACTTTAATGGCCACCTGCCATTCATGCACGGTGTACACCCGCATCCGGGGGAAGGATGTCTTTATGCACCAAAGAGATGCATTCCTGCTTGAGTTTGTCATCTTCAACCATATCCAAAGATCCGGAGAAGAAATGTGTCGACTGTGACACTCCCTGATTTGCTAGCCGGTCAGCTACCTGGTTAGCTGTTCTTCTTACATGCTGGAAGGATAGATTGTGAGGAGCATGGAGCTTTTCTTCCAGGGATTCCAGACGGTTTAACAATCTCCAGCTCTTCGCTATTTTGACTGCCTTAGCTCCTGCCTGCATTCTTTTAGCTGCCTCTATGAGAATGAGAGAGTCGCCTTCTACTTCGAGTGGAGAGAGGTGATGCTGCTCTGCTAAACAGATTCCTTTCCAAAGGCCCTCTAGCTCCGCGGCATTGTTGGTATCTTTCCCTATTGAGCCATAGAATACTAGCATTGCTTCTCCATTATGTCTACGGATTACTCCTCCGAAGCCTGCTGGGCCAGGATTGCCTTTGGCCGCACCGTCGAAGTTCATCTTGTATGAATTGTGTGCCGGCGGGGACCAACAGGAAGGTGAAGCGGATCTGGTGGGAGGTTTTTTGGTCGTTTTGATTAAGGGATTAAGATCAAGATTCCATTCCTTCATAATGCGGCGTTCCTGTTGATTTTCCGGCATGTCATTATCACTCTAAACTCTGATGGCTAGAGTTTCCTGTAAGTTCTTTTTAAGCGTGAGCCAGAGCTCATCTATGGATCTAGATGTGCTATTGAAGATTCTGTGGTTGCGTTCTTTCCACAGAGTCCAATATAGAAATCCTGGTATAATGCGCCATAAGGAGTTGAGGATCTTGCACTGATATGGATATTTTTCCCAGGTCCTGATGGTTTCTGTGATGTCCTCCATCCTGGGGTGAGCTCTCAGATTGCATTTCTCAACTAGCTCCCAGATTTGTTTTGCTAATGGGCATTCTTCCATTAAGTGATTGATGGTTTCACAACTTGTGTTGCAATTTGGGCATCTGGATGGCCCTACAAAGCCCCTTTTGATTAGATTGTCCCAGGTAAGAATACGTTTTCTGCTAAGAAGCCATAAAAAGGTTGAGATTTTGGGCCAGTGCCCGGCTTGCCAAACTTGCTCCCATAGTTGATCGTTATCCGCCCTGAGGTTGGAATAGCGCAGATGATGAGCTTCCTTGGTGGTAAAAGTGCCTCTTGTTGTGTAGCCCCATCTGAGTTTGTCTTGCTGATTCGAGAGGCGAATCTTTCTATTGCTGAGTTCCTGATCTATGTCGGTATACACTTCTCCCTGCCAGTCTATTTGCCAGAGACGCGCCGGTTTCCATGATTGGAAGTCGTGATTTGTAGAAGGCTGCCAGAACTGATGTACCAAAGGAATGCTTGCTTGGTTCATTTGAGCTTGCCAGTGAGGTTTGTGGAACATATTGGCCAATTTGGGGAGTTGTTGCCATGAATCTTCCCAGAATCTGGCTACCTTTCCTGAATTGATTTCCCAAAAGCTATGATCTTGGATGAAGCTGCTTTGGGTTTTTGCGTTGTTCCAAATGAGGGATCCCTTCACCGTTGGACTGATTCTGATGAGGTCATTCCAGTGGCTGCCGCGGGCGTATTTGGCTTGCCATAGTTGGGCCCAGGGGGTGTTTGGCTTGGAGACCCAATTCCACCAGATTTTAGCTCCCATAGTGTTATTGCTTTGGAGTGGATCACGAAGACCTAGCCCTCCTTCTGATTTGGTTTTGCATACCTCTGTCCATCTGACGAGAGCCCATTTCCTGTTCAAGCTTGTGGATCCCCAGAGAAAGTTCCTCTGTAGATTACGAATTTCTTTTAGAATCCCTTTCGGAGCTGCTAAGATAGAAAATAAGTAAAGCGGCATGGCTTGTAAGACTGATTTGATAAGAACAAGTCTGCCAGCCAGATTTAATGCCCTGAAAGTCCAGGATGAGAGCTTTGATTCTAATTTGTCCATTAACGATCTCCAAGATACCTGTTTGATTGCTGAGTCGGAGAGGGGGGCACCGAGGTATTTTGAAGGCAGGTGGGAAATTGTGAATCCCAGAATCCGGGCAATAATCCTTTATAAACAAATTCAATGTTATTCAAGGTACATTCTCTCAATGGATGTTTATTTCTACACTTGGGACAAAAAAATTTCAAAATTGCATTATCTTCCTCTTTCCTCTTTTTATATTTTAATGCATCTAACTATAAGCTATAGTTACCAAGAATTTTAGTTTCAAAATTTTCTAATAGATTTACAAGTTCAACCCTAGTTACACCTTATGTTGTTAACTTGGTAACCTTATAAATAGTATCTCTAGGTCCCTCACTAATTTTGGCTTGTTGTCTAGAATAATGCCTACATAAATCAAAAATGTTGTAGTGATGACGTTTGTTGTGTGGGAGTCCACAGAAGGAAAACCCATCACACACTCAGAATGCAAGAGCATTGGATAGGAAATTATGGTGAATAATGGGAGGGTGATAACATATCATGATACAAGATGGAGTATTGGAGATAAAGGAGGGAGGATTGAACCTCTCATTGTAGTTGATTGTGTTCCATGTTATCGTTTCTCATGGGCATTCCAAACCTTTTATGATGCTACTATTTTCAGAAATTATTGTTTTAGAAGGAAGGAAATTCAATATAAATCTTGTGATGGAGATGCATTGTATGAATGCTTGATGATAGATTTTAGTTGGAAGGTACTCATTATGGGGCACATAAACTATATTTCATTTCAAATATGATGAAGGAACCTCAGGTTTGTTGTAATTGTAATTTCTATTATGAACAACCCTTCAATTGTAGACATTTTTCTATCAATGTTTTGTATGAGTTGTGGATTAATTATCTTCTAGCTATTTATCCCTCCCTAGGGCTTCTAGGAGGTGTGCTTTTTTTCTTCTAATTGAGCTTCCCCACCCCCCACCACCTCACTTGTTTCTCTTTGTAAAGAAAGACTTGTTCATTGTTAAGTTTGGTTATCATTCTCTAGCCTCCTCCTTACCCTCGCTTCCCCCCTTCTAAAGTTCCTATTGTCTCGCTTCTACATCTTCTTTCTATTTAGACTTTGTACAATTTCCCTTCCCTCCCCAATATCCTACCCTATGTTTACCCCCTCCTTGGTGTACGTAGATCATGGAAAGACATCTTCTCTCCTCTGCTCACCATGGAGGTAGAAAAGGATGATTGAGCCCTTCCCTTTCCCTTAACCTTTCTTCCCTCTATTGCCCAGACTTGAGCCTAGTTAGCAATTTACGTTACTATGACTTGATATAGAGAAACTATCCCTAAGGTAGCCTAGAGAGAAATATTTGATGTGGAAGAATATGTTTGACAAGTAAGAAGGTTTATTCTAGAAAGACAAGTGGACCATGAAAGTAGTGAATGGATACCTGATGTGGGCATCTATGCTAGAGCACGCACCTCTTCTTACATGCAAACTATTAATCTCTAATGTCATATTAAAACTCTCGTTGGAAGATTTTTTACTAACAGAGTAGCTTCTCAGTAGGAAATGATTATTGATATGGAAAAATTAATGGAAAAGGTGGATAGAGTTAGTAAGAAGGTCTCAATTTAGACCAGGAAATTGAAAAATTTTGGCTTCTCCTATTCAGAAAATGATAGTGAGCCACAACCAACAACTTCTATGGACTCCCCAACTGCATAATGATCAAGCACGCTAGATCCTTCAAGAAGAACACCTATCAAAATGTAGTCATTATTATCTTTTTCATCTCATAGTTTATTTTATTTTATGGTTTTACTTTCATTTTGAAAGACAAAATGGTATTCTATAGAATGCATATTAGTAAAATTTTGAACTTATACTACTAGTTTGCTATCCCAAGTGGAAGACCAGTAGGTAGTAGTGACTATCTATGAATGTTTTTGTATCGTAATATAGATGGATTGATATTACAATATGTGTGTGTGTGTGTCTATACACACACACACACACACACACACACACACACACACACACACACATATATATATGCAAAAAAAATGGTTCTTAACATGCCTATCTAAATGCAATTTCAAACTTATTTTAAAGATAAATCAAAACATAGTTATTCAAGAAATATGATTTTGTAGCACTAAGGAAAATGTATTTTTAACTATTCAACTCCTGTAATTTTATTGTTTAAGCTATAGATTTGTTTTATCAAGGATCACTAGGGTATTAAGTTGCACTAGAACAGCCTTAGGAATTCAATATTTTCTTGCAACATTGCCATGGTTGAGTAAAATTAAACTATTGGTTACTCAATAATTAATTGAGCGAGGAATGATAAAAGGGATAAAAGCTAAACTATCAATAATGAACAATTAATTCAAGGAAGCCTTAAAAAGTAACATTGCAAATGATTTTTTTTTATAACAAAAACAATTAAGTTTTATTTATCATAAGAGGTTGGGAATTTCCAAATGACCTCGAGTACAGACAAATGCGAGATATATGGCTCAATTGAGTCCTCCTATTCTGACTTTTGTATCTGAGTTAACTGCTGATTTTAAGGAAATTGGTAGGTTGAGTGATCCTTTGTTGAAGTCGGCTTAGAGTTTTTTCTGTCTTTCCTCTTTTCTTTGATACTTAGGTAATTCCCTAGATTGCTAAAAAACCCACTTAGACTATGTTCCACGGTCGAATTACAAACCTGCATATATTTAATTAGTTTAATTGAAGCTTCTCTTCTCCACCGTACATGACCCCACAACAAGGTAACCCCCACCGTAGTCAACACTCGGTAGCCATCGGATCTTCCCCTACCCAGATCCGACGCATATCGTGTCCAATGATTTTCGACCTTTATCTCCTTAGGATCATGCGATATGGGTGGTTTTGTAATGCTACGTGTCCGCCCTTAAGAGGCATCATGTCCAATTCATTCAAAACTGGCAAGCAGTCAAGAGTAGTGCGATGAAACCCGCTTACCGCTCCCAGCGAAGTAACTCCCCTCCATTTGCAAAGTGTGATGGTCGTCAAATCGAACCTACCCATATCTTATGGTTATCGCGACCTTTTGAGACTTAACTTTGACCAGAGCTGTCTCCATCCCCAGTCCCACGACCTGGATATGACCCTGCCATGAAAAGAGCGTGATGTCCGTCGAATCTTCCCCCGCCCGGATCCGATGTTAATCGCATCCAAATGTTGTCCAGCCTTTAACTCTGCAGGAGCACACGATGAGGGTTGTTTTGACCTGGCACGCGTCAGGCCGAGAGGCTCATCACGTCTTATTCGTGAATTATTGCCAATCGACCGAAAGTGGTGCAAAAAATACTACTTACCATTCCTTGCATCTTTATCGCCCTGCCTATTCCATCTTACGATGGTCGTCAAATCATCCCCCACCCTGAGCCTACGCTTCTCAACCATCGAAGCCTTATTCTGAGTGGAATCGTTTATGCTCCCTGTTATTATTCCCATCCTTGCTGGCCCATGAGGGAATCTGAAGACCTGTCGAGAAGTGGGACCCTCTTCCTTGACAGTGGAACTCTGGATGTGTCGTCCTTTGATCTGCGAGAATCTATCCTTGAACATCACTCCTAGCCTGTTAAGGAATTGGGTGCCTTTCAGCGTCTTCTTCATTTTTCACCACCGTACCTTGGGCTAGGAGGCATCCCCTGGTTAGCATTTATATCAGGTTCCTTGTTTTGAGCTTGTAGGACGTGATAGAAAGAGCATGAAGAGAAGCTTTGAGTCAGCTTTCTTATTCTTTTTAGCGTCTTGTTTAGAGTAGAGCTATTGAGATGGTCACCCTATTAAGGGTTTTAATCAAGATTTCAGAGTCCCCAACATTGCAAATGGTTTTCAATCTCATAATAACTTATAATTTATTTTAGATCATGAATGTGAAATATCAACTTACAAGTTCTCATTTATAGTGAAGAGTTGAGTTCTATTGTAATAATACTCTATTTATCATTTTCAATTGCTATTATCCTAAGATAATTCATCTGTAATTCCAAATCTTTCTACACATAAAACCATAATGTAAGTAGAATATAAAGTGTTATCACTAATTGATAATACTTAAAATGATAATGAAAACAAAACTAAAATAGTATTAACCTAAAACATGGGGGTTTGCCTCTCCCTTGTAATACTAGGAACTAAATCAGTAGTAAAAATATTTCAATGCTATGATTTAGCTCAATTCATCCGAGAATAATAATGCATATTTTATTTCAACCATGCTTTAAATGTTCAAAATTTGATATCTCTATCTTCTCTATATCCCCCGTTTTGTATGAGTTATTGCCTTTATAACATAAAAAGTCTTCTAAGTAATATTATCATATCTTTTCTATAAGGAAATGAGGTTGATTATAAATTGTTTACATCAAAATTCCACGATCTAAATGATCACAATCTTCTAGATCAATTCATTTATACTATTACACTTGTTATTTTCTATTATACAACTTCAAGGAGATAATAGTATAATATCACATTAGATATTAGGATTGCTACCTATTGTACATAAACCAGTCTATTGGATATTTGTTGAATTTTGGAGAATACATGAGCCTTTCTGTTTCAAGATTCTTCACATTAAATTTGACACCTAGCTGTTGTTAATGGAGGACTTCAGAGCTATACTTTCTTTGATTCCAATGCCTATTTTAGATGGTTCATTCTTGTGTGGACAATGAACCATCTCATTGAATAATGGAATAATACCACGTTTCCATTTTCTTCATTATTGTTGTGTTGGTATGAGAATCGATGGCTACTATAGGTTTCAATTTATTTTTTAATCGAATTACCAATGAAATATCATGCATTCTTTTGGTTCTTTAAAAATTGTAAAAATTAAGAAATTATTGATAAAAACAACTAATTTTACCTTATTTAGCCCTCTTTGTTATCCATTGTTTATCATGAACAATGAAGGAAAAAAGGCTTATTTGAGGCAAAATAGTGGAATAATATGACAAAAAGGTTATAGTTTTCAGTAAAAAAATGGGGTTAATTCAGAAATCCAATATTAGGATCAGTTCCTAGACCAAACTCAACCATCCCTTTAGAGTTTTATCACACATTATTCACCATAAAAGCAACCCATCAAAGTTAGTGGGGCTAAACCAACAACTTGATGCATTCTTATATCATTTGTTTAACATCAAACAAATAGAGCTTCCCTTCTTGTACACACACACCTTTTAATTCTTCATGAATAGAATTAGTAATGTATTTTTTTTCACCCCTACTTGACACCAATATACCCAAAAGGAGATTTGGGTCCCTCCCCCACTTCAATTACCATGTTTTTATCTCTTGGAATAGATCTATATTAACCTTAGACCTCATGTGCTCACTTCTAACCAAAGGATCTTAGATATTCACCATAGGGTCCTCTCAGAAATGAAGCATGAGTCAAAGAAGATGGAATACCCTATACAAAAGTAACACAAGATGAAGAATTCATTAGACTACGAGGATGATATATAACTCTTTTTCCAAAACCCTCACTCTAAAAAGGGAAATGAAAATAAATTTTAAGACCCCTATCCTTCCTACCCACTCGACTCCTCTCAATTAGAACCTTACCACCATCGATCAAATTCGATTCACCCTCAACAATTCTCACCATTCACAATAGTCAAATATTATCGTACCAAATAATCAACATTTTATAATTAACAAATAGGTTAGTCCGTAAAATATTTGGTTCTCTTCCAATGGATCCTTCAAATATTCAATAATGTCATCATGCATCATCATCACTAGGGCTACAAAATCCAATAGATAAAGAACTAATATTCCCCTTGAAAACCCTTGAAACTTCTCATCCCTATTGTTAGCGCTTGGAATTTCACCTCAGGCTGAGAAAGGCAAACTCCAAGGCAACATCAAACCACTTAGCCTCGTAGCTAGCCCTACGGGGCAGGAGAGGGCTCTCTCCAGTCTATCTCAGTAATGATCTTCAATGGGCAAGATGACCAATAAGGAAACACTGATTTTAGGCTAGTAAACTGATCAAGAGGTTTAATTTGGGATTTTTAATGTTTTGGTGGAAAATTGGGGAATGACAATTTCAGGTGCGGGGATTGGACACAGTTTTTGCAGGGGGTTCTTTGGGGCGAGGTAGGAGACAGTATTGATGCCTTTGATAGAGGGGGATGGATGAGAATGACCGGTGAGGAGTTAAGGAGAGCAAGCAATAACCTTTAATTCCCCTTAAACAGTTGAAAACATTGATATTAAGCAAACTTAAAAGCAGAGCATGACAGTCATGAATTCTACTTTAACACTTCATTTGCCTAATTTGCAGAAATAAAAGTAAGGAAATGATTCACATAGCACACTTACAAGCACAAAGAGAAACACACCATCAATACATGTGACCACAAGAATCCCAAAAAGGACTGCAAAACCCTGGTCTTCCTTTTGTCCTGAAATTGGTTGAATTGATGTTTTTCCTTGATAATTTTTTGCAGGGATAGCTTCTGAGGAGTCTTGGCAAAGGGGACCAGGGCTGCCTGCTGTCTTTTGAAATATTTGAATTTTTACAATTTTTACAAAATTTTGAGAAATGACCTTGGCTTTAAAAAACAGGGTTTTTAAATCCAAGGTAAAAATTAACTGTACAAGATGAAATCTTTTAAAGAAACACTTTGATAATCATCCCTCTGGCCTGCTGGGCATTTATTAACTTTTAGAGACATGACTTTGAAAACAAACTGGACCTAAACCCTAGACCTAAGACTTTTGACCTCAAGACAAGACAAGCAACTTTGAAATAGTTTATTGACTGAAACAATTTGATCCAGCAGTGCCAAGATGGGAATAAAGACACCAGCTCCTCCATTAGGGTTATGGCATGCCTAATGGAATGCAATAAGATGACACTGATGAGACACCTACTTATGCAAATGCAAATAGTTTTGATCGCTGATGGAGGGCTACTAGACCGACTCTAACATTGGCTCCAATGGGGATGGTAGCTCCTTGGAGGTACCAAGAACCTTAGACCTCTGGGAGAGCAGACCAGTGCTTTATAATCATTGGGCAATGGAGTCATTATTTACACATGTGACCCAAATTTGGACAACTTTATTGACTTTGACAATTGACTGAAAATCGAACTAACTTTGACACAAACTAACTCAACTTTGTGCAGAAAATGGACTGATTAAAACAACCTGAAAAACTCACACCAACTAGTCTCCATCTTCAGAATTATAGCCTTCACCGCGGGCCCCAGACTAAAGATGAAAGATCAGTTCACACTTGCTGCAGAATGAAAGTAAAATGGTAATTACAATGGTAGTGACTAGAGCAGAAAATGCTCAAACATGATACCTTTTGAGTAGCCGGCCATTTACCGACCCACCGAGACAATCATCACCGTTCATTTCTTTAAGAAGAAAGGCATTTGGACCACGGTATGCTGCAATTTTGTAAGGACCTTTCCACAAGTTGTCGAATTTTCCATGTTTCCCTTTGTCTTCATTTCGGGCATCCCATCTCAAAACAACATCATCTATCTGAAAATCATCCGGTTTAGCTTTTCTGTCATAGATTTTCTTTATGCGCTCTTGCAACTTAAGGGAATTTTGAAGAACTTCCTCTCGTGTCTGCTGTAAATGAATCATTTGACTAATCCGCCGTTGCATAGGATCCTCCTCACCATCAACTTCTTGAAGAAACTTTGCAAGATAGGATCCTACTGGCGACCATACTGGGGAGAACAAACTTGTCTGTTGATTGATGTGTGTGTTTCATAAGTCTTAGACGGAGCCTGAAGTTATGCCAGGTAGCCTTCGAAACGCTTTTGCTTTGCATAAGCGGAAGTAGATAAACGCTGCTTCAGTCAATCTCCGTGAGCTTGTGACCACGGCCACTTCGATTGCATTTTACCCCAGTACATGTATCAAGTTCAGATCTGATTGTTGATAGTGGACAACGATCAGACACTGACAAGGCTGAAATCATTCACTGGCGACTCCTTCACTGAAAACTCTAGAGATCAATGCTTCATGGTGACTTCACTGCAGAGAGATCAGTAGCTGTGAGATTTTCAAGATGGACCGAATCACAAGAAGATATGCTCCCTTGAGTCGAGATCATATTCCAGGTTTTTCGAATAAGATTCCCAAGGTAGATTGGTCAAGGAATTTGCCTACATTTAAAGATGATGGTAAGAAGGATGCTGCTTTACATCTAGTTATATTTCATATGCATATTTGCAAGTTGAAGGTGGATTTTCCTGAAGATTGCTTGATGAAGATATTCTTGGCCACTCTGGAAGGTGAAGCCCAATCTTGGTATGAAAGTTTGCCGCCTGCTTGTATTTACTGTTTAAAAGATTTTCATGCTATGTTCATTGAACGATATAAGGACTCTTATCCATCATTAAATTTGGTTCATGATTGTTGCAAACATGCTTCTACTTTTATTGAAAGCCTTGATAAATATTATGAAGATGATAATTTTATGGACGTTGAGATTATGGAGGCTCTGTATGAGAACCCATTTCAGCAGCACACAGAAATCTTAGAGGATATTTGGCAAAATCAGCAGGCTCAAGATTTCCATATGGTTGAAAATGAGGAAAGAGCAAATGTTGTTTCAGATCTGTCCATAGAAGAAGACAGCATGCAGGTCACGCAGGAAAGTAATGTTCCAATCTCAGAAAGTGATGATGATAAATCAAATCGGGAGATAAATTGTGATGAGGCAAAACATGTTGTTCCGGATCTCATAAAAGAGAGTTGTATTGTCGCGTCTACCTCAAATGAAGAAAATGGAGTAGCAGACCTAAATGCTCTCATCTCACCAGTACTAGATCTTCATGAGGAGGTAGTTCATTGCCTCTGTGAAAAACAAGACAAGATCTTCGTTCAAGTAAGTGAAAAGGTTTCTCTGGATGAATCTATGATAGCTGATAGAAATGTTAGTGTTGGGTTTCACGAAACATCTGAAATTTCTTTTTTCATGATTGATGAATGTAATGAGAATTTGGCTGTCATATCATATGAGGATGACCTACCATATATTCAAACTACAAAAGATCAGACCATTCAGGATTCCATTTTAGATTCTTCCTCATATGTTTCATGTGCTCAAATGCTTTTCCAAGAAGAGATCTGCCCATCCATTTGTTTAGAGTTTTTTGAAACCCATGAGCATACTTTTACCGAAGCACATGATGAAGGCAGATCAGAATTTGAAACAAAGGACACCTTTTTCTTTCAGCAGGAGGTGGCAATGGAAAATCTTCATGTTTTTTATGATCCTCTAGCAAGTTTGTTGTAGCCAGTAGTGAAAGTGTTTATTACAGTGTTTTGTTGCAGCCATGGTCAACTATGTTTTTGGATGCCCAGTTACCAGTATCTATTGTTGATCATGAGATCTGATTGGGAGAATCAGTCAAGAAGGCATCTGCTTGATTGGTTGCATTGGCATTTTGATATAGTTTGATGTATATTGTCTTGTAAGAAACACAGGTGGTTGTCCTCATGATTTCAAATCTTGATGGACTGCTGCCATTCAATAAGCTTTGTAAGATCTTGTTTTAGTTAAGTCAGTAATGAGTCATTTGTGAGTCAGTTTTCAGTCATGTAGGTTTCATAATTGAGTCGGTTTGAATCAAGTTTCAGTCAATAAATGAGTCAAAGTCTTGTATTGTTTGTCAAATAATGACTCCATTGCCCAATGGTTGGAAAACACTGGTCTGCTCTCCCAGAGGTCTAAGGTTCTTGGCACCTCCAAGGAGCTACCATCCCCATTGGAGCCAATGTTAGTGTCAGTCTTTCCAGCCTTCCTCCAGTGATCAAATATGCTCTTACAAAGTGGTCTCAGAGTGTCAAGGTCAAATTTTGTCATTTCAAAGAGTTTTCAAGCAAAATTTGGTCACTAGGCATTAGGTCTAGGGTTTGCTCTCACTCTTTTCAAAGTTGCCCAAATGCCAATCTATGTCACTATTCAGCTGAGTCTATCATCATTCATAGGGTTTTCATTATCATGTCAGTGTCTAATGAGTCATTTTACACCTTGTTCATGCTTCAGTTGCGCCTAGGCAGGGTCATTTCCCTCTCCTAGGGTTTTGAAAGCTAATTTCTCTTGGACGGTCAAATCATCGGAAAAACTTGTATCCAGATGTTCATACACCTTCCCCTATCCTTCATATACCTTATCAAATGCTTCCCATCACTGAGATCCCCCAAAATCCTCATTTTTGCACAAACCCTAGTTTCTAGCTACAACCTGGCAATTTTCTAGGTTTGGCCTGTGTTTTTCCCTTTTGGACCCCTTCCCCTCGCTCAATATCTGAGATTCCACTTTCCCATGCTTCCTAACATCCCTCCCCACTCTCAAAAATTTCCCCAAGAATTTATAAGCCCCCTATCCCCTTCATTTCGCTCAATTTCGACAAAATTCCTTGTTTCACACATCGGGACAAGTCGCACTCAAATGATGTTCCAGAGCAATAAAAGATGAATTTTGGAAAACTGAGAGAGGTTTTTGTCCATAACATACCAAATAAGAAAAACCTCCTTCACTTTTTGCACAGGTGTCATGGTTTTAGAGAAATGTCAAAATTGCAATCGCTAGATCCAAGGAGGTTGGCCAAGGCACTAAAACGACGGAAAAGGCCCGATCCACTCCAAATTTTGGCCAAAGACTCTTTGAATGAGCATGGTACTTTATTGGGGACTCCCAGCCCAAATTTCAAGAAATTTGGAGAAAATTTTGTCAATTGTGAATTTTTTGTGCCAAACACAAGTTTTCTCCACCAATGGGTCGCGCGCCGCGCGCAACCCTTTCGTTTGGAAACTCCATTTTGGAAAAACTCAGCATTTCTAGATTTTTCATGGAAAGTTACACTTGCTCAGCCATTACCAAGAAATTTCACCAAGTTTTGGGCCTCCAGAAAGTCAAAAAACAAGCAAAAAATGACTTTCTGCCACATTTTTGACACACAGGTATCAGTCTTGGGAGATTGCAATTTTGGAGGGGTAAATGACCACCAAATTCAAAAATTCCACTTGGGTTGGAAAGTAGACATCCAGAACTTTCCAAAAATCCCACGTTTGTCTCATTTGGACACCTAGAAGTGCCTCAAAAGTGCCTCCAAAGGCACGCGACCCATTCAGGAATTGCGTGCGACCCATCAGGCAGTTTGCACAGGAATTCAACCTACAGCTCAGCAAAACGCAGTTTTGACTGGATTTGACTTTTTGGAGTTGATTTTCATCCTCCTTGTTGTAAATGATGTAATTTTATGATATTTTGACACTTATTTATCTCTTCTAGAAGATTCATTCATAAGATAGGCAAAAATTTAATGAATGAATTGGTTTCCTAGCTTATAGAGGCAAGTTGTTTTGACTGCCTAGATTTTAGTGCTCAGTTTAGAATTGGTTGAAATAGCTCCTAGAAGGATGAGCTCGACCCCTAATTTTATGATATTTTGACACTTATTTATCTCTTCTAGAAGATTCATTCATAAGATAGGCAAAAATTTAATGAATGAATTGGTTTCCTAGCTTATAGAGGCAAGTTGTTTTGACTGCCTAGATTTTAGTGCTCAGTTTAGAATTGGTTGAAACAGCTCCTAGAAGGATGAGCTCGACCCCTAGAGGCAAGGAAAGGTGTTAGCTTGCCTATATTATGTATTTTCTTAGTCATTTTCAGAGGTTGGAGGGGTTGGACTCTTGAGGGAGAAGCTATTATTGTATTACTCACTGTATCTCTGCAATTTTTGGCAAAGGAAGACCAGGGTTTTGCAGTCCTTTTTGGGATTCTTGTGGTCACATGTATTGATGGTGTGTTTCTCTTTGTGCTTGTAAGTGTGCTATGTGAATCATTTCCTTACTTTTATTTCTGAAAATTAGGCAAATGAAGTGTTAAAGTAGAATTCATGACTGTCATGCTCTGCTTTTAAGTTTGCTTAATATCAATGTTTTCAACTGTTTAAGGGGAATTCAAGGTTATTGCTTGCTCTCCTTAACTCCTCACCGGTCATTCTCATCCATCCACCTCTATCAAAGGCATCAATATTGTCTCCTACCTCGCCCCAAAGAACCCCCTGCAAAAACTGTGTCCAATCCCCGCACCTGAAATTTTCATTCCCCAATTTTCCACCAAAACATTAAAAATCCCAAATTAAACCTCTTGATCAATTTACTAGCCTAAAATGAGTGTTTCCCTATTGGTCATCTCTCCCATTGAAGATCATTACTGAGATAGACTGGAGAGAGCCCTCTCCTGCCCCGTAGGGCTAGCTACGAGGCTAAGTGGTTTGATGTTGCCTTGGAGTTTGCCTTTCTCAGCCTGAGGTGAAATTCCAAGCGCTAACACCTGCAAAAACCTAACCCACCATCATAATTTTAATTGTATTTGTATTATTAATAATTAAATAAAAATATTTAAGAATAAATTTAAGGAACATCATTTACCGAAAAAAAAAAAGAAGAAGAAGAAGATTCAAAAAATTAACAAATAATGAAATCATTGATTGAAACATTTAATCAAGTTTGTATAATTCACTTTGAAAAATAGTTAAACATTACATGGTATTAAATTATTATCAATTTTGCAATCACAATCCAAAATAGATGATTTCATATCATTCATGTTAAAGAGTGTATGGTATCTCCAAATTTAAATGAATGATACAATTCACATTTATTTTAAAAACAGAGAAATCATTACGAATGTTAATCATTAACATACACATAATAAGTTGGATTTATTTTGGATGGTTTGAAGGAATAACGATATCCTTCCCACTCAAGTTCAAATCCCATAAGTGGCATATCGAGTTCATAATGAACATAGTTTTCTCTATCTAAATTCCAATATTCTAAGTTATATAATGTATTATGACAGAATAATTGTGAGGAAAACCAAATGGAAAATAAGGAATCTAACATTTCCTTGGGAATTCTATTGACCAATGGGCAAGATAATATATGTCCTATTGTTGGCATTGTAGTGTTGGCATTTATGTCAACAAGGTCATGGTGTTGCTTGTCATATGCATGTGTGATGGATGTTTGGCTTGGTGGTCCTATTGGTTGGAATTGATGTCAACATACTTGTGGCATGACTCAGTGGAGGTGATTTGGAGGTTGAGTAGAGATGGATTCTAGACATGTTGTTACACATGTTGAAGATGTTGTTGCTATAGGTGGTTGGAGTGTTGCTACAAGTGTTTCATATGCTTCTACATGTGTTGGAAGCATTGGATATGTTGCTACATATGTTGGAGGTTCTTCTACCAGTGTTGGAGGTAGTTGGATGACATGATGTTGTTGTTGCAAGAGTTGGAGATACTGCTACAACAGTTAGAGATGTTTCTACAGGCATTGGAGGTGTTTAGACAATTTTTCATTGCTGCTTGAGGAGTTGGAGGTGTTGGTATTGATGATGAGGTTAGAAGACTAGGGACTGCTTATCACTGACTTGTTGCAGGAGTCCTTGGCCTATGTCTTTAGTTGCATACTTATTGCAGAGGTTTGTATGAGTGTTTTAGAGCCGATGAAGGTGTTCCTAAATTTTGGAATAGCTTTGAGTTGATTTGGCTGTGTTTTTCCTTCATCCTCTGCCCAGTCGCATGGACGGTGAGTCATGGGAGTAACTGAAACTTTATAGTCACTGGCAGGCAGGCTTGTGGGAGTGATTGAGGAGCTCTAGTCCAGTTTTTGAAGTGTTGTGTGTGTGACAAGCCTTTTCATGAGATTTTCCCCGCATTCCTCATGCAACTCAACTACTTTTGGTATTATTGTGACATTCTTGATTGGAACTTTTTTGGCATATGGTCGAAAAAGGTAATAGAGCCTCTAGAAGCTGATTAAAGTTAAAGATATCAAAAGGCAAGTGGAGTTAATTGCTTGATCGAGTCAATGAGCTAAAAACATATCAAATGAAGCATATGAACAGAGTTCATGGAGCTTAGTTGTTCTTGATAATTATTGAGTTGAGAACCTCAGTTCATCTATATATTGGAGGAATCTCAATGATAGTATGATTAATTCTCTTATGTATGGAGTGAGTGTGAGTTTGGAGGATTGTGTAAGTTGTGTGATGCAAAATTTCTGAAGTAGTTTGCAAGTGTTGCAGAAAATATCTAGTGCTTATCTCAGCTAGCATAGTATGTGGAGACGTTGGTGTTGATTCATTGAGATTTCATTTGAGAAAGAAAGTTGTCATTATTTTGTGAAGGGGTCTAGTTTGAAATATTATGAAATGTGGCTCTAGTTAATCAATATATCAAGATAGCTTAGTGAAGAAGGGATGGGTGTTCCTTGCCAATGGTGGTCGGTAGCTTTAGTAGAGGAAGTAATATTCTCATAGTCCAATGGGTGTTGGGCAAGGCTTGTTGGGGATAGAGGTCTCTAGTGGATGGGTGTTCACAAAGTCGATTTAGAGTGATAAACTTCCTTGTTGGACATAGCCAACTATGATGATGTAAAATTATTTTTTTGATTAATAAAATATGAAGTAGAGAAACAACAACAACAATGAATGTGGTTTTTTTCCTGGAGAATTTTTTCCACCAGAAATATCTATGTCTATTGTGTTAATTTCTTTCATGGTTTTACTTGTGTTTGCTGCTCTAATATTTGCTTATGTGATTTATTTTGTGCATGGTTTACAAGAATAATAATTTGGAGAAAAACTTTATAAGTGCCTTCACTACTTATTCACCCCCACCCTGCTCTCAATAGTGATCTAGTTTCCAACACCTATCCCATAATGATTTGGTTTTGGTTTAAGTTTTAAAAAGGTTTAATAATCATAAGTTCCAAGTGGCACCATCCCATGATAACACACATCCATAATATGTATATAACCTCATGCATATTCATAAGGGAGATCAAAGCTCCTTTGTATTCACTCAAGTTTGTTTTCACATGGGAATGTTGTACAATTTTATAACGTCTACAACTCGTAATTTTAGGTATCATGATGGTTGTTCTACTTCCTAGGTGTCTAGCTCAATTCATCGATGTAAACCTTATACCTTGAGGTCCCCTGACAATTTGAAAAATGTATGATTCAAGGAGCTTTTTAGATTACAATGTGTTAAGAACTTTGAATTTTGGAATCATTCAAAGAATTAATATGGAGTGACCACTATCTCATGCATCATCTCACTAAATTGGGAATAAAGGAGGAGGCTTTTCTATGATTATTGTTTAATTATTATTTGTGGCAATTAATTTCCCCTTTGTGCATGTGTCATCATAAATAAGGGAATGTGGTCTAAGCTCTCGTGGTTCATGTATTCCATCTGATCATTCCAAGTATGTGTACTTTGGGAAATAGTTAGTCACTTGCAATTGCAACAAGTTCATTTTGTGTGTTATGGTTTATCCCATGCAAATATATTTGTTGCACTTCTTGATGGGGTTCAATTCATGACATGGTGGCTATATCAACATATTATATAGATTGAATTTGATCATAATTGGAAATTTCAACCAAGAATTATGACTTTACATCGATATTTTTTATAAATATTGAAGGGTGGTCGAGGTACAATTCTTGGCCTGGTGAATTTTTTTCTTTGTGCCATGTTGGATCTAGAGATTAAATGTACTCAGTTTCACAAGGAAATTGATGTAGTTGGTAATTCTGTGTTTCAACAGTCATTCGTTCTTAAAGGAATTGGTCTAAGGTTGGGTGGTGTGATGTGCATATTGAACTTAGCCCTTTTCCCTTTCTTCATCAGCTAGAATTGCAATGACCAAGGCCCAAGTGTAGGAATACAGATGTATTTTCATTCTCTATGGATTTGGACACTAGAGAAACCATGAATGGGGAGGTCTTAGAGCAGCTATAAAAATTCCTGGAAATGTTGGGCAATTTTCAAAGGCAAATGAAGTAACAATTGCATCAATTTTAGAAATCACTTAGCTCCAATTGAAAAATAATCAACTGGTTTTGAGTGTCACATCTACAATGGAAGTATGCACTGAACATGGAAATCTTATTGAGAGAATTGAGGATGAGTTATCAAGTTTGTGTCAACAACTAGAGGAATTGCAATTGACCCTTTCCCATGGAAATCATGTCCATCCTCCTCTAGCAATTCGATCAACTTTTCTAAGATTTAAATCCCTAATCTTAATAATCTTGCCCCTGATTTGGAAAAGGAAAATCTCAACATGGTGTTGATCCACCAACCTTTATAAGTTAGTTTGTTCACAAAATATTGTAAACTTTTGGGTGTTTTTGGAAATTTTTTACTACTAGATATGATAGGTATGTCATCGTTGTAAATTGGTTTTTTGAGAATCCAAACAACTAGAAATAATTGTTTGTAATAGGCTACCATTTAGTTTTTCCCCTTTTTTAATGTAAGGGTACATTTGAAACACATAATTTCTATGAACACAATTTATTTTTATGGCTAAAAAAAGCAGACACATAATACATTTTATAAATAAAATAACATCAATGGTAACACGACATGAAAATGCATAATATACGTGAAAAATGACCAAAATCATATGTATGCAAAACATAAATCTCAAGTCCAATATTAATGTCAAATATACATTTTGATAATTAATATACATGACAATCACTACTAGTTGACTACTTATGGATCTAAGGATGGTGTAGCTAGATGCATATGTGGACGATTAGGTGGATCAATGGATGATGAAACTAACTAAGCTAGTCTATCTAAGGATAGATTGGTGGATGTTGTTGTTTTTAATGTAGCTAAATTAGTAGATAGATTAGTGGATGATGTAGTATAATGTGCATGTGGAGGAGATGGTGGTGGAGGAGTCTCATCATTTGAAGATGAAGGAGATGAATAAGGTGGATGAGCATTTCTCACAAATCATCACCTTTCCTTAGTTATTATGGTGGGGATACCAACAATATGATGCATTAATAATGTGATATTACATGGAAGGATTTGATATATCTCCATGAGCTAAACATCTCTTGCAATGGCTATATGTTGGTGTAACACCCTCCTCCCACATATACCCAAGCAACCTGCCATTTGGGGTAAACATGTGACGAGAGGCCACTATGATATGATTTGACCTCGTAATTCACATTAAGGAAGTGGAACTAACAGAAACACACCATACAGACATTCAACGTCAACATTAGGACCCTCAGGAACCAATCCAACCTTTATGCCAACTAGCCCCTAGGTCCCACTAAGATTTTGGACCACTTGACCTCTGGACTCTCTCATGCTATGGCCATGCCATTGTCCAGGGACCTCTGGACTCTCTCATGCTATGGCCATGCCAATGTCCAGGGACCTCTGGACGCTCTCACATGCTTGCAAGCTAGTGTCCAGGGACTATTTTGCACAGTGCTATGCCAACGTCCTTGAGATTTGAGCCACTTTTTCAGGCTTAGAGCCCAGGTCACTGCCCATAATTGAATGATATCTCCAAAACAATAAAATAAAAAGGAAATTACAGTACAAATGCAATTACTTTAATAAGACCTTAAATGGAACCCTACTAACCATGATAGACATTTCGTCAAACAAATCACAAATATGTAATCTATAGGTGTAAATAACATATCTGAGCATAGGGGTATCATAGCTGAGAATCACTAAGAAACATTGATGCCTCAACACATCAACTGCCATTTCATCCATTAGGTCATAGATACATTGTTCGTTCATTTACAAGTAAAAACATGATGAGAGCCATACATAACTACTGTCATAAAACATATACATGACCAACATAATAGAAACAGAAATACCAATGAAATCATAGCCATATGATCCACATACAAACCAATATAATACTCACAGAAATACAACGATAAATAATCTCATATTGATGATGCAAAATCCAAACTTGGGATGGGACTTCCACATTCCACCCAACCGTAGAATGGCTAAGCTAAATCTCTCTTCATCCATTCACCCCCATGCCATATTCCAAGCATGATTGTGGGATCTCATGGAACAAATCAATCCAAAACCATCCAGGGCTTCCAAAGGCCATCCACCTCAACCCATCAAATAGTGATTCCACCTCATGGCCGAACATCACAAAACCATCATCAGATTTTTCTCTATCCAACCCTTCCAGGGCTTCATAACATTTGTTCCAACCAAGCTTCTAGGAATACTAACTCAACCAATAGTTGATGTCGAGCTTCCAGAGCATTTTTCCAACTAATGCTTCCAGGACTAGTAACTCAACCCACCAAGGGCTTCTAGAGCTTTTGTCCAACCAAGGCTTCCAGGACTAGTAATTCAACCCAAGTTGTTATGGGGATTCTAGAGTGTTTGTCCAACCAGGGCTTCCATGAACTAATAACTCAACCCAAGCTAAGGAAACATGAGAACCAACAAAAAAAACAAGGAAATAAACCCACAATCTCCATGGCTATCCAGGAAATGGAAAGGCTAGGAAATCCACTGTCAATCTAGGCAATCCTCCATGCCAATGATAGATCATGACCAAAAATCCACATGCATATTCCATGCATGCCAAAACTAGTGAGGAAAACATACATGCAACTTGGTACCTGCAAGCCAAATCCGTTGTAGTTGTTGATCCCGATGTCCTCTTACACTTTCCTGCTCTTCCTTTGCCTTCTTACTCCAAAACTCCAAGTATGCCACACTCTCCAAGAGTGCTCCAAGAAAAATCTAATTGCCCAAGAGTATGAGAGAGAGCTCCAGAATTGAACAGACCAAAAATCTGTGAATTAATCCTCAGAAGCCTTTTTATGAATGAGACCTCTGTTTTCTTCATTCTCCACTATTTTCCTTCATTTTCCTCCTCACATGCAACCTCTGACCTTTCACCTCCCTTTTCTCCTAATTTCCATTATTTTCATAAATAAATGTGCCAAAAAATTCCATTTTGTTTTTCCAAAGCCTTATCCATTTCCTTAGCCATTAATCAACCGCAAGTGATCCCCCTCACTAGAATTTTTCCCAACATTCAGCTTGGAATAAGTGTCCCATCAATCGTGGTTATTATTTTACCTTTATTAATTTGTATTACATGGAATTTTCACCAGGGATATTACAAAACCCTCCCTCTTGGGGGAACACCATCCTTAGTGTTCAGCAACACCTATAACCACAAAATTGTTGTAAGAAAAATTTACTGTCGATGGAGCTTTATAACTTAGCTCAATGTAGTATTTACAATGATGCTGAGAAGAAAACCAACATGAAAACATAACAAACATAACATCATAATGACATGACACACCTATCACTCATTGGAGCTTTATAACATAGCTCTTGGTGGTATTTATATCCATATACATATGTACATATACCAAACATCACTAAAACATATACCAAAACACCATACTGAAATTGCTTTGCCTTAACCGACAAAAAAGTGAGGATACATAGCCCGCATCTGATCCACCATCTCTCATGTAGCTTCAACATGCCCAAAGTGCTTCCAGTGCACCTTAACCTACTCAATTTCTCTGTTCCAGAGCATAAGCACCTTTTTTTGCAATATACATTGAGGCTCTAACTGGAATTATCCATATGGTTCCACCTGTAATATAGACCAGTTAATCACATGATAAACATCTTTAACATGCTTCTTAAGCAATGACACATGGAAAACATCATGGAATTTCACTGTCCGAGGTAGTGCAAGTTGATAGGCTACTGTCCCAATCCTCTCAATAATACTGAAGGGTCCAAAAAACTATGGTGTCATCTTGGCACATGAGCCAATCTGTAAGGATATTTTGTTTGGTTTGATGCACAAGTTCACTTGTTCCCCAACCTAAAACTCCTTGAACAACCTATTCTGATATGCACAGCTCTTCTGCCTATCCTGTGTTGCCTTTAGATTCCTCTTGATCACCTGAATTTCATGTTCCATGCCTGCCAACATGTCCAGTCCAATCAACACCCTGTTAACTGGATCAATACAACTCATACGAGTATTACAACTTCGCTCATACAATGCCTCAAATGGAGTCATCCTCAGAGATTTATGATACCCATTTTTGTAAGCGAACTCCACCAGTGGAAGGTACTCTTTCCACTTTCACTACTAATGCATCACATACATCCTCAACATGTCCTCCAATATCTTGTTGGCCCTCTCTACCTATCCATTTTTCTGTTGATGATAAGTTGTACTGAAGGCCAACTCTATGCCCAAACCTCCAAATAATTTCTTCCAAAACTTGGAAGTGAACTGTGCATCCCTGTCTGACACAATCTTCTTCGGAACACCATGCAATCTAACCACATCTATGATGAATATCTGTGCTACATCACTAGCTGAGAATGTAGATTTCACTAGAATGAAATGTGAAACCTTTATCAACCTGTCTCACTGTCCTCGGAAAACCTATGACGAAGTCCATGGAAATGAATTCCCATTTCCACTCTGGAATCATAATCGGTTGTAGCATTCCACCTGGATGCTTACACTTTGCCTTCACAGATTAACAATCAAAATACCTAGCCACAAACTCTGCTACATCCCTCTTAAGGTTCAGCCAATAATAAAATCTCTTCATTGTTGTCTGTATCTTTTGATAACGTGTGTGACCTGAATATGGTTTCGCATGCAACTCCCTCAAGATCACCTTTTTGAGCTCACTACTGTCTGGCACATATATTCTATCTCTGAACCTAACCAATCCATCTATTGAAAGGAAATAGTCTGTTAGTGTCAGTGTCTTCACACTGCCATCAGTGATCAAAATTTACTCTTCTGTATTCATACTAGGAGTCCCATTCTGATGAGTTGCATTCCATTAGGTCATGGATCTACTAATGGTAGGGTTCATTTCAGTTTTTCCCTCATGATATATATCTACTGACCTCCTTTTATACTTTTCAGTTAATGCTTCATGCTTATTTTCAGTTCATTTCATCAATTAATTAGGGTTTCAGTCTCATTAGGTCTTAGGGTTTTTACCATGGTCAAATTTCAGTGACTATTGTTAATAATGGCCAGCAGACACATGAGGATGATAATAATGATAAGAAAGGTTCTAATTTCTTAATTAGTAAGCTTAATAAAGTTCTCACCTCAAAACTAGTTTTGAGGTGAAAACAGAGCATTTGTATATTTTCATAATTTCATGTAATTTTATTTGTTCTCATATGTAATAAATGGTTCTATGCTACTCTTGGTCACCTGGTGATATTGCCAAGTACTTGCCACTACAAAAGTCAAAGAATTTGATCATCAGTTCACCTATCCAAGCAAAAAGATCAAGCATCCAAAAAACAGAGTATTTGAAAAAGCAAATAGACATTATGAAAGTGGGTTTTCTAGATCAAAAATAAAAAAGTTGAAAATCTATATAAAGATTATCCCTCTATTAGTCATTTCATTGTTGGAGCTGAAGTTCAAGAGCTAAAAGGTGATTTTTAAGAGTTATTGAGCAAAGAAGTGCAAGTGATGCGTTTTTGGAGAAATTCAGACCGATGTTGAGCATCAGAGGCCGGCGCTACGCACCTGGCAGTCATTCTCAGTGTTAATTTGAACGGGCACTACACACCTGGAAACCAAACCCCAAATCGCTCCAAAACACCCAATTTGCCTCAAATCATCCAAGTTTACCTCATTCCTAGTAATTACATCAATGTTTCTTGTTGAAAAGGGTTTTTACATCAGGTTTTGGTGATTCTTTCACACACAAAGTCAAAACCCTAGTTTTCACACAAACTGTCTCATAAAATTAACAAGCTCACTCTCTTATTGTTTGCCTATCTAATCCATTTCCTATTGTTCCCTAAACCCCATTCCCTCATATATTTTCCCCAAATCCCATTCTCACATACAAATTTCCCAAACCCTATACATTCTCCCCAAAACCCTACACACTTTATCCTACATACATCCCCAAACCCTACTCACTCCCTAAATCCCATTCATACTCCCATTCACCCTCACCTAATCATCCATAAAATCTCTTCATACTCATCTTTCATTCATCCACCCTATCTCTTCATTCAGCACAAGTGATCACAACTATAAAAACAATAGAAAGAGAAAGTGAATATGAGCTTGAAGAAGACACCCTTAGTGACAGTTCTAGGGAGAGAAACATACAACACAGGAAGCCTCATAAAGGAGAAAGTATTATCAGAGAGGAGCCCACTAGTTTGAGGAAGTTGCAAGCCTGTCCACTTGCCATTTCTTGCTTTAAACACCAATCATGATTTGGTTTTTGTGAAATGATAGAAAGAGTTAAATTTCATCATGAAATGGAAAGGTTGTTTGTGACACATTTGCACAATAATGAAGTAACCCTTGCTGGAATTACATTCATCTTATCACCAGTTGTCATCTCAGAGTCTACAGGTATTCCAGATGTGGGTGAAAAATGGAACAAAGGTCAGGATATTGATAGGGAGTATTATGAGCCTTACATCAATGCTAGATACAAAGAAAAACTCAAGAGAGTATGCCCCTTCAAGTTTTTGGAAGACGGGTTTGCTCCATTGATGAAGATCATTATCAAGTACTTCACTTGTGAAAGTAGGTTCTCCTGGTTGTATGCCTACCACATTAGACTGCTAATGCATTTCACTAGAGTAATAATGATGAATATCCCTTACTTCATGTTTAGAAACATTGAGAAGATGGCACTTATTGTAAAGAAGAAACCATACCCCCAGCAGTTGAATAGCATTTTCCACTACTCTTTGCTTAAAATCATTGTTCTACATCAGCTGAACCTTCTTAACATGCCATGGGAGACTTTCATTTCTCATGAGATGTTCAAAGGCCCACAAATATTTTCATTAGTGCATCATGAAGAAGGTGGACCTTCAGGACATGAAAAGGTCAAAGTGACTAAAATTGTTGGAGTGCCAATGTTTGTGACATATGAGAGGGGCACTAGGAAACTTTTGCAACTACTAGGTGAGTATTATCTCCACAAGGTGTGGAAGGGGTCTCGCCTTCATCATCAGGCTACAGGCAAATGCTATCTCCACAAGGAGTGGAAGGGGCTTTGCCTTCTTCTTCAGCTAAACAGGTACAAGTTGAGCAGCAAAGCAAGGGCAAAGGTAAAGGCAAGAAAAAGATTCATAAGATGGATATTAGTGATGAGTAAGAAAGAGATTTTGACCTTGTTGATCATGAGGAGACACAAGGAGTTGATGTCATTGACTTAGAAACTCAAGATCCAAAGACTGCCAAAGACATGATCATAAAAGAACAAGAGGCTAAGATAAAATTCTTATCAGATAACTTAGAGAGGGCTAAGTGGGTCATCAAATATTTAGAGCAAGAAAACAAACAATTGAGTGACAAGCAAGTCCTCATGGAGTTGCAAATGATCAAGGAAAACAAGCAAAAGGCCAAGAAGGCCAAGGTCAAGTTGACTTCAATTGAACAAGAGATTGAGAATGACAGGGAAACTTGGCTTGAGAGGGTTAATATACACCTTGAGGGGCTGATTGAGAAGGCCAACAGAGACAAGAAGATGCTTCGCCACATGGCCTACCACTACATGACTCGCAACAAGATCTGCAACATAAGAATGAGGAAGCTTAAGGCTAGGTTGAGGAAGGCCTTAAGGAGAAAAAAGGAGCAAGATAAGTTGAAAATATTGGCTGAAGCCTCACTAGCCCATCAAAGCAACTAATGGTGGTGCCTTGTGCCAAATCTGGGCAAGTTTTGATAAATTTTTGTCTTTTTCAAATTTTGGAATTTTGAAAATAGGAAATTGCCGGTGGCGCTACACTTTTCCCTGGAGGAATTTTTGGAGGAATGGCTTATATATCTAGATTCAACATGATGAGAGAATCAAACCCAAAAAATCTCAGCAATTTTTGAGAAAAACTAGGTCACCAAAAGGTCAAAAAACTACCAAAAAATGACCTCTCTGCCTCTTTTTGGACACACAGAAGCAGCCTTGGGAGATTTCACTTTTGAGGGGGAAAATGACCTCCAAATTAAAAAATTAAAGATGTTCCAAAAACCAGACAGGAATACCTTTCAAATGAGCTATATTAGGCTCATTTAGCCAAGGGGAAGGCCTGCAAAATTGGGTCTGAAGCGGCACTGCACACCTTGCCAATGGCACTGCGCATAGAGCCGGTTTGCCCAAAAATCCAGTTTTCGCCTATTTTCTCTGCAAGTTGACTTTTTCTCTCTTCATGGATGAATTTATGATTGTAATTAATGCCATGGTATGTAAATGTAATTTTTAAATGATCATAGAGGGTAGTTTCATCAGTTTGAGGTGGTTATGGGGTTAATGAATCAATTTCCATGCTTATAGAGGCACACTGTTCCACTGCCTATATTCATGTTCCTTGTTTGGAAATGGTTGTAATAGTTCCTTATCTCTTGGATTCAATCCCTAATGGCTATCATAGGTGGTTTGATGTCTATATTATGTATTTTTTAAGTCATTAGCAAAGGTTGGACTCTCTTGGATTCTCTAAGCTACATTGTACACCTTTATCAGCAGTTTGGCAAGGAAATAAACCAGGATTTGCAGCTATTTTTATGGGATACTTGTGGTAAAGTGTTTTTTCATAGTTTCTTCTTCTGTTATTAGTTTTTCTCATGTGTTATGTTTACCACAATCTAATTCATTTCTTCCAGCTAAATGATATCAAGATAGATAGGTAGAATACATCGGTTACAGTACTCTACGTTGGGAAACCATTTAGTTTTTGATGTTTTATATTGTTTGAGAAGGAAACATGATTTTTGCATGCCCTCCTCATCTCCTCAGTAGTCTTAGACCTACCATCTCACTCAATTTCAAGTGCCAAAGCACCTACCTACCTCGCCACATAGAACACTCTGCATCCTGACTTGATTTCCCGGACCCAAAACTGCCTGCTCCATTTGATCCAGCAACAAAACCAACAAAAATCAATCAAAAACCCTAGAGCTACTATACCTAGCCTAAAATCCATATTTGATCTAATCATCTTGACTGAGATTCACAAGGAGAGAGCCCTCTCCTAACCTGGTAGGGCTAGCTACCAGGTTAAGCTTGGTTTGTGGTTATCCTAGGATTGCCTCCCTTCAACCTGAGGTCAACCTAGGTTCTAACATAGTGGTGACATACTGGGGACAAAGACAAAACACCCCAGTACTGTTGAGAAGTTATGAACTTTTGGATGATAAGTTTAGAATTCATTAGGTTGAAAAGTGGAAAGTTGTAAAGCAATAGAAAAAACTTGAGAACTTTGAACACACTGGCTTCAAGAAGATACACCAAGTCTAATCCTGATCCCGATCCTCCTCCTGTATTTGAAAATTGTAATCTCATTCTGACAATACTCAGACAAGAAAGCTCGCTAAGTCCAAGACCATTTTTCAGATCTCATTCATGCCCTCTAGAGTGGCTATTCCTTGAAGATCTTCTGTTTGACGAATATTTTGGTCTCTCCCTGTTTAGAACCACATCTGATAGTGAATTGTTGGACATAGTCCTAGACCCAGAATTCACCAAAGAACTTGAAATCGAAAGAGCCAAATTTCTAAGTAACCGAAATCTTCAAAACTCTCCTCAGTCATCCCTCACTACTGATAGAATTCCTGAGCTCTCTGACTCGGCTTCAACATCTTTTGCCTCTCCATCATTTCCCCATATTTCAGAGAATCATCCGTCATCTCCATTTATACCTTCACTCCCTCACCAGCCTATCATTACCCCTCAAATACCCATCACTTCTGCTACATCAACTACTCTTGTTGTCATAAATCCCCCTCTTTCCCCAAGACCAGTTTCAAATCTGCCTCGAGTCATGGCTACTAGATATGCACCTCTCGTTCTGCCTCAGAATTTGGATGATATGCCCACTGATTACCAAAGTAAGATACCTCTGTTTGATGCCACTCAAAGTATCACAATGCAGAAGCATGTTGATAGGATGAATGACTTCTTTAACCTCCATGAGGTAGATGCTGAAAATGTGTCCATGAGATTATTTGTATAGAGTTTTGGAGGTGAGGTTCAAAAGTGGTTCAGAGCATTACTAATGGGATCAATCAATACTTTGCCAGTTCTCCATAGACAATTTCTGGATCGATGGGAGGTAAAGAAAAATCCTCTCCAAATTCTATCTGAGTATGAAAATATCAAAATAAATGTAGGTGAAAGTGTCCAAGATTAATGTGTAAGGTTCAATGCAGTTTATAGCGCTATTCTCGCTAACATTAAACCACCAATGGGGTTAGCATTGATCAAATTTCCAGATGGCTTTGATGCTGATATGGCATATCAGTTGCGAGAGAGAGATCCTACTACACTTGAGGACATGCAGAAGAACGCAGTGAGTGTAGAGGCAAATCTGCTGGCCAAAAGAGCAAGGATGAAAACTGAAAAGAAGGTGACTATAAAGGAAGAAGCATCTTCCTCAGATGTTAAGGCAGATAATATTCTCCGGAAAATTGAGAAGATGTTTGATCAATTGACAATTGCAGACAAGCCTGAAACAACGATCAGAAATCCCAACTTTAGAGGACAGCAGCAGCCCCAATTCAGGATTAAACAAAGGGAGCAGAAGGCACAAGATCAGTCATCGCAGCAGCAGGTCAAAACTCCTTTGCAGCAAAACTATGTACATGGAATAGAGGATGAGGATGATGATGATCCGATGGTTGAGGCGAATCATTTCTTTATTGTTGATGGTTTGCCCATCTATCTCACAGAAGATGAAGAATATTCAGAGATCCCTGATGCTCAAAAGGATGAAGATTACATACTAGCAAATGAGGCAATTTTGGAGGATGAGTCAGATGATTATCAATGAGGATATATGAATGCATTGACAGCACAACAAAAACAATATTCATTGAGAAGCAGAGATGTACTAGTCAGTCCAGTTCAAAAGAGAAAGGAAGCGCAACCCAAAAATGACTCCTCAAACATTTAAAAGAAAGGGAAGGAGCCTGCTGACCTGACTTCCAGCAAAGGATCATCTGCAAATAGCATTGCAAATGAGAAGACCAATCAGCAAAGTGCAGCAAAAGAAAATTTCAAAAAGAAGGACCCGCCAATCAAAAAGGTAGATAAAGTTTCAGCTTTTAGTTTAGAAAATGAGATTTCTAAATTAAAAGTTTCAATTCCTTTGACTGAATTGATGAAGAACAGCAGCTATAAACACCAAGTGTTCAAAATATTGCACATAGATCCTTTATCTGATATGGTTAATGTAGAAGATGATCACCCGAAGCTCATTTTTGGCCTTGCCTTAGAAGGCCAGTCTGAGGATAGTGAAGTTCCTCCATTCTATATAAGCCTTAGATTACACGAGTATGTCCTCCATAATGCCATGTTTGATTCCGGAGCTTCCCATAATTTGATGCCAAAAGCCATTATGGAGAAACCGGGCCTTGACATTACTCGAAAATATCATGACCTGTATTCTTTTGATTCTGGTAGAGTCTGTTGTATTGGCCTTATCAAAGACTTGGTGGTATCTTTAGACCAAATCCTGGCCAAGAATGTTCTCATGGATGTGGTTATTACGGACATTCCACCAAGGTTTGGTATTCTTTTGTCCAGATCGTGGGGTGCAAAGCTTAAAGGGACTTTACAACTAGATTTCTCCTATGCTACCATTCCCGTGTTTGGTCAATTGAGAAAACTATACAGGGAGAAGAAAATGAAGTACATGATTACAAGCAAGGAGAAACCGCTTAATCATCCAATTAATGTTGTACATATAGATTTAGAGTCATTTGTATTATATTCAGATAGTGGTTTGAATGATGTTGATAGTCAGTTAGTTGAAGTAGAAGATGTGCCAGAGATTTCAGAAAATTTTAGAGCAGTCCTTGATCAAGAAAGACACAAAATTGCAAGTACCTCTGAGCAGTCCACATACTGGCAACAGCAAAAAGGTAATGAACAACAGCAAAATGAAGAGGTTAGTCAAAGTGAGAAAGAGAAGGAAACATAATTTCAGCATTTAGAAGAAGAAGCAGGTCTATGGAGCATGGATTTTGATGGAGCCGTGGGTAAGGATGGTGTTGGCATAGGGATTTGGATTCGTAGCCCTGTTTTCCAGCCAAATAAAGTCCCTAGTAATGTTAGAATTTGTTCATATAAATTGGCCTTTGACTATTCTAACAATGAAGTCGAATATGAAGCGCTGATTGCAGGTTTGAAAATTCTCAAAAAGCTGAATGCAAAAAGGATATCAGTCTATGGAGATTCAGAGCTGATAATCAAGCAAGTCAAGGGTGAATATCAAGCTAAACACCCACAGATGAGGGCCTACTGAAATGAAGTTTTAGATATCTTAAGGATGTTTCTAGATTATACCTTGACAGCAGTACCTCGTGCTCAAAATGTTATTGCAGATTCTCTTGCCACTGGTGCAAGTAATTTGAAGATTCCGATGAATTCCAACAAGTTTGAGATCCATGTCAAACATCGCACTATTATTCTAGACAATTTGAGGTATTGGCAGGTGTTTTTGGATGATAAGGAGATCAATACCTTTTTGCAGAATGAAGGGAACTACAAGGATTCTTCCATAGATGTTGACTATGATACTGATGAACCGGAAATTGAGGTGAATCAGATGGAAATATTACAGCTGAAGGACAACATTATCCCTAAAGGTCTCATACATTTAGAAGAACTTTTCGATCAAGATGATGTGGCTAGAAAGCCAAGTTTGGTGCCTACAGACAAAGTTGTTGAGGATGTGAATCTTGGAACAACATATAAGCCCAAGTTTTTGAAGTTGTCGAAGACATTGTCTCCTGAGGTAAAGTCTAAATATGTTAGATTGTTATCTAAATTTGTTGATGTGTTTGCTTGGGATTATTCAGATCTAAAGGTGTATAACAAAGATATAATTCAGCACACTATTCCCATCAAGCCAAATCAGAAGCCGTTCCAATAGAAGCTGAGAAGAATCAATCCCAAGTTGTTGTCGTCCATTGAAAAAGAGGTAAACATATTATACAAGGTTGGTATAATTGTCCCAATTAGATTTTCTGATTGGATTTCGAATCTTGTTCCTGTGAGAAAGAAGACCGGGGAGATCAGATTGTGTATCGATTTCCAGAATCTAAATAAAGTGTCATTGAAGGACAACTACCCGCTGCCGAAAATGGATCATATCCTCCAGAGAGTGGTTGGAGCATCGCACATGTCACTACTCAATGGATATTCAGGGTATAATCAAATTCTAGTGCATGAAGATGACCGAGATAAGACTGCATTTACTACCCCTTGGGGAACTTTTCATTATGCTAAAATGCCATTTGGTTTGAAAAATGTTGGGGCCACATTTCAGCATGCAATGGACATCGCTTTTGCCAATGAAAATGATGTATTTCTGGTTGTATATTTAGATGATTTGATAGTGTTTTCAGATTCAAATGATGAGCATCTTCACCATTTGAGGATTGTGTTTCAGTGATGTAGGAAATTTGGGATATCACTCAATCCAAAGAAAAGTCTCTTCGCTATGGATGAAGGGAAGCTGCTTGGCCATATTATCTCAAAGGAAGGAATTTGCATTGATCCTTCAAGGGTAGAAGCAATTCAGCAAATAGATTTTCCTAGGAACAAGAAAGAGATACAAGCTTTTAAAGATAAGATGAATTTCCTACGAAGATTTGTACCCAATATAGCTGAGCATTTGATAGAAATTACTAATATGTTAAAGAAGGACAGCGTGGTAAAATGGATGGAGGATGCTATGAAATCATTTAACTTGGTAACGAATGCTTTATCTATAGCCCCGGTTTTGATTAGTCCTGATTATACACAAGATTTCATTTTATTCTCATTTGTATCTGAGCATACCATGGCAGTAGTTTTAATGCAAAAGAGAGACCAGCTAGAAAAGCCCATTGCATTTTTTAGCAGGACCATTAGAGATGCTGCTTTGTGATACAACATAATTGAGAAACAGGCTCTTGCTCTTGTCAAAGCTTTGAAGGACTTCAAAGTGTATATTCTGCACTCCCACATCATAGCATACATTCCTAACACAGCAGTTAAGGATGTGTTGGTACAAACCGATCCGAAAGGAAGGCGAGGAAAATGGATTGCAACAATGTTAGAATATGATCTGGAGATCAAGCCTACAAAGATGATAAAAGGAAAAGGCCTAGCGAGGCTAATGGCGGAATCAAATTTGCATGCTTTAGATATAAATCTTATTGCAGCCATGTCCGAAGATGAAGAAGAAAGCTCCCTAATTCAAGTGTCTAAAATGTTCCTTCAGTCACCATGGTATTTAGATATCGTGTATATACTTTAGAACCTTTCACCACCTCCGAGGATGACAAAGAACAAAGGTAGATCTCTCAAACTTAAATCTGCTAAATTCTGCATTTTGAATAATGCCCTTTATTGGAAAGATCCAAAAGGTGTTTTACTAAACTGTTTAATTGAAGATGAAGCCTAGCAGGTGATGAGTGACTTTCACAATGGTGATTGTGGTGGTCACTTGTTCTGAAGACAACAGAAAAAAAAAATTTGAGAGCAGGTTATTACTGACCAACCTTATTTTCAGATGTCTACAAAATAGTCATGAGCTGTCATGAATGTCAAGTCTTTCAGGGTAAAAGAAAATTTTTGCCTCTTCCTCTAAAACCGGTTGAAGTCAATGCACCCTTTCAGCAGTGGGGACTCGATTTTATTGGGGAAATCCATCCAACATCGTCGGCTCAACACAAGTGGATCCTAACAGCAACCGACTATTTTACCAAGTGGATTGAAGCAATCCCAACTAGACAGGCAATAGATACGGTAATCATTCAATTTTTGGAATCAAATATTTTATCTCATTTTGGTTGTCCTAGTAAAATTATCACAGATAATGCCGCTGCATTCAAATCCAATAAGATGATCAATTTTTGCAGCAAGTATAAGATTACCTTGGTTCATTCTACAGCATATTATATGCAAGGTAATGGTCTGGTTGAATCATCCAATAAGTCATTGGTGAACATCATCAAGAAGCTGCTGGAAACAAATAAGAAAGGTTGGCATAAAAAGTTAGTTAATGCCTTGTGGGCTGACAGGGTGAGCCAAAAGAAGTCCATAGGTATGTCTCCATTTGAACTAGTTTATGGCATTGACACAGTCTTTCCGACATCTCTTGCAGTTCTGATTGTGAAACTTTTACAGGAGGCTGGCAGTGAGGAAGATGATTTTCAGTGAAGAATCAATCAAATGATCCATTTACAGTAGACAAGGGAGGAAGTTTTCCAAAACACTTTCAGATTGCAGGAGAAGATCAAAAATATCTATCACCGAAAAACAAAAGTAGATAAATTCCAGCTTAAGGATGTAGTGTTGCGGTGGGATGCTAGGAATGAAGATAAAGGTAAGCATGGTAAGTTTGAAAATTTATGGAAGGGACCCTACAAGATTGCTTCATACAGAGGAAAAAATGCATTTTTTCTCAAAGAGATGGATGGACAAGATTGTTCAGGAGGACCAATCAATGGTAGACTCCTGAAGCACTACTTCTTCTAAGGTGATTTCTGAAATCATGAAGTAATCATTGTATATACCATTTCCCTTTTCATTGCAAGTGTTCAAAGGTACATAGTCATTTCAACTTGGGGCCCGACGTGAAGGCTATAAAGTTGAGTGATTTGTATCAGTGTGTGTGCTTAATTCAGTTTGAGTCCTGAGTCAATTTGAGTCTTGAGTCAGTTTGAGTCTTGAGTCAGTTTTCATAGTGTCAGTTTCAGTTTTTGAAGTATCTTGACCATATTTCCCAATGGATGAGGCACTAGTCTACTTGTTCCCAGAGATCTATGGTTCTTGGCACCTCCAAGGAGCTACCATCCCCATTGGAGCCAATGTTAGTGTCAGTGTCTTCACACTACCATTAGTGATCAAAATTTACTCTTTTGTATTTCATACTAGGAGTCCCATTCTGATGAGTTGCATTCCATTAGGTCATGGATCTACTGATGGTAGGGTTCATTTCAGTTTTTCCCTCATGATATATATCTGTTGACCTCCTTTTATACTTTTCAGTTAATGGTTCATGCTTATTTTCAGTTCATTTCATCAATTAATTAGGGTTTCAGTCTCATTAGGTCTTAGGGTTTTTACCATGGTCAAATTTCAGTGACTATTGTTAATAATGGCCAGAAGACACATGAGGATTATAATAATGATCAGAAATGTTCTAATTTCTTAATTAGTAAGCTTAATAAAGTTCTCACTGCAAAACTAGTTTTGAGGTGAAAATAGAGCATTTGTATATTTTCATAATTTCATGTAATTTTATTTGTTCTCATATGTAATAAATGGTTCCATGCTGCTCCTGGTCACTTGGTGATATTGCCAAGTACTTGCCACTGCAAAAGTCAAAGAATTTGAGCATCAGTTCACCTATCCAAGCAAAAAGACCAAGCATCCAAAAAACAGAGTATTTGAAAAAGCAAATAGACATTATGAAAGTGGGTTTTCTACATCAAAAATCAAAAAGTTGAAAAGCTATATAAAGATTATCCCTCTATTATTCATTTCATTGTTGGAGTTGAAGTTCAAGAGCTAAAAGGCGATTTTTAAGAGTTATTGAGCAAAGAAGTGCAAGTGTTGTGTTTTTGGAGAAATTCAGACTGGCATTGCACATCAGAGGTTGGCACTGCGCACCTGGCAGTCATTCTTAGTGTTAATTTGAACGGGCGCTGCGCACCTGGTAGCCAAACCCCAAATCGCTCCAAAACACCCAATTTGCCTCATATCATCCAAATTTACCTCATTCCAAGTAAGTACATTAATTTTTCTTGTTGAAAAGGGTTTTTACATCAGGTTTTGGTGATTCTTTCACACGCAAAGTCAAAACCCTAGTTTTCACACAAACTGTCTCATAAAATTGACAAGCTCACTCTCTTATTGTTTTCCTATCTAATCCATTTCCTATTGTTCCCTAAACCCCATTCCCTCATATATTTCCCCAAATCCCATTCTCACATACAAATTTCCCAAACCCTATACATTCTCCCCAAAACCCTACACACTTTATCCTACATACATCCCCAAACCCTACACTATCCCCAAACCCTACTCACTCCCTAAATCCCATTCACACTCACCTACTCATCCATAAAATCTCTTCATACTCATCTTTCATTCATCCACCCTATCTCTTCATTCACCACAAGTGATCACAACTATAAAAACAATGGAAAGAGACAGTGAATATGAGCTTGAAGAAGACACCCTTAGTGACAGTTCTAGGGAGAGAAACATACAACACAGGAAGCCTCATAAAGGAGGAAGGATTATCAGAGAGGAACCCACCAGTTTGAGGGAGTTGCAAGCCTGTCCACTTGCCATTTCTTGCTTTAAACACCAGTCATGATTTGGTTTTTGTGAAATGATAGAAAGAGTTAAATTTCATCATGAGTTGGCAAGGTTGTTTGTGACACATTTGCACAATAATGAAGTAACCCTTGCCGAAATTACATTCACCTTATCACCAGCTGTCATCTCAGAGGCTATAGGTATTCCAGATGTGGGTGAAAAATGGAACAAAGGTCAGGATATTGATAGGGAGTACTATGAGCCTTACATCAAGGCTAGATACAAAGAAAAACTCAAGAGAGTATTCCCCTTCAAGTTTTTGGAAGACAGGTTTTCTCCATTGATGAAGATCATTATTAAGTACTTCACTTGTGAAGATAGGTTCTCCCGGTTTTATTCCTACCACATTAGACTGCTGATGCATTTCACTAGAGTAAGAATGATGAATATCCCTTACTTCATGTTCAGAAACATTGAGAAGATGGCACTTATTGTAAAGAAGAAACCATACCCCCAGCAGTTGAATAGCATTTTCCACTACTCTTTGATTAAAATCATTGTTCTACATCAGTTGAACCTTCTTAACATGCCATGGGAGACTTTCATTTCTCATGAGATGTTCAAAGGCCCACAAATCTTTTCATCAATGTATCATGAAGAAGGTGGACCTTCAGGACACGAAAAGGTCAAAGTGACTAAAACTATTGGAGTGCCAGTGTTTGTGACATATGAGAGGGGCACTAGGAAACTTTTTGCAGCTACTAGGTGAGTATTATCTCCACAAGGTGTGGAAGGGGTCTCACCTTCATCATCAGGCTACAGGAAAATGTTATCTCCACAAGGAGTGGAAGGGGCTTTGCCTTCTTCTTCAGCTAAACAGGTACAAGTTGAGTAGAAAAGCAAGGGAAAAGGTAAAGGCAAGAAAAATATGCATAAGAAGGATCTTAGTGATGAGCAAGAAAGAGATTTTGACCTTGTTGATCATGAGGAGACACAAGGAGTTGATGTCATTGACTTAGAAACTCAAGATCCAAAGACTACCAAAGACATGATCATAAAAGAAAAAGAGGTTGAGATACAATTATTATTAGATAACTTAGAGAGAGCTAAGTGGGTCATCAAATATTTAGAGCAAGAAAGCAAACAATTGAGCGACAAGCAAGTCCTCATGGAGCTGCAAATGATCAAGAAAAACAAGCAAAGGGCTAAGAAGGCCAATGTCAAGTTGACTTCAATTGAACAAGAGATTGAGAATGACAGGGAAACTTGGCTTGAGAGGGTTAATATACACCATGAGGGGCTGATTGAGAAAGCAAACAGAGACAAGAAGAGTCTCTGCCACATGGCCTACCACTACATGACTCGCAACAAGATCTGCAACATAAGAATGAGGAAGCTTAAGGCTAGGTTGAGGAAGGCCTTAAGGAGCAAAAAGGAGCAAGATAAGTTGAAAATATTGGCTGAAGCCTCACTAGCCCATCAAAGCAACTAATGGTGGTGCCTTGTGCCAAATCTGGGCAAGTTTTGATAAATTTTTGTCTTTTTCAAATTTTGGAATTTTGAAAACAGGAAATTGCCGGTGGCACTACACTTTTCCCTGGATGAATTTATGGAGGAATGGCTTATATATCTAGATTCATCATGATGAGAGAATTAAACCCGAAAAATCTCAGCAATTTTTGAGAAAAACTAGGTCACCAAAAGGTCAAAAAACTACCAAAAAATGACCTCTCTGCCTCTTTTTAGACACAGAGAAGCAGCCTTGGGAGATTTCACTTTTGAGGGGGAAAATGACCTCCAAATGCAAAAATTAAAGATGTTCCAAAAACTATATAGGAATACCTTTCCAATGAGCTATCTTGGGCTCAATGTTGCCAAGGGGAAGGCCTCCAAAAATGGGTCTGAAGCGGCGCTGCGCACTTGGCCAGTGGCGCTGCGCATAGAGCCAGTTTGCCCAAAAATCTAGTTTTCGCCTATTTTCTTTGCAAGTTTGCTTTTCTCTCTTCATGGATGAATTTATGATTTTAATTAATGCCATGGTATGTAAAAGTAATTTTGAAATGATCTTAGAGGGTAGATTCATCAGTTTGAGGTGGTTTGGGGGTTAATGAATCAATTTCCATGCTTATAGAGGCAAGTTGTTCCACTGTCTATATTCCTGTTCCTTGTTTGGAAATGGTTGTAATAGTTCCTTATCTCTTGGAGTCAATCCCTGATGGCTAGCATAGGTGGTTTGATGTCTATATTATGTATTTTATCATTAACAAAGTTTGGACTCTCTTGGATGCTCAGAGCTACATTGTACACCTTTATCAGCAGTTTGGCAAGGAAATAAACCAAGATTTGCAACTATTTTTATGGGATACTTGTGGTAAAGTGTTTTTTCATAGTTTCTTCTTCTGTTATTAGTTTTTCTCATGTGTTATGTGTGCCACAATCTAATTCATTTCTTCCAGCTAAATGATATCAAGATGGATAGGTAGAATACATTGGTTACAGTGATTTGCCTTGGGAAACCATTTAGTTTTTGATGTTTTCAATTGTTTGAGAAGGACACATGATCTTTGCATGCCCTCCTCAGCTCCTCAGCAATCTTAGACCTACCATCTCACTCAATTTCAAGTTCCAAAGCACCTACCTACCTCGCCCCAAAGAACACCCTGCATCCTGACTTGATTTCCCAGACCCAAAACTGCCTGCTCCATTTGATCCAGCAACAAAACCAACAAAAATCAATAAAAAACCCTAGAGCTACTATACCTAGCCTAAAATCCATATTTGATCCAGTCATCTTGACTGAGATTCACAAGGAGAGAGCCCTCTCCCAACCTGGTAGGGCTAGCTACCAGGTTAAGCTTGGTTTGTGGTTATCCTAGGATTGCCTCTCTTCAGCCTAAGGTCAATCTAGGCTCTAACATAGTCCACATGTTGTGCAGTTTCACCTGTACCTATACCTATACTATTACTTGTACATGTACATGTACTACTACTTTTCCCTTTACTTATACCACCACATGCACCTGTACCTGTACTCTGTTGTAATCTGTGCATAATCTCCATATACCTGATATCCTGTTGACTTGCCTGCAAGATCCTATCCTGTAAGTTTGTCCCATAGGAGCTCATAGTTGCTAAGTGATTTACATGTACCTATATGCTAAGAGCATCTGCCACCCTGTTCTCTTTACCTTTGATATATCTGATCTCAAAATCAAACTCACTAATCATAGCCAACCACTGATCTAGCCTACCATTCAAATTCGGTTGGTCAAATAGATACTACATGTTATCACTGAAAATGCTGTAGTAAAAAATTTTTAGCTTGGCTTAAAGTCAGAGCGGTTTCGCAGCGCCAGAATTCTTTTTAGCAGTTTCGCAGCGCTACCTGTTTGCGTGGTTTCGTAGCGTGCTACGAAACTGGGGATTTGTTTGAGTTTTCAGTGAAAGTCCAAATCCTAGCATGCTTATTGTACAGAGTTCTTCTTCCCTCCAGGAATGTTGATGAGAGCAGTGGTAGTATGTTCAAGGAGACACCTTATGATGATACAGCTATTGTAGGATTGCCATCATATACATTAAGGGAGTTGTCTCTGAATTCTGGCTCATGGGTGATTGTGAAAGATGTACATACTAATGTGGGAGACTTGCAGGAGATGTTGTGTTGAATCCTCTAGACAAAGAATCTATTAAATGTTATAAGTAATGGAGTGTTTGATATTTGGGGATTGTCTTTTCACAATCTGTAACTTCTTTCACAAAGCAGGGCGCCACAATGGATTGAAAGATTTGAAAAATATTTATGATAAAGTTCATGTTCCCGTTTGTTGGGTATTGGTGTTCAAAGTTGGATTAGGTAATAAAGGGGCTGCGCTTGCAAATAGCATTTCCAATTGGCTAAATGTGGCACTTCTATCAATTTATGTTAAATCTTCCCCTGCATGCAAGAAGACATGGACATCTTTCTCAAGGGAAGCTTTATATGACATTACAAACTTTCTTAAGCTTACTATTCTATCTGCAGTAATGCGTTGCTTGGAATACTGGTCTTTTGAAATGCTTGTTCTCTTCTCCGGTTTGTTGCCCAAGCCTGAATTTGAGATATCAGTTCTCTCCATCTGTCTTAGCACTCATGCAGTTGCATATATGATCCCCTTTGGCGTGGGTGCTGCTGTAAGTACACGAGTTTCCAATGAACTAGGAGCTGGACGCTCCCGCACTGCACAGTTATCAGTGTGTGTCGGGGTTTGTATGGCAGTCAATGAGGCTCTTATGATAAGATATATCTTATTCTCTATCAGAAATGTATGGGGCTATGTTTATAGCAATGAAGTAGAGGTAGATGAATGCATTTCAATCATGATGCCACTGCTTGTACCCTCAACATTTATGGATGCCATCCAAGGTGTTCTATCAGGTATTGCTAGAGGATGTGGATGGCAAACGTTGGGTGCCTATGCAAACCTTGGGGCATACTATGTGGTTGGCATGCCTATAGCTGTCATTTTAGCCTTTGCACTGCATGTTGGCGGCAGGGGACCTTCGGCATTTGAGCACCTGTTCTGTTGCTAAGAACATTGCGCTAACAAAGGAAAATCTTATCAAAAATTTATCACTGCTGCACAGAAAAGGATATATGGGAGCACCCAAAAGAAGTTGATCAGAGCGCCTTCAGAAATTTCGCATTCATATTCCAAGGTATGCACTTGTGAACAGAGATTACCCCTATTAAGAGTTGAACTACTTTGTGGAGTAAGGGATTTTGTTCAAAACCATGCATAGCGAATTATCAAGCCTTTTGTGGAAAAAACCAGTTTATGGAGATGATCACAGTGTCTATGGTTTAGTGGCCAATCTTCTGGCTTATCATATGTTTTCGAACCTCTTACACTATTATGGAGGATTGAACTCGCGTTATCAAAGGCAAACAGAGCGAAAACTGTAGAAGGACAATGGGATTTTCAAGAGCTAAGGCCGCTGCATTACTTGTATCTTTTTGTCCGACAATATCCATATGGCGGAGGCGAAGGCAGATATGAAAAATGTAGTTCTGAAAGAGTCCAAGTGCAATGTTTGAAGCATGAGATCACTGGAATAGTATGAACGCAATAGTATCAATGATTTGGTTGTCGCTAATTGAGTGACATCCTTGAATACTTGATCTGGTCATTAATTGTTTTTTTTCTTCAATTGAGTGAATCTCCAAAGGGGTAATGTAAATGCATTAATTCTCAAATGGTTCGTTGATTCATATACACCTGCGCCATCCGAACAGGGTTCTTTTCGTTCAAGACTTCCGTTCTGTCCTCGTAAACTATCTGAGCAATCTGAGGATAAAAGTTAAATGTAATTTAATGTGGACATCATGCACTTTTAAACAAGAACGAAATTTTAGGTCATTGGTTTGGCACCGACGTGAGTCATAATACAGATGGCGCTGAAGGAGTTAGGTTTAGCCTTTTGGCTGATCTATATACGTCCACGTCCTCGGTATCATGCTAAATCGAATCTTCATAACCGTGAATGATGTTAAGGGGTGCATAAGAACGGGCCTACAATTTATTTCTCCGGAGCCTACAGAATCGAGACAATTGGATGGCGGAGAATTCAAGTAGCAGACAACAAAACCAGTGAATCTCCATCTGGCGGTTCGTTTGCAACTCGTGCCTAACCTCATGATATCTTCCAAGCAGTAAATACTTTATCTGATGTGTTTTCTCAGAAAGGGAGTTCATTTGTTCATAATATATTACAGAGAAGATCTAGGTTGCTTTCAGAAGAACAGATGGATCCTCGGCTTTACTTAATTCACCGGCTCATATCACAGCTTTGAAATTTGAGAATTAAATTAACCAAGTTCTTCATGGCCTAAAAAAAAACAGAGTCTCAAGAAGCGGAATATAAGTTTGCCCATGAAGAACTATATTTCCTCTGTTACTTACAATACTTTGTTGCTGGGAGAATTCAGACATCCAGCAGTTGAATGCCATGGTGCTGCACGAATGGTCAGAGGCTGTGCAATTTATATCAGAGAAACTGGAGCACTTTGCCAAATAGTGGTGACCGGAATATACTCTTTAAATGTTTTCCTTTCTGCGCCAGTTATGATTCTTTTATTTAAATTCATATTACAGTTTCAGGTGAAGATGATTTTTAGAGTTGGAAAGGGCTATTTTGTATACAGTAAGTCGAAGGTCTTAGCTGCGCTAAATGGTATGAGGATGGAAAACTCAAACAAACTGGAAACGATCTATGGGCACTGGGTTGCACTTTGTATCAGAGGCTGTCTGACATATCACCTTTTAAAGATGGCAGTGAGTGGCTCACATTCCAAAGGATCACCTCATTTGAAGATTTGAAGGCAGCAAGGAATACTACAGTGACTTTATGTTCCAGTTGGGATTTATGAAGCTTTTTATTGGTTTGATGCTAATCAAGTTGGCTGTGATATGTAATGACAGAAGCAAGCTTCATCTTCTTAAAACTATTCAGGTTCCTAATAGCTGTACAAATGTCTGAAGAGATCATGAATCTAAGTAGAAAACGCTTCAAAGATACATAGGTTCTGTTTTGACATCTACAGCAGTTTCGTAGCGCGCTACGAAACTGCTGTAGAATGCTGTTTTGTGAAAAAACAATGAATTTTGATGATGAGGTCAGTTAATGGTAAAAGAAGGTCTCAAACTCAGGCAGGGAGAACATACATGGATTTCATAACAACTCAAACAGTGACAGGTGTAGGTCTTGAAGGGAAAATAAAATATTTTGTTTATTTTCATAAAGTTTTCTCAAAGGCAATTTATGACCGAGCTACTAGGGTATTGGTGGAGTTACCAGAATGTTCGGTTGATACACCTGTTGGTCCTTAAAGTATCCAGATCATATAGCATATGGTGATTATGCGTTGTTAATTGAAGGATTCAAAGAACTAGGAGTGTGGTCTTTAAATGATAAAGAGGAGTGGAAGACAGGGGACCGTGGATATAGGGTGATTAATTTCATCAATTAATAAGTTGTCTTACAGCTAGCATCCGAGACCAGCTTGCTCGGTGAATGCTCCCTTAACATATCTTAGCCATAATGAAAATCATACAGCTGTCCAGCATCCAAGAAAGCATCAAGTCTGCGAGGAGAATGAAATTAGTATTTTAGTTGGATTAGGATTGTGTAATTTTAGTTCAGCATGTTTGTAATTAATGCAGTAGTTAAAAGCATGTAGGAGTAGTTAATAGCCACCTTCGAGGCTCCCCTCATGCTGGAGGAGGAAGCTCGAGGTGTTTGAGTTTGCTTGCCTATATATGGGCCAAGGTGAGATGTAGAAAGGGTTGGATTGTAGATACAAAAAACAGAGTTTTCTAGAGCTTATGAAAAGACTGTTACAGTAATAGCAAACAGAGTTTTTTCTTCCCAAGATTCTCAATGCATCTTTTTGTTCAAATGTGATGGTGGTTTTAGTTTCTTAATGTTCTTTTTACGGCCTTGTTATGGTACAATCCCTCAGAATTCATATTATATGCTCTGACTTCCTGTGTGCTTGACAGGCTGTGGGTTTTGGTGAAGCATGTTTGAACATCACTCAGAATTCATTTTTTAATGCTCTGACTTCCTGTATGTTCAGCAGGCTTTGATTTAGGTAAATTATGTTTGAACCTTTGATGATGCAAAGAGCCTTGGCTTCTATGAGATGACTGTGATTTGGTTTATTAAGTGTGAGAGACTCCATAGCCCAATGAAGACTAATTTGATGTATGTCCAGCCAGCTATATTTTTACAAATGTGTGAAGAGTTAGCCCTCTAGTGTTTGAAGGATTTTGTCAAGAGTCGTGAGAGAGCCCTCTCTGATTAGGAAGGCTAATTCCTAATCTAAAGTATGGTCTGAAACAGTTACATGAGACCTGGCTTGGTTGCAGTCCCTAGTACTGGTTTTGTGATAACACTACAAACCATTGTGATCACTCTTCAATGTAAACCTCTTACCCAGAAGATATTGTCTCCATATATTCAATGCATGTATAATCACTTAACTCAAGATCATGTGGGGGATAGTTCTTCTCATGCTCATATAGTATTCCCGACTCATTGCATACCCCTTGTCCATCTTGCATAAGGACTCCACCAAGTCCTTTCTTGCAATCATCTGTGCATACTACAAACTCTATGTCTGGATTTGCAACCTTTAACACTAGTGCATGTGTCAAATCTTAAGCTGCTCAAAGCTAGCCTCACACTCCTCTATTCATTTAAACTTCTTACCTTTCCTCTGCAATGATATGATAGGATAAGCAATTTGTGAGAAGTTCCTCATGAACCTCCTATAATATCCTGCCAATTCTATGAAATATCTCATCTCATCTACATTCCTGGGAGTTACCCACTCCATGATGGCCCTTATCTTTTTCGGATCTAATTGCAATGCCCTCCTTGGAGACAACATCTCCCAAGTAGTGTACCCTAGTCTGAACTAAAGTACACTTGATGAGCTTAGAATACAACTGATGCCCTCTCAACAACCTCAACACTGCTGCTAAATGCTTGGCATGCTCTTCCTCATTTTTAGAATATACCAATATGTCATCAATGAACACAATGAAAAACATATCCAAATATGGATGCAACACACTATTCATCAAGCACATAAATGTAGCTAGATCACAAGTTAAGCCAAATGGAACTACAACAAACTCATAATTCCCATACCTTGTCCAAAAATTTATCTTATAGATGTCCTCCTCTTTGATGTGTACCTGATGATATCTAGATCTCAAATCAATCTTCGAGAACATTGTTGCTTCCTTCAACTGATAGAACTAGTCATCAATCCTCGACAACAGATACCTGATCTTTATGGCACTTTTTTCAACTGCCTGTAATCAATGCATAATCCGAGGGTACCATCTTTCTTCTTCACAAATAATACCGGTGTGTCCCAAGGTGATACACTTGGCCTAATGTATCCCTTGTCCAACATTTCCTTTAACTGTATCTTCAACTCTACCAACTCGGGTGTGCTCATCCTGTAAGCTGCTTTTAATGCCGGAGCTGCCCCTCGCACCAACCCAATAGAAAATTCTACCTCCATGTGAGGTGGAAACTCTAAAATATCCTTAGGAAATACATCCTTGAACTATTGTAAAACTGGGTACCTGCTCAAAACATCTACATCCTCAAATTCCTTACCCTTGTCACTATAAATGTGCACTGCAAATGACATACACCCTTTCCTGTGACTAGAATTTTCTTGCATAGTTGCTACCATCCTAACTAATGTGGATTTATTCTTACCCTATAAGACTCTTGTTTCTCCATTTTCATCCAAGCACTCAATGGCCATGTCATAACAATCCACCTTGGTTCTATGAAGATACAACCAATCCATGCCCAACAACACATTGTATGATCCCAATGGTAATACATTCAAATTTGTTGCAGTAGGCATACCATTCAAATCAAAATGCAAAATCTCCTACCTAATGATGGACTTGCTTCTTTGTACCTGTAGCCAACTGCACTAACCAAGATTTTGCATGCAATTCCTTACTCAAACCATACTTATCCACCAAGTCAGGACCAATATAGCTATAATTAGATCAAGGGTCAATAAAAATAGAAATAACTTGATCACAAGCTTACCGTCCATCCCAATGATAGATGCCTGATGGTTTGACTATTTTTATCCAATGTTGCATAAGTACGAGGAATATTATGACCAACATCCCCAATAGTTTGTGTGTCATGTGCACTATATATTTGAGGCCTACCACCCTGATTCTGCAGGAAATCTCTCCTGCGATGATCCTTGTACCAAGCCCAACACTCTATAGGCTTCCAACATGCATCATTATTTTGTTCCTCAGATCGAAATCCCTGTCCTCTATCTGATGCATTGATCTTCTTAGATGGAACTCCATTCTCTTTATTACCTGTACCCTGAGTTCTTGCTCTCTTTCTGTTCCATTTTCCTTTGTTCTTTGCATTACCTTTCCAATATGGCTTATTCTTATATTTGCACTCCATTTGTTCATAGCAATGCCTTAGATTTTGGATGATTTCCTCTAGTTATTTAGACTTATCAAACTCAATCCTGTCATTAAATGCCACCAACAATACACTAATGAACCTCTAAATCTTGGCCTTCTCCTCCATGAGGTAAGGCACATACCTTAGTAGCTCTAAGAACCTGCTAGTGTACTCCTCATCTGTCATTTATCCCATCCTTGGTTCATATAATTCCTTTGCTCTGTCATCAAAGTATCTCTCTAATAGGTATTTTTATGAGGACAAATCACAAGTGCAGAGACAAGAAATCTCCCTAGGTTTCAAAGAACACTAGTAACAAACAAACAATCAAGCTAATTCCTTCCTTGAATATTTCTTTTCTTGATTAAGATCCCCCTTGTTGCTTCAGTGCAGCTCCTCCATACTTGAAACCATACTTGCACACATGGAAACAACAAAGGATCAAAGGAATATGCAAAATAAATGATTCAATAATTCAAACTATTGATCAAGGAGACTAGTAACTAACATCATTCCAGTGGACAAATAGAAATAGCATAAACCATCCATGAAAATCATCAATTAATACATTAAGAAATGTAGCGAGAAGAAACACTTGTTTGTATTAATTTCATAAACATAAAAGAGCTACAAAACTTGTGCCTTGATGTTGTGAAGCTCCTTCCATTGATCTCAATCCTCTCCAATAATGATAAGCTCTCCAAACTAATTTCTCCAACATAAACTTATTCTCAATAGACTCCTCCCACTCCCCCACCTATGACTTGAGTAATAGGCCAAAAGGAAGTAATTTGAGATCAAGTTAGTCCAAGGATGAGATCCACTAAAATAGGGATGAAGGCTCCTTGAAGAATGGGGTTATCTCCATCAAAAATGAGGTTAGGCTTGAAAAAACATGGGTTCCAAGCTTTTTGTTGGGAATGATTCGTCCAACAAAGCTTTTAGATCTCACTTTTTATTTGTACTTTTTATTGAATCATGTACACACTTTTTAGTGGAAGACAATGCATATATCTATGCCATTTATAGTGGAAGAAATTATACATGTGCGGATAATGCTAAAAAAAACTACGCAGATGCTCAAAAACCAGGTTTTGTACCATGAGATCCAGAAATTCTACTTTATTAAAGGTATATAAGTTGTTGACTTTCAAAGGAGTGCTTCATGACACTTGGATGGATGGTGAGAGATCAATTTTGATGATTATTTGTCATGGTGACAAAATGAAGTGTAACAGATTGCCCCCTAAAGTGCAAAGTCAAAAAAGTTTGAGGACTGGAGTATTTTATCATATCAAGGATTGGATCAGAGATCATGGTTGGAAACCTGCAACAAACAATCAAGGATTATAATGCAATATAATAATCATCACTGACGTTGGCATTCCCATACTCAGAACATAAAATTCTCAAAGCATAGTACGAAAATACATCATGTCAAAGTAGATATAGGATGGACGCAGCCATCAAACATAAAACTCTATGTATAATCATGAATACAAAACTCCTTGCAGCCTAGATAGATGAAACTAGATCCTAGGTCTTGATCTCCATCTCTCGATCCATAGTACAAATCCAACCATGCGAGTATATCTCTCGAAGTCGAACATGGTAGAAACCACTTTATTACGGGTCAATGATGTGAACCATTAACAAGCGCGAGAGAAACCACCAATAATGACAATGGTTCTCAAGGTACTTTTAGTATAAGCCATGAAGTGTGAATAGATGATTTGATGTCAAACAGTCATAGAATCATTCGATCGAAGGCCAATGATGAGAGCCTGTCATCGAAGGCGAGAAACCTTCCATTAAGGCATGCAAGCTTCAAGGTACTGAAGTTTTCTAGATAAACTTCCTAGATAACGAGCTGAAGTCAATAGGAAGCTATCTCACAAGAGGGCCTATGACACGAAACTCATGTCAAGTTTTGAAGAACAGTTTGCAAGGACTAACTCAGGGATGGCTGACGCGATTGAAGACTACAAATTTCAAGGTAATTTTAATTGATGTTTAGACTTCTCTTGAACATATTGGCGACACGAAAAAATGACTTGGCAGTATTTGACTCAATGATAATACCCAAAACCAACTAAAATCTTTCAATGAGGTTTGATTAAATGTGAGACAAATGGATTTCCCAACCTGAATAGATATGTGATGGAGTTTCATGTTAAAGAGAGGCCTACTACCTAAAATACAAGAAATGGACTTTTATTCTCAATTTCCCCCCACCATTACTGGCAAGTACCTCTTTATTTTTTACAAGCTTGAGGAGGATAACATATGCTTGTCTTGTAAGCTCATCCTTTTGATGAGTCCTTTGAAGTATTTTTAATGAACCCTAAGAAGGAGTTGTGATGGAGTGTCATGTTAAAGAGAGGCATACTACCTAAAATACAAGAAATGGACTTTTATTCTCAATTTCCCCCCACCATTACTGGCAAGAACCTCTTTATTTTTTACAAGCTTGAGGAGGATAACATATGCTTGTCTTGTAAGCTCATCCTTTTAATGAGTCCTATGTTGTTTAATTTTTAACAATTCCAGTAAAGGGGTAACTCGATGTCATTTTCATGCTTAAAGAGTTTGAAACAAACACAAAAAGAAAACTCATTTAGTTCTTTTACTGTAAAATTTTAACGAGCCGGGAGAAAGTAAAGCTCGATGTTTTTTAGTTTTAGGGAGTCAGAAGAAAAACATAATTTATTCCCTCGGGCCCGAAAAAGGATAAAATAATGCAGGAGATAACTCTATTGACCACGATTAGTTAATGTATACCTTTTTCATAAATAGTTTAGTTTAGTTCATAAAATTAGGGGAATTTTGAGGTCTAAAATGGGCCTCCTAAGAAAAATGTACAACCAAAATAAACTTTATAAGAAATAATAGGATTCAATATGATGATGTCAACCGTGGAGGATGATTCACCATTTTTGGAATAAAAAGGCAAAAAGTTCAAAAAGTAATAAAATAATAAAACTACTTTTTCAACTTGTATTTTCAACTTATCTTCTTAAGGTTTTACTCAAATTTTGAACATGAGTACTCGTTGGATGCAAAATTTAATTCCTCATCCAAGGAGTACCCATGTTGTATCCTTTCGATGGACCCTACTACAAAAAATGAGAAATACATGAAAAAACGTGATTGCAATCACGTTTTTCATGTAATTCTCATTTTTCATGTAGCAAGGTTCATCAAAAGTATGCAACATGGGTACTCCTTAGATGAGGAATCAAATTATGCATCCAACAAGTGTTGTTACTTGAAATTTGAGTAAACCCATAGGAAGATAAGTTGAAAATACAAATTCAAAAAATAGTTTTTTCTTTTTTCCCTCTAAACTTTGATGATGTAATATAATCTTATTTTATTATTTACACTATTATTTTATAATTTCCTTAGGAGGCCCATTTTAGACTTCAAAATTCTCCTAATGGGGTAAACTTATACTGAGTGGACGATTGTTCATTTATTTTTACGAGTTCGAACAATCAAGTGCTCGACAATCTTTTCATGTTTCCAGAGTCTAAAAAGGGCTTAAAAGAGGACTCTAAGGTTTCGCTTTTTTGTACGTTTTAACGAGTTCGAAAAAGAGACAAAAATATACTCATCTTATCGACATTAAATTTAATTAATGAGTAGTAAAAGATGGAAAGAACTCAACATTTTCATGTATGTTTTACGAGCATGAAAAGATAGCAAAAGAAGCTCGATATTTTCATGAGTTTAATGAGTCTTGAAAATAATAACCGAAATGGACTCAAGATATGTTTCATTTTTACACAAGCTTGAAACAAATAAAAATCTGCATGAAAGTAGTTTTCATGCCCCCAACATGACTGCAAGGGAACATGCCCCCCAAATTTCATTTCATTCACCTAAGTAGACTACAGGTTACTAATAGGTGGATGAAATAAAGGCTTGTATACGAGATTTGTTTCATTTTTTAATGAGCTTGACACATGAAAAGAACTATGCTCATGGGTACTCTTTCATTTTTTAACGAGGTTGACACAGTGAAAGAACTATCCTTAGAAAGATCTATTTCATTTTTTAACGAGGTTGACACAGTAAAAGAACTATCCTCATAGACTTGGATCATGGCTTCCATTTGGAAGAACACATGCCAAGGGACACCCCTTGATCATGGCTTACAAAAGTTCTACATTAGATGGAAAAACAATTTCCTCGAAGGAACCCATGTCAAGGGGATCAATAGGGAGAAGAAAATCATATTCAAATGCCCCTATTGAAGTTTTGACCACATCAGTTACCGAATCTAAGTCAAAATAAGTCGAGCAGATAGTGAGAGGCTCTCTTGCATAGGAAACTAAAAACATGGGGCAGGTTACCACATAATTAACTCACAACGAGGTAGGTACCGCTTTCATATAAGGAACATTCAGGGGTGTTTGGTGACTGGTTGTTGTTATAGACATTTTTGTGCCTAACAACATGAAGCATGAAATGTCGATAATCTAAGGGATCCAAAGTCCCTAAACATGTTGTTCCTACCCCTAGAGGAACAAGGTCAGCAAACCATAGCACTGAAAATCAGTTCTCCACCTGAAAACACTCAAAAACAAGCTATTTCTGGATCATGTCAGCTGCTCCACTGAGCATCTGCTCTGAATGTCAACTGCTCCACTCTGTACCTGCGCTGAATGTCAAAAGCAATGAAGGCTACCTGCGCTGGGCGAGATTGGCCAAGTGGCACAGTCATTCTGCAAGGTGTCAAATGCCCAGGAAGCTTCCAAAATGACACTTGGATCAGGGAATTCGCCTTGTGATGAGTAAGAGGATCTAGATCTCCAAGTGGAAGCAAGAAACTCCAAGTGGACTCAAGAACTGAAGTATAACTGAAGTGGGAGAGGACACTAGTCAGTTTCATGCCAACCTCAAGCTGACTCATCCTTTCTCCAAATCTCCTATATATAGAGCTCTCTCATGAGGTCTATAGGGGCTGGAATCTGGTGAATGTAAGGAAGTGCTGTTGGTTTGTGCATAGAACTATTGGGTGATTGCTTTGAAGGAGGTGAAGAGGAGATTTCTTTCTGCTGGGAGGTGTTGCTGGATTGGGCCTCTTATGGTTGTAACATTCTCAAAACTTTACTTCTTCCATTAATAAAGCATTTGAGGTTCTTCTATATGCATGTGTCTTAATGGTGTATGGATGCTTGTATATTTGATTTATTCTAATCCTTGAATCAGTTATGGATGTATGCTTCTTGTAGTTTCCCTTTCTTGTGCTTTTGCAGGATCTTTGTGTAGCTGGGCCAGTGAAAGAGCAAGGAGATGGGAGCAAGCAGCAAAGAGGGAAGATTGGATCAATCATTAGCGGAAGATAACGGTTAGTGGATCCCTTTCTCCTCTCTCTTACATCTCATAAAGAAGTAATCTTGAATAGCTTTGTATTCAGTTGTTGCTGAGGTACTATCACCCTTAGAGTGGGATAGGGTCATTCCGTATTGGATACTTTTCCCAACAACAAATTGGCGACTCCGTTGGGGACGTATCTTGTTGGTTGTTTGTGTTTTTTGCTATTCATTTCATAAACAAAGGGAGTACCGAATCGAACTGTATTTGGATCCTTCAAATACAAAGTAGAGGGCAACTACTCTAGCTCAGTTTCTGGGAAAGTTTATGATTTGAAGAGTTGATCCACAAGGACTCTAATAAACTCTTAGTGATAGCTTTTCATCCTCCTTGTCATCCCTTAGTGTGTCCTTGACTGATAGCTTCTGATTTGAGCAAAAACTGTGAATTTTTGAGCAATCTGTGACCCGGAAACCAAGAGAAACGAAAGTTTCGTTCTTCAGTGCAGGCTGTACAAAGGCTGTCTGCATTTCAGCGCAGTTCCCGAAGGGGCTACCTGCGCTGAAGGTCAAACAGACAGTGTCCCACCTGCGCTGGACCAGTCTTGCTTTGTGCTACTAGGGTTTCCTGCTGTTTCTTGCCCTGTTTTCACTCTTGTTTTTGCTGTTTGTTACCAGTCAGTGGACCTATCTGAAACCAACTTTCCTTGTCACTATTCCGCCTCGGTTGTATAAAGAAACTGTGTTTGTTCTTTGTGTATTTCTTGTGCATTTACAGTTTCCCATAACGAAAGTGAACTAGTCTTGCTGTGACCTCTTAGATCTAGACCTGTGATAAAGTGTCGTTTTGATCTTAAGAGTTAGTTTGTATGCTATTCATAGCTGATTGAGCTTTTGCTTTCGTCATTTGGTTTGAGTTTATATATTTCTAGTGTCGAAACAAGTAAATCTTAAGGTGTCTTTTGATTTTGGACAAGCTTGTTTGCTTTCACTTGAAATTGAATTCAAAATTATACAACAGCTTTCTTTTTGCATTACGCCAACATTAAGAAAGAGAAAAGAAATACTTGCATTTTTTGCATTTTGCATATAAGTTTGTATGTTGATTTAGGGAGAAAGTGCATTAGCGAGTGCTCTTTGATCTGTGTGAAAAGATTTTGTCTCTCTTTTCCCTCAGTAGTTAAGATTTTCATAAGTCGAAAAGATTGAAAAAAGCTTGCTTCTCATCTTAGACTGCATTTAGGAATTTGTATCAATACATCTCGTGGTGAACCTTGAAAGGCAAACTTTAAAAAGATCAACTTAAAATATATTGAATGAACCTAACAACGCTTTGAAACATAACGCAAACATCTAGAGGTCTAAGCTAGAGACGTGTTCCGGCGTCGTTAAACGTAGTGACTGTCGATCTCGACGAAGGTGGGTGATTCCTCCTGAGAGTCGGTGGCACTAATACGGACTTGTGCTCCCACGTACCGTCGCGTATATATTGGGAGACCCCTATAGGAACAAAGCCTTTATCCATAGGAAGCCGTGTCGGCCGCCCTACTGATCGCAATGCAGTGAACACAGCATTCACGAAGATCGACCACTCGTACCGTAAAACGTATTCTGTGGTTTTGCGAAAGGTTTGGCACACCCTCTGCCTAGATCTCCAGAGCAGTTTCTTTTGGCCTTTTTCAAACTCTATAACTGAAAAAGTCCAACCGAGCATTTGTCACTTCGGGCTCGTTAATACATCGAAGGAGACTAGAGTCATCTTTAGCTTTTTCTCGACTCTTAAAAAGTGAAAAAGCAAGTTGTGTCTAAAAGCGTCTAATAAAATTCATTCAATTCGGAAACACAAATTTCCCCTTTTAATATTTTAGTTGATCGAGTAATCCGCAATCGTGGAAGAAAGTCAATTGAAACCCCGTCGTTCGCGGAGGCTTACGAGTCAACCGTCTTTGTCCCCGGAATCGAAAACAGTACGGGCAAAGCGAACTCGTTTAACCGGTTCAAAATCTCCTTTGAAAGTTAGAACAAGTGTTCCAACTACATCTGAGGTTCCGGTTACTCCTAACATTTCTGGAAACCCTGCCTCTATAGAAGAAGTTCAACAGCCACAGAAGGACAGTAATACTGATCCTAGTCTGGGGGCAAATACTTGTTTAACTGAACCAGTTCCATCTGTAACCGGTCCAAAGAGTTTTGTTCCTCAAACAACTGTCGATGTCGAAACAACCACTTCTTCGGCACCAGAAATATTTTACGGACCTGACGGTCTTCCTCTTCCACCGGGTTTGATTGCGATAGAGGAAATTGCAGAGGATCCGCAAGCAAGTACTCCAACTCATTTTGGAGTCGGGGTCACTCTATTTCCTTCATCAGAAGTTAATCCACCACAAGTGGAAGTCCCTGTAGAATCGCTAGGCAATCTATTGGATAGACTTAAAATGTCTGAACAACCGTCATCATCTAGGACTGTGTCAAATGACACAGCGACAGCAGAAGCCCCTGCCGTCACTCCAACGATGTTTGCCGGCATACCAGCTGTCCCAACTAGCTCTCAACAGCTAGAAGGAGTCCACCAAGGGACTATTTCGACAGTATGGTCTGTTCCAGTTTGTTCATCCGGAGTAATACCCGGTAATTCTTATGTTGAAACTCGACAGATTGATCCTCATGGAGGTCAATTTGGGCCATCTAGTCCTCAAGGACTAACAATCCCTCTGAGTTCCGGATTGCTACCATATGGGGGGCAGTATGCCCTTTCATTACCTCCTCCGGGAGGATATCCATATGGCAGTTCTCAACAGTATTCTGGTTATACTGGAATTGCATCAAGTAGTTGGGTACCTATGCTACCTCAACAACCAAGGATTGTATATTCTATGCAACAGTGTGTACCTGTGACGAACATCCCAACCACCCCGGCTATTGTAACCGTGTCGCAAGTTCAAGCGATACCTGTTACATGTCAACCTCAGATTTCTCAGGTTGTAATGCAACAGTCGCTTGACCATGGGTCACAACCACAATCGCCAACTGGTGGGACGACACAAGTACAAACGGGTACAATTACCCCACACCTTGGTCCAATGGTTAGCATGGCGCAACAGAACATGGCGTCACAACCATGGCTTGTACAATACCAACAACCGCAGTTCCAGCAAGTGTACCAAGGTTCTGAGCAGCAGATCTTTGCGAATAGTGGACAACCGTATATCCAAAACGGTCAAAACCAACCACTTTACAGTGGTCAAGTCCACCAACCGTATCAATCATACCAACATCAATTACATTATGCTGGTATGCAAAGACCCACTGCTCAAGCGATTCCATCGTACCCTGGTTACGCTTCGCCTAACCTGAATCAACAGTTACCATTCGTGGCAACTTTAGAGTTACCCGATTTACACCGTTTAACCAACGATCTGATTGCTTATGCCCCTTGGTGGCCAGCGATTCCTCATAAACTTCCATCTGACATTCCTAAATTCAATGGAAATCCAGGTGAAGACCCGTCGAATCACGTGATGACTTTTCATCTGTGGTGTTCGTCGAACACCCTTAACGACGATTCGATAAGACTTCGCCTTTTTCAGAGGACATTGACAGGTCCAGCGGCTAAATGGTATATTGAATTGCCAAGAGCCTCTTTCGACAATTTTAGTTCCCTAGCCACGACTTTCTTAACCCACTTTCAATTACCGATAAGGTATGAAACGGGAACAGAAATATTAACCAACTTCAAACAGACAACTGCTACCCATATATCTGATCATATACATGAGTGGCGTCGTCGTCGTAGGATGGTGAAAACATATGTTCCCGATCAGCTATTAGCTGAATGGTTTATAAAGTCGTTACTTCCGGCTATTACGGAAGATGTGGCCAAGGGGGGAGTCGTAACAGAGGAGCAAGTGATTGCTCGTGCACAATATTTGGACTTAGTTTATACTCAGTCCGGCACACTCTATGACAAAATACCTGACGCCCCTAGACCAGAGTTTTCAATTCCTCCCCCTCCTAAATCAAATAGTGACTCTCATGCCGGTGATGGCGTGATTGGCACAGCAAACGCGAAATCGATAAAGGCTTCGTCAAAGAAAGCCCGTAAGAATTCGGATCAAAATGCAAAAGAAGAAATTCTTGCTTCGGAAGTAAATGCCGTATCGGAAGATAAGGGCAAAGAAACCAATCAACCAGGAAGCAAGAAGAAACAAAACAAAGGGAAGAAGAAGAAACAGGGTGAGTCATCCCCTGGAAAAGATTCTTCAAACCCTCCTGGCAAAGGGAAAAAAAATTATCCATGTCTAATATGTGATGATAAGGATCATACCACAAAGAATTGCCCATTCAAAGCTGAGTTAAAGAGGTTCTTTAAAAGTTCCCAAACCTCAGCTGTGTTAACTGATCCATTTCCCAACCCAGGTCAAAATCTGGTTGATAGTGGAAATGCTTCCCCGTCGCAAGTCCTAATGTTGTCGGTTTCGAAACAGCAGAATGATGCTTTGATTTCGACAAGGAACAAAGATTATGGAAGTCCTCAGGTGTCGAACGAAAAAGGTAAAGATCAACCAAGTAGTTCGACAACAACTTCGACAGAAGTTGTAACACCCACCATCCCTGAATTAACAATAAAACCGCCGAAGGGTGTAGTACACAAGTCGACATTTAATCCTCGCGCCAGAGCGGCGCAGCATTATAATATAGTGGAAGATTTGGCCCAATCGCCATCCGCTATGTCGACTCTTGAAGTGCTACAAAATTGTCCAACCCAAAGGCAGGCATTGTTATCGGCAATTGGTGGGGTTGATCCTAAGGATTCCAATCTTGTATCCTTTGATCACAAGGGATATGATCCTCAGTTACCAGCTCAGCTAGCTTTCCTTATTCAAGTGAAAGCACTCAACAAAACTGTTCACAGAACAATAATTGATGAGGGAGCCTCGACATGTATTATGTCAATGAGTTGCTGGAAAACTTTAGGATCTCCAACCTTGTCGCGATCTTCGACGACATTAAAAGCTTTCGACGGAAGGACTTATACCCCTTACGGTATCCTTAATAACTTGAAAGTTGAACTAGGAGGAAAGACAGTAGAAATTGATGTAGAAGTCATTGATGGAAATCTTGACTATAACATCCTACTGGGTAGACCATGGATTTATGCCATGGCAGCTGTCGTGTCGACTTATTTTAGGAAGATCGCATTCCCGTTTGAAGGAGGGATTACGATCGTCGACCAACAGAATTTCCTCCCTAATGGTTCACAAGTTACAGGAAGCATTCCCATGATCCATGAGAGCAACCATTCAATTCAAGATATCGGAGTAGGATTATTGAAAGACCCCACATTGATGGGAACTTTCGCGCTACCACCTCCTATTTATACAGGAAATGTACCGTTTGTAGCAACCTGCAACATGATATCTTCCACGAAGGTCAACATGGATCATTCAATGGTTTTGCCCCCAAGCCCTTTAGAAATATTGTAGCAATCAATGTTTCAAGCATGGGAGGCGAGCCCAAATCAACGCTCGTCAAGCGTTTGGGTAGATAGGTCTAGAGAATATGGAACCCCATTAGATCCTTGGTCGAAAGTACATGGGACTGACGAAGGAATCTTACAATCAATGATGATTGAGGGGGCACCATGGAATGATCACCACCATCGTTCCCTTCTTCCGGAATATGAAGAAGATACTCAAAGTGACCTTTATCACCCTTCAGTTTTTGAATTCCTAACAAATACTGTAAACACGGTGGATTCCGAGCGAAACCTATCCAATATTGAAGAGACTATAGCCATAAATATCTCGACTAAAACAGATGTTGTAGAGAATATTTATGTCGGCAAAGGTTGTTCCCCTTCAGAACTGGAAATATATAACGCTCTTTTTCGCGAATTTAGAGATGTCTTTGCTTGGTCATATGATGAAATGCCAGGCATTGACTCGAGTATCGTTGAACATGAAATTAAAATGTATCCTGATGTCAAACCAGTAAGACAACGGCTTCGGCAAGTGCACCCGAAGAAAGCCGCTGCCATTAAGGCGGAAGTTGAAAAACTCCTCCATGCTGGATTCATCTACCCGGTTCCTCTAACCGATTGGGTATCGAATATTGTCCCTGTTATGAAAAAACAAGGGACGATTAGAGTGTGTGTTGATTATAGGGATGTAAACCAAGCTTGTCCAAAGGACAACTACCCTACACCCTTCATCGACCAGATAATTGATGAATGCGCCGGATGTGAAATCTTTTCATTTATGGATGGATTTTCCGAGTATAATCAAATAAATATCCGCCCACAAGACCAGTCAAAGACTGCATTTATTTGTCCGTGGGGCACATTCGCTTATCGAAAATTACCCTTTGGTTTAAAGAACGCAGGGGCGACGTTTCAGAGGGCGATGAATTATGCCTTCCATGACATCAAGAACATTGTTCAACCTTATCTCGACGATCTCCCGGCTCATTCGCGAAAGCGGACTGATCATCCGCAGCATTTAAGAGCGATATTTCTACGTTGCCGACACTACAAGATAAGACTCAATCCGCACAAATGTGTGTTTTGCGTCGGTTCTGGTCGTTTACTTGGCTTTGTAGTCTCTAAAGATGGGATTCGTCTCGACCCCTGCAAGGTTCAGGCAATCATTAATTTGCCTCCACCTTCAAATTTGCTTCAGATTCAGAAACTCCAAGGGAAAGCAAACTTTCTGAGGAGGTTCATTCCAAATTACGCAGAACTTGCTAAGGGTTATACTCGTCTATTGAAAAAGGATGTACCTTTTGTCTGGGACCAGGTGGCGCAAGCTTCTTTTGATGCTCTGAAAGATTGTCTAGTAAAAGCATCATTAATGTACGCCCCGGACTATCAAAGAGATTTTAACCTGTATCTAGCTGCAGCGGATACGACCATTGCGATGGTTTTAGTTCAAGAAGTCGATGGAATAGAACATCCTATCTATTATTTAAGTAAAAACTTAAACGATACAGAAAGTAAATATTCTTATGTTGAAAAACTAGCGCTTGCAGCTGTTCAAGCGATTCAAAGGTTTCGACATTATGTCCTCTTTCGGAAAACTACCATCCTGTCAGATTGCAACCCCATGACTTATATACTGTCGCGACAGTTGCTGGGGGGAAAATATTCAAAATGGATAGCGATCCTTCAAGAGTTTGATCTGGAATTTGTAAAATCCAAATCAAAGAAGGCCCTAGTTTTCGCAGAATTATTGTGCGATCTCCCATCATCGTCCAACGATGAAACATCGGAAGAGTCAATCGTGGACGAAAGTTTGTTTCTGATATCTGTAAGCGATGAGTGGTATGGAGATATCATAGTTTATCTCCAAACCCAAAATTTCAGGCCTAACACCTCTCGCTCCGAACAAAAACGTATACGATACCAAGCAAAAGACTACATGATCGTCGGTGATACACTTTACCGTCATGGTGTCGATACAGTTCTGAGGAGGTGCCTTACCCATGAGGAGGCCGAAAAAGCCCTGAATGATTGTCATTCAGGCGCATGTGGGGGGCATCAGTCTGGATATGCAACAGCACAAAGAATCTTACGAGCAGGATACTTCTGGCCAACCATGTTCAAAGATTGCATAAACACAGTCAGAAGTTGCCATGCTTGTCAAATCTTTGATAGCAAAACCAGACGACCACCCGCACCTTTACAGCCGATAGTTGCTGTTGGGCCCTTCGCCAAGTGGGGCATCGATTTCATGCAATGTAACCCCACCTCGACCGGGGGGCATGGGTATATTATAGTCGCTGTTGACTATTTTACCAAATGGGCCGAGGCGATGCCTACATTGGATAACACTGGTGAAACAGCTGCCCTTTTCTTTTTCAATCATGTAGTCGCCAGGTTCGGCGTACCACAAGCTATAGTTACAGATCATGGGTCGCATTTTCGCAATCACATGATGGTTGAATTAGCTGCCAAGCTAGGGCTATCTCACGACAGCTCTACCCCATATTATCCGCAAGCCAATGGACAAGTTGAGGCAATCAACAAGGTCCTGAAGCGTATGTTGCAAAGGATGATTGGGGTTCATAAAAGAAGGTGGCACCTAATCCTGTACTCAGCTTTGTGGGCTTACCGAACGTCGGTAAAGAACGCAACCGGGTTCACACCTTTTCAGCTGGTGTATGGCCTGGAAGCAGTCTTGCCAATCCAGTGCGAAATTTCGTCGCTTAAACTCGCAATCGATCTTCTCCCTGGAACTTCAGAAGAAGAGGCTCGTTTCTTGGAATTAATCCAATTGGATGAAACCCGTCGTGATGCCGCTTTGGCTAACGAAGCTCATAAGAAACGAGTCAAGGCTCAGTTCGACAAAAATGTCAAACCCCGTGTCTTCTCAGAAGGTGATTTGGTCTTGCTTTATGACCAAGAATCCGATAAATTGGGAGCAGGAAAATTCAAGTCCTTATGGATGGGCCCCTATATTGTTAAAAGGGTGTTAGCAAAAGGAGCCTACGAGTTAATGGATTACGATGGAATTCCACTGGCGCAGCCCCGCAACGGGTTGTACCTCAAGCGTTACTATGCTTAAATAGTAACCTGCATGCTTTTGTTGTATTTTGTTTTCGCTAAAGTGTTTGCTCTGGTCGAGTGATCCACCTTTTCATTCATTGCAGATGTCGAACCTTCTGGAGACATGTGTTGGATATGCCGACGGAGCGAGTCGTAGTTCACGGAACTTATCTTCCGCAGCCTGGGCCATTTTTGATCCAAGCGGCGAGTTAGTAAGTTTCAGAGGTGTATGTATTGGGCAATCAACGAATAACATCGCTGAGTATAGCGCGTTGATAGAACTACTCTCTGATGCCATCACACGTGGCATACGCCGACTAATTGTCAGGCTAGACTCACAGCTCGTAATACTACAACTCAATGGTATATATTCTGTTCGCAATCCAGCTATTTATCACATGTTCCTAAGGGTTAAGATCTTGGAAAGACGATTTGATTCAATTCAATATCAACATATTTCAAGAAACTTAAACACATTAACCGACTCATTAGCAAACTATGTGTTAGATAGACATTTGCAAAATTTATAAAAAGGACACATCATTAATGATTGTACATATGGATCATATAACTCAAACAGAATAAAACCCGAAAATCAAAATATATAAGTTGTTTATATAAGTTCATACATAATGTTCTGTAACCAAGACAAAATTGGTCATATGACCTAAAAACTCAAAAAGATGCTAGGGGGCACCCTAGCCTAGTGGTGCTCATGATAGTACGTCACGGCCTGTGCAATCATGCGCAAGAGACGAGTCCATCGTCTAGGCACACCAATGGTATGCCGCTGCATCTGTAAAGGTAACTCGTCAATCTGTACATCCGGAAGGCCACGAGTAAGGCTCTCAACCTGCTCCTGCATAGCTGTAAGGGTCTCGGTGTCGTCAAGATCGCGAATAACAACTCTCCTAGCAGGCTCCCCTGCCGGGGCAGCAACTGGCGATCTCAGACGAACTGCTGGACGAACAGGACCAATATCTGCATGCACCCAAGAGTACAATTAAAAGTCTTGATAAAATAAAGCACAACAACATTATGAGTAAGAACAATAAACAGTAAGATGGTCAAAGAGTTTACCGATGGCACCCCACTGCTCGCCATCCGGTAGCACCAAATCCGGATCACCTCGGAAATCCATACCCACATATGGATACTCAGAAAACGCCATCTCCTGGCGCTCGAACCACCTAAAGAAGGCCTCAGTAAAAGTAATTTGAGGTTGACCTGCATGCCTAGACATGTGGTCAACCCACCTCTGCATGCGTGGCTCGGTCGGAGAAGGCAAGTCAAGTATGATGTACTGAGGCTGCATCAGTGGGATTTTCTCCAAGGCGAAGGCAGTCAGAATAGAACCAAATCCAAAGTTCTTCAGCTTCCCGTCCTTTACCTTGGTCAATTGACTTTTCATCTGAACAAGTACTGCATCACACCAGTTGAATACTTTCGGTTGGAGACACTCCAAGGCGTGCTGCATATAAGACCTGTTGGCAACATGTAGAGCTACGCTGTCGGCCATCCTGCCAATAGTGAACAGAATGGACCTGAGAGCCCGATCATTAATCTCACGGATAACAATCTTGTCGTCTCTGCTCGGCTGAGAACCTTCCCTGCAATACTGGCGGACATAATCTCTGGTGGAATCAGTCCCCCGGGCCGTACCTGATAAGGAAATGGGGGCACCTCGTCTTGACAGTCCAGTCAAGAAGTACATGTCCTCTATGGTCAAGGGGATGGTCTTCCCCCTAATCTGGAACACTTGGTTAACAGGATCCCAAGCATCAAGCATATACTGCAGTAAAGAAATCTGTGCTCTCATGCTAGAGATACAGAAGAACTTCAGCAGGCCACAGTTCCGCAGCGCGTTCACCGTGACCGGGTCATGGAGGGCAATCATGTCTTCCTCTTCATGTTCTCGTTCTCACCATGTAAGGGACATTTTGTTCAAGGTTCCCTGCAAAGCAAACAAGAGAAAGAGTGAATTCCTGATTTGATGAAAAACTGGCGAAAAAATCATCAAAAATAACCTTAAAACTCAGTCTTTTTGAGCCCAGCGCAGGCAGGAAGTCTCCCACTTGCGCTGAGGGTCAGGCTGCCTTAAGGCAGCTTGACCTTCAGCGCAGGTTTCGAAAGGGAAACCTGCGTTGATCCTAGGGCGCCCTGGCAAAACCCCAGGGGCTCAGAAAGACCGGAAAACAGGCAAAAAACAGGAAAAGGAAACCATGAAAAGAAAGAGCTAGGGTTTAGCTCCTACCTGGTCCAGACGGCACCGAAAATCGTCCGCAGAATCTCCCGGAATCAGCTGGTGAAAATCAAGGGGGAAGAGGCACCTCCAGAGCTCCAACAAACCAAATGCAAATGAAATGGTAAATGAGAGGTAAAAACACCTTTTAATGGCTTTTTACACAGTTTAAAGTAAAATATTAGGGTTATAATCTCATTTTCATGCAAATATTATTCATTTCTAACAAAGTTTGTTGCAGCAATTGAAAAGCAGTACTATATTTGAAAAGAGAAAAGCTAGTAATGGTAAAAAATCAAAATTTGACCATACATTCGAGCAGTTTTACGGCGGAATTTATGCTCGTTAAAAAATAGAAAAGCGAAGATCCGAGCAGTTTTAGCACATAGTTCATGCTCGTTAAAAAATAAACATTAGATTGAGCAGTGTTTTGGCGCATTCAAGCTCTTTAAAAAAAATGAACCCAGTACCGGTAAATAACCATTGTGATCATAAATTTATTAGCCATAAAATCCTTGGTCGTGTTTTGCACCTGCCACCTCCATTCCAGTTGGCCAATCGTTCACCTCCATATGATTGTTTACCCATTTTGAGGAACAGCTGCGAAGAGTGATTTCACTTAGCCATCCTTGTGACACTGCCGTGATTGGAAAATTCCAACCTGTACCTGGAATCTGCCGCTATCCCTGTTTATCACTCGTTCCTCAAAAGACGAGTCTTCTTTGAGCTCTTTTCTCCTGACTCGTAAAATATGAAAAGTTTGCCGAGTTTTGGCCTTCCAGCTCGTTAAAGTGACCGGAAGAGCTATCCCTCCTCTAGATTTTAATCTTTTTGGGCCTGAGGGATTATTACACAAAAAGGTCGAGCGCTTGTTTTATTCGGCTCGTTAAAATTATCAAAAGCTCATCCCTTCTGTATTGTTTTATACTTTTTCGGACTTAAGGGATTAGATGACGAAAAAAGAATTTTGGAGTTAACTTTCTGTACCTTTTCAGACTCTCTAAAAATGAAAAGGACCGATTTTTCCTTGTCGTTAGACTCGTTAAAATGATTAAATAGCGACAAACTTGTCTTTAGACGAGAACGAGTTTCCCTATCGCTAAGCTCGTTAAAACATAGCGATGGGCTTGCCCGAAGGGCAGGTTATAGAACAAGCATATGTTATCCTCCTCAAGCTTGACAAAAATAAAGAGGTACTGGTCAGAAATGACTGGGGAAAAAATTGGGAGAACCTCAAAGCTTTAATGGTAGCAAGTCACTCTTGAACATGACACTTTGTCCTCCGTATCACATCGGGTTGGATTGTTTCATTCACCGGTCTCATCACCATGGTCCTCGCCAAACCATCCACATTTGGGGTAATGCTACCGATCGATCACATCAGTGTCATTATATGTTCAAGAGATGTTGTTCAGAAAGAGTCAACCGTGTCCCATCCACTGCCATACATTATCCTTCATCCACCCATGATCGCCACCCTGAATCATATTTCACAGATTGTTTTCGCCTCCACTAAAATCATTAGCTCCGTTCCGTATCATTGAAGTGGGATTCATTAAGGCCCTCCTTTGACGGATCGCTTCTTGTCGACTTCAGCTCATTATCCAAGAAGTTGATCTAGGAACACCCCCCCCTAGTACTTTGAAGCTTGCATGCCTCAATGGCAAGTTTCTCACTTCCGGCGACAGGTATACATCAATGACCTTCGACCAGAAGATTTTGCGTGGTGTTCGACGCCAAGTCCTTTATTCGCACCACGTGAATTGTACTGCAGTACCTTGAGGGTCATTGTCATTATTGGTGATTCCTCTCGCGCTTGTTAACGGTTTACATTATTGACCGGTAATCAAGTGATGTCTTTCCATGTTCGACTTCAGCGCAATTCTCACATGGATCGACTTGTACTTAGAGTGAAGATCGAACGAGTTTGAAGACCCCGGATCTAGTTTCATCCATCCGGGCTGCGATATATATTCAGGATATAAAGACATTTGTTATGTACATCATTGCAGCAGATGATCATCCTACTCAAAGGATGATAATTTCAGCAGAGAATTATCAGTCTACCATCAGACGATCGTCTGTTCTATGTACCAAAATGAATTTATAAAGCTGAGCATGGGAATGCCCGCCTCAGCTAGATCATGAAAGCAGAATGAAAAATAATGTATTGTATTGTATTTTATTACAGGGCACCTCTCAGCAATTGAATGAACTTCGGATCCTCCTGATAAAGCATTTCACCTGATAAACGACCTCATACTTTAGGGGGAAACTGTTATAGACATTTTTGTGCCTAACAACATGAAGCATGAAATGTCGATAATCTAAGGGATCCAAAGTCCCTAAACATGTTGTTCCTACCCCTAGAGGAACAAGGTCAGCAAACCACAGCACTGAAAATCAGTTCTCCACCTGAAAACACTCAAAAACAAGCTATTTCTGGATCATGTCAGCTGCTCCACTGAGAATCTGTGCTGAATGTCAACTGCTCCACTCTGTACCTGCGCTGAATGTCAAAAGCAATGAAGGCTACCTGCGCTAGGCGAGATTGGCCAAGTGGCACAGTCATTCTGCAAGGTGTCAAATGCCCAGGAAGCTTCCAAAATGACACTTGGATCAGGGAATTTGCCTTGTGATGAGTAAGAGGATCTAGATCTCCAAGTGGAAGCAAGAAACTCCAAGTGGACTCAAGAACTGAAGTATAACTGAAGTGGGAGAGGACACTAGTCAGCTTCATGCCAACCTCAAGCTGACTCATCCTTTCTCCAAATCTCCTATATATAGAGCTCTCTCATGAGGTCTATAGGGGCTGGAATCTGGTGAATGTAAGGAAGTGCTGTTGGTTTGTGCATAGAACTATTGGGTGATTGCTTTGAAGGAGGTGAAGAGGAGATTTCTTTCTACTGGGAGGTGTTGCTGGATTGGGCCTCTTATGGTTGTAACATTCTCAAAACTTTACTTCTTCCATTAATAAAGCATTTGAGGTTCTTCTATATGCATGTGTCTTAATGGTGTATGGATGCTTGTATATTTGATTTATTCTAATCCTTGAATCAGTTATGGATGTATGCTTCTTGTAGTTTCCCTTTCTTGTGCTTTTGCAGGATCTTTGTGTAGCTGGGCCAGTGAAAGAGCAAGGAGCTGGGAGCAAGCAGCAAAGAGGGAAGATTGGATCAATCATTAGCGGAAGATAACGGTTAGTGGATCCCTTTCTCCTCTCTCTTACATCTCATAAAGAAGTAATCTTGAATAGCTTTGTATTCAGTTGTTGCTGAGGTACTATCACCCTTAGAGTGGGATAGGGTCATTCCGTATTGGATACTTTTCCCAACAACAGTTGTCGAAGCAAGATCAACATATGAAATTTGATCAACTGTCACAATGTTTCCATTGTAAGGGAAGGACATCACTTGAAAGAGTGTCGATACGAATACTTTCATGGCATAGACATAGTCTCGCCCAAGGAGAAAATTGAAATCTAAAGGACCTTGGAAAACCATAAGATCAATACAGACATATTTACCTTCCAAGGTAATAGGTAACTTAGGAAGGATCCCTAAAGTCTCACTAATGGTTTTGTTAAAAGCCAACAGATTTTGTGTAACAGGCACAAGCTGATGGGAACCCAAAGCTTTCCAGACAGATGAGGATAAAATACTGACAAAAGCACCTTCATCTACATTTGTGCGCCGCACATTCTTACCATAAGCCTTCATAATAATTTTGAAAGGGGTGGAACAAAGAAGACGAGGTTTTTTCAGTCTACTCCAATCAAAAGAAATAGCTACATTACTTGGATGGGGTTTAAAAAGAACAGATAAAATGCCCCCATGTGTAAAATAATTTGAGGTAACATGAAGAACCTGAGTGGTATGAAGTTCACTCTCTAAAGGGAGAGTGGGATCGACCGAACATGGAATCGATTTGACCACTTGATCAACAACTAGTCCATCAATCTGAGTGATACATATTTCACTCTCCAATGGAAGAGTGGGATTGACTATACTTGTATTTAGATCAATCACTTCATTAACTGACGGTAGGGGGGAAAAAGTTAGCGGTATTTAGTTGGAAGTTTTTGCTATGAAACAGTAAGTTTTTCCAACAATTTTGAGGCTTCATCTATGTGAGGGCAAAGCTAACTATGATGAGTCCCTTTGCATAACCTACAAGGAATCCTAACTTTAAGTTTTTTCCCTAGAATCTAAGAATCACAAGTTTCTGGATCAACTGTAAGTTGATGAGAATTATTTGACCATACTTCCAAGACCTTAGGAATATCAGGACAATTGATAAGGAAGTGGTCACCCTTACAAAGTTTGCAAGGGTATTTGGGCTTATAACGCATTTTAGAAGTTTCCTCAACATTACCAATACTTACAACCATGGTTGTTCGTTTGACATCTTTCTTATCTAGCTTCTTCTTCTTCTTAGTCACCTCGTTACTAGCATCAAGGCTTTTACCAAGCGAAGAGGAAGAAAGGGAGGAGGACATGTTGAGTGAACAAGGTAAATGGTCAACAATAAGTTGGTGATGTTGAGATGGAGAACTCGGTTGAGGTGAAAAAATTGGTTGAATTGGTACAATTACAGTATTTGGAATTAAAGAAGTTGAGAATACAATTAAGCCTATCGTGAATTCGGGAAGTGACAATGTAGCCATATAAGGAGGATCGACATTTGAAAAATTAGGGAAAGGATTAGGATTCTTGTTAAAAGGGTGGTATTTATTGGTAGATTCCTGCATTGCTTCCATTAGATTCAATCCAAATAAGTTTTTATTATTAAAATTAAATAATATTCACAATCCACACCCAAGGTCTTGTAAAAAGTAAAAACAAACAAGGTAGCACGTTAAAAAATCTCGAGATTCAAACCATACAAATTGACTTGTCACAAAGATCAATAATTACTAGTTGATGATGAAATCCAACGTCATAGAGATCAAGATTATTATATATATATATATATATATATATATATATAGATATAGATATATGAGTGTTTGCAACCAGTTACACTGACACCCTGCTTAATGAAATGATCTGGAGCAAGTAACTTCTCTTATGCCATCTCGAGCAAAGATTACCCTCCAAAAAGTCCAAGTGCATCTAGCCAATGTCTGTTCCAGGTACAGCAAGACCTTCCTTCTGTTGTCACCTTAGGTAGAGCCCTAGGATTATGGTCACTAAGGTTATCAACTACAACAATTCTATCTTGGGGAACAGTCATAGATCAGACTTACACTCAAGGGCATAGTAACAAAGCACAATCCCCTTGAAATCTCCTCACATGGTTAATTGGAGGTTTACTTTCAAGTGACTCCAAGTACCTTTTGGAACCATTGTAATACGTGAAAATCACTCTATCTTAGTGATCCAAATTGGATCCTTGAAAATTATTAGAGTTTCTATGATTGTTTCAAAATATGTCAGACTCCAAAATCTTGTGAATAACGAGCTATCAAGAAGGACCTCTAGACAGTGGCAGTTGTAGCCAGCACAGAACAACAAGGACCCTCGATCAAAGCACACTGACCATTGGCCCATGGAGACCACGCAGTGGCGCAAACTAGCCAATAAGGAGCCCAGATTAGAAAACAGAGGTCGTTTCTGATGCGCGATTAGCAAAGCGCTAATCGCGCATTGCAAGATAAAAACCTCAGAGAAGGAAAATCCCCGCCGCCTAGTCATGTGAAAAATAGGGAAAACTGTGGGAAAAGCATTAAAACCGACACGCGGGTCCCGCACTCCAAAACTGGTAGAATATCAGAGGCATTTCGGGCGGTAAGCGGGTTTGGCAGAGGATCGAGTGATGCCATACATTGAATGATGCATGTTCGGTGGATGAGAGAGAAAACTGCTCTCATCGTAGGGTAACAGTCGAGAAAATCACCCATGCGATAAAAGCGATGACCGTAGGATCTGGAGGCCCTAGATCAACGACAGAGATTGCACCCGATGGAGGACCGAATTTCACAGAAGAATAGGCTGAGGCATATGAAATTTGGGGTCCGACATGACCAATGAGCTAGTAAATGAATCATTTCACGGAATAACCGAAATAACGACCATTCGAGGAAAAGTTGGCGCCCAATTCATAAGGAGACAAGTGGCCACCTCTCTGTGAAATGTTACATAGTGGCGATGACATAGAAGCAGGGAATTCCAATGGACAGAGGCAGGCGATCCGAAGAGCCGGAAGAGGAAGCGAACAGTCAAGGGACGGATTGGCTTTAAGCCACGAACAGACAAAAGAGATAGAGGAGACAGAATAGAGAGTGAAGCAAGAAGAAAAGAACAGAGAATTTGAGCTGACCTGTATAGCTAAGGCAGCATCGAGTAGATAGAATCAAGAAGGCTTGAGTGGTTCAAGCAATCCCTGTGAGGATATTTGTCGGGAACTGAGTACCAAATTGGACTCATACCATTAAGACCAGTTGAGGTCGAGTCTTGGTAAGGGGGAGTCTGTGTACTCTAGTGGCTTGGTGAATCCAAATACCACCCTACTAAGCATCATCTGTTATAGGAGACTCAAATTGAGCTCCTCATTGTAAAAAATCTGCTTAAAGACACAATAAAAAAGGCCACCATTGAAAGCTGGACCAGGAGATGTAACCCAGGAGGATTGGGTGAACTCCTTATTAATTTGTTGTGTTTTTTCATTCGCTTGTTGTGTTTCTCTTACTACTTTCCAATGCTTGTGTATTTCGCAATCTTATCAATCCGTTGCTTAAAATAACATAGGCACACTAGCACATGAGTCTGTAATACCTACATTAATTAACTGAGATCATTCATAAGTTATTTTCAGATCACTTAGCCAATGAAGTGGGTACGATCACTTCACCAGGTCTGCCATGATATCGTGCTTAACTCATCTGTTAAAAGAGCTTCCCAAAGCAAAACTGAAATAATTGGATTTAGCTCCTTATTGCAAGATTTAGTGTTTGTCTATAACGTTGGAAAGTCTACTCACTTCCCTATTCCAAAGCCCTACAACCTAATCTACTATAGATGGAAAGAGCCCTAAAAATAATAAAAATTCTATATGAATTTTATTAACGTTGTATTATTAAGTTGTTATTTACTCAAGGGTAAATGGACGTGAAACTGATGGTATTATGATTTGACTTGAAAGTCTAATGCATCAAATATGAAATTCGTAATCTATTCATTTCGATGAATTCTAGATAAAGTAAAGAGGTTCTTCTTTAAAATATTAACTCCAGAATGTACCACTTCTAATTTTTCAATCCAATTCAAAGCTCTAAGTTGCAAACCACGCAATGTAATCTATGCACAATTTTATTGAAAACTTATGCAAATGTAATCTATGCACAATTCTCATGAACACTATGCAAATGTAATCTATGTGCAATTTTCATTCATTAAATGAGAATTCTAACCATGCAAATGTAATTTATGCAAGGGAATTCTTCAAAACAAACACAAGATGATTCCAAGTCAACGAAAGAACAACACAACTATTTCCCTTCACTAATACAACTAAAGAACCAATCAAGTGCAAGTAAAGGAAATTGGGTGAAAATTTCAAAGAAAAAATAATGACACTCAAAGCCGATTAACACTCAGACACAATTTAGTCAAAAACATGCAAAAATTGTTAAAAAACTGAGAAACCTTTGAGCAATGACTAGATGAAATCAAATTCAGAACACCCATTGAAATCCTTAAAATGAAAATGCTTGAATGGATGTTATGAAATCAACGCTTAAAGTGTAATTCTGATTAAACTTCAGTATTGGAATAAAAATGACTTTTGTTTTCAATGCAGCACAAGAAGCACATCTCATCAAAACACTAATTCTTGAGAAACCCTACCTTTTAATCCTTGAAAATGAAAAAATCTCAAGAAAACTCCTTCATAACACCCGATCAAACACATAGAGATTGACTAGAGGCATAGACAAGTGTAATGAAACCTTAAAAACAAAAATTTAGACTTTAATGAGAGGAAAATCTATTTTTTCAAAAATTCTCAGAGTATGCACAGGTATACAATATAGTATAGTGTTTATACGCACTATTGCGAAAGTTAATCTACACAAATTTGCGCTTTGTTTCTGAAAAGAAACCGCGCAAGTCAAGAAACTTCAAGAAAAAATAAAAAATTATCCAAACACATCACAAAATCTAAAAGATCATTAACTTTTCAAGACTCAGATAAAGATATCAAAAAGGTTCGAGAATCAAAAACAAGGATATGGAAGAGAACATGACGTTCCCCAGTATGGTCTCCAATTTGTTATGAGGACAAATTGCAAGTGCGGACACAAGCAATCTCCCTAGGTTTCAAAGAACCCTAGTAACAAACAAACAATCAAGCTAATTCCTTCCCTGAATCTATATTTTCTTGAATCATAAGATAACAAGGTGAGAAAAGGAAATTCATACCTTATTACGACATGCTTGATGAAGATCCCTTTTGTGCTTTAGTGCAGCTCCTCCATACTTGAATCCAGACCCACACACATGGAAACAACAAAGGATCAAAGGCATATGAAACATAAATGATTCAATAATTCAAACTAGTGATCAAGGATACTAGTAACAAACATCATTCCAATGGACAAATAGATATAACATAAACCATCCGTGAAATTCATCAATTAATCCATTAAACAATGTAGCGAGAAGAAAATCTTGTTTGTATTAATTTCATAAACATAAAAGAGATACAAAAGATGTTCTTTGATGTTATGAAGCTCCTTCCATTGATCTCAATCCTCTCCAAGAATGATAAGCTCTCCAAACTAATTTATATAGCATAAACTTATTCTCAGCAGCCTCCTCCCACTCTCCCACCTATGGCTTGATTAATAGTCCAAAAGGAAGTAGTTTGAGATCCTTAGTCCAAGGATGAGATCCACAAAAAGAGGGACGAGGGCTCCTTGAAGAATGGGGATGTGCTCCATCAAAAATGAGGTTGGACTAGATTAAACATAAGTTAGAGGCTTTATGTTGGGAATGATTCACCCAACAAAACTTCTAGATATTACTTTTTATTTTTACTTTTTATTGAATCATGTGCACACTTTTTAGTGGAAGACAGTGTGCAGATATGCACCGTTTATAGTGGAAGAAACTGCACATGTGCGAATAATGCTAAGAAAAACTATGCAGATGCTCAAAAACAGGGTTTTGTACCATGAGACCCAGAAATGCCACTTTATTCAAGGTATATAATTTGTTGACTTTCAAGGGAGTGCTTCATGACACTTGGATGCATGGCGAGAGATCCAATTTGATGATTATTTATCATGGTTACAAAATTAAGTGTAACAGGTGCTTCCTTTTGAAGAGCCGCTCAAACTCATTCCAATTCAAGTCTTACTCATGAATACATCTAACATTCTTCACATCTCCCCACCAAATGTTTTCTTTACCTTTGAGACTGAATGTAGCTACTCTATCTTTCATGTTGTCTGAATAATCATGTAACCTGAATAAATTATTCATGCCAAGCAACCATGCCTCTACACCCTATGGTTTCTTCATCTCTCCATCAAAAGTAGGTGGATTTGCTTTCTTAAACTCATTCAACAAGTGTCCCCTATCACTCCTCCTATAAGGATGATAACGATGAAAATCATTGTGCCTATCTTAATCAGAACTAGAATAATACTTTTGTCTATCCCTCCTCCTATCTGGAGTGTCCAACAATATGCCATCTCTAACCGTGTCATCTCTATCTGACCTGTTACCACCATGTGACCTACCACCATATGCCTCATTAGTTCTATCCTCCTACTCATAGCTGATCAGACGTGGCCCCTATCACTGTAAATCTGACAAATTTTGAAGTATCACAACATTTACCTCTACTTGTTTCTCCTATTCCTATATGATTTTGTCATTATCTACCTTACAACTCCTTATTTCTTCCTTTCAACTTCTCAATGTATTTTCCAAATCGAAAGAGTTCCCAACACCATACTATCACTTGATTCATAGGGAGAGTCTTTGTAGCCTACCATCTTGCTAACCATTTTATATTTCTTCCAGCAAGGTATATCATGTCAACTAAAGCAAATCACAATAAACCAACGTACCTTAGTATAGCTCGGGGAGGATACCTTGTCTGCAAGATCAACAAATCAGCGTGATACATGTATACCATAATGATGACAACATATAGAAGCATAACATATAAGAATATAACCATGCAACCATCATTCTAGCTAGGGTCCAGTCATGAACGTATGACCTTATCAACAACACATACCATGACCTCATGTATGACAACAATCATTGAATCACTGTACACTTGACCACATGCAAACATTAACATACAAAAACAATGTGTAATCAACCACACACATGCATAAACACATGTAATCAAGCATAAGTGAACAATACTTGTAACCAAACCTACAAGAATTATACATGTAACCAAGCATAGAATAATGTAACCAAACATACGACAATGTAACCAAGCATAAAAAATGATACATGTATGCGACATATAACAACATGTAACCAATCATAAACTCACGATGATGCACTCCACAATGACAACATCAACTTCCACATGACGACATCACTAAAACCATGATCGACATCATGAAAATGCAAAAATCACATGGAATGCAAGCGTAAGAGACACACATGCATGACCAACACACAACCCATCTAGTCTAAGGGGTAATCATGCTCTCATACCACTTTGTAACACCCTCCTCTCACATCTACCCAAGCAACCGACCAGCTGGTAAACATGCGACGAGAGGCCACTATGATATGATTCGACCTCCTAAGTCACGTTAAGGAAGTGGAACCGATGGAAACAAACCATACATACATTCAACATCAGCATTAGGACCCTTAGGAACCAATCCAACCTTTCTGCCAACTAACCCCTGGGTCCCACTGATATTTTGGACCACTTGACATCTGGACACTCTTATGCTATGGGCATGCCAGCATCTAGGGACCTCTAGACGCTCTCATAGGCCTACAAGCCAACATCTAGGGACTATTTTGCACAGTTTTGTGCCAGCGTCCCTGAGATTTGAGCCACTTTTTCAGGCCTAGATCCCAGGTCACTGCCAATAATTGAGTGATATCTTCATAGCAATAAAATAACAAGGAAATGATAGTACAAATGAAATTACTTTAATAATACCTTGATTGTACCCCTACTAGCCATGAAAGGCATTTCGTCAAACATATCACGAATATGTAGTCTACAGGTGTAAATAGCAGACCTAATCATAGGGGTCTCATACTTAGCTAAGAATCGCTAAGAAACATTGATGCCTCAACACATCAACTGCCATTTCATCCATTAGGTCATAGATACATTGTTCATTCATTTATAAGTAAAAACATGATGAGATCCATACATATCTATTGTCATAAAACAGATACATGACCAACATAATAACAACATAAATACAAATGAAATCACAAACATATGATCCACATATAAACCAGTATAATACTCACAAAAATACAAGAAGAAATGTCCTCATATTGATGATGAAAAATCTAAACCCTAGATGGGACTTCCATGTTCCACCTGACCATAGAATGGCTGAGCCAAATCTCTCTTTAGTCATTCAACCTGTGCCATATTCCAATCATGAATGTGGATCTCATAGAACACATCAATCCAAAACCATCCAGGGATTCTAGAGGCCATCCACCTCAACCCATCAAACAACGATTCCATCTCACGGGTGAACATCACAAAACCATCATTAGATTGGTCTCTAACCAAGCCTGCTAGGTCTTCCAGAGCTCTTCTTCCAACCAAGGCTTCGAGGACTGCTAACTCAACCCATAGCTGTCGTTGAGCTTCTAGAGTGTTTGTCCAACCAGGCTTCTAGGACTAGTAACTCAACCCACCAAGGGCTTCCAAAGTGTTTGTCCAACCAAGGCTTCAAGGACTAGTAACTTAACCCAAGTTGTTAGAAGGCTTCCAAAGCATTTGTCCAACCAGGGCTTCCAGGAACTAATAACTCAACCCAAGCTAAGGAAACATGAGAGCCAACCAAAACAAGATAAGGAAATAAACACACGATCTCCATGGCTATCCAAGAAATGGCAAGGCTAGGAAATCCACTGTCAATCTAGGCAATCCTCCATGCCAATGACATATAATGAACAAAAATCCACATGCATATGCCATGCATGCCAAAACTAGTGAGGAAAACATACATGCAACTCGGTACCTATAAGCCAAATCTGATGTAGTTGTTGATCTCAATGTCCTCTTGCGCTTTCCTGCTCTTCCTTTTCCTTCTTGCTCCAAAAATCTAAGTATGCCACACTCTCCAATAGTGCTCCAAGAAAAATTGAAGTGTCCAAGAGTATGAGAGAGAGATCCAAAACTGAACTAACCAAAAACCTCTAAACTGATCCTCAGAAGCCTTTTTATGAATGAGGTCTCTATTTTCTTCATTCTCCATTATTTTCCTTCATTTTCCTTCGCACATGCAACCTATGACCTTTCACCTCCATTTTCTCCTAATTTCCATTATTTTCATAAATAAATGTTCCAAAAATGTCATTTTTCTTTCCAAAGCCTTAGCCATTTCCTTTGCTAATTTCCCTAGCCATTAATCAATCACAAATGATCCCCATCATTAGTATTTTTCCCAACATTCAGCTTGGAATAAGTGTCCCATAAACCGTCGTTATTATTTTTCCTTTATTAATTTGTATTACGTGGAATTTTCACCAAGGTTGTTACAGTCACAATAATGTGATTCCATTGCAATCCATTAATGAAAACAATTATTATGGTCCTACCCTAAACCCCTTAGACACATTATTAATATATGCGGCCCCTCAAATAGTTAGTTAATAGTCACTTATTATAAAATGGGTCCTCTTTATTAATAAGGCCCAAATTCGTTATTAAGATCTCATTATAAGTGGGCCCATAGGTAGATAATATTTGTTATGGATAGGTATAATTGAGTAGAAGGTTAATTAATATTTTGCCAATAATTGTGATTGTATTTAGAGCTTCGGTCTTGGAGGATGCACCCTTGAAGAGGCAAGTGAACATAGCTATTTATTTTATATTATCAAAGAGATATTTCTTGGAGTTTATCTCTCTTTTTTCTTGTGTTCTCAGGTTTTGCACTGCATTTCATGTGAATTACACTATGAGTAGTTTCAAAGCTCTATCTTGGACATGAAGTGGGAGAATTTTTGGGCACAAAGTGGAAGGTTTTTTTTTTTCATTTTTTTTATTGTTTATGGAGAAAAAGGAGGACAAAAACATTTAGGTTGAGAGCCCTAAAGGTTAGCTCAATTGGTCGAGTTAACATCACTAAAGCACCTTGTTAATGGGAGATCATGATGTCAATTCTCCTCAATTCCCTCAAGGTTACACTATGCTAATAAATTGATAAGAAGTGATCCATTTGGGTGGATCTACCCAAATATTTCCTTGGAAAAAAGGGTTAAAGAACCAATAAGGTGTAGACTAATTGATTTGTGTGGGGTTTAGTCCCCACCAGGTCGCAGGTTCAAATCTCATGGGGAGGAGTCGAGGATGGAATCCACCTTTGAGCCCAAAGGGTTAGCTCAATTGGTCAAGACTCAAACCATAACAAAAAAAATTCTCTACTTAAAGATGAGAAAGACAATTGAAAAAATAGAAACAACATAAATCAAGATTATACATAGATAATGGCATAGTTGGCCTCAAGAAAAAATAGCTACAAAGATGGAATCACAAACCATAATCATAACAAAGTTTAAAAAATGGGATTAGAATCAAATATTTTCATAGGATAGGAGTTTTTAGATCTTCCAGAGGTCTATCAACTGTTGGGAGGATGTCGATATGGTGTTATATCCTCTCCAAATTGGTAGAAAATTCCCTCAGATACACGTCGATGTGATCCAAAGATTAGAGTAGGTCCATCAAAGACTCATGGTGATCTAATAGAGTCTACCCTAGGAGGAATTTCAATTTCTAGTACGAATATTTCATCCATTAGGTCATAGATACATTGTTCATTCATTTATAAGTAAAAACATGATGAGATCCATACATAGCTATTGTCATAAAACAGATACATGACCAACATAATAACAACATAAATACAAATGAAATCACAAACATATGATCCACATATAAACCAGTATAATACTCACAAAAATACAAGAATAAATGTCCTCATATTGATGATGCAAAATCTAAACCCTAGATGGGACTTCCATGTTCCACCTGACCATAGAATGGCTGAGCCAAATCTCTCTTCAGTCATTCACCCCCGTGCCATATTCCAATCATGAATGTGGGATCTCATAGAACACATCAATCCAAAACCATCCAGGGATTCTAGAGGCCATCCACCTCAACCCATCAAACAACGATTCCACCTTATGGGTGGACATCACAAAACCATCATCAGATTGGTCTCTAACCAAGCCTGCCAGTCTGCCAGAGCACTTCTTCCAACCAAGGCTTCCAGGACTACTAACTCAACCCACAGTTGTCGTCAAGCTTCCAGAGTGTTTGTCCAACCAGGGCTTCTAGGACTAGTAACTCAACCCACCAAGGGCTTCCAAAGTGTTTGTCCAACCAAGGCTTCCAGGACTAGTAACTTAACCCAAGTTGTTAGAATGCTTCCAAAGCGTTTGTCCAACCAGGGCTTCCAGGAACTAATAACTCAACCCAAGCTAAGGAAACATGAGAGCCAACCAAAACAAAACAAGGAAATAAATGCACAATCTCCATGGCTATCCAGGAAATGGCAAGGCTAGGAAATCCACTATCAATCTAGGCAATCCTCCGTGCCAATGACATATAATGAACAAAAATCCACATGCATATGCCATGCATGCCAAAACTAGTGAGGAAATCATACATGCAACTCTGTACCTATAAGCCAAATCTGATGTAGTTGTTGATCCCGATGTCCTCTTGCACTTTCCTGCTCTTCCTTTTCCTTCTTGCTCCAAAAATCTAAGTATGCCACACTCTCCAATAGTGCTCCAAGTAAAATTGAAGTGTCCAAGAGTATGAGAGAGAGATCCAAAATTGAACTAACAAAAATCCTTTGAACTGATCCTCAGAAGCCTTTTTATGAATGAGGCCTCCATTTTCTTCATTCTCCATTATTTTCCTTCATTTTCCTCCTCACATGCAACCTATGACCTTTCACCTCCCTTTTCTCCTAATTTCCATTATTTTCATAAATAAATGTGCCAAAAATGTCATTTTTCCTTTCCAAAACCTTAGCCATTGCCTTGCCAATTTCCTTAGCCATTAATCAATCACAAATGATCCCCATCACTAGTATTTTTCCCAACATTCAGCTTGGGATAAGTGTCCCATCAACCATCGTTATTATTTTTCTTTTATTAATTTGTATTACATGGAATTTTCACCAAGGTTGTTACAGTCACAATAATGTGATTCCATTGCAATCCATTAATGAAAATAATTATTATGGTCCTACCCTAACCCCCTTATACACATTATTAATGTATGTGGCCCCTTAAATAGTTATTTAATAGTCACTTATTATAAAATGGGTCCTCTTTATTAATAAGGCTTAAATTCTTTATTAGGATCTCATTATAAGTGGGCCCATAGGTAGATAATATTCATTATGGATAGGTATAATTGAGTAGAAGGTTAATTAATATTTTCCCAATAATTGTGATTGTATTTAGAGCTTCGGTCTTGGAGGATGCACCCTTGAAGAGGCAAGTGAACATAGCTATTTATTTTATATTATCAAAGAGATATTTCTTGGAGTTTATCTCTCTTTTTTCTTGTGTTCTTAGGTTTTTCACTACGTTTCATGTGAATTACACTATGGGTAGTTTCAAAGCTCTATCTTGGACATGAAGTGGGAGAATTTTTGGGCACAAAGTGGAAGGTTTCTTTTTCCATTTTGTTGATTGTTTATGGAGAAAAAGAAGGAAAAAAACATTTAGGTTTAGAGCCCTAAAGGTTAGCTCAATTGGTCGAGTTAACATCACTAAAGCACCTTGTTAATGGGAGATCATGATGTCAATTCTCCTCAATTCCCTCAGGGTTATGCTATGCTAATAAACTGATAAGAAGTGCTCCATTTGGGTGGATCTACCCAGATATTTCCTTGGAAAAATGGGTTAAAGAACCAATAAGGTGTAGACCAATTGGTTTGTGTGGGATTTAGTCCCCACCAGGTCGCAGGTTCAAATCTCATGGGGAGGAGTCGAGGATGGAATCCACCTTTGAGCCCAGAGGGTTAGCTCAATTGGTCAAGATCCAAACCATAACAAAAAAATTTCTCTACTTAAAGATGAGAAAGACAATTGAAAAACTAATAGAAACAACATAAATCAAGATTATACATAGATAATGGCATAGTTGGCCTCGAGCAAAAATAGCTACAAAGATGGAATCACAAACCATAATCATAACAAAGCTAAAAAATGGGACTAGAATCAAATATTTTCATAGGGGGGATGCCAATATGGTGTTATATCCTCTCCAAATTGGTAGAAAATTCCCTCGGATACACGTGGATGTGATCCAAAGATTAGAGTAGGTCCATCAAAGACTCATGGTGATCTAATAGAGTCTACCCCAAGAGGAATTTCAATTTCTAGTACAAATATACCATATGCATGTATTGATTAAATATTACTCTCATATGTCCCATATCAAGGACCCAATTTGTCCACTAGTCATCCATAAATTCAATATCTGAGAGGGAATTTATGTGGGAAGAGGATTCCCCCTCAAACTAGGCCAATTCCTCGATAACATGGGCCAAAGTGTGCTCTTGATAACATGCCACATAGTATTAAACTCGGTGATGATATGGGTATGGCCTCTACATGCATGCCCCTGATAACAAGTGGTCCCTCTTCTTATTTTGTCACTTTGTCAAGGCATGCAGAGAATGGAAATTGGACACTCAAAGGTAAAGAAAAATTTTTCCTGGACAAAATAAACTCCCCCAACATAGAGTCGCAACATATTGAAATGACCAAATGTTTAGAGATCGATGGACTGATTCTTTTCCTGTATGGAAACCTTGCTAGTTAGAATTAAGTTTTCATAGGGATACATTATTATTTTCTTTGATAATTTCATTTCTTCATTAATACATTAATTTCACCCCATAGCATCATAACATTATTCATATTTACTTCATTATTCATCAGCATATGTAACTATGTAGAAAGAACAATAACATCATCATCAATGCAGCAGAACATAAAGGAACAATAGAAGAAAAGCATGCACACATAGAGACACTAGGATTGGTCGGAGACCAGGGCAAAACCCACTATGGGGAAAACCCTTGAAAATATTCTTCTAATATATTGTCATCAAATGATTTAGCAAAAGAGAGTACAATGATCCATATCTTCACAACAACTGGAATATCCATGAAATTTATCTAAACATCAAAACTTTGATTTTGATAATTGTAATGTATTGTCACTGCTTGTAGCCTATTGTCGAACACTAATGTCACTGAGTGAAATATTCAGAATACTGAAATCTCATGTTTGAGTCCCAAACGCAGGGAGGAGGAGTTGTACGAGTGACTATGGAAGACTTGGATGCTCTCTATGAACTATGTGACATCAACTATGGCAACTCGAACGCTCCCACACCATTCTGTGCGGGCATTCGGGGACAAAAATTCCCTCACCTCCTAGACGCTCCCATGAACACTTTGTGCCAGCATCGAAGGGTCCCTGGATGCTATCATGACCACTATGTGCCAGTGTCTAGGGACTAAATTTCTCAATTCTATGCCAGCGTCCAGGAATCAGAAAAACCTAACTTAGAGTGAACCTCATGCTTGTGATTTCAAACCCTTGCACGAACTCCTTTCGTCGAACTTGTGCAAACCAAGACAAAAGATGAGAAGATAGCTTGATCGAATGTGTCTAAATGAAGTTGAGGTATCTTCTATTTATAGGCTTTCCTGAGGGTCCACTTGGGGTTAAGGCTGACCCAAGCAGTTACACGTGGTTAGGTCTAACCCATTCCATAATAAATGTACGAATAAAATAATTCATAACTTAACTTATGCTTGACCAAATTGGGTGATCTTTAGGTCGATTTTGGTCCTCTCAAAAAGAGGAATTTAATGCAATCATCATATTTTTCATTTGATCTATCCAATGTGGAATTTGATTGAAGTTTCTTAATTTTAACACTCCCTCTCAACTAGGGAGAATTCCACCTACCAATATCAGACCATTGATCAACATGACATACGTCTCATCTCAAGTATCTCATCATCTTGGATCATCAATGTACATCTATTGATTATTCCTGCTTATCTCTTGATTGTTCCTGCTCAGATGTTGAATATTCTTGAATCTAGAAGAAGAAGAATTTTCCACCAGAGGGGAGCTTAAGATACCACCCTCTATTCATCGGGCTACAACCTGAAATCTCTATCAATGGGCTACTACCTAGAATATATTTCAGCGGGCTGCTACCCAAAATATCAGTCGATGGGTTAATACCCAAAATATATGTCAATGGGCTACTACCCAGAATATCAGTCGACGGGCTACTACCCATAATATTTGTCAACATGCTACTAACCAGAATATCAGTTGATGGGCTACTACCTAGAAATATTTGTCAATGGGCTACTACCCGGAAATATGTCAACGGGCTACTACCTAGAAATATGTCATTAGGAAACTTCCTTGGAATTTCATCAGGCTACTACCCAGAAATATGTCATCAAGATTATACCTGGAAATATAATTGGGCTACTACCTGGAAATACATCATTAGGCTACTACCTAGAAATGTCATCGGACAACTACCAAGAAATACCATCGGGCTACTACCCGGAAATATCAGCGGGGAGTCAGATCTATGACCCGCATCAACATTGGAGAGCATATCATCAGGGAGCACACCTTGACCTGGAACCACATAGGGGCGCTACTACTCAATTTGAAACCTCGTGGGGGAGCTACTACTATGACCCCATATCGAGCAATAGGTGATATAGGGGAGATACTACTCAACCCATCCTATTGCCTACTGATCTTCCCATCAATGACCCTGAATAGTTAAGTGGTAGAACACTTGCATCATAATCTAGCTTGGATGAAATAACCAACTTGCCAAAGGTAAGGATTTCATGCCTCCAAGCCTCCTCGACTGTTGGCCAGACAAAGAGGGATAATCCCAAAAAGCCTAACTTGTGGGTATGATGCCAACTAGGGTATACTCTGCAAAGACCAAGATAGGGTGAGATACTACTCCAAACTTATGGGTAATAGATAAGGGGTAACACCCTATTGTCCAAAGTTCCCTCAACCCTAGTAGCCCTCTATCTCAATTCCTCGCCTTGGGAGCTCAGAAAGGGGGGAAGAGTATGGCTCAGTGTCCTCAATCAACGTTGCTTTCAACATGCTCATTTCATCGTACTTATATCAAGTAATCATCATATATCAGTAGAAGTTGTCTCCTATTTCTACATGACATCAAATCAAATATCATGTTAGAGCATAAATAATCATATAAATCATCATCCTCCCTCTCAAGGAGGTGCCAACCACAAGCCTAAGCTTGTCTCGTACAGCTGCATTGTCTCAATATATGAGAGTATCACGATCACAAATATATATATATATATATATATATATATATATATATATATATATATATATATATATATATATATATATATATATATATATATATATATATATATATATATATATATATATATATATATATATATATGGGATTCTCTGCCAATCAGATCCCACTTTTTATTATCGTAATGTATCCATGTCATATCCAGATCATGCTCAGACAACTCTCTAAGGAGCTTCTTCATCCTGCTCATAGCTAGTCATGCTAGCAACATCGTACTCATCCTCGGTTATGCCACAAACCTCTCATCATGACAAATATCATACTAAGGTAGCACTCATATGTGCTCATCTCATCAATAATCAACATCAACATATCCATACAGTCATATATCATAGGAAGAATATCTTAGACCAAGAATAGATCATATCATGCAAACATCTCAAAGGATTCTTGGTGGCAATGTGTATGAAGCGGCTCAATCATGAACTTATTCAAGTTCTATGCATATTATGTATATATAGATGGATGTTCAAAACAGAACATCAATGCTTCAATCAACTGTCAGATGCCATGTCAAGTTCAACAACATATTTAACTTCAAATCAAAGTGTCCAAGGATTTTCATTTCCAATTTTCAATGCTTCTTCAATAGTTTCACAATATATATTATATTTTCCCAACTTCAAGAATCGATTCATCATGTCATGATACATTATTACAAGCTTCAAAAGCCATCTCCCTCTTATATCATTAGAGGTTCTTTACCTAAAAAAAGTAGATTATTAGTATATAAAAACATAAATCAAAATCAAAGTCATACCTTGGAACACTTTTGAGGTAAAGGTTTGGATCAACACATCATCCGAATTCATTAGACAATTTGCAATGCTTACATATCTGGATCAAGGGAGCTTGCTTCATGCAATGCTCACTGCAACCATAACACTTTACCAAACCATTAGCCTTTCATAAATCCTTATTGCACAATCAAATAATCTCATCAAAGTTTAGAAGCCAGATCAATACTAATATCAAAATTCATCAATATCTCGTTGTCAATTCTTTGAACCAGATGATAGGTAGGGATTTAATCAAGTCATGACATCATCTATTATCATGCCAACAGGTTTCCATCAACCACACAATATCAATCAAGTCATTCCCATAATACAATTCTTAGGAAGTGACTATGCTCATTAATCATTGTCATCAAGGCGGATCATCAGTCTTCAATTCAAAACATTAGACATCCTATCAATATCCAAATTTTCTATCATAGTAAGATCTATAGTCCAAGACATATCTCAATCATTGAGTCAGAGATTTATTTCATCAACAGACATCATACAGCTCATATATATCAATCAACTAAATCATGTCAAAATTTTGTGGCACAAAATTCAAACATAATGACATATCTATATGTATGTTATGGTCACTTGAAAACATTCAAACTTCCCTACTTTCAAATATTTCAGATATCTGCTACTTATCTATGGAACTGACATCCTCCAGGTGAACATCTTGATTTAGAGTTTAGATAGCTTTAGAAAATCTTCAGATGATGGTCAACTGTAGTCAAACCTCTGGACGCTCCCTTCGAGTTAGCATGGGAGCATCTTTAGCATCTTGGATGCTACTTTGACCTTAGTATGTGTGCCTCCAAGCATGAATATTCCTAGTTTTATGCCTGTGTCTAGAGAAAAAACCCTAATTTTTGTATAGGATTCATATCTCAGACCTTGCTGCAAATCAATAATGTTAGATGCACATAAATCATATTTCAATAGTGAAAAATGAAAATACTAATAAGAGTAAGAAACTTGAGAAGAGATTCTCCCTCTGACTAGGTATCTACTTCATTCATCTTCTTTCATGTCATCAACTTGTCTTCACTAGAGTTGTGCAACAAAAGATTTGTTAGATCATAGAATCAAATATATACCCATCATGGTCATAACATGCTCACGTCAGCTACTACGTCATATCATGACATCAATATTTCATCAAAGGTTAGATTCACATGATGGGGACAATGGACATGTGTGATAGCATACTTAAAATATCATGAACATAATATCACTTTTATCAAGTCAATCCATCAGGTTAGGGCATTCGGTTTTACCATATTCCATAATTACTATCAAAAACATGACCACGGTTAATAAGAGATCTAGAGTATCAAACTCATAGTTCTATCATCAAGGTTACCATAGGACCAAGTCAGGTCATTCAATAAAACTTTACCAAAACAACAAGAGTGTCAACATACTTTCATCATACTTATCACAAGCATTATCAGTATCAATGAGGTAACCTTATATAAGAGATCCATCATGTCTTATGCATGTCAAGTGTCAAGAGTATCATTTACTAGAGTCAAGGTACTAGCCTTCTTCATAGAATCAGGATCTCCAAGAACAATAGATGTTAACCAAACATCAAGTTATGCCACTATATCCAAGGTCAGCGATAAGTAGCCTCATAGAATCAATAGGATCAACATGATAAAATATTCAATACCAGGGGCATCATTTCATCATAGAAAACATATATCCAAATCTTTTTCATATGCAAGCATGAGCCATTTGTGAAGGAGACATTCTCAACATACCATGAGGCTTACCTAGTCATCCAATGTTATAGATAAAACATAGCATTGAAATAACATACCTTTCATACTTTGTAGTGTTCAAATACATGTGCACCTTCTCATAGGAAGCTTGTAGTGCTTGTCACCTTTTCATCAAGTGCCTCTTTACCTCTTTCCAAATCTAGCTTTTCTTTCCTACATCTCAAATGATCCTCAATATGGATCTACTTATCACATCTCATCAAGGAGGTTAGATACATCCATATACTCAAATACATATGTAGGAAGTATAAGCAATGATCAAATCAATAATCATATACATAAGTCTAAACAAGAGTAAATACAAAAATAAACATCATAAGTCAAGGACTAATTATCTTCAATGAGAGGTCATCCTCTCCCTCTTGAACTAGCCTTCAAGAGTCATCACTATCCATAGTCCACATAAGAATGTTTCCTCCAATCAACTTTGTCAACATCCAGATCATCAAGGCTTCATCAAATCTGTCCCAAGTTCTTGAGCATCTTCACATATACCATGCTAGAGTTTCATACATCAAATCTGAAGCCTTTTTCATAAACCAAGATTTCTCTCAAACCCTAATCATCAAATCCTTATGCACTAACTACCTAGGGTTTCCTTCATACCCTAGAATTATTTTAGGCCTCCACCATCCTCTTTTTGCTTCCATCAAAAGTGTCTCCATGGGGGTGATCTCCATGGATTTTCTTCATCCCAAATATAATACCATGTTAAGTTTTCATATGGATACATTGTTCTTTTCTTTGGTAATTGAATTTATTCATTAATACATTAAGTTCACCCCATAACATCATAATATTATTTAGATTTACCTCATTATTCATCAGCATATGCAAATATGTAGAAAGAACAATAACATCATCATCAATGTAGTGGAACATAAAGAAACAATACAAGAAAATCATGCACACATAGAGACACTAGGATTGGTTAGAGACCAAGGAAAAACCCACTATGGGGAACACCCTTGCAAATCTTCTTATGGTAGGTTTTCATCAAATGATTCAGAAAAAGAGAGTACAATGATCCATATCTTCACAACAACTAGAATATCCATGAAATGTATCTAAACATCGAAACTCTAATTCTGAAAATTGTAATGCACTGTCACTGCCTGTATCCTATTTTCGAACACTGTTGTCACTGAGCGAAATCTTCGGAATACTGAAATCTCATGTTTGAGTCTAAGACGTAGGGAGGAGGAGATATGCAAGTAACTATGGTAGAACTGGATGCTCTTTGTAAATTGTGTGACAACAACTATGGCAACACAGATGCTGCCATACCATTATGTGCGGGCATCTAGGGACAAAAATTCCCCAATCTCCTGGACACTCCCATGAACACTTTGTGCCAACATCCAAGGGTCCCTGGATGTTGTCATAACCACTATGTAATAGTGTCCAGATACTAAATTTCTCAGTTCTATGCCAGCATATAGGAATCAGAAAACCCTTACTCAAAGTGAACCTCACACATGTGATTTCAGACCCTTGCAAGAACTCCTTCCATCGAACATGTGCAAACCAAGACAAAAGAGAAGAGAAGATAACTTGATCAAATGTGTCCAAATGAGCTTGAGGTCTCTTCTATTTATAGGCTTTCATGAGGGTCAAATTGGGGTTAAGGCTGACCCAAGCAGTTACATATCTAGTTAGGGCCCACCCATTCCATAATACATGTATGAATAAAATAATTCATAACTCAACTTCCGCTCGACCAAATTGGGTGATCTTTAGGTTGATTTTTGTCCTCTCGAAAAGACAAATTTAATGCAATCATCACCTTTTTCATCTGAGCTATCCAAGGTGGAATTTGACGGCATTGGTTTAATTTTAATGGTTAGGTGCATGCTCATCGAAATGACTATAATGCACCAACCCCTGCCAACTCCCAAACACCAAGCAATAGAGATATTGAAATGCCACCAATTAATTGAGGTTTGCACCAGAACAATGACCTAAGACAAAATAAATGCTCGCCACCTAGCCTGGGTTGATGATAGAGAGGTGATGGTCTAGGAAAAACCGTATGAATCCCGAAAGACTAAAAACCACTAGCTTCCAAAGAGATGCACAACCCATATTAGGCTTCCCAGATCTCAGGTCTACTAATAATGTGAGCAAGAAAACATTAGCACCCCGAAAAACCACCCCAAATTGTCTTGAAAGAGGGAAAAGGCCCCCTTAGCCTCCATATACCACGTGAATACCGAGTCTTTAGGAGATGAATGTCATAAAGGAATATACCACCCACCTCGAAACTCTAATTAAGAAGGGGTAGGGAAACCATAATTACTCCATGGCGTAAAAGATAATAAACACACACCGAAAAACCACCCTAAATCGTACCAAAATATGGTGAAGGTACCATTAACCTCCACAGACTTTGTCAATAACTATTCATCATGAGATGAATGTCATAAAGGAAGATATCACCCACCACCAGACTCTAATTTAGGATAAGGAAATTAGAATTACTTCATGGCATAAAAGACAGTAATCAAAGCTAGAAAAAAAGAATCCAAAATTGAAAAAAGTTATCACCTAGCAAGAGAAGAGGGAAATTCCACCTTGGATGCTTAGGGAGAGAAGAAAAAGTAGTGATAGTTCCCATTTCACCATTTAAGAGCTAGGAAATCTGAAATCTATCCAGGTAAGGTGGTAATTACCAAATTCATTGCTCTATCCTGAAATAGAACTTTCCTGAATCACAAGCCAAGGTTGAGATCCCAAGCATTCCTCCCACTGTTGGACAGACTGTAATGTGGATAGACCCTTAACTCAACGAATTTCTCTTGGCCACTGTCACCTCAACTCATCACATCCTCATGTCATGTGCCAATCTGTGGGTGTCTCATTGCAACCCAAAATGCTTCTCCCTCATTCTGAGCTGTAAGGAAGAACATGTGATTTAACAGTACCACACATTCCATTATGTCCACCCTCCTCACACACTTCATGTCATCGATATGTTTACCCCAATGTCCACTCATATTCTTGATTTAGTGTGGGATTAATGAATCCATGCTGCAATTATGCTTGTAGAGGGTGCAGTACCACATTCTTTGACTCATTGGCTAGGTGGGGAGGTGGCATCCCCCACCCCCGCATCTCGAAATTCACCCCATCCAGGGAGTTCGGGAAGTGAAGTTATCCACATATTTTGTAGGTTTTTTTGGGGGGTAGGCCACAAATTTCATAGTTTGAATATTTTTAGATAGAGTGGACATATTTTAGTCATACTAGTGCCATTATATCTAGAAAATCCATGGCTTTTCATAATTGGGGTCATCATAGCTAATCCAAGAAGTATAGAAAAAGTTGTGATTATTTGCATTTTTGGCCTCAAACGCTACCTTGCACAAGTTGTTTTATGGTGATGCTAGGAATTTTTTTTTATCATCAAGCTCAATTTTTTTGAGATATATTTTTTGGTGTTTTTAAATAACATAATTATTGTCATTCAATGGGTGAAACTATCATTGGGGGAGAATACACACAAGAACTACATAGGGTTTAAGTAGTATTACATTAGATAGTACCTGTATATGGAATCTCACTTCGACGTACCTTTGCTTATATAAGAATTCCCCTAGGTATACCTGAAACTAGCTCTAGATAACCTAATCAATCGTCTTGTTTCTATAGTACGTTGAGAAAAACACTTAGGGAGACCTATCTCTAATTTTTGGGTAGTCGATTCATACGGTTAGGGGCATAGTTCAATCTCCTTAGTTAGTTCCTTGAGATATTGGTGTGAGTACTATTGTTGGACATATGCATATATCATAGAGATAAATCACTTAAAACTCCCTTGTCATTGGGACCTAATAACCTTTTCCAATGAGCTCACCCATAAAAGTGAATACCTATAAACATATTCATACTTCACTAGACAACAAGAACACCCACTTTACTACAAATATGTTGGACTTGGAAGGCCAACTTAAGCAATTTCAGGATAGCATAAATGGGTTGGAAGAGAAGTTCAATAATAATTTATATAAGAGGTTTGGAAACTTTGAAAAATTTTTATTGAGAAGTTGTTGAGTATGTTAGCTTGAATCATACCAGTAGAAAACCGCATGATTACACAAAAAATTAAACCACACCAAGAAGAAAATTCTAACTCAGGTCTATTTAGCCACCCACAATACTTGTCAGGTCTACACAATAATAAATCAATGGATAATAACATAAGGAATTGTTCTCACAAGGTGGACTTAAATAAATTTGATGGTTCCTGCCCATCACGATGGGTCACTCGAATGGAAAATTACATCACCCTTTAAGGTATTACTTATGACATGATGAAACTCGGGTGGGGGTCCTATATTTAGATAAAGAATGATGGCAAGGGTGGGAATGACATAAAATAACCTATTCAAGATATGTTTCCTAAATTCAATCCGTTAAAATTGTGTATGCATGTTTTGAGAGGGATACTCATTATTAGAGAGTATCCTTTGAGCAATTAACTATACGTACATATAACTTAATAGATTCTTTCTATAAAAAATGTGTATTGGTGGTCTCAAGGAGGATATTTGAGCACAAGTCACAATATAATGTCATGCTACATGGTTATAAGCAAATAAGAGGGATCTAGAAGTTGAAATGTTAATTAATGCACAAATAAAAAAACCAACATTTAATCCTTGCATCGTCCTCTACAAGATAGCTCACCAAGCACAAATCCTACACATTCCTTAAAGGTAGAAATATTATCTCTAACAAAAATGGAAGACCACTAAAGACATGGACTCTACTACAATTTTCATGAGAAATACACTTTGGGTCATAGGTATAAAGAACAAAAGTTGTTCCAAATTGATAGGACTATTGAGGCCCAAACGTAAGACATAACCATCGAAGATGTACTAGCATGACAAATTGAAGACAACAACACTCAGAATTAAGCAAAAATTGAACCATCATCTACTCCTTAGGAACCCCTAATCTCCCTATAAGTAGTATGAGGAATTTAAACTCCAAAAATGTTGAAAATCATTGGTTGCATCGAGAATAAAAAAATTTACAATCCTAGTTGGGAATGGAAATACTCACAATTTCATTCACAAGACAATCATGAAAGAAACCCATTATTTTATACACCCAATGCACAACTTTCAATTCATGATCTCCAATGGAGGTACGATGAAATTTTAGGGCATATGTGAACATATTAAACTCTAAAAGGGGGATTATCAACTCAAAACCCATATATTTTCCATCGACATGGATGGTTGTGATATAGTATTGAGGGAAGAATGGTTATGCACATTGGCACTAGTGACAATGGATTTCTAACAAATCTATATGAGTTTCGTTAAAATAGGAATATGTACACACACTTAAAGGGCTTTAGGCAAGTTCCCATAAATTGTCAACTCCCATTGTATGGAGAAGTTATTAAAGAATGGCCACTCTAGAGTTATTTCCCAATTTAATTCTATATAGGTCATGGATAACATGACATCAAAAATCCTTGAATATTTTCAGTTGGTCCTTGACAAACATCATCATGTCTCTGAGAAATAAAATGGTTTATCCCCTTATCAATGATATAATGACCATGGATTTCCCCTAATTCCAGGAAGTCAACGACCAAATGTATGTCCTTATCAACACCCTTTTTCACAAAAGAATGAAATATAAAAGATCATTTAAGAACTATTGGAGGCAGAGGTCATATTTCATATAATATGCCCTTATTGATCATCAGTAGTCATCATGTCAAAGAAGAAAGGCACTTGGCACATGTATCTTGATCTTATGTCTTGCAATAAGTTGACAATCAAGGACACATTTCCCATCCTAGTTGTTGATTATCTCATGGGTGAACTTCATAGGGGAAACTTTTTTCACTAAGCTTGATCTACATTGAGGATACCACTAAATCATAATGAAAGAGGCAAACATCTTGTAGAAAAAAATTATAATGCATGAAGATCATTATTAATTTCTAGTAATGCCTTTCAGACTTTGTAATGCTCCATCCACTTTCTATAGCTTCATGAACCATATTTTTTAACCATTCCTACATAAGTTTGTGTTGCCATTATTTGATGATATCTTGATCTATATTAAATCATTGGAATCACACATAGAGCATGTTGATAAGTGCTTGCAACCCTTGAGAGAGCTAAGTATTTATGAAGAACTCCAACTGTGATTTTTGGGATCCTAAAGTTGAATATTTGGGTCACATTGTAAGTCAAAAGTAGTGCAAGTTAATCCCAAGAAAGTGGTGGTTATTCAATATTGGGCATGTAATAAAACAATAAAGAACTTGAGGATGTTCAGGAGTTACATGCTACTACAATAATTGTTTGAAAACTTATGGAAAAAATGAAACTCCCTTAACTTCACTTCTTAAAAGTAATTCTTTGTCTAGAGTGAGGAAGCCACACAACATTCACTACTTTAAAAGAAGCCATGTGCGCTACTCCAATGTTATAGTGCTTGTATTTGATAATATTTTTTTCTTATAATGTGATGCTTTCGGAAGAAGTCTAGGAGAACATTGATACAAGAAGAATTGCCATTGGAATTTACCAATAAGCAATTGTGTGATCACATTTTAGGGAAATCTATTGATGGATATCCTTCATTTAGTGGAGACTTGGTGACCATATCTCATAGGAAGGATTTTTTATATCAAGATAAACCATCATAGTCTAGATTACTTCCTCAAACAATGATTGTCTTCATTAGAGAAACATAAATGGGTCACCAAGATGTAATCATATGATTATGAGATCATATATAAGAAGGGTAAAGAGAATGTTGTGGTTGATGCCTTATCCACACAATTTGAAGATGATGTGTCACTCCTTGCCTTATCACTACCAAGTCCAAGATAGATTGAGGATTCTTGCAGGGAATGGCTAGTAAATAGTACTTTAAGGAATCTTATACAATAATGTCTGACAAATCCCAATCCTCCTAAAAATTATACTTGGAAATAAGATATGTTGTGGTATAAGCAGTGCATTGTTTGGTAAAATATCTAAATCTAAAACAATGAGTTTTAGAGGAGATACACTCATTACCAGTAGTAGGTCACTTTAGCTTTCATAAAACCTATGAAAGAAATAGTTATTCATTTTTTTGTGAAGGAACGAAAATAGATATCCATGATTTTGTAGCATCGTGTGATGATTTCCTAAGAAACAAGGGAGAGATACTAAAGCTTCCAAGGGAATTGAAACCTTTACTAATCCCAATGTAGATTTGGGCTGACATTTCAATGGATTTTATTGTTTCTAGAATTAGGCAATAAAATAATGATTATGGTGGTATTAGATCATTTTTAAAAAATTGCTCATTTATGTACCCTAGCTCATCCTTTCACTCCTTACCTAGTAGCCTTAGATACAGGGTATGACCACTTCCACTGTTTCAAATCAAGACCCTGCATTCACCAACAAATTTTGGCAAGAGTTATTTAAACTTCAAGGTACATAGCTATATGAGAATTACATATCATCCTCAAAGATATGGTCAAACAGAAGTGATCAACAAGGGCTTGGAAACCTATTTGAGATACTTTGCTTCTAAAAAATAACTTTAGTGGGCATAATGGATTCCCCTTGCTGAAAGGTGGTACAATACCACTTATCATGGAGCTACGAAAATGACACCATATCAAACGATTTATGGCCCAAAACCCTTGTTTTTTACATTCGATGTACCAAGCACAACCACAGATCCTAGTTGAGGAAGAACCACAAGAGAACTAAGTTAAATGCCACAATATCATTAAGGAAGAGCCAAATATCACATAAAGTGGTTCCTCCTTTTTAAAAGGACTTTTGGATTCTGACTCCATATGATTTTTTTTCCTAAGCTTAACAAATTGAGTTCACTTATGAACTGTGGACAATCGTGCCTTATTGAATTTTTATATTTATTCCACTTGATCCAAGTACCCATGTGATGTTGAAAGTAGTTAAATTCCATTCATAGTAAATTTCTTCCATGCTTATGAACCTATTTGTTGTTAATCTTTTGTTCATTGGTTATTGGAAGAAGACATTTATAATTAGAATTAATTGGTCAATTTCTTGCCATTTTTTATTAACTATATATGTGTATGTGATTTTTTCATTAATTTGTGGATTACTTCTTACTATTAGTGAAGGAATTATATTCTTTACTTAGTCAAATTAGATATGCACTCTTGAGATAGGTTAGATAATTTAGTTAGATAGTTATAGTTTTTGCATGTTAGTATATGACTATGTTTGGGATTTAGAACCAATTATTTAGTGTGGTATTAGAACACATAAAATTTTGTTTATGACTTCTAGGGCCTTTATATTGGTAAATATTTCCCATACCAAACGAAAGTGAGTCTAGTTGGGACTTGTCGTCGAGCAATCGTCCTTGTTGTTGAGATGGGACATTTTCTTGTGTCAACAAAATGCTTTTAGTAACCAATGAACATAAGATTAAGATCAATTAAGTTCACAAATATAGAATGAATTCATTACTATCTACAATTTGTGGCTCTTCCTTAGTGATCTTGTGGCACTTATCTCAGTTCTTTTGTGGCCCTTCCTCATGTGAATTACACTACAACAACTAATCTAGGAACTAGTATAGAATCTATGATTTGGTCCCTATCGCATGCCAAGACTTCACCCCTAATGTAGCTCTTTAACCTCCTCCATACCTACACCAATCCGGGAAGGATGTCAGTCACTATTGTATGTACCAATATTTACAAAATAATTGTTGGGACAAGATCCCCTAGGGCCAATTTTGGGGCAAAAGCTCAAGTTTTGTTGTATAAATTGTAAACTCTCTACCATATGTGGTCGTGGAGCGTGTAGATAGTAAAGTGTCATAAGGGGTTTTACCCTTCTTTTATGTAAGTTGTGTCGGCTTGTATAGACCTACCCATGGTCCTCGGACCATGGGATTGTATAAGTAGGAGAGTCCTACAGAGTCTAAGGAAGATAACGAAGGATGAAGATGAATGTAATGGGTTAGTAGAAGAAAGAGCAAAGAAGTCTTAGAGTAGAAGAGAGGCTCTACAGCTATGTGCACAGAGGCCTAGAGTAGAGTCCACAGCTGAGTGCGTGGACCCCTGCAGCTGAGTGCGCAAGGAAGTCTTGAGTCTGTAAGAAGAACTGAAGTATTAATAAAGATATTATTCCAGAAATTCTTGTGTTTGTCTATTTCCTTCTGTTATGAATGAATGCACTATTATGTTCTGATGAATGATGGGTTTATGAATTAATATTGTATTGATGTGTGACTTTACATGATTTATATTGTTATATGAATGAAAGTAATAGTAACTATTTACGCGAAGAATATATTGTTGCATGCTAACGTTATCGAACACTTAAGCCGATCAAGGTAAATACAGAATTAGGAATAATCACAGAGGTGCGTAAGTGAATGATTCACCTGCTTAGGGTCCGTGAAAGACAATCATAGATCTTCGCGAAGGTCTAGAGGTTAGTTACAGGAATTTATATCAATAAGCCTTAAAGGCTTATCGATCTACATGAAGGCAGGTATAGGGTATAAAACGACATCATGCTCATCTCTGGGTGCAAAAACTTGGTTCCAACATCCCCCCATAGTTCTTTGGGTGAGACTTCAGTCTGCGCTCTGTGGGTTGATGCCAAAATGGCCAGTAGTATAGGGATTTGTTTGGAAAACTTAACTCTAAACCTAGGTTATGACCCACTAATCCAACAAATGGTTCTGTTTCCAGGACCAGGATACGCATAAAGAGATGTGTGATGTCGCATCACTGGAATCCAACTAAGAAGGAAATTGAGGGGTGGTTGGATAGAAAGATCCACGAATTCGTGGCGCAAGAAAACAGAAATTCGTGATTGACAAAAGAACAGTGGTTGGAGAGGTATTTTTACACAGAGATACACAAAATTTTCTTATGTTCCTTCCGAGTTGAACTACACGAGTGGATCGCTAAATTGGCAGATGGCTAAGGAAGGTGGAGGCTTGACGGTCCAATAGTGTGGACCCCAAAGCTAGTGCGGAGATTGGAAGCCTCTGAAGATAAGATCATGTGCATTGTAGAAAACTGGCTTGATCATGTCATCAGAGGATTTGTGACAGAATTCATGGTCGATACCTCAGTCAGCTATAGTGAAGCAGAATGACACTTCTTCAAGGGACCACGAGGTAAGTATTTGAGATCTTTGAATACTTGGATTAAGATGCTCTTATGTGAAAAGTGGGTTATGTCATTACCTTGATGTTTGGAGCTACGCGAAGTGGAAAGTTATTCAGGGATAGAGGGAGAACAGGTCCTAAATATAGCCCGTTGATTGAGCCTCCTCTAAGTGACGATGAAGGAGTAGCACAGGCTTCACCATAGAGTGTTGTCCAGTTAATAAGGCAAGGGTTCCCGCGAATACCCCATCCACCCACACCACCTCCATCTTCACCTCCATAGCATACACCTTCGCCCACACCGCCACCACCTTCGCCGCCATTCAATATGTCGAATATAATGAAGTTTCTCATTTTCAAGGGCTTGGGAAATGAGGACCCGGACCAGTTTTGGTTCATTGCGAAGACCGTGTGGACAACTCAGAATATTATAGATGATTAGATGAAGAAAGAAACATTGGTTACCGCTTTACAGGATCACACACTAACGTGGTACATTAGTACTACACTGATAACCTGACAGCTCCGTTGGCAGACATTCAGACTGCATTGAATAAGGAATTCAATAGGCCCAAGTCTGAATCACAATCAGTCATTGGATTCAAGGAAATCATGATGAGGCCTGGTGAAACACCCTAGGAGTTGGATCAGAGATTGAAATACGAGATCCGCAAAGCTAACATGAATCTTACGGATGGACATCATCGAAAATGGTTTGTAGCTTCGTTCTTGCCTCACCTAAGGGTTGCTTTATCGCAACAAAAGATTGGAACCCAAGCGGAAGCCCTGGAAATTGAAATGAGATTTCATGAAACATTGATTCGGTATGTTGCTTTGGGAGTGCAGCAGATTCATGCGGAGTTGCATAATCTTTGCCTAGAGTTTCAAATTCTGAAGAAGGATAGAGCAGCTTGCCAGAGGTGTGCAGAGAAGTTTGGTGCATGAAGTGTAAGAGTCAGGGGCATGATAAAGATCATTTCCCTATGTTCATGAATTATGTTGCGGGAGGAGGGCCAATGCCTCTGAGGCCAAAAGCTCAAGTAGGGCCAAGTACAGGGCCCGCACTATGGTGTGCTATCTGTCAGGTAGCTAGAAAACATGTAACAGACAATTTCTACTTGCTGCAGAAATTTGTGCAAACACTGCAATAGCTCTTCTGAAACTTTTGTAAATCGGTAGGTCACGATGAGTGCAACTGTCGTAGATGTGAGTTAATCATGGAGAGAACTCCCGCGTATCGAATGCAGACAGAAACTCGACCTCTGGATCAGGGAATTGGGGGAGTGCGAGGAGCATATCAGGGGCACAGGTGAGGCTGAGGTCGAGGAGGACCCACGAAAGGTTGGGGACAAGTCATTTGTTACAATTGTGGGCTGCGAGGACACTACGCACGGGAGTGTACAATCTAGATGCGCCTATTGTGCCGATATAGTACTAAGTTTGATCACACTATAGAAGACTGCCTTGTATTGATAGCTAAAATGTAGGAGAAGAGGGTGCATCCTCAGAAACCTACCCAAAACCTGCAGATGATGAGGGTTGAACCCCGCGAATAAGATCCTAATGTGAATATCATGCTGCAAACTAGAATGACAACTGGCGAAGATAAAGGAAAGCAACCTGAAGAAGTTGAGTGGGTCTGCAAGGCTCCAGAAAAAGAGGTTGGGTTTGATTTGCATTGCATGAAAGAAAAATTCATGGAAGCAATGAAAATATTTGCTTAGGCCTTTACCTCAGGAAGCCAGGATCAGTTGTCTGAAGAAATGGACCCCTCCATGCCTACTACCTTTTTGGAGACCTGTATGAAGCTGCTGCATGATAGCAAAGCCGTGGAAGGGTTACAGGAGTTTATAAATAAATGTCCTGGTAAAGAAAATTCTCTTGAAGGACCTCGCATAGTCAGGAAAATTGGTAAGCACAAGGCAAGAACAGGGCGTGAGATGAGGCTCACTACACAAATAGGAGATTATGAAATGGATCAATTTATTATGGATTTGGGGTCGAATGCAAATGTATTGCCTAAATAGACATGGGAAAGAATGGGGAGACCTGCACTGCAGTGGTCTCTGATTCAATTGAGGATGGAAAATTAGTAGAATATTATCCCCATGGGAATATTGTAGGGAGTGACAGTAGATATTGAAGGCGCGAGTGCATTGGCTAATTTTGAAGTGATAGAGATTGTTGATGACATCAATCCATACCCCACACTCCTTGGGATCGATTGGGCTATTGACATGAATGGGGTAATCAATTTGAAGAAGTGGACAATGTCATTTGAGAGGAAATCACTCTGCGTAGTAGTACCTTTGGACCCTGCAGAAGGATCGCACTATACTAAACCAGTCCGTGATTACGAAAGTGACGATGATTTGGACTAGATCTACAAAATAACAGCGCAAGACCAAGATTGGGTGAATCTGATAGCAGATGGATGCATTACATGGGACTGCGAAAGTTCCTGTACATCATATTCAGATGAGGAGTTGGAACACTGGAAGAATAGGTTGCATGAAGTATCTATGCTGCGCTGTAACATGATGACTAAATCGTTGCATTGTGTATCATCAGAGGTAAGGAGTTTGCCTTATTATGATGGTCTAACTAACGTAGATAAATTTTTGGATGCATTTGAAAGGGAAGTGCCTAAGAAGCATTGCTTCCAAGCACTAGATTTGGCGCTATGCGCTACACCTGCAAGATGGTGGGGTACGCATAAAGACAATTTTGATGGATGGTGTGAATACCGAAGAATGATGAGGTTGCAGTTTGGTCACCCAAAAGTGCAACTGACAGAGAAATATGATGGGAGGAGTGATCCGTACGATCACTTAGCAAAATGGACTGACACTTATGGAGCAAAGTCGCAACTGGAGTGGGTGCATTTATTCTATAATACTTTGGATGTAATACCAATGAATTGGTACTTGGAAACAGAGCTCTGTCACGGTAGTGTTGAGGCCTCGAAAATCGCTGCCACAACAAAGGGGAAACCACCCGGTCCGGACCTTAGTGCAGCTCCTTTTCCGTTTGGAATAGTGGTTCCGACTGGGGATAATGGGACCAGTTTCCCAAAAAAGTATAAGTGAATGGGATGGATGAATGACTTATGAGATAAGATGATAATGAGCGGACAGCTAAACCATAAACAAAATGTAATAACTATAATCGGATCCCGGGACTTATCACTTGGTAAAGCGTAGCGTTTGATGATCTGTGCTTTTAGGCAGGCATATAAATGACTCTAACACTTTAAGCATAGACGTTTAAACCATTTAAACATTGCTCTGCATAATTAGTTATGCAGAGCGATTAGAGCGAATTACTACGCTTAATCATTCATATCATTGATACATGCATGAGTGAAAGGGATAACAAATCAACACAAGCATTCAATAGTGAAGTGAAATGACGATTCGCTGTTATATCGCATACATGCATTCAACAATAGCAAAGATAATAACACAGCAATTCATATAATAAGAAAGAACACAGATACAGATAATAGTACCATGTAAGCTGATCGATCAATCCAGTACATCAATCACTATGTCGCAGTCCTTCCTTCAAATCGGAAAGCATTCCAAACAACAGACAGTCGTGCGCAATTGTATAAAACAGCCTTCAAATCAAAATTAAGGACCGTTGGTCGAGTTTCACAAAAAGAATATAGACTGAAGCACAATAGTGCAAACTTCAGCCTTTAAGTCTTATTACAAAATTTTACGACCCTTTCCAAAACAATGAAAGGGTCTATAAATACTATACTAATCTAAATATCTAAACAACTGAAAAGCTATTAAATTGGCATCAATAAATGTTTGTTCCATCTTTCTTGGCAATCTGGCAGTTGGCGGCAATGCTTCATTCGATGGGTTCTTTGCCTTTACTCCTGAGCTGACATATCGCCAGCATTGGCTCTACTTCTGGTGGAGTGTTGAGACGCGAAGTTAGCTGAGCATCATATGTAGCATCTTGAATGTCGAGGATCAGGTATCCGAGGGCATCTGTTAAACACTTGAGAGCAGACCTTTGAGTATGTGGCTTGATTAGAAAGAGCCAATATGCATCAGAGGTTAAAGTATTTACTCCGGTAATTAATTTCCTCTGTTCCTCCAAGTCAGGATAACTTGATTCTTCAAGCATACCTGCTGTTGTTATGCTTCCAGGTGTGCACTTGGAGATCATGTTCGCCAAATAAAGTGTATCATTGACTAGGTCGATCATATTGCTGGCAATTATTTTACACCTGGAAGCCGCCCTTTCTGCTTTCATTACCTGAGTGTTCCATTCCGTGAAGAGGATGTCTTTGTACGTTTCATGGATTCGGGACAAATTCGCCGCTTTCCCTTCGTCAGTATCTTGCCACTCAATATAATCGGATATGGCTTCTTCGGCCTGATCTAGCTCATTCCTGGCCTTCTCTATTTGCTCACACACTGTTGTAGATATTTCGCATAATTGCTCAGCCTTAACAAGTTTTTGACATAAAAGTCTGATCTGAGACAGTAATGTGCCATTTATTTGAGTTGCCTCTGCTCTGAAGACTTTCACATTCTGTGTGCTCTTGATACCTTTGAGCTGTGTTGATAGTTGAGCTATTCGCTCATCTTTTGATTTCATCATCAGCTCATTTGATGTTTTCAACTGTGACAATGCCTCCGACAATTCTTTTGCCTTCTGAGTTTCACTTTGGTCTATCCTTTGTCTTTCAATTTGCAGTTGCTGGGTTAGCAAATTGTTTTCTTGCTGTTGAGCCAGCAACTACTCTTCCACCTATGCTGCTTTGTTTTTCGCCTCAATTACCTCCGCCTGTAATGCATATATTTCATGGTCCTTAGTCTTCAACAGAAGACTTACCTCTGATGCTTTGTCGATAGTTGTTGCAGAATAAGCTCCCCCGAATTGCGACAGCTTTGTTAGATCATCGGAGGGATCCAAATCCTCCTTCCAGACCATATTGCCCATGACTGTTTGCTCAGGAAAGATAGAAGGTTGATCAAGCCTTCGTCTTTTCTTAGAGCGCTTGATAACGGCTCTATGCTTTGGGCTATAGAAAATATCCAGGGGAGGAATTTCTTCCACCTGGAGAACAATTTGATCGGAAGGGTCCTTATTGATTACCTCGACATCCTGTGAAATGGGTGGGCCGCTGGTTCCTCCTAGAACCTGAGAAGAAGTGGTATCGGGCGCATCGCTTGTTTTAGAGGAGCCTTTGTCTTTGGAGCCTTCTTTACCACTGATAATGGAATCGAATTGGTTCCATTGTTTAATCAATTCAGGATCGGTGGAGGTTTGCTTATGTTGCTCTGTATGGGCTTTGCTCCGCTCTTTTTCTTGTTCTAGCTTCTGCTGTTCTTCAAGTGCTTTTCGCTGTTGCTCCTCCAATTCCTTTTTCTGCCTTTCTATTAGTTCTTTCTTCAATTTTTCTTCTTCCTTCTTCTTCCTCTGCTCTTCTTCCTTCTTTGCCTTTTGCTGCCTTTCTATCTGCTCCTGTTTCTGCCTCTCTGCTTGCTCTTTTCTTTGCTTCTCAGCCTGCAGCTTCTTCTGCCGTTCCTCCTGTTGTTTATCCTGTTCTTTAGTTGTGACAGGAGGTGGATGTATCTGTTGCCGACCAGGCTCGCTTGAGGAAGACGCTGGAGTTGTGGATAATAAATCTAGAGGCAGAGTTTGCAACCTCTCCTCCCTAAGTTTATTAAACTCAGTCAACGCCTCATCATTGTATTTCATTATTGCAAGCTGTTTGGCTTGGCTGATTGTCTCGATACCTACGAACAGGTCATCAAACATATCCTCTTGATGATCAACTTTCGTCAACTTTGCTTGTTCTAGGGCAGTGTAGGCAGTTTGCTTTGGATCATAGAGTCTGCTTGGGAGAGTGGCCAGGGATAAAGATTGGAGTTTTGTCGCTTCCTTTTCTGCATGCTTGTAATTAAGCAAAGTAAAAACCCGAATTCTTAAAGGAAAAGGGGGCCAGCCTTTCTTCTTCTCCTCTTTGAGAGTTTGTGTGACACTCTCAGCCATAATCTGGTAGCAGATTTCCCGGGCTAACAGCTTGTCTGGGATATATAAAGGGAGGACATGTGGCCTAGCCTTACTCCCAAAAACTCTGATATAGGTGAAATACTCTTCCCCGAACCAACTTGCTATGGCTGGTAAGTCAAAAGAAGCTTCATAGGAAATTCTGGGAATGGGTTTGTCATAGATAGAATAGTAAATGGGCACCATGAAACCATTACAAATTTGGTACAAATGATCCTTGTAATAGGACTTCCACAATTTCTGATGGTATAAATGAATGGGTGTTGGATCTTGGGTGGTCCATCTCCAACCGAGGACAGGAAACTCAGAATTAAAACACAGGGTATCCATAATGTAAGCGGTATAATAAAATGGCGGGATTTTCCTTTCGGTGACTTTAGTTTTGTGTCTAAATTCACGAACAGCTACGACCAACTTATCAGAAAGAATAGTGGCCCAATCCATAATTGTACTATTGATAGCCGCTTCCATTAAGGGAACCATGTCGATATTGATATTAACAGAGTCATGTAATCCCCACAATCTACACATCATAATCCCCGCATAGCAATAGGGAGAAGCCAAAGAAACGTTGGAGTACTTACCCGAACTTTCATGCTTGTGCTTGGCTGGGTTCTGCCTCCAATCTCGGAGGGGTTCGGATGGTGATTCATTTTCTTTTGCGAATTTCTCCACGAAGGCTCTGTTGTAGACTAGCTCCGGTTCAGGCAGATGATACATTCGCCTTAGGTCATCAGGCTTGAATGACCCGAAAATCCTTCCGTCCCTTGTATGGAAAGTTCTATCAGTGATAGGGATTTCTTCAATTGCCCAGCGCACCACATCTGTGTAAGGGAGCACCTGCTCTCTGGCCGCTATTCTGTGTAAAAAGGAGTCGGCCAAATCTTTGAGCGTTGCATCAGACTTCCTTAGTACATCAACACTAGCCGTTCTCATTGTCACTTGTGGTTGCTCGGCCTCCAACAGATTATATGTGCCCTGCCATGTGGTCCTAGCAAGACCAGCGCACGTAGTGTCAGAGATTAAGCCTTTCTTCGAAATTGGAGCAGCTTGACCTGCAACAGATGTTGTAGTAGAACCAGAACTCCTCTTATTCTTCTTCCCCATCATGTTCAGGCTTTCTTCAACAAACGAACTCTACACAAGTGCAAGAGAAATCGTAACACGAGGAATAATGAAGACAAAGCATAATTGGAAAGGTATATATCACTTGAAGCGTGGCGCTATTAATTTTCGAAAAGTGGCTGCGGATCCAATCACTGGTAAGAGATCGCATATGCATTAATGGTGATTTTAAGGCCTGCTACCCATTAAATGACCTTTACGCTGTTATTCAGTTGAATGACTTCCCAACGCGTGCAACAGATATGCTATGCCTTAGACGCAAGTATTCGTTAATCGAAGGGGCAAAGTTATTAAATACGCATGGATTACCTTATCCCTGCATTTAACGGTTTTTTGAAATCTGCGCCTTATCAACCGGATTTAAATATAACTTTTAAGCTCAAAGCAATCGTTTTTTGAAAATGCCGACTACCGATGAACAATGTCGCATCGCATGGGGGGAGAGTGTTACATTATCGTTTGAAAGTAGCCCCGGCGAACGCCGATTGCGATATTGCATTGGACTAGCATATGAACACATTACCAAATACAATTTAAGTGATTTGCCGAACTCCGATAGCGAATTCGCATCGCATCGGGGAAAGAGGTGGGCGCCTTATAAAAAATGCATGGGATACCGCCGACGGCCGATAGCGATATCGCATCGGGTCGGGGTTTATAACTTAAAGCGTTTTCTCATAAGAGGCAGTGCCGATAGCCGATCGCCGATATAGTGTCGCATCGGGGAATGAGATATGTGCTCTTTTTGTGTATGCAAATAAAACGCCGACTGCCGATAGCGATATCGCATCGGCAAAGGCCAAAGTGCCATTTAAGTGCGTCTCTCTTGTCATTGCGATATGCGATCTTGCGATCGCTTTATCGCAATAACAAAAGATTGTTTTATTTTGGAAACATTGTTATTCAAAAAAGGCTTCAATTTACATACTCATTTGATTATCATACCTTTTTCGAACTAATTCATTAATACCAATTAATTTTTTAAAAGGGACCCATTTCATATGTTGATTATTTGTAAATACAGATGATATGAAATGGGGGGTTGTTGTAGGGCACAACAATTGGCGATTCGTTGGTAGAACCAGTTATCTCTGAAATTAACATAAACATTCAAGCCTTTCATAAATAGAAACTCAATCAGAAGGAGAAATTTCTAATATAACTAGATATTCATGTGTTCTGACAAAAGTGAATTCCATTTTGTTAACTTCGTCCCATTTAGTTTAAAGAAACCAAATACATAAAAAGTTTCTTAAAATAAGTCTTTATTGGTTCATAGTGATAAAATAGAAAACTTTCCCACATCAGCCTTTATAATTAACCCCTTTGTCATAGGTAGAGCCTCTGTTGCCAGCAAACATTTATAGTCTCGACAGGGATACCTTTTAACCATAGTATTGTCCACTTTTCCATTCACATAAGAGTGTGATTAACAGAATGAATCCATAAAATGTTTTCATATTTTATTTTTCATCTGTTTTTCTTTGTAATAAATAAGATAAAAAGCCATTGTCCTGGTTTGGTAGCCAGCTTATGACAATGCCATTCACTGGTAATAATTTAACTGATCAAGCTGGCTCGTGATGAGACCCCTTGTCTTGAAATTTCAAGCCATTACCCTGTTTTGGTAGGCAGTATTGGTAATGTCAGTTAAGTTGTTTCCCTATGAACATGGTAAGCAGGCTTATGATAAGACCTCTTATCTTTAATCTTTTATATTTTAGAATTACACTCTGAATAATCACAACCTTTAGTGAATGGGGTGAACAATTTTCTCCTTAAGAGCAGATGGATGACAAGTAAAGAGTTGAAGATACTGAAAAATGGTTTAGCCTCTATTTCTTTTAACAGATAACCTTTGGAGACTAATTTTGGAAACAGAAAATGATTCAGAACTTTTACTTCGTGAGAGGAGTCTTCAAAATTTAGATTAAAGTTTCAGAACACAAGGATATCTAATTTCCTAGAAACTATTTCTTTTGATTGAGGGTTCTATTATCTAAAAACAGGTATTTATATTATTTCTGTGAGACAGCTTTCTCAAACATAACAAAAGGTCAATGGAGGTACTCTTACAGTTTTATTTCCTACTAATCCTACAAATTACGGAAATCTAAAAAAAGGAGAAGGGGTTACCTTCTCAATTAAAGAATTTCTTCAGGATCAGGCCATTGACGGGGAGAGAATCTCTCAACCCTGATAAGCTTTGCAATATAAAAGTTGAATGGCCTATCTTTTCACAGATCTGAAATGGTCCAAGCCACATTTTCTGAAATTTGGTATGCTTACCTTTATCCTCATGGGCCTTGTCCCATTTGAGAACTAAGTCACCAACTTGAAGCTGTTTGGAATCGGATGATGCTGAGTCAAAAGATGCTTTGATGATTTGTTGATGTTTGGCATGAGTGATTCTGGCCTTTTCCCTTTCTTCTTCTAATTTGAGAATTTGGTCATGTCTAAGTTGGATAGAAGAAGACGGAGTCTCTTGAATAAACTGCACTAGGGCTAAAGATGGAAGAACAAGATTTGTAGGCAACACGGCTTCTTTTCCATATACCAGATTGAAAGGAGAGGTCCCTATAGAAGCCTTTTGTGTTATTCTATCAGCCCATAATGCAAAGACCAAAGATTTATGCCAATTTCTATGATTCTGTTCAACAGTTCGCTTAATGATTTTGATGAGATTCTTATTAGTTGATTCGGCTAAACCGTTCCCCTGGGGATAATAATTGGAAGAATATTTCAGTTTAAACCCCCTTTTAATAGCAAACTCATATATAGCGTTTCCTGAGAAATAAGAGGCATTATCAAAAACAAGAGCGTTTGGAACACCAAACCTGGTAATGATGAACTGGTCAATGAACTCGATGATTGCCTCTGCATTTGCTGCCTTCAAAGGAATAGCCTCTACCCATTTAGTAAAATAATCAGTAGCGGTAAGGATATACCTATGTTGTTTGGAAGATGGTGGAGTAATTTCCCCGATGATATCTAATCCCCATTGTTCGAATGGCTGTTCAATGTTGACAGGTTGCAGAGGGAAAGCGGATTTTCGTTGTCTTCCACCAGATGTTTGGCAATTAAGGCATTTTCTTACGTACTCATGGCAATCTCTAAATAGAGTAGGCCAATAATATCCAGCATGAATAATCTTGTGAGCTGTTGTGTCAGCTCCAAAATGTCCTCCAGCTGGTCCATCATGTAGCTCCTGCAGAACCTTTAGTGCTTCAGTTTTCTCAAGACATCTTAGCAGGATAGAATCATAATTTTGTTTAAACAACACATCATCAATGAGAGTGAAGTTCTTAGCTTTCAACCTAATGGCCCTTTTATTTTTGTAAGATAAATTTGGAGGAGCATAACCGTTCTTCAAATAAAATATCAAATCAGCATACTGAGATTCAGAATCAGTGAGACTTATCTGATTGATGGATTCAATCTGATCTTCATCGCTTGATTCGTGAATGTTTGATGCTCCTGCCAATATCCTGCAAAAACCTTGGCCCCTAACAATCTTTGCTGGCTTTATTTCTAAATCATACTCTTGAAGCGCTGTAACCCAATTGGCTCTCTTTTCACCCAATTCTTTCTGAATTAGTAGTTGTCTTACCGCTGGGAAAGGAACTACTACTTTCGTGTGGGTTTTCAAAAGGAAGGGTCTATAATGTTTGACTGCTTTGAACACAGCAAAGGCTTGTTTTTCCACATCTGAATAATTCAACTCGGCACCTTGAAGATTTGAACTGAAAAATGATATGGGTGCTTCTAGGTTGTTATCATTCAGTTGTGTGAGTACTGCAGCATATGAAGTGTTGGATGCGATAGTATATAGTGTAAAATGATTAGAAAAATTTGGAGTATTCAAGGCTGGGGCATTGATTATTGACTGTTTGATAACATCAAAAGCTTGCTTTTCTTCTGATCCCCATTTGAAGACTGAATTCTTCTTGATCATTGTCTGAAGTGGTAATACAATCTGTGAAAAATCTGGAATAAATCGTTTGACAAAATTAATCTGACCTAAAAATGACTGCATTGATTTTTTGTTATGTGGGAAAGGGATTTCAGAAATTTCATTAATCCGATCAGGATCAATATAAATACCATCTTTGGATACTATAAACCCTAAGAGTTTTCCTTGATCTAGAGCAAAGAAGGACTTTTTTGGGTTTAGGGAAATACCATATCTTTTGCATCTCTGAAAGATCTGATTTAAGTCGTGCAAATGATTATCTCTCTTTTTAGAGTATACAGTAATATCGTCTAGATAGACGACTACTGATCGATTAATTAACCCTCTGAAGGCCATATCCATAGCTCTCTGAAATGTCGCTCCGGCATTTATAAGACCAAAAGGCATTTTCTGATATGCATAGGTTCCCCATTTTGTCCTGAATGTAGTTTTGAGCTGGTCATCGGGATGTACCAGAACTTGATTGTACCCTGAAAAACCATCTAGAAAAGACATCAATTCAGAACCTGCCACTGATTGGAGAATTTGCTCCATAGTGGGCAATGGGAAGTTGTCTTTTAAGCTCGCTTTGTTTAAATTCCTGAAATCAATACAAATTCGAATGTCGCCATTTTTCTTCCTGACTGGCACCATGTTAGAGACCCAGTTTGAATGTCGGACTGGGAAAATAATTTTGGCTTTCAAAAGCTTATTAAGCTCCGACTTAATCTGGCTCTCCAAATTTGGGTGTATTTTTCTTAATTTTTGCTGAATTGGTTTTTTATCAGGAAGCATAGGAATGGTATGCTGGATAATAGATGTATCGTATGTCTTTAAGTCATCATATTTCCAAGCAAAAACCTGTTTGTTCTTTCTCAACAATTTAATAAATGCTTCCTTTTCGTTCTGAGATAGTCCTGTTCCTAAATTGATGTTTTGAGGAGACTCGTTGGTTCCTAGATTTATTAATTCAAACCTAAGGGTAGAACTTTGAAGCTTTGTGTTAATTACAGGTTTGAACCTGTCTTTAATATCATAAAGGTCTTCTAATTTTACCACTGGTTTGGGGATCGAATTTTCTTTGGGCACTCCTTTCATCTGGGAATCATGATCATCTTCCTCGATAACTTGCTTATCATAAGAATTCTCAGAAGTTAAAAACTGCAAAATATCATCGTCATGATTAAATACTCTCCAATTAGTGACATTGTCGGGAATTGAAGGTCTGAAAAGTAATTCTACGGAAAATCTATCAAGGCTGTAGTCTTCAGAAGGTAGAAGCTTTGAAGCTACATTGGCTAGTAAATCTGCGGCTGCATTTTGAGATCGAGGTATAGAAGAAATGTTGAATGCAAGAAAGTGTGAGGTAAGTTCTTGAACGAGCGATTGGTAATGTTTAAGGTGAGTCGAAAGGCAATGAATTGCATTTCTAACCTGTTTGACAATGATTTCTGAATCGCCGAAAACCTTTAGATATTGTACCTCCAGACCGATTGCTTTATATAATCCTTGGATTAAAGCCTCATATTCGGCTGTATTATTAGTGCACTCAAACTCTAACCTACAAGACAACATTGTCTTTTCTCCTTGCGGACTAACCAATATACATCCAGCTCCTGAACCTTCAGGGGACTTAGAGCCATCAAAATACAGAGACCAAAATAAAGGAATATTAACAAAAGTATCTACATTTTTCTCAGGATCATTAAAACATCTGGACCTATCAGTTTGTGAAAAATTTTCTATTTGAGATGTAAAATGATTGACTGAAAAAGGAGATGGTTGGGCAACAAAGTTGCCAAAGAATGATTCTGCCGAATAATTCCCCAAAATGTTGTTGTTGAATGCCACAGGTTGGTTTTCTTGCTCGAATTCAGTAACTGTGTGGGTCATATGTTTCTCACGATCGATCCTGATCTGATTTGGCTTTCCCTTGTAGGGAAGCCACATATGTGACCAATCTGTGGAAATATACCCATGTAATTTTTCGGACCAATCTCTGCTTAAAATCAAACCATAAAATTCAGGTATGTCTGCGATTAAAATGTCAATTCTCTGGACAATTCTGGGGTCGGCTGACAACCTGATGGTTACAGAATTAATTTCTCCCACAACCTGCACTTTAGTTCTATCCAACTGTACAATATGAATTGCAGACTTCTGGGGTTCAATGTTCAGCTTAGAGCAAACTGAAGCTGGCATTATATTAGATGAGGCCCCTGAATCTATTAAACAGTTGTGTAGGTTTCTATTATAAATCTCATAAGTGAGCAGGAAGGGTGGAGTGTGAGAATTTGATTTATCTCCGATTAAGACTGAATCAGTAATTTCAACCATACCTGCGGGAGGTTGGCCTTGATCGTTGGCGGCTCTTGTACTGGGAAGGGGAGTAGAGGGAACAGCGTTTAATTCTTTGAGAAGTAGCTTTTGCTGATGTTTCAGTTTACTAAGTTCAAACATGGTTATATTTGCCTTGGTTTTCTTCATATCATCAACAATGTTATATTCCATTGAATCGGATACCACTAGAGTCTTGGATGTTGAAGGAGCACTAGAAGTTGAAGGCTGGTTTTGAGGAACTACCACAGGTGACTTTTTTGGGGGAACTTTTTCCTTTGTTGTAGTAGCGCCTGCGCTCCTCTTCTTTGAAGTTGCCTGGGCGGGTTCAGGAGTGCTTTTACTTCTTGTAGTAACCGGAAAGGCTTCTTCTTCATTTTCCATATCAGAGTTTGGGAGTATAAAATCCCACATTCCGTGGCATTCAGCTACTTCTTCTTCATCATCGGTCTGTGAAGGTGTTTCCTCTTCCTCTTCTTCTTGGTCTGAATCAGCGTTAGATATAACATTAGGTGGCTTTGATTCGGTTCTCTTAAAAGTCCTAAATGGTCTTTTGCTTGAAGTTTCGGCCACCTGCTTTTTAATCTCAACCATTTCATTAGACAATGTTTTAAGGACCTTTTGTAAACCTTCCATGTCATATGGGTCCTTCGGGGTTTTCTTCTTGGAATCTTCTTTAAACGAGACTTTTTTAGCTTTTCTATCTTCTAGAACAGCTTTCTTTTCAAGAGCATTAATGCGCTTTTCAACGGCAAGTGCTTCTTTCATATTTTCAGCTAAGGTAGGTTTGCCAGCCCTGTCTACAAAGATAGCTATGTTGGCAGGTAGGGCAGTGATATACCATTCGCTTCGGATTTGCTCACTTGGTTTAGAAGCGGTAGGGATTTTATTCAGTAGTTTATTAAATCTGGCATTAAACTCCTTTATTGGTTCCCTGTGCTCTATTCTCAAATTGGAGAGGTCATTTATTAAAGTTGCTAGGGATCTATCATCTCCATATTTGGTGAGAAACTGCTCTTGGCATGTATTCCAACTGGTAATCGAACCAGAGGGTAAGGAGAAATACCAGGATCCTGCTGATCCTTGTAAAGTGTAAGGGAAAAGTCTTACTACGACATCTTGCTCTGTCACTCCTTTTAGGTTAACTGCTAACATGAAATTGTTGATGTGTTCTTCAGCCTGGATCCCATCATCTGGATTGAATTTAGGCAGCCATTTTTCGGGGTCATTGGGTAAATCATGCAATGGTCCAGGCATGTTGACTGCTCCTGGCCTAGTCCATGGATCTGCCATTATAATGGCGGCAGTGGTTGGGACTACTGCTGGGATTCCGGATGTGTTGGAAAGGGTTGAAGATGAGGAGTGAATAGATTGGGATATTGAGGTTTCTGTTCCCTGGTGAACAACAATATGTAATGGAGGAGTGGGTGGTTGACTTTGCAGATGAGGAGATGAAATGGAGGATGTGGAAGAAAAATCCCCAGTATCAGATCCTTCAGTATTTTTCTTTGGCTTTTTCCTTTTGGGTAAAGGAAACTCAGTGGGTTCAATACCAAGTTTTTCGCTCTGAAGTCTGGTAAGAGGATGTGTGAGGTTGAACTGCGAAGTCGCACTGCTTTCTGATATCTCAGATTTCTGTGGTGAGATCGAGAAGCTCTGAAGTTTATGGATTAGAGACTGTACTTCAGGAGATTCAAGACTTAGCTGTTCTGGGATATGATGGGATTGAGCAGTGGTGGTAGATTCCTCTTCTTCTTGGTTATGGGCTGGAGAACCAGCATGCAATTGAGAAGAACGAGGAGATTTGGAGGGAGAATTACTCTTAGAATGACTTGCCGATTTAGGTCGGCTTGCCATTCACAGTTAGGCCCTCCTTCTAGCGCCAATTTTGTTGAGGCCTCGAAAATCGCTGCCACAACAAAGGGGAAACCACCCGGTCCGGACCTTAGTGCAGCTCCTTTTCCGTTTGGAATAGTGGTTCCGACTGGGGATAATGGGACCAGTTTCCCAAAAAAGTATAAGTGAATGGGATGGATGAATGACTTATGAGATAAGATGATAATCAGCGGACAGCTAAACCATAAACAAAATGTAATAACTATAATCGGATCCCGGGACTTATCACTTGGTAAAGCGTAGCGTTTGATGATCTGTGCTTTTAGGCAGGCATATAAATGACTCTAACACTTTAAGCATAGACGTTTAAACCATTTAAACATTGCTCTGCATAATTAGTTATGCAGAGCGATTAGAGCGAATTACTACGCTTAATCATTCATATCATTGATACATGCATGAGTGAAAGGGATAACAAATCAACACAAGCATTCAATAGTGAAGTGAAATGACGATTCGATGTTATATCGCATACATGCATTCAACAATAGCAAAGATAATAACACAGCAATTCATATAATAAGAAAGAACACAGATACAGATAATAGTACCATGTAAGCTGATCGATCAATCCAGTACATCAATCACTATGTCGCAGTCCTTCCTTCAAATCGGAAAGCATTCCAAACAACAGACAGTCGTGCGCAATTGTATAAAACAGCCTTCAAATCAAAATTAAGGACCGTTGGTCGAGTTTCACAAAAAGAATATAGACTGAAGCACAATAGTGCAAACTTCAGCCTTTAAGTCTTATTACAAAATTTTACGACCCTTTCCAAAACAATGAAAGGGTCTATAAATACTATACTAATCTAAATATCTAAACAACTGAAAAGCTATTAAATTGGCATCAATAAATGTTTGTTCCATCTTTCTTGGCAATCTGGCAGTTGGCGGCAATGCTTCATTCGATGGGTTCTTTGCCTTTACTCCTGAGCTGACATATCGCCAGCATTGGCTCTACTTCTGGTGGAGTGTTGAGACGCGAAGTTAGCTGAGCATCATATGTAGCATCTTGAATGTCGAGGATCAGGTATCCGAGGGCATCTGTTAAACACTTGAGAGCAGACCTTTGAGTATGTGGCTTGATTAGAAAGAGCCAATATGCATCAGAGGTTAAAGTATTTACTCCGGTAATTAATTTCCTCTGTTCCTCCAAGTCATGATAACTTGATTCTTCAAGCATACCTGCTGTTGTTATGCTTCCAGGTGTGCACTTGGAGATCATGTTCGCCAAATAAAGTGTATCATTGACTAGGTCGATCATATTGCTGGCAATTATTTTACACCTGGAAGCCGCCCTTTCTGCTTTCATTACCTGAGTGTTCCATTCCGTGAAGAGGATGTCTTTGTACGTTTCATGGATTCGGGACAAATTCGCCGCTTTCCCTTCATCAGTATCTTGCCACTCAATATAATCGGATATGGCTTCTTCGGCCTGATCTAGCTCATTCCTGGCCTTCTCTATTTGCTCACACACTGTTGTAGATATTTCGCATAATTGCTCAGCCTTAACAAGTTTTTGACATAAAAGTCTGATCTGAGACAGTAATGCGCCATTTATTTGAGTTGCCTCTGCTCTGAAGACTTTCACATTCTGTGTGCTCTTGATACCTTCGAGCTGTGTTGATAGTTGAGCTATTCGCTCATCTTTTGATTTCATCATCAGCTCATTTGATGTTTTCAATTGTGACAATGCCTCCGACAATTCTTTTGCCTTCTGAGTTTCACTTTGGTCTATCCTTTGTCTTTCAATTTGCAGTTGCTGGGTTAACAAATTGTTTTCTTGCTGTTGAGCCAGCAACTGCTCTTCCACCTGTGCTGCTTTGTTTTTCGCCTCAATTACCTCCGCCTGTAATGCATATATTTCATGGTCCTTAGTCTTCAACAGAAGACTTACCTCTGATGCTTTGTCGATAGTTGCTGCAGAATAAGCTCCCGCGAATTGCGACAGCTTTGTTAGATCATCGGAGGGATCCAAATCCTCCTTCCAGACCATATTGCCCGTGACTGTTTGCTCAGGAAAGATAGAAGGTTGATCAAGCCTTCGTCTTTTCTTAGAGCGCTTGATAACGGCTCTATGCTTTGGGCTATAGAAAATATCCAGGGGAGGAATTTCTTCCACCTGGAGAACAATTTGATCGGAAGGGTCCTTATTGATTACCTCGACATCCTGTGAAATGGGTGGGCCGCTGGTTCCTCCTAGAACCTGAGAAGAAGTGGTATCGGGCGCATCGCTTGTTTTAGAGGAGCCTTTGTCTTTGGAGCCTTCTTTACCACTGATAATGGAATCGAATTGGTTCCATTGTTTAATCAATTCAGGATCGGTGGAGGTTTGCTTATGTTGCTCTGTATGGGCTTTGCTCCGCTCTTTTTCTTGTTCTAGCTTCTGCTGTTCTTCAAGTGCTTTTCGCTGTTGCTCCTCCAATTCCTTTTTCTGCCTTTCTATTAGTTCTTTCTTCAATTTTTCTTCTTCCTTCTTCTTCCTCTGCTCTTCTTCCTTCTTTGCCTTTTGCTACCTTTCTATCTGCTCCTGTTTCTGCCTCTCTGCTTGCTCTTTTCTTTGCTTCTCAGCCTGCAGCTTCTTCTGCCGTTCCTCCTGTTGTTTATCCTGTTCTTTAGTTGTGACAGGAGGTGGATGTATCTGTTGCCGACCAGGCTCGCTTGAGGAAGACGCTGGAGTTGTGGATAATAAATCTAGAGGCAGAGTTTGCAACCTCTCCTCCCTAAGTTTATTAAACTCAGTCAATGCCTCATCATTGTATTTCATTATTGCAAGCTGTTTGGCTTGGCTGATTGTCTCGATACCTACGAACAGGTCATCAAACATATCCTCTTGATGATCAACTTTCGTCAACTTTGCTTGTTCTAGGGCAGTGTAGGCAGTTTGCTTTGGATCATAGAGTCTGCTTGGGAGAGTGGCCAGGGATAAAGATTGGAGTTTTGTCGCTTCCTTTTCTGCATGCTTGTAATTAAGCAAAGTAAAAACCCCAATTCTTAAAGGAAAAGGGGGCCAGCCTTTCTTCTTCTCCTCTTTGAGAGTTTGTGTGACACTCTCAGCCATAATCTGGTAGCAGATTTCCCGGGCTAACAGCTTGTCTGGGATATATAAAGGGAGGACATGTGGCCTAGCCTTACTCCCAAAAACTCTGATATAGGTGAAATACTCTTCCCCGAACCAACTTGCTATGGCTGGTAAGTCAAAAGAAGCTTCATAGGAAATTCTGGGAATGGGTTTGTCATAGATAGAATAGTAAATGGGCACCATGAAACCATTACAAATTTGGTACAAATGATCCTTGTAATAGGACTTCCACAATTTCTGATGGTATAAATGAATGGGTGTTGGATCTTGGGTGGTCCATCTCCAACCGAGGACAGGAAACTCAGAATTAAAACACAGGGTATCCATAATGTAAGCGGTATAATAAAATGGCGGGATTTTCCTTTCGGTGACTTTAGTTTTGTGTCTAAATTCACGAACAACTACGACCAACTTATCAGAAAGAATAGTGGCCCAATCCATAATTGTACTATTGATAGCCGCTTCCATTAAGGGAACCATGTCGATATTGATATTAACAGAGTCATGTAATCCCCACAATCTACACATCATAATCCCCGCATAGCAATAGGGAGAAGCCAAAGAAACGTTGGAGTACTTACCCGAACTTTCATGCTTGTGCTTGGCTGGGTTCTGCCTCTAATCTCGGAGGGGTTCGGATGGTGATTCATTTTCTTTTGCGAATTTCTCCACGAAGGCTCTGTTGTAGACTAGCTCCGGTTCAGGCAGATGATACATTCGCCTTAGGTCATCAGGCTTGAATGACCCGAAAATCCTTCCGTCCCTTGTATGGAAAGTTCTATCAGTGATAGGGATTTCTTCAATTGCCCAGCGCACCACATCTGTGTAAGGGAGCACCTGCTCTCTGGCCGCTATTCTGTGTAAAAAGGAGTCGGCCAAATCTTTGAGCGTTGCATCAGACTTCCTTAGTACATCAACACTAGCCGTTCTCATTGTCACTTGTGGTTGCTCGGCCTCCAACAGATTATATGTGCCCTGCCATGTGGTCCTAGCAAGACCAGCGCACGTAGTGTCAGAGATTAAGCCTTTCTTCGAAATTGGAGCAGCTTGACCTGCAACAGATGCTGTAGTAGAACCAGAACTCCTCTTATTCTTCTTCCCCATCATGTTCAGGCTTTCTTCAACAAACAAACTCTACACAAGTGCAAGAGAAATCGTAACACGAGGAATAATGAAGACAAAGCATAATTGGAAAGGTATATATCACTTGAAGCGTGGCGCTATTAATTTTCGAAAAGTGGCTGCGGATCCAATCACTGGTAAGAGATCGCATATGCATTAATGGTGATTTTAAGGCCTGCTACCCATTAAATGACCTTTACGCTGTTATTCAGTTGAATGACTTCCCAACGCGTGCAACAGATATGCTATGCCTTAGACGCAAGTATTCGTTAATCGAAGGGGCAAAGTTATTAAATACGCATGGATTACCTTATCCCTGCATTTAACGGTTTTTTTGAAATCTGCACCTTATCAACCGGATTTAAATATAACTTTTAAGCTCAAAGCAATCGTTTTTTGAAAATGCTGACTACCGATGAACAATGTCGCATCGCATGGGGGGAGAGTGTTACATTATCATTTGAAAGTAGCCCCGGCGAACGCCGATTGCGATATTGCATCGGACTAGCATATGAACACATTACCAAATACAATTTAAGTGATTTGCCGAACTTCGATAGCGAATTCGCATCGCATCAGGGAAAGAGGTGGGCGCCTTATAAAAAATGCATGGGATACCGCCGACGGCCGATAGCGATATCGCATCGGGTCGGGGTTTATAACTTAAAGCGTTTTCTCATAAGAGGCAGTGCCGATAGCCGATCGCCGATATAGTGTCGCATCGGGGAATGAGATATGTGCTCTTTTTGTGTATGCAAATAAAACGCCGACTGCCGATAGCGATATCGCATCGGTGAAGGCCAAAGTGCCGTTTAAGTGCGTCTCTCTTGTCATTGCGATATGCGATCTTGCGATCGCTTTATCGCAATAACAAAAGATTGTTTTATTTTGGAAACATTATTATTCGAAAAAGGCTTCAATTTACATACTCATTTGATTATCATACCTTTTTCGAACTAATTCATTAATACCAATTAATTTTTTAAAAGGGACCCATTTCATATGTTGATTATTTGTAAATACAGATGATATGAAATGGGGGGTTGTTGTAGGGCACAACAGGTAGTGACAAGCGGGATATTTTGAGACAAGGATTTTTGTTGACATTTAGCTTTGAGGATGGATTCGAATGCATTGACGAAGCATTGCAGGAGGTCAAGGCAGTGATCTTCAGAATACAGTAGGATCCCTTGGATTTGATTCAACCATATTGGATCACCCAGCTGCGCCATGCGCTGGAGTGCTATAATGTGATTGCTGAAGAAAAAAGCGAGGATACAAGGAACATTAATATCCCATAGGCCGAAGGCCACTGCAAAGTTGAGGGACCACAGATAGAGAATCCATATATCATCGCACCACTAAAAACCAGACAAGTGAATATTGGCACAGAGGTGGAGCCAAATTTTGCGAAGATATGGGACTACTAGGATGATACTACGGTGGATAAGGTCGTTGAGTTGCTCCTCGAATATCAAGATTTGTTTCCCACAAAGTTTTCAGACGTAAAAGGAATCATAGGTGATTTGGGAGCAATGAAAATAACTTTGAAACCAAATGTGAATCCTGTTAAGCAGAGGCCATTGAGAAGAAGTTGGCAAGCCTACAGAGAACGCAACAAAAGATCAAGGAAGACAGTGCAGGACCAACAACAGAGCAACTGGTGGAATAGATCAAACAGGCAACCACGCAAAGTGTGGATGAGGTAGCAGTAGCACAAGTAGAGTTGGGAGGTCTCTGCAGTAAGATCTTCATGCCAACAGAGTGACTCGGGGGTGAGTCACAATATTTGTGTTGAGGACCGGTTGGGACAAGGTCCCCTAGGGTCAATTTTGGGGCAAAAGCCCAAGTTTTGTTATATAAAATGTAAAGCCTCCGCAAGATGTGGTCATGGAGCATGTAGATAGTAAAGTGTCATAAAGGGTTTTACCCTTTTTTTATGTAAGTTGTGTCGACTTGTATAGACCTACCCATGGTTTGTAGACCATGGGATTGTATAAGTAGGAGAGCCTTAGAGAGTATAAGGAAGATAACAAAGGATGAAGATGAATGTAATGGGTCAGTAGAAGAAAGATTGAAGAAGTATTAGATTAGAAGAGAGGCTCTGCAACTGTGTGCGTAGAGGCCTAGAGTCTGCAGCTGAGTGTGCAGACCCCTGCAGTTGAGTGCCCAAGGGAGTCTTGAGTCTGTAAGAAGAACTGAAGTATTAATAAAGAGATTATTCCAGAAATTCCTGTGTTTGTCTATTTCCTTATGTTATGAATTAATGCACTATTATGTTATGGTGAATGATGGGTTTATGAATTAATACTTTATTGATGCGCGAGTTTACATTATTTATATTGTTATATGAATGCAAGTAATAGTAAATGTTTATGAGAAGAATATCTTGTTGCATGCTAAAGTTATCAAACACTTGATCTGATCTAGGTAAATACTGAATTAGTAATAATTACAGAGGCACGTAAGTGGTTGATTCACCTGCTTAGGGTCCGTGAAAGACAATTGTAGACCTTTGCGAAGGTCTAGAGGTTAGTTAAAGGAAGTTATATCGATAAGCCTTAAAGGCTTATCGATCTGCGTGAAGGCAGGTTTAGGGTATAAAACGACATCATGCTCATCTCTAGGTGTGGAAACTTGGTTCCAGCATCCCCCCATACTGCTTCGAGTGAGACTTCAGTCTGTGCTCTGCAGGTTGATGCCGAAAGGGCCAGTAGTGTAGGTTTTTTTTTGGAAAACTTAACTCTGAACCTAGGTCAAGACCCACTAAGCTAACAACAATAGACTACAATAATTAGACAATTTAAACAAAATACTATAATCAATTACATGCACATTAAAAGGGGTGGTAGGAGGGGGAGGGATTATTCTCAGTCCAGATAGAGATCAAGAAATTAAGTAAACCTAGGACTTGGGACACAAAATGAATAATCTTGCTAAACTTTATGGCCTATAGCTAGAAAAATACAGAGGCGTCTCTTCCATAATAATTATTGGAGACTCACTTCTCACAATTCAACCCCTTTATTTAGATTCTCTCCCTAGAAGCAATCTTCTTTCTCTCTCCTAAGAATAATTAAGGGTGCACTGAATTATTTCTCACACGGATCCTATTACCACATTCTATTCAATCAAAATAGAAAGGTTGATTCTCAAGCCAATATTGCTTTCCAACTAGAAGAAGAGCAATATATATTCAATAGATCCTCAAAGTGGTCAGTGATACCATTATTTATGCCAAAGGTATTCCTAATCTCATTTTAGCTCCTAGAATAGTCAACACAAATCAAATAAATCTAGACAACAAGGTGAATGGTATATGTCTCCCCTACAAGCATAGTTACCAATTTCAACTGTATTGGCCTCAAAAATTCGTAAATTCGCCTATTCAGTTCGGTATGCCTGATAATTCGGTGAATTCGAGTTTGGTAGGAATCAAACTAAGCAAATTTTTTGTATTAAAAATAAATAAATAAAAAACAAATACTTGAAAAAAAAGGTTACAAAACAGCAAACTGCATGTAAAAAGAAATTGCAGTTGCAAATGGTACAGTAAGTTTGCATTTGTGAATGGTATCTTAAGTAAATATGCATGTTAAATTTTATATAGAAAATACAAAATTGCATGTTAAAAATTTATTGTTGTCAATGTTATGGCAAGTAAATTTGCCTGTTAAATTTCATATAGAAAATAGTAAATTGTATGTTAAAAATTTGCAATTGTTAATGGTATGGTATGTTAAGTAAATTAGAATGTTCAATTCTATATTAAAATATGGTAGAGAAGGTAATTTTGTAGTTGAAAAAAATGATAAATTTCATAATTGAGTTTTGAATATAATGATTGTTTATTTAAACTTCTAAAAATTTTGAAAAAAAAAATTATGTTTAAGTATTTATAAAATATGTATTCTCAAAAAAAATTATGTATTGGATTTTATGGAGTTAATTTTTTTCCATATCAAATCAAATTCCAATCTGGCAAATATGCTTACAAGTGTTCTCCCTTAGAAATTATTTCAATAATAAACATGTGGCACTATGCATAAACCATATAGATTGATGTGGTAGACTTGGAGAGTTTTAATGCATCAGGGTTTCTCAACTATACTCTGTAACCATCCCCTATTTTCATTAATAGATGATGGTCCCATACCCTATTTTCATTAATAGATGATGGTGAGTTTTTTATTCTTTGAAAAAAAAAGACTCGGAGAGTGTAACATATGGAGACAATTATTCAATGCATGGAAACCTGAATGATTTTAGACCATATTGCTCTTTAGCCTCTACTATCATACTAGATCTGATGGTGAATAGATGGGCCAAATTTATGAGGATTGGAATAGTTCCAACTCCTGAAGCATGCGATACCTCTGAAGGGATGGCAACATTCATGAAGGGTGACCTTATGCTTGTGTCTACAAAGTCAATTTGAAGGACTATATACTTGTGTCTATGTGGAACTCTCAATAGACCCTATCTTTTAGAAGAGAACAAGTCTGGAGGTTATGAACTTTCCACTAGCAATTTCTTCTTCTCCACAATTACAATAACTAAGAAATGTCTAGTGCAGAGATTCTAAGAATTTGCTAGAAGTTCAATTGGGAATTTCCCACTCCTATCAGAAAAGGCTCTCAACTGTCTCGCATGTATTGAAGCACAAATCTAATTGGTAGGAAGAGTTAGCTACTCGTTCTCACGAAATTATACATAAAATTATTATTCTCTCGAATTCTTGATTATTGTGGTCTTCCTCGCATGTGGAGGTACCTTTACATCTTTGACAAAATAAAATCAATAGAAAATTACGGCCCCTGTAACTATTTCCCAGACCTCCATTCGACAACTAGGCAAAGATCAATACCCCTCCATCAACAACTCTATGAGCATTCAAAACATCAGATTGGGTTCGAGATCAGATTGTAGACCTGCAGTTTCAGCACCCTCGAGATGAAAATAGGAAAAAGGCAAGTAGTGCACTGGGTGGCCCAACGGCCAGTATGTCCATTGACCCTACTAAGTAAGACATACATGCTCAATATAAGTTCCATTTTTTGGAGGCCAATTCTTTCAAGTATACAATAGTTATAGTTTATGGCTCAAGCATGAATATAGCAGCAAGGCTGATGTAAATTTTGAACCTAGCCTCATACTCTTCTTAGAATACCTTGTCTATTGGAACAAAATGTAAAATTTCCTTCTTTTTTTTGTTGTTGTTAGCATGTCACTAGAGAGAATAGAACCCAAGTGGGAAGGATAACAATCATTCCACCCAACCACTTAAGTTGGACCCAATTATTTGTCTAAAGTTTTGTTATATGTATAAAATTTCTTGATATAAAATAACATAAATAATACCATTCATCCAATTATTCTAGGTAGGAAAATGAAATATAGTTCATTGGCATGAGAGGTCTATATACATCCATAAATACAATGAAATCAATATCCCATGTTATTCTCTAAAACACCTTCAACTCATGACCTTGAAATCATGTACCCAACCACCTAATTCTTCCCTTAGACCTTGTTTGGAATATTGAATATAGTCTCCCTATAGATGGAAAAAAACGTTAGAAAAACACCAAGGATTATAGCCTATAAATCCACTTAAAATGAACATAGATCTGATTTTTAATATCATTGGAGACCTCGTAGGAAAAGAAATGCAGAGCATGAAATTTGAGTGGAAATTGTGTACAACATGTTGGCAAGAACAAATATAAATCCACACCTTCCAACCATCATAAAATGTGGTGAAATTAAAAGTGATTAAAAGATGTTGATGTAAGAAATTAGCATCCAAAAATTAGTTGTTAATATCATTGAAGACCCTATAAATAAAGCTTATAGAACACAAACTCACAAAGACAAACTTCTACAATGTGTTGGTAAGAGCAGGGCCAAATATACATCTTCAAATGCTCATAACAAGATGGATAATAATTTTTTTTCTATTTTCTTCATGGACCTCAGAGATTAGTGACCACTATGTCCATGGAGTATTTGTACCAAGAAGATTCACCTGAAGGGATCACTTCCTTCTGGCTCAACCATAGAGCCGGACCCCAAGGATGTTGAGAGCATTGAACCCTTGACCTCTCAATAGCAAAGGTGCTTTAACAACAGGGATTTAACCAAATTGAGCTACCCTTAGGACTAAGATGGATCATACATCTTATTTAAACACCTATGCTATTATATGATTCATGAAATAGAAAAAAATTAACAAAGTATGCAACTATGGCATGACACAATTATTAAAAATAGATAGAATGAAAATGAATTGTGTGAAGTTTTTTCAAAATATAAAGTTTGTATCTTTTTAATAGTTTTTTTTGTAATTTAACAAATACATTCTTGCCAATATATCTCTCAAACCTATGAATATTATGTGTATGTTGATCTTCAATAATAACGTATATGACCATAATATCGATGTATCTATCTAGCCTATGTGATTTGGATATAAAAATCTTATTTATATTTCCCTTTGTGGTTGAGTTCCTACACTCTCACATTCTCACCTTGGATGTGGAGTGGGGAGTTAAATTTTTGAGTTGTTCTTCCTTTATTTGCATTTATGCATTCCTCATCTTGAATGAAAAATGTAGTTCTCTCTCTCTCTCTCTCTCTCTCTCTCTCTCTCTCTCTCTCTCTCTCTCTCTCTCTCTCGCTGCATCATTGATTTAAACCTTGTGGTAGTGCCCTCCCTCTCTCCATTGTGGCATCATTGTTTTAAAACTTGTAGTAATGCCCATTGTAGGTTTAAACCTTGTACATAAATTACCTACAAACGAATTCTTAAAATAGAAAAATAAATAATGGCAAGAACAAAAAACAAATATACACTGAGATTTTTCCCTAGATCCAAAAACCGAGACTACCCGATTGATTTTTCATTATATTCCTTTCAATGTTACAATACATATGTATACATGTTGAATCATTCATAAACCCCAAGCCATTAATCCTAGATTAGAACATAATCGTAGTTCCCTTGACCAGATCTACAAAATGCCATGGGCAAAAAATCATCCTGCCCAAAACCATGTGCAAAACTCATGCACAAAACCATGGGTAGTTTGACCCACCATCTTTGGGTCTCACCCCCCCATCCTTGGGTCTACATAAAAAAAATAATTCTCGGGGCGCTACCCCGGACCCTGTCTATGGGGGCTACCGCCCCCACACTGCACCTAAGGCAACGTACAATGTGTGGGACTAGTTGTGGAAAGAATATAACACATACCCAACACCCATATCACCCCATTCAAGGGTGCCCGTATCTCTCTCTCTCTCTCTCTCTCTCTCTCTATATATATATATATATATATATATATATTGTGGCATCATTTATTTAAACCTTGTGGTACTCTCTCTCTCTCTCTCTCTCTCTCTCTCTCTCAATTGTGACATCATTGCTTTAAACATTGTGGTATTACCCATATCACCCAATTCAAGGTTGTCATGTTTAAACTTTGAATATTTATACAATATTCCATTACATTACTTTGAGACATATCCACCCATGAGAACTCTAAGTTTAAGCCCTTGTAGTTCTCACTCTTATTGGCTAGTCTACTATAGAGATGATTTGATTAGTGTATAGCATGGAAAGGTATACTCATATGTATTTGGTTGATGGTTTGAAATATGGAATCTTTTCTTGATGTGAACATACAACTACTTTCTAGATTATTTAATCTAATTCCTTTTTACCAATTTCTTAAGAGGGTTCACAGGATGACTGTGTCTCCTTCTACAATATGTGTTTCATATCCCTAATTTGTGGTAATGTGAAACCCTTTTTTCACAATTCGTTAGATTGTTTGAGTCAACCTTGAGGAATTTCACAAGCATCCTTCTAATTTTTCTTAAGAAATATCTAAATACTCCTTCTATGTATGCTAATCTAGGATTTCCCTTTGAGGCTCCATCAAATTTAAGTTTGATAAAGGCATAAGGAGGAGAAAATTAAGCTTTTGATTATCATGCATGATTGGAGGGAGATGGGGTTATTTATTCAAAGCTTCCTAAGTCTACGTCATAATTATAGATGACACTTCGCTCTTAAGGCTTAATTTTTTGTTATCCTTTGGATAGGAAGAGGACTGCATTAATTTTTTGATAAGTTGGTATATTTTCTTCCATAATTTCTCCCATCTATGCTTTTGTCTTTAAATAAGCATTTATTCCTTTCTTTCTAGATTCCCAAGAGGAGGAATCCAAGAGACATGTGCAAAAGTTTATTTAAAATCTATCTTAAAGGGAGAACACTTCCATTCTTGATTCTAATTGGATAATTATATTATTTTCTACCAGTCTTGATGCTTTTAGAATGGAAAAATTTGAGGAATCAACTTACAAGGTCATTTTTATCGACGAACCTAGTTTAGAAAATTGGGGGGTCAAAAATTTCAGGAGCCATTTTGAGGCCTTAAATGACCATTTTTCTGGTCCTAAAATAATATGGACCTAAATTCCATAATCTACACACTGATTCCTTTCCAACAACACAAGAATCGCCTCAATTGAAGCTCATATGAGAAATTTATGCCTCCTAGAAGTTGACCTTGATCTCAAATTGATTGCTAGTTAATGTTGTGCTAGTATCATTTCCAGATATAAAATTTTCTTTACTTTGGTTTGCTTATCCATAAAGAGTTTATCCATGAGCATGTGATTTTCAATTCATCTAACTTCGTGAAATTTAGTGTTTTGCATGAACTTAAAAGCATGAATTTAAATGGTTGAGCAACATCATATAAAAACACAGCAAGCACAAATAATAGAGATCAATACACAAATTTTTATTGAAGGAGTTCACCCCTCTTGGGCTACATCTCAGTGGTCCAACTTCATTGTGTGGGCCTTTGTATTAGCTTCGATAGTTCTCAAATTGTTGTTACATGTATGCAATGCTCTTGTAACCTATTCCAATGAATTTAAAACATTCAAATCTATCATAAATGACTATTTGTTTACTCAATTTGGTTACCAGCTGCTTTGGGAATGGCCTCCAACACCTGGTGGCCCTAGGCTTCAAAAATATTCAAGTGACCAAAAACACCTGTAGATGACCTCTTCTGCCTCTGCAACCTACTCCAATGAGTTCCTAGCATGCCAATTAGCCAAAAATGATTATTCATTTTCGAACTTTCGCTAAGAATTGAGTAAGTTATGGCTCAAACAGGTTTTTCCTAGAAAGCCTTCGCTAAATCTGGAGAGACTCCAGTTAAGTCCGCCAAGTTTGGCGACAGGTTCCGGATTTGGTGGCTCCTCCAAAATCTCTGCCAACTTAATCACAGATTAATTAAATGCTAAATAGAATTAATTAATATTAAGCATGATTAGTGCGCTAAGCACATTTCGCTGGCCCTTGGTCACGTGCTTGAGGTCGCATGGGGTGGGGGCTAGCCCGCAAGGCTGGCTCCCACCACCCCACCGTCAGTTTCGCATGCACATTAAATGGAAATTCGTGAACCACAGTTTACAACATCTGTGTCGTTGGTGGAATTGTAATTTAATGTAGTTGGGTGGGGAAGGTCGTGGGTTCAAAACCCACCTCTTCCCATCACATTTTTAAACATTTTGTTATATGCAACCTTTGCCCAAACACCGAACTTTAATGTAATACATGCCTTCAGAATTTAATATATGAAATGTGGATTTAGAATTTGAATTATATTTAATTAATGTATTAAAATATATAATATATTATATATTATATTATAATATATAATTTAAAAAAATTATATAATATAACATAATAAATTTATATAAAATTTATATAGTAATATAAAAATAAAAATAAAAATCAAATTCCACCTTAGAGCTAAACTAGCGAATTTGAAGATGACTTTTGTCATAGTGTCACTGGCTGAAACTAGAGAATATTCTTTGCATGCTGACTGGGCATCCAGTCAATCCTAGTCAAACTTTGACTTTGACTTTTTTTTTTTTACCAAACTTTCAGAAGCTCTAACTTTTGCATACGATGTCGGTTTTTTAAACCATTCATGGCATTGGAATCCTGGTGACGAACTCTATCCGGTCATTCAGGTCTGAAGCAATTCTGAGCACTTTCATTTTTTAGCTAAAATATTGATCCCTGATCATTCCTCCCCACTAGAAGCCTTTTGGACCCCAAAATCTCTCTTGATCACTGATTATGTTGATGAGGGGACTATTCCCTCATCCTTCTAATCTTTATCCATTGAAATTTTCCTAATTTCATCATTTGGAGCTTTTCAAAAAAAGTCAATTTTTTCCTTTCATGTTGCAATATTTCTGAATTTGTAGAGCAGTAATCTAATTTTGCAAAAAACATCTTGTTCCTACCTTGGTCAATAATCAAAGGAAACTTGGAATATTTCTCACCTTGCACTTTGTCTCTATGGCAATTTTTGGCTGCTTTTGCCTTGTACTTGAGTTGACTCTTGCCCAAGATTATTCACCATTGTAATGTGCCTTTTGGAAACCAGTAATGAACATTTATGAAACCCATGCCTTCTTTTCCAAGCTGCATTGTCCTCTTCTCTTTGACCTTTGCAACTTCTTGTTGTTGGGTTGTGTTATATTCTTTCCACGACTAACCTTTGTAGTTAACTGGGGGGTTAGAGAGGGGTCGGAGCCCCCCCTTCGTTGCATCGATTACGCAGTGGGGGGGTCACAGGGGGTTTGAGGGGGGCGGGTAGCCCCCCTCTACGGGGTCTAGGGTAGCGCCCCGGGGAAATTTTTTTTGGACCCTATATTAGGATGGGCAGACCTACCTATGGTTTTGTGCATGGTTTTCGCACATGGTTTTGGACGCGATAGTTTTCGTTCCATGGTATTGGATGCTTTGGAAAGTATAAATATGTATTGTAACATTGAAAGGAACATAATGAAAAATCAAGCTGGTAGTCCCGGTTTTTGGATCCAGGGGAAAATCTTTGTGTATATGTGTTTTATGTGTTATGCTTTCGCATTATTTATTTTCTGTGTTTTAGAATTCATATGCAGGTAATTTCAGTACAAGTTTAAAACCGACATTTGGTATTAGAGCCATTTTGGCTTCAAGGGGATGCCTTTGTTGTTGAGGGGTTTTGCTTGAGCGTGTGGTAGACCCTGTTCAGTGGGAGATCTGTGGGATCAATTTTGGTGGTGAAAGAAGATGGCGAGCAGTGGAAAGATAGAGATTGATAAATTTAATGGTCAAAGTTTTGAGTTATGGAAACTCAAGATGGATGATCTATTGGTGGATAAAGATCAATGGATCGCAGTAGATCCAGGTACTAAAACAACAAGAGTGTCTGATGAAGAATGGAAGAATTTGGATCGGAAGGCTAAGAGCACAATACGATTGTGCGTCTCATATTCAGTATTGTTCTGGGGAAGCTACGGCGAAGGCTTTGTGGGACAAGTTAGGGACTTTGTACCAATCTAAGTCTCTGGTGAATAAACTGTTCCTACGAAAAAATCTGTATAACCTAAGGATGAAAGATGGAGACTCAGTGACATAACATCTGAACACATTTAATACTATGGTAAGTCAGTTATTATTTGTTGATATTAAAATTTCAGATGAACATAAGTGCATCAGTTTGTTGTGTTCTCTACTAGATTCATGGGATAGTCTGGTTATTGCAATAGGTAGCAATGCAACTGCCTTGCAGTTTGATGAAATAGTCTCATCCTTGCTAACGGAGGAGATGAGATGGAAAAATATGGAGAGTCAGAATGGTGATGCCTTTTTTGTATGAGGACAGTCCCAGAACAGAAACAAAAATAAGTCATCGAGTGGGAGATCTAAATCTCCAGGAAAACCTATAAAGGTGGTGTGTTGGAAATGCGGAAAGGAAGGGCACTACAAAAAGGACTGTAAATCTAAAGCTCTTGACAAAGGAAAGGGATCTGATGATGCTCCTTCTGCAGAGGCGAAAACCACCTCGGATGAAGATGGGGATGTGTACTTGGCTTCTTCAAGTACACATGTAGATCATGAGGCATGGTTGATTGACTCAGGTGCATCTTTTCACTTCACTCCCCATAGAGAGTGGTTCTGCGAGTATGAGAAATGTGATGGTGGTGATGTCTTCTTAGGGGATGACAGGAAGGCTAGAATCATTGGTCGTGGAAAAGTAAAGTTGAAGTTGCAAGGTTTAAGGATTAGAACACTTCCGAGTGTTCTGCACATTCCTGCATTGGCTAGAAATCTAATTTTTGTAAGCAAGCTGGATGATGCAGGTGTAAAAACAGTGTTCGAGAAAGATACTCGTAAGATGGTTCGGGGAGCACTGGTATTGATGCGGGGAGTTCGAATTGGAAATCTATACAAGCTACAAGGTAGCACTGTTATTGATGGGTGCAATAGTTATGTGGTTCTTGAAAGTGGAGAAGAAAATCTAGTGGTCTCTGGAGAAAAGACCATGCTATGGCATCAAAGTCTTGGACATATTGGAGAGAAGGGTCTTCGAACACTTCGTGGTAAAGGTATGGTAGAAGGTTTCTCTAATAGCTCTTTGGATTTTGATTTCTGTGAAAATTGTGTATATGGGAAGCAGAATCAGGTGAGTTTCCCCTCTGGTGGTAAGAGGGCGAAACAAATATTAGAGCTTGTGCATAGTGATGTGTTTGGACCTGTGAAGGTTCCATCACTAGGTAAGTCTATGTACTATGTATCATTTATAGATGACTTCTCAAGGAATACATGGATATATTTGCTCAAGAAGAAATCTGAAGTCTTTGATAGGTTTAAAGAATTTAAGGCTCTAGCAGAAAACCAGACATAGAAGAAGATAAAAGTGCTGAGGACAGATAATGGTGGAGAGTTTTGCAGCAAGGAATTTGAAGAATTCTATAAGAAGTGTGGTATAGCACCATAGAATACTACTCCATACACCTGAGCAAAATGGAGTTGCAGAAAGAATGAACAACACGTTAAGGGAAAGGGCAAGAAGCATGCTCAGTGGCACCAGGTTAGGACAGGAATTCTAGGTAGGGACGGTGGAGACAGCATGTTACCTAGTCAACATATCACCTTCATCATCGTTAGAGGATAAGAGTCCACAAGAGCTATGGACTGGAAGAAACCCTCTCTTTCACATCTAAGGACATTTGGATGTGATGCATATGTACATGTTCCAAAGGATAAAAGAACCAAGTTGGATAGTAAATCTAAAAAGTGCATTTTTATTGGGTATAAGGATGGTTTAAAGGGTTATAAACTTTGGAACTGAGTAACAAGGAAGGTTGTGTATAGTCGAGATGTGGTGTTTAAAGAGGTGAAATATGTTATTAAACATGAAGTCCAACCAAAGGAACTTGAGAAGATAGAATTTGAGCTTAAGGAGGAAGAATCAGACTCTACAGCAAAGGAGGAATCAGAAGATGAAGAGCCACAAACTCCAAGTGTGAGAAGATCAGTTCGAGAATAAAGGCAGCCAGAAAGTTATAGCCCATCTGCTTTCTATTCAAATTTTCCTTTATCTATTACTAATGATGATCCCAAAACTGTGAAGGAAGCAGTAGATTCAGAGGATGGAAAACTCTGGAAAGAGGCCATGGTTGATGAAATGGCATCTTCGCACAAAAATGAGGCATGGGATCTGGTGGAGTTGTCGGTTGGAAGGAAACCCATTGTCAACAAATGGGTGTTCAAGAAGAAGACAAATGCAGAAGGAAAGGTGGAGAAATACAAAGCTCGGTTGGTAGCAAAAGGTTATTCCCAGGTGCCGGGAATTGATTTTGGTGATATTTTTTCTCCTGTTGCCAAGGTAGCTTCTATTAGATTACTTCTATCCGTTGCTGCTGCTTTTTATTTTGAGGTAGAATAGATGGATGTCAAGACAACATTTCTTCACGGGGATCTGGAAGAGGAGATCTACATGAAGCAACCTAAAATATTTGCGGTGAAGGGTAAGAAAGAACTGGTATGCAAGTTAAAGAAGTCTTTGTATGGGTTAAAACAGTCACCAAGGATGTGGTATTAGAAATTTGATACATTTATACAGGGACTTGGCTTCGCGAGAAGCAAGGCAAATCACTGTCTGTATTTTAAATTAATTGGTGACCATGTTATTTATCTGGTCTTGTATGTGGATGATATGTTGCTAGTTGGAAATGATAAAGAAATTATCCAGGATTTGAAGACCCAATAGCCCTCCAAATTCGACATGAAAGATATTGGGCAAAGAGGAAGCTCTGGTTAAACCAGAGGAAGTATGTTGAGACAATACTGTAGAGGTTTAATATGCAGGATAGTAAACCGGTGAAGGTTCCTATTCCTGTAGGTGTAAATTTATTTGCTGAACAGTGTCCCAAGACACAAGAAGAGGAAGAGGACATGTCCCGTGTTCCATATGCAAGTGCAGTTGGTAGCCTGATGTATGCAATGGTATGTACTAGACCAGACATTGTACATGTAGTGGGAGTATTGAACAAGTTTATGTCAAAACCAGGGAGGGAACACTGAACAACAGTGAAGCGGGTTTTTAGGTATTTGTGTGGCACTAGTGATTATGGCTTGTGCTACCAAGGAAGACCAGGATTGGAAAGAGTGTTGGATATTCGTGGCTTTGTTGATGCAGACTGGGCTGGAGGTCTGGATCAGAGAAGATCTACAAGTGGGTATGTGTTTAACCTATTTGGAGGTGCAGTTAGTTGGATGAGTAAGAAACAATCTGCAGTGGCACTATCAACTACAGAGGCAGAATACATGGCAGCCACTCATGCAAGCAAGGAAGCAGTTTGGTTGCAAAGATTGTGTTCAACTATGGGGTTAGTACAGGGAGCTATAAGGATATATTGTGACATCCAAAGTGAAATTTTCTTGGCAAAGAACCCTTCTTATCATTCAAAGACAAAACACATTGATGTTCAGTATCACTTTGTGAGGGATATGATAGAAGACAAAAAGATGTTGATGGTAAAGGTGGATGCTTTGAAGAATATTGCAGATGCATTGACAAAAATTTTGAGCTCTGAGAAGTACTCTTGGTGTAGAGAAACAATGGGCGTTTCAGGGCTGGATAAATGACTAAGCTCTCCTGTGGACCCCTGTGGAAAGAAAACAACAAGTGGGAGAATGTTGGGTTGTGTTATATTTTTTCCATGACTAACCTACGTAGTTAACCAGGGGGTTAGAGGGGGGACGGAGCCCCCCCTTCATTGCGCCGATTGCACAATGTGGGGGTGACAGGGGGTTTGAGAGGGGTGGGTAACCCCCCCCCCTCTACGGGGTCCGGGGCAGTGCCCAGGGGAAAAAAATTTGGACCCTATATTAGGTTGGGCAGACCTACCTATGGTTTTGTGCACGTTTTTGGGACATGGTGTTGGATGTGATGGTTTTCGGTCCATGGTTTTGGACGTGATGGTTTTTGGTACATGGTATTAGATGCTTTGGCATGTATAAATATGTATTGTAACACTAAAAGGAACATAATGAAAAATCAAGCTGGTAGTCTCGGTTTTGAGATCCATGGGAAAATCTCTATGTATATGTGTTTTATGTGTTATGCTCTCACATTGTTTATTTTCTGTGTTTTAGAATTCATATGCAGGTAATTTCTGTACGGGGTTAAAACCTACACTTGCACCAGCACCTTGTTTTCAACACCACTCAACACCAATGTTGGCTGCTGCAAATGTTTTTCACCTTCTTTCAAAGGCAACATGTTATCATTCTAAAACAACTCATTAAAAATATAAGAATCTTTATGAAAAGTATGATTCAAAACATATCTTTGTTTGATCATCAACAATGTCAAGTTCTGACGTGCATTCACTAGCCTCTTCATTTTCCCTGCATTAACCAAAGAAATGTTCCGTTTCATGTGATGAGATCTCAAAATATACTTCACCCCATCTTTAAGCAAATGATATTTGTGCTCATAGCGATGAAACACTTCTTTCATGTCATATAAATATGGACTTCCCAAGATAATTCTAGAAATGTCAAGTGGAACCACGTCTAACTCGACTTCATCAACAAAGTTTGTAGTAATAGAAAATATAAAAATGCATTTCCTTGAAACCTGTAAATTGGCATCCTTAACTATCCAACCCAAAGGGTATGGTTTATGATGTGGTATGATTTCAAGTTTAAGCTCTTTAGCTAACTCTTCTGAAATCAGGTTTTCTTGTGATCCACTATCAAAGAGTGCATCAATCTTAGTATGATTTGAGATTACTCTGACAGTGAACAACTCTTCCCTTTTGTCTTCATTTGGAGTTTTGTTGTGACTATTTGAGGAACTAGTACTTTCAACATGTTCACCTTTCAAACCCATAGCTGTAATTTTTGTCTCATCTCCTGAATCCTACCCTATGTCTTTTTCAGCTATAGCAATATTTTTTCCCTTCTCTTTAGCTTTCATTCTATCTGGTTTCAATTTTGGATGAAGTTGCCAACAATGGTCTTCATCATGGCCAGTCTTTAAACAGATTTTGCATGTGAGTTTTTCCTTCTCTTTTTTGATACTTGCATTCTTCTTTCCCTTCCATTTTCCTCCCTTCTCTTTTCCCTTACCCTCACTTTCACGTTTCTCCTCTATGTTTTGTTTTCCCCTTGCCTCAAGATGCGTGGCTTGCACACATACTTCATCTAAGTTGCTTGGGTTAAACATAAGGATAGTATGTTGCAAATAGGAGTGTAAACCTCCAATACATTTCAAGAGTGTATCTTGTGAATTCATGTTTACTCCCAACAATAAATCCCTTTTCCTAAACTCCTGTGTATAATCTTGGATTGTTTGGACTTTAAGCTGCTTAAAATTCTGCCAACTCATAATGGATTTTTGCATATAGGCTAAAGGATAAAACTGTCTTTTAATTGTAGAAACAAATTCAACCCAAGAAATGGATATATTACCATGGATTCACATTTCCTCTTGAGTCCTTGCTTCCCACCAGACTAGTGCAACTCCTTCTAGCCTCAATGAAGCCAACTGGATCTTTATGTCATCTTCTTGAAGGTTCTTAATTCTGCAATATATCTCCAACCGTCAAATCCAATTGTCCAACTTTTTTGCATTCACTTCTCCATTTTACATGGGAAGTTTGAATTTTATGTCCAATTTCAGTAATGGAGTTTTTCCTTTTTGGGTTTTGGAATGAGTATGAGCAGTGGTGGTAGTGGAAGATGATGTTGTGTGAGATGGTGAAGATGATGAGGAATATGATGAGGATGGTGGAGATGGAGGTGGCTTTCCACCATTCCCTTTGGAATCCTTCTTTTCATTTTTTTTGTCCTCTAAGCTTCCTTTTCCATGTGGAAGTTTAGAACTCTCTCCAACCATTCTAGTGTTCCTCTCTTCGTAGAGGACTTTAACCATCTCATTCAAAGTATAGAAATATTTCTTGAATTCTTCCTCTTCTGAAGAGGGACCTTCATGCTTTCTTTCTCCAGACATAATGGCTATGGATTCAAGCTCAAAAAATTGTACTAATTGTACCTCTTCAATCACTTCAGCCTCTTGTGCAATATGTGCCTCTTCTATCTCAACTGATGGAGATGGAACTTGAGGTGATTCAGGTGTTGCTTTGAGTGGTCCTTTGGGTGATGATGGTGCTTTCTCGGCCTTCTTCCATCTTTTCCTAATCTCAGGACAAGCTATACGTAGCTTCCCTTCTCCTCTCTATAACTTCAACCTTGTAATCATAACAACAATTGCAACTATTAAACCCTTCAAGAAAATCAAGCAAGCAACCTTGTGCTCTGATACCAACTTGATCTGAAATTGATTGCTAGTTAATGTTGTTCTAGTATCATTTCCAGATATAAAATTTTCTTTGCTTTGGTTTGCTTATTCATAAAGAGTTTATCCATCAACATGTGATTTTCAATTCATCTAACTTGGTGAAATTTAGTGTTTTTCATGAACTTAAAAGAATGAATTTAAATGGTTGAACATTAGCATATAAAAACATAACAAGAACAATAATAGAGCTCAATACACAATTTTTTGTTGAAGGAGTTCACCCCTCTTGGGCTACATCTCCTTGGTCCAGCTTCATAGTGTGAACCTTTATATTAGCTTCAATAGTTCTCAAATTGTTTTTACATGCATCCAATGCTCTTGAAACATGTTCCAATGAGTTTAAAACATTCAAATATATTAGAAATGGCTATTTGTTTACTCAATTTGGTTACCAACTGCTTTGGGAATGGCCTCCAACACTTGGTGGCCCTAGGTTTCAAAAATATTCAAGTGGAAAAAAACACCTATAGATGACCTCTTCTGCCTCTACAACTTGCTCCAATGAGTTCCTAGCATTCCAACTAGCCAAAAATGACTATTCATTATCGAAATTTGGCTGAGAATTGAGTAAGTTATGGCTCAAACAGTTTTTCCTAGAAAACCTCTGCTAAATCTGAAGAGACTCCAGTTAAGTCTGCCAAGTTTGGTGGCAGTTCCAGATTTGGTGGCTCCTCCAAAATCTACACCAACTTAATCACAGATTAATTAAATGCTAAATATAATTAATTAATATTAAGCACAATTAGCGCGCTAAGCACATTTTGCTGGCCCTTGGTCGTGTGCTTGAGGTCGCATGGGGTGAGGGTTGGCTCCCACCACCCCGTCGTCAGTTTCACATGCACATTAAATGGAAATTCATGAACCACAATTTACAACATCTGTGCTGTTGTTGGAATGGTAATTTATTGTATTTGGGTGGGGGAGGTTCTGGGTTCAAAACCCACCTCTATTCATCACATTTTTAAACATTTTATTATATGCAACCTCCGCCCAAACACCGAACTTTAGCGTAATACATGCCTTCCAACTTTAATATATGAAATGTGGATTTAGAATTTGAATTATATTTAATTAATATATTAAAATATATAATATATTATATATTATATTATAATATATAATATATTATATTATAATATATAATTTAAAAAATTATATAATATAACATAATAAATTTATATATATAATAATATAAAAATAAAAATAAAAATCAAATTCCACCTTAGAGCCAAATTGGCGAATCTGAAGATGACACTTGTCATAGTGTCACTGGCTGAAACTGGAGAATATTCTCTGCATGCTGACTGGGCATCCAGTCAATCCTAGTCAAACTTTGACTTTGACTTTTTTTACCAAACTTTCAAAAGCTCTAACTTTTGCATACGATGTCAGTTTTTTAAACCGTTCATGACGTTGGAAACCTGGTGATGAACTCTATCCGAACATTTAGGTCTGAAGAAATTCTAAGCAATTTCATTTTTTAGCTAAAATACTGACCCCTAATCAGACCTATTTTGATTGAGCTCCATAATTCAATAGGATACCACATTAACCCACATTACTCATGGAAAAGGGGCTAGCAATGGGGGGACTATGAAGAGGACTGTAGAAGGGTTGAATTGTAACTCATATTGAGGGTTCAGTGGGTCAAATCTAACCCCTAATTGGCTTCAAGCTATGTTATAACTAGGATACTAGGAGGAATGGGGGTTTGATTCTATTTCCTTGCATTTTTTTACATAGTAGAGCAGAGTAGTTGAGTATGGATAGAGATGGAGTATAATATAGGGGGTTTCTTTTCTTGATTTGTAAACTTCCATGTATATTCCATCGAACAGTTTTTCACAATAAATATACTAAGATATAATGAAAATATGTAATCTACATTGTTAGGGTTAATTTTTCCTTATATTTATGGATTCGTTAATTACTATGTTATGCTTATGCATGTGATATATGGTATATGGAAGGTAGAGAACATACACAAATACAATCACTCACAACCATAATAACACAAAATATAACCTGGAAACCCTTACAGGAGAAAACCCAATTGGAATGTGTGACTGCTCTAATCTCTCCTTCTCTAAATGGAAATGGATGCAAGTACAAATAAATGACAATTGTGGCTCGTGGGCTACTATAATACATAAATCATCTCTAATTTCTCTCTCTTTATCCACTCATAGATAGTATTCTCATATGTGGAACGTTATGCACTCAAATAGTGCAAAACCCCTTTTCCTCCCAATGGCCCAGTTATAACACAACCCCATAACATCTAGTAGTTAAATTTGATTCTCTCAACTCTTAACTAGAGTTATAATATCAAATCTTCTAGAGTGTTAATTTTCATGATCACATGGCTAGCCCATCTTCCATTAATAATGGGGGTCGATGTAGCATCCTCTCGAATCATGGTGGTTAAAACAAGAAGGTAAACTTCTAGGTGGCATAACCTTTGCATAAAGACTTTGATTAAGGAAATTCTTGTGCTACTAGAAAAGTGTCTGTGTGTAGAATTGCACTAGGGAGTTTCGCTCTTAAGCATAAACCTTTTACCCCAAAAATAACATCATTTGATGCCTTAAACTACTTCTAGAAGGTTTGAGACACTAATTTGCCAAACTACGATCCGCTGCTAAAAATGGAATTGAGTTGACTCTACTTTTCTCACTCTGAAAGCATCAATATGGATGAAAAATAATATAATGGTGCAATCTCAATCATACCTCTCTTTTTAGGAAGCTTTTGGTCCCCAAAATATTCTATTGAATGAGATGTCGACATTTTTCCTTTACCTTATCTCGAGTGTACGATTTACCCTTGCCTAATAGATTTGCCTCAATAGGAGATCTCAATCTCTAAGTAATGATAAAAAAATATGATCGTTGTTTTACTAAATATTATGTAAAAAGTTTATTGGAACTATAATATACACTTAATTCTTATTTTGTGTTAAAGATTATAAGGCTATCGCCTTAAAAAAATGTATGAAGAAACAAATGTCTTCCCAAAGACTTGCAGTTTGATAGTTGTATAATAGCCTTTGGTGCACATTAAGAGCCCTTTTCGAGTGCTTCCATGCACATTGCAATGCATATTTTTCATTTCTTGAAATAGTAATTATACAATGTTTTTCTTGAAAAAACATGAAGGGATATTAAGATAGACAATATTTGAAATGAGTTTCTTGATTGTAAATATAATGTAACTTTTGACTATTAATCGAATGACTTTTCAAAGATAATAACATATCCTTAAAAGAGTGGCCTATATATTTTATTTGTGTAATGATACAAATCAATAAATAATGAGATTGAACAATAGATTTAATAGAACTAACACAAGTATATTTTAAGCTTTGTTATAAATTTATTTGGAATATATATCCATTAAACCCCTAGGCACATGTCACTAGAGAGAATAGAACCCAAGTGGCAAGGATAACAATCATTCCGACCAACCACTTAAGTTGGACCCAATTATTTGTCTGACATTTTGTTATATGTATTGAATTTCTTGATATAAAATAACACAAATAATACCATTCATCCAATTATTCTAGGTAGGAAAATTAAATATAGTTCATTGGCATGAGAGGTCTATATATGTCCATAAATACATTGAAATCAATATCACATGCTATTCTCTAAAACACCTTCAACTCATGACCTTGAAATCATGTACCCAACCACCTAATTCTTCCCTTTAGACCTTGTTTGGAATATTGAATATAGTATCCCTATGGATGGCAAAAAAAATTAGAAAAACACCAAGGATTATAGCCTATAAATCCAATTACATCAAACATAGATCTGGTTGTTAATATCATGGGAGACCTAGTAGGAAAAGAAATGGAGAGCATGAAATTTGAGTGGAAATTGTGTACAACATGTTGACAAGAACAAATAAAATCCACACCTTCCAACCATCATAACATGTGATGAAACTAAATGTGATTAAAAGATGTTGAAGTAAGAAATTAGAATCCAAAAATTGTTTGTTAATATCATTGAATACCCTATAAATAAAGACTTATAGAACACGAACTCACAAAGACAAACTTCTACAACACGTTGGTAAGAGCAGTACCAAATATGCATCTTCAAATTCTCATAAAAAGATGGATAATAATTTATTTTTTCTATGTTGTTCATGGACATCAGAGATTAGTGTGCACTTTGTCCATAGAATATTTGTACCAAGAAGATCCACTTGAAGGGATAAATTCCTTCTGCCTCAACCACAGAGCCTGACCCCATGGAAGTCGAGAGAATTGAACCCTTGACCTCTCAATAGCAAAGGTGCTTTAATGATGGGGATTTGACCAATTGAGCTACCCTTAGGGCTAATATGGATCATACATATTATTTAAACACCTATGTTATTATATGCTTCATGGAATAGAAAAAAATGAACAAAGTATGCAACTATGGAATGACACAATTATTAAAAATAGATAGAATGAAAATGAATAGTGTGAAGTTTTTTCAAAATATAAAGTTTGTATCTTTTTAATATTTTTTTTTTTGTAATTTAGCAATACATTCTTTCCAATATAGCTCTCAAACCTATGAATATGATGTGTATGTTGATCTTCAATAATAACATATTTGATCATAATATCGATGTATCTATCTAGCCTATGTGATTTGGATATAACAATCTTATTTATCTTTCCCTCTGTGGTTGAGTTCCCACATTCTCACATTCTCACCTTGGATGTGGAGTGGGGAGTTTAAATTTCAATTTGTTCTTCCTTTATTTTCATTTATTCATTCCTCATGTTGAATGAAAAATGTAGTTCTCTCTCTCTCTCTCTATTGTGACATCATTGCTTTAAACCTTGTGGTACTCTCTCTCTCTCTCTCTCTCTCTCTCTCTCTCTATATATATATATATCTATATATATATCTCTCTCTCTCTCTATATATATATATATATATATATATCTATATATATATATATATATATATATATTGTGACATCACTGCTTTAAACCTTGTGGTACTCTCTCTCTCTCTCTCTCTCTCTCTCTCTCTCTCTCTCTATGGTTTAGTTCCTACATTCTCACATTCTCACCTTGGATGTGGAGTGGGGAGTTGAATTTTCAATTTGTTCTTACTTTATTTGCATTTATGCATTCCTCATGTTGACTGAAAAATGTAGTTCTCTCTCTCTCTCTCTCTCTCTCTCTCTCCATCATTGCTTTAAACCTTGTAGTAGTGTCCTCTCTCTCTCCATTGTGGCATCATTGTTTTAAACCTTGTAGTAATGCCCATTGTAGGTTTTAACCTTGTACATAAATTACCTAAAAATGAATTCTTAAAACAGAAAATAAAAAATGGTGAGAACAGAAAACAAATATATAATGATATTTTCCCCTGGATCCCAAAACCGAGACTACCAGATTGATTTTTCATTATATTCCTTTAAATGTTACAACATATATATATTCATGTTGAAGCATTCATAAACCCCAATCCATTAATCCTGGATTAGAACATAATCGTAGCTCCCCTAACCAGATCTATAAAATGCCATGGGTAAAAAGCCATCATGCCCAAAACCATGTGCAAAACCCATTCACAAAACCATGGGTAGGTCGGCCCACCATCTTTGGGTCCCCCCTCCCCCCGCCCACATCCTTGGGTCCGCAAAAAAAAAAATCTCGAGGCGCTGCCCCAAACCCTGTCTAGGGAGCTACCACCACCCTGAAAACCCTCCGACAAGGGGGGGTTGACGCACCCCTGTGACCCCTCCACTGCACCCGACACAATGTACAATGTGTGGGACTAGTTATGGAAAGAATATAACACACATACCCAACACCCATATCACCCCATTCAAGGGTGCATGTCTCTCTCTCTCTCTCTCTCTCTCTCTCTCTCTCTCTCTCTCTCTCTCTCTCTCTTGAGTTCTTCCTTTATTTGCATTATGCTTTCCTCATGTTGAATGAAAAATGTAGTTCTCTCTCTCTCTCTCTCTCTCTCTCTCTCTCTCTCGTTGTTCTTCCTTTATTTGCATTATGCTTTCCTCATGTTGAATGAAAAATCTTGTTCTCTCTCTCTCTCTCTCTCAGTTGTGGCACCATTGCTTTAAACCTTGTGTTAGTGCCCATATCACCCCATTCAAGGTTGTCATGTTTAGACTTTGAATATTCATACAATATGTTGGAAATAATACTGAGAGGGGGGGTGAATCAGTATTATCTAGCAATTTAATAAATCTTCCTTATTTGATCTTTGAATTATTTTAGCATGTCAGTACCATAAAATAATGAGCATGAAAAACAGATAGTCACACCAAAAAACACAAGATGTAAGGTGGAAACCCAATGTGGGTGAAAACCACCTGCTGCAATATGTCTCTATCTTCTTTCAATTTAGAAACTTCTTTTACAATGATTTTGTACTGGTGCAGTCCTTTACCAGTATGCAGGCTGCAACCTGCAGAGAGCTACAACTCTCTCTCTCTCTCGTTTTCCAGTCTACTCCTGGAAGGGAGCTACAACCCCCTACTTCTTTTCATAAAGCATCAGATGATCAACAAGTACATAACAGATATAGATCACTACAGATATCAGATCAGCAACAACAGAACTAACCCAGAACACCTTATCAATAGAGAAATTCAATCAACAGAACATCTTAAAACAGAGACGCAGTTTTTCTTTCTGTGGCCTGCGACCAGACACCGTTAACCTTCTGCTACTTTGCGTCCACACGCAGATATCCTTCTGCTCCGCTGCGTGCCCACGCACTGTTCCTTTGACTGCTTTGCGTTCTGTTGCTTCAGGGACGCACCCAAAGATACTATCGCGCCGCGTCTTTCGCTACAGAGACGCACCTGAAAACACTATCGCGCCACGTCCTTCTGCTTCAGAGACGCACCTGAACCTTGATCGCCCTGCGTCCCCACGCAGGTCTCTCTCTACTGTGCTGCGTCTTGGCGCACTTGCCCTTTACAGTACCTGCGTCCCGACGCACTTTCCCTTCACTGAACCTGCGACCCTTTAGATATAAATGATATGAAGGCTTCAGAACAAACCCAAACAGTCAGATCTACAGATCTGATCATGCGCCATAGAGATCACAGTCCATTAGAAGATTCACCCTCTTAGATCTGGACTAGATCTCACCAAATAAGATATTCAACCCAAGACAATTGCACAATCCAAATGAACTGCTTTGCTTTATATAGGCAAGCTCCTCCCCAAAACATGGAACAATACCACGAGCCGACACCATAGAAACATAAAACCGTCGGCTAGATACCACACAAGAAACCCCCACGTGCTTTTCTCTGCCTTGAAATGTGTGCACTGGGTAGACGCACCCCCTGAACGGCTGGCCGGCGACCCTGGACGCGGGTTCTGCATGGTATACCTGCGGGGACGCACTTTCTGAACTGATTGCCTGCGTCCTTCTTAATTTTTCAACAAACTGAGAGCCTTACCACTGGAGTTGCCATCAAGTACAACATCTGTAACATACAGTCATACCAGATAACATAATGCCAACAATCTCCCCCTTTGGACTTGATGGCAACCTCAACCTGGCAACCTCAACCTTACAAGCTTCAGCTTCATTCTCCCCCTTTGACATCAAGGGCAAAGGGTATGCTCCCCCTTAGCTCATGCTCCTCCAGATCTGCAACAAATAACCAGAAATCCACCATGAAAGAGATAGAGACATATTGCAGCTATTTCCAAGATCTCCTTCTCCATAATGCCAACAATGCATTATGTGCTCCCCCTGAGCCTTGTACCACCAATAAGAAGATGTTCAACAATAAGATGATGCATCAACAACCCCCAGCTTTTGCCTGAGGTATTCAAATGTGTCCCTGGGCAATGGTTTGGTGAGAATATCAGCAACTTGTTCCTTGGAAGGAACATACTCCAGCTTGACTTTCTGTTCAAGCACTTGTTCCCGGAGAAAATGGTACTTGATTGGTATGTGCTTGGTTTTTGAATGCATAACAGGGTTCTTTGAGATGCTGATTGCACTTGTATTATCACATAAGATGGGGATTGGTGGAGTACAAGTGATTTGAAAATCCTGCAAAGTCTGCATCATCCAAAGGAGTTGGGTGCAACAAGATGCAGCAGCAACATATTCTGCTTCAGCTGTAGATAAGGCAATGGAACTCTGTTTCTTGCTGAACCAAGATACCAGTCTGGAACCCATAAAGAACGCACCACCACTTGTGCTTTTCCTATCATCCATGCTTCCGGCCCAATCTGCATCTGTATAAGCATGAAGAGTAAGATCTGTATCTCTAGGATACCATAAGCCATAATTTTGAGTCCCTTGAAGATATTTGAAAATTCTCTTTACTGCCTGAAGATGAGTCTCCTTTGGATTTGCCTGAAATCTTCCAACTATTCCAACTGCATGCATGATGTCCGGTCGGGTACCTGTCAAATATAGTAAACTTCCAATCATAGATCTGTAGGTTGGTTGATGTACTGTTGCAGATTCATCATTTGCACTGAGACTACATCCTGTGACCATGGGTGTACATACTGGTTTTGCATCTTCCATGCCATATTTCTTCAAAATCTGCTTGAGATACTTGGTTTGAGATAAAAAGATTCCTCCTTCCTTTTGTTGGATTTGCAAACCAAGGAAATATGTCAGTTCTCCTAGCAAGGACATTTCAAATTCTTTCTGCATGACCGAGGCAAAGCTTTGACTCATAGCTTCTTCATTGCTGCCAAAAATAATGTCATCTACATACACAACAAGTATTAGCAATTTGTCATTTTCAACTTTTATATACAGATTGCTATCTGCTGAACCTTTTGAGAAACCTTGTTGATGAAGATATTTGTCCAACCGGTAGTACCAAGCCCTTGGAGCTTGTTTGAGACCATAGAGAGCCTTTTTCAATCGGCATACAAGATTTGGATCATTTCCAAGAATGAACCCATCTGGCTGTTCAATGTACACTTCTTCTTCCAAGTCTCCATTCAGAAAGGCTGATTTCACGTCCATTTGAAATACTTTGAAGTTTTGAAAACTTGAGAGAGCAAGGAACATTCGGATGGCCTCAAGTCTTGCAACAGGAGCAAAAGTTTCTTCAAAGTCTATTCCTTCTTGCTGCGCATACCCTTTACAAACAAGTCTGGCTTTGTTTCTAATTACTTCTCCATTTTCATTCAATTTATTTTTGAAGACCCATTTTGTTCCGATAACATTCTTATCCTTTGGTCTAGGAACCAGCTCCCAAGTGTTGTTCTTTTCGATTTGCTCAAGTTCTTCATCCATTGCTTTCACCCAACATTCATCTTTGCATGCTTCTTTCACATTTTGTGGTTCAGTAGAGGAGAGTAATGCCAAATAGCTTGAGGCTTCTGCAACTGTTCTTCTTGTTTGTACACCTGCTTCTTTCTGCCCCACAATCTGAGATTCTGGATGATTCTTCTGAACATATCTGGATGGAGTTTTCTCTTCTATTCTTGTCTGCTCCTCTGGTTCTTCTTGAGGTTCTCCTTGGGGTTCTTCTTCCTCATTATTCTGTCTTTGAGGGTAGCCTTCATCTTCTTCTATATCTTCATGATATACTTGCCTAGGAATATATCCCTTCTCATCAACCACTACATCAATGCTGTCAACAATTCTGCCAAGTCTTTTATTGTAGCATTTGTATGCTTTGCTATGTGGAGAATAGCCAAGAAGAATGCCTTCATCTGCTCTAGGTTCAAGTTTGCCAAGCTGCTCATCAGTATTCTTGATATAGCATTTGCTCCCAAAGATTTTGAAGTGCTTTACGGAAGGAGTCCTGCCACTCCAAAGCTCATGAGGAGTTTGAGTGCTGTTCACCCGGACATTTGTTTTGTTGAGAATAACAACCGCAGCATGTGCAGCTTCACCCCAGAAAGTTGCGGGAGTTCCTGATTCATCAAGCATAGCACGAGCCATTTGTTGGATTGTTCTGTTCATTCTTTCAACAACTCCATTTTGCTGAGGAGTTCTAGCTGTAGAGAATTCTCTCCTTATCCCATGTTCATCACAGAAATCGAAAAATTCATTTGAAGTAAATTCCCCACCTCTGTCGGATCTGAGGCACTTAATTTTGTGACCTGATTCATTTTCAACCAAGGCTTTGAAGGATTTGAATTTTTCGAATGCTTCATCTTTGTGCTTCATAAGTCCTAACCAGACAAACCTGGAGAAATCGTCAATAAATAATATCAAGTATTCCTCTCCTCTAGGTGTTCTTTTCCTGAATGGACCACATGTATCTGTATGTACTAGCTCAAGAGGCATGCTAGCTGATCCTTCTTTCTCTGGAAAGTTAGTCCTGGTTTGTTTTCCAAACTGACATGATCTGCATATGGTGTTGTCAGGAATTTTGATATCTGGAAGATCGCGAACTGCCTGATATTTGCATGCTTTCCTTATTTGTGAGAAGCTTAAATGTCCCAACCTTCGATGCCATAACCAGTGCTCTTCATCCTTGCTTAGATAGCATTGTTGTTGTCCTTCTTCAAATATGTACAGATTATTTGGAGTTCTTTTGCCTTTGAGTACTGTTTTACCTGTATCAAGATCACGAACAAGACATCCATTCGATCTGAAAATAACCTCGGTTCTTTGATCACACATCTGGCTGACACTTAGAAGATTATGCTTCAATCCATCAACATACAAAACATTTCCAGCTTTGACCTTTCCTTTTAACTGAGCAATGCCTTTTCCTTTTATAGTTGCAGGAGTATCGTTTCCAAAAGAGACTTTCTTTCCTTTTTCTAGAACAGAATAAGATTCAAGTTTTTCTTTATCACCTGTCATATGCTTCGAACATCCACTGTCAATGTACCATATATTTTCCTGTCCCTCTGCATAAAATGCTATTCCACATCTTTCTGTTTGAGGTTCCTTTATTCTCCATGTTTTGGTGTTTGAGGCTTGCTCCTTTTTCTGCTGAAACCTGCTCCTGCATTCAGATTCTTCATGACCAAAGTTATTGCAAATAGAACATTCGACTTCATTTTCAAGAACCGAAAAGTTGTTATAGGTCCTTTTTGTCATCCCTGTCATACTTCTTTGTTTTTGAGCTTCCCTAGTCATGATTGTTTTATATGCAACACATTGAGCTGCTTTGTGACCAAAATTATGGCAAGAAAAGCATTGTCCATTGAAGAAGCTTCTGCGGTTATTGAATCTACCTGCCAACTGATTGTAATTTCTATTTTCATCTATTCTTGAACCAAACTGAGAAGATTTTACCTGTGGCTGGTTGTAGCTTTTGTTCACCCTTAAGATGGATTGCCCCTGATAGTTTCTGTTTGTATTTTGTCCCTGCTTTACCTGATTATCTTCATTGTTCTTCTGCTCATTTCTTCTTGCCGCATCAAGATAACTTTTTGAGGTGGATGCTTGAGAGGTTTCTCCATTGTAACCCAAACCTGTCTTGTTTAGAGGAGACCGCTGTACATTGATAATCTCATCCAAAGTTTCAGATCCTTTGACAAACTTAAGATTAATAGCTTTTGTTTTCTCAATTTCTTTTCTGAGACCAACAATTTCACCTTCTAGTTTTTCAAGATGTTTTTCTTTTTCATCAATTTGAAATTGTAGAGTATCAATGATCACATTCTTTTCTTCTATACATCTCTTGAGTCTAGTAATTTCATCATAGAGGTTATTCACATCTACAGCATCCTCATAATCATCATCTTCAAATGCCATTAACAACTTATATTTATTACCTTGTTCATCTTCATCACTGTTTGATAAACCATCACTATCTTCATGGGTGTAGTAGCTTTTCTTATTTGCACTTTGTTTCTTGTTCCATCTAGCAGGTTCCTTTCCTTTATCCTTATAAGGACATTTTGCAGCATAATGACCTACTCTTCCACAAGCAAAGCATTTGAAAGGTAGCTTACCTCTGAACCTTCCAGAACCCCTTTGAAGATTTCTGACAAAATTTGATTCTTCTTCCTCTTCTTCTGGAACATGGCTTGCTTCATAGTAATCTTCTTTTCCTGATGCCTTAAAAGCAGCTTCCCTTCTGTCTGATGGACCTCCCTTTCTCATTTCATAAGCAGTTAGAATTCCATGTAGCTGAGACATAGTGAGAACACGGAGATTTTCTTTTTCTTCTATTGCAGATACTTTAGATTCAAACTTGGGGGATAATGATCTTAGAATCTTTTGAACTACTATAGCCTCTTTTATTTCTTCACCCAAATTTTTCATACAATTAACAATCTCATCTACCCGAAGAAAATAATTAGCCACACTTTCATCATTATACATCTTGAGAGTCTCATATTGAATCCTGAGAGTTTGAAGTTTAGCTTGTTTTACCTGTTCATCTCCTTCATAGCTCGTGACCATTTTGTCCCATATCTCTTTTGCTGATTTGAAGTGCATTACCTTCATCAATTCTGTTTGGGATATACTTCCTAATAGAGTACTGACTGCTTTTGCATTTGTTTCATACTTCTTTTTCTCAGCTGGATCTGTAGGAGTAGCTGAAGGAAAAGCATAGCCTGTTTCTACAATGTCCCAAACTTCTGTACCAAGAGATTGAAGATATGCAGTAACTCTTACCTTCCAATAATTGAAGTTTGTCCCATAAAAAATCGGTGGCCTGATTGATGCTTCTCTCTCGTAGTTGCTCATGATGAACGATCTACCTTCAAGCGATCAAGCTTCTCTAAAGGACCTGCTCTGATACCAATTGTTGGAAATAATACTGAGAGGGGGGGTGAATCAGTATTATCTAGCAATTTAATAAATCTTCCTTATTTGATCTTTGAATTATTTTAGCATGTCAGTACCATAAAATATTGAGCATGAAAAACAGATAGTCACACCAAAGAACACAAGATGTAAGGTGGAAACCCAATGTGGGTGAAAACCACCTGCTGCAATATGTCTCTATCTTCTTTCAATTTAGAAACTTCTTTTACAATGATTTTGTACTGGTGCAGTCCTTTACCAGTATGCAGGCTGCAACCTGCAGAGAGCTACAACTCTCTCTCTCTCTCGTTTTCCAGTCTACTCCTGGAAGGGAGCTACAACCCCCTACTTCTTTTCATAAAGCATCAGATGATCAACAAGTACATAACAGATATAGATCACTACAGATATCAGATCAGCAACAACAGAACTAACCCAGAACACCTTATCAATAGAGAAATTCAATCAACAGAACATCTTAAAACAGAGACGCAGTTTTTCTTTCTGTGGCCTGCGACCAGACGCCGTTAACCTTCTGCTACTCTGCGTCCACACGCAGATATCCTTCTGCTCCGCTGCGTGCCCACGCACTGTTCCTTTGACTGCTCTGCGTTCTGTTGCTTCAGGGACGCACCCAAAGATACTATCGCGTCGCGTCTTTCGCTACAGAGACGCACCTGAAAACACTATCGCGCCACGTCCTTCTGCTTCAGAGACGCACCTGAACCTTGATCGCCCTGCGTCCCCACGTAGGTCTCTCTCTACTGTGCTGCGTCTCGGCGCACTTGCCCTTTACAGTACCTGCATCCCGGCGCACTTTCCCTTCACTGAACCTGCGACCCTTTAGATATAAATGATATGAAGGCTTCAGAACAAACCCAAACAGTCAGATCTACAGATCTGATCATGCGCCATAGAGATCACAGTCCATTAGAAGATTCACCCTCTTAGATCTGGACTAGATCTCACCAAATAAGATATTCAACCCAAGATAATTGCACAATCCAAATGAACTCCTTTGCTTTATATCGGCAAGCTCCTCCCCAAAACATGGAACAATACCACGAGCCGACACCATAGAAACATAAAACCGTCGGCTAGATACCACACAAGAAACCCCCACGTGCTTTTCTCTGCCTTGAAATGTGTGCACTGGGTAGACGCACCCCCTGAACGGCTGGCCGGCGACCCTGGACGCGGGTTCTGCATGGTATACCTGCGGGGACGCACTTTCTGAACCGATTGCCTGCGTCCTTCTTAATTTTTTAACAAACTGAGAGCCTTACCACTGGAGTTTCCATCAAGTACAACATCTGTAACATACAGTCATACCAGATAACATAATGCCAACACAATATTCCATTACATTACTTTTAGACATATCCACCCATGAGACCTCTAAGTGTAAGCCCTTGTAGTTCTCACTCTTATTGGCCAGTCTATTATAGAGATGATTTGATTTGTGCATAGAATGGAAAGGTATAGTCATAGGTATTTGGTTGATGGTTTGAAATATGGACTCTTTTCTTGATTTGAACATGCAACTACTTTCTAGCTTATTTAATCTAATTCCTTTTCACCAATTTCTTAAGAGGGTTCACACTATGACTGACCCTCCTTCTACAATATTTGTTTGATATCCCTAAGTTGTGGTAATGTGAAACCCATTTTTCACAATTCGTTAGATTGTTTGAGTCAACCTCGAGGAATTTCACAAATATTTTTCTTTTTTTTCTTAAGTAATATCTAAATATTCCTTGTTTGTATGCTAATCTAGGATTTCCCTTTAAGGCTCCATCAAATTTAAGTTTGATAAAGGCCTAAGGAGGATAAAATTAAGCTTTTGATCGTCATGCATGATGGGAGGGAGATGGGGTTATTTATTCAAAGCTTCTTAAGTCTATGTCAAAATTGGAGATGAAACTTTGCTCTTAAGGCTTAATTTTTTGTTATCTTTTGGATAGGAAGAGGATTGGATTAATTTTTTGATAAGTTGGTATATTTTCTTCCATAATTCCTCCCATCTCTGCTTTTGTCTTTAAATATGCATCTATTCATTTCTTTCCAAATTCCCTAGAGGAGGAATCCAAGAGACATGTGCAAAAGTTTATTTAAAATTGATCTTAAAGGGAGAACACTTCCGTTCTTGATTCTAATTGGATCATTATATTATTTCTACCAATCTTGATGTTTTTAGAATGGAAGAATTAGAGGAATCAACTTGCAAGGTTATTTTTATCAACGAACCTAGTTTAGAAAATTGGGGGTTAAAAATTTCAGGAGCCATTTTGAGGCCTTAAATCACCATTTTTTTGGTCCTAAAAATATTATGGACCTAAATTGCATAAGCTACACACTGATTACTTTCCAACGACACATGAATCACCTCAACTAAAGCTCATATGAGAAATTTATGCCTCCTAGAAGTTGACCTATTGTGATTGAGCACCATAATTCAATAGGATGCCACATTAACCCACATTATTCATAGAAAAGGGGCTAGCCATGGGGAGACTATGAAGAGGACTCTAGAAGGGTTGAATTGTAACTCATATTGAGGGTTGAGTGGGTCAAATCTAACCCCTAGGTGGCTATCAAGCTATGTTATAACTAGGATACTAGGTGGAATAGGAGTTTGAGTCTATTTGCTTGCATTTTTTCCCATAGTAGAGCAGAGTAGTTGAGTATGGATAGAGATGGAGCATAACAGAGGGGGTTTTTATTCTTGATGTTTAAACTTCCATGGAACAGTTTCTCGCAATAAATACACTAAGATATAATGAAAATATGTAATCTGCACTGTGAGGGTTAATTTTTCCTTATATTTATGGATTCGTTAATTACTATGTTATGCATATACATGTGATATATGGTATATGGAAAGTAGAGAATGTACACAAATAAAATCACTCACAACCATAATAACATAAAATATAACTTGGAAACCCTTACAGGAGAAAACCTAATTGGAAGGTGCGGCTTCTTTAATCTCTACTTCTCTAAATGGAAAGGGATGCAAGTACAAAGAAATGAGAATTGTGGCTCTTGGGCTACTATAATACATAAATCATATCTAATTTCTCTCTCTTTGTCCACTCATAGCTAGTATTCTCATATGTGGAACATTATGCACTCGAATAGTGTGAAACCCCTTTTCCTCCTAGTGGCCCAGTTATAACACAACCCGATAACATCTAGTGGTTAAATTTGATTCTTTCAACTCTTAACTAGAGTTACAATATTGAATCCTCTAGAGTATTATTTTTCGTGATCACGTGGCTAGCCCATGTTCCATGAATAATGGGGGTTGACGTAGTATCCTCTCGAATCATGGTGGTTAAAACAAGAAGGTAAGCTTCTAGGTGGCATAAATTTTGTATAAATACTTTTATTAAGGAAATGCTTGTGCTACTAGAAAGGTATCTATGTGTAGAATTTCACTAGGGAGTTTCTCCCTTAAGAAGAAAACTTTTACCCAAAAAATAATGTCATTTGATGTCTCAAACTACTTCTAGAAGGTTTGAGACACTAATTCACCAAACTAGGACCAACTGCTAAAAAAAGAATTGAGTTGACTCCACTTTTCTCACTTTGAAAGCATAAATATGGATTAAAAATAATATAATGGTGCAATCTGGATCATAACTCTCATTTCATGAAGGTTTTGGTCCCCAAAATATTCTACTGAATGAGATGACGACATTTTTCCTTTACCTTATCTCAAGTGTACCATTTACTCTTGCCTAGAAGTTGTCCTTTTGACCCAATCCACCAATGGTCATGTTACCCTTATATTTTAGTCCTAAACCTCTTTTAAAAAATTAGCCCCTATATCAACTCTACCTGAGCATCTGGTGGAAAATCCTTGATAGAAGGTAGGACATGTTTCTCTTCTTAATCCAACATGGAAGGCTCATAGAGTTTTAGATTCTCTACATTAACCACTGTGTAAATGTGTATGTATGGGGGTACACTAAGTATATAAACATTCTCTCCCAAATTTTCTAGTATTTGTAATGGATCATATTGTAAAGCATTGATTTTTTTACTATGACTCAATAGCCTCTCCTTATTCAAATGTAACCATGCTCTATCTCCCACCTTGAATGACTTATATGTTATGTGTTGATCATGCTTGGCATTATATTTTTCCTGTGACTTTTATTGTGTCTCTTGTTCTTGTAGGTGGATTTGTTTCATCTTCTCAAAAAAAAAAATTGCCCTTAGGGCATCCCATATATTATCCTTGCACATTCCTCTTTGTTATCCATATGCAATATCCAAAGGTGAAGGTGAAAAATATCTAAAATAATTTTCAAATGGGTAATTACCAGTAGAAGTGTGGATCACTCTATTATAAGAGTGTTGTATATATGCCATATTTTCATCCTATGTCTTTAGATTCTTCTTAGTCTAACCCCTTAAATGGTGTACCAAAATCATATTGACTACTCTTTCTTTCCCATTTGTTTGTGGATAGAATGTTATAGACCTCTTAACCTTCATGTCCATATTCTCCATAATGTAGTTCAAATTTCACTAAGTAATCTTGTGTCCCTGTTTGAAATGATGCTCCTTGGTATCCCAAGGTGCACCTAGGCCTATCCAAAGAACAACTTTACTACTTCGTGCTTGCTGATAGTCCTTTTATAAGGCATTAGAACACACATCTTTCTACACCTGTCAACTATCATGAACATGCAATTATGTCCCTTCTTGGTTGTTAGTAAACCTCCCACAAAGTCCATGCAAACACTTTCCCAAGGACAAGTGAGTATAGGAAAGGGATGATAAAGAACCTATTACCTATTACTAGGCTTGTCGATACAACAAAGCATGCATCCTATTATGAACCTAGCTACCTCTTCTTGTATCTTGGGTAAATACACATACCTATGCAAGCTAGCCATTATCTTTCCAACATCAAAATTCCCTGCAACCCTGGAGATGTGAGGCTCTCTGATTAGCTATAGTCACTCACCTTTAGGAACACATAACTTATATAACATATAGAGTAACCCATTCTAGAGATGGTATTCAAATGTGTTGTCACCATTGTGCACATAACTCTATCTTTGCGACCATTGAAACACCTCCTTGAACTAGAACAATGAGTTGACTCAACTTTCCTCACTCTGAAAGTATCAAGATGGATGACAAATAATTAATATTGCAATCTGGATCATACCTCTCATTTTAGGAGGCTTTTGGTCCCCAAAATATTCTACTGAATGAGATGAGGAAATTTTTCCTATACCTTATCTTGAGTGTACCATTTACCCTTGCTTGGAAGTTGTCCTTTCAACTCAATCTACCAATATTCATGTTACCCTTATCTTTTAGTCCTAAACCTCTTCTAAAAAATTGGCTCCTATGTCAACTCTAACTAAGCATCTGGTGCCAAATCCTCTATAGAAGGTAGGACATGTTTCTCTTCTTAATCCAACATGGAAATATCATATAGTTTCATATTCTCTACATTAACCACTGTGTGAATGTGTATGTATGGGGGTAGACTAAGTCTATAGGAATTCTCTCCCAAATTTTCTAGTATCTCTAAGGGGCCATATTGTAAAGTCTTGATTTTTTTACTATGACCCTATAGCCTCTCCTTGTTCAACCATAACCATACTCTATCTCCCACCTTGAATGACTTCTATGTTATGTGTTGATCATGCTTGGCCTTATATTTTTCCTATGACTTTTGTTGTGTCTCTTGTTCTTGCAGATGGATTTGACTCATCTTCTCAACAATTTTTTATGCCCTTGGGGCATCCCCTCTAATATCCTTGCACATTCCTCTTTCTTATCCATATGCAATATCCAAAGGTGAAGGTGAAAAATATCTAAAATAATTTTCAAATGGGTACTTACCAGTGTAAGTGTGGATCAATCTATTATAAGTATGTTGTATATATGCCATATTTTCATCCTATGACTTTATATTGTTTTGACTGTAACCCCTTAAAAGGTGTACCAAAATCCTATTGACTTATCCTGCTTTCCCATTTGTTTGTGGATGGAATGTTATATACCTCTTCAAATTGCACTAATAATTATTGTGTCCCTGTCTAAAATGATGCTCCTTGGTATCCAAAAGTGCACCCAGACCTATCCAAAGAACAAATTTACTACTTCATGCTTATTGATTGTCCTTTTATAAGGCATTAGAACACACATCTTGATACACCTTTCAACTATCATGAATAGACAATTATGTCCCTTCTTGGTTGTTGGTAAACCTTCCACAAAGTCCATGCAAACACTTTCCCAAGGACATGTGGGTATAGGAAAGGGATGATATAGAACCTATTGCCTATTACTAGGCCTGTCGATACAATAAAGGATGCATCATCTTATGAACCTAGCCACCTCTTCTTATATCTTCAGTTAATACACATACCTATACAAGCTAGCCACTATCTTCCCTACATCAAAATTACCTACAACCCTGGAGATGTAAGCCTCTCTTATTAGTTGCAATCACTCAACTTTAGGAACACATAACTAATCTAACCTATAGATTAACCCATTCTATAGATGGTAGTCAAATGTGGTGTCACCATTGTGCACATAACTCTAGGTTTTTGACCATTGCAACACCTCCTTAATGTCTTAATCCTTTGTATATGCCTCTTTGTATGCATCATGGGTGAAAGGTTTGATGTGCATAAGAGTTCTAAAAGTTGTGATCTCTAATGTGGGTGGTCTTGAAAGTATGTTGGCCAACTTGTTTATGTTTCCCTTATTATACTTGATCACTAAATGAAACTATTTTATAAACCCCATCCACTTGTAATGTCTGGTCTATTGTAACTTACTGTAGGCTTGTAGCTATTGTAGTGACTAGTGATTTGTGTGGATTATTGTCTCCTTTCCTTCAAATAGTGTTTCCACTTCTTCACATCTTGCACCAGGCATATAGCTCCTTATTGTAGGTAGGGTAGTTGAGAACATCCCCATGAAATACTTTAGAATGTTAGCATACAAGCCTTCCTCCCTACATGAAGATTGTTCCCATAGCATACCCACTCACATATGTCTCCACTTTTAAGGATGTTGCAAGTTCGGTAATGCTAGAACTGATGCTTGACTAATCATCTTCTTTAACTCCTCAAAGGCCCTCTACTGACCCTTTCCCCTCTAGAAACTCTTGACACTTGCTATTATGATGTGGATTGGTGTTGCTACTATTGAAAATGAGGCTAGGAATTTCCTCAGGTGTTATGTTGCCACAACAAAACTCTCAAGCTCAAAAATATTAGTAGGCACCAACTACTTCATGATTATTTCCATCTTGTAATAATCTATCTCCTTCTCTCCTCCACCTATCATGTATCCTTGAGCAAAATCACACTTCTTGAATTTTTCCAATAGTGGGTGATTCTTTGATGTCTCTAGCACTTGCATCAAATGTGATGTGTGCTCCTCCCAATTAACACTATATAACAAAGTATTGTCCAAATAAATAATAAAAATTAAATATATAAATTTCGTAGTATATCATTCATTAACTTCATGAACATATTTTGTGCATTTCATAGGCCAAATGACATGATTATACACTCGTACAAATATTGCCTTGTTTTGAAGGAAGTCTTCTAGGTATTTTATTCTCTAATGCAAACTTGGTGTTATCCTGACTTTAAGTCTAGTTTGGTGAAGTATTTTACTTATTCTAATTAATCCAATAGATCATTTATCCTAGGTAGAAAATAACTATTCTTGAGCCTTTTTTTTAACACCTTGCAATCAATGCACATCCACCAAGTCCCATCCTTCTTAGGCATAATTATAATGGTTGACCCACATGGTGAGGTACTTGTTCAAATAATACCTTGTTCCAGTAGCAGTTGTAACTACTTCTTCACCATGTTTTCCTTTATAACAAACTATTTGTACAACCCAATGTTTGACAACAGAGAGTATGACAACATCTGGATCTCATGCTCCACTTCCCTCTTAGGTGGTATCCCTTTAGGCTCCTGGAATACACCACTATACATATGTATAAACTTTTCCAGTTCCTATTTTTGTTCCTTAGTACTCCCCTATAAGGACGACTTAGATTTCATGGACTCGTCTAGAGATTGAGTTTATATTAAAAATAACAAAACATATTTCTTGCTAGAACCGGTCAACTTTTTTCTTGGTTGGCACTTACCAGTGAGATCTTCAAATTTCCCTTGTACATGTTGGTGATGAAGGATTTTGCTTCCTGGATGAGGTGATACTGAGTGATGCTTTCATGAAGATCGCATTTTTCGTGTACATATAGGGACTCCCAAACACAACACTACATACATCTAGTGGAATTTCATCCAATTCTACTTCATCAATAAAGTCAACATTGATAGCAAATTTGATTTTACACTATTTGGTTACCTTCATCTTTGCCTCCTTCTTGACCCATCCCAATGGACATTGGCTAGGATGGTCACGAGTCTCCAATCCCAATTTATTTACCATATATGCTACTATGATATTCACCTATGATCCTAAGTTCAATAGAGCATTAAATTTCATCTTCTTGAATTGTATCTTTATCTAGAAGAGTCTAGTCATTTCCTTATCTTTTTATTTTTGAAGGCTGCTCGCATTCACCCCTTTTTCACTTATGTACATACAATATTCTCATCCACGTTTGAGCTACTTTCCACTTAATTACTCGAATCTATGGCCATGATATTTTTCGTCTTGCCATCTTTCTTTTGGTTTCTTCGAGTTGAACTCTAGATGCAACTTCCAACATTTCTCCTTTATATGACATTAAATGTTATAGTGGTTGAAATGGTTGATGGGATGTTTGCACTGGTGTGTTTTTACTTTTTTATTTTTGTATTTTCCTCTTCTTCTTCCCCTCCGCAGAATATTTCCAGTGCTCATTCTACTTTGATCCACTTGATTTCCCTTTCGTCTAGCCTATGTTCTCTAGGCCTTGTTCCTTTACACAAGACTCATCCATTGTGATGAGTTTTAACAACATCACTTTCTTCTATAGATGGTTATGTAGACCCCCCAAATACTTGAGGAGTATGCCTAGGTTCTTTATGGATATACCCAACATAATGGGCATGTTTCTAAATTCTGTGGCGTGCTCCTACACACTTTGCCCCTGTATTTTCCTGAAGTAATGCCATTATATCCACTGGTCCTCTATATACCTGATAGGGTAAAAATATGACTTTATGAGAGTTTTGAAATCATCCAACTTAGTCATTGGAGGATGTCCTTCCAACCTCATGGTCTTTGTGTGGCTTTCCCACTAGGTCAGGGAATGGCCCTCTAGTTATAGATGAGAAAACAAAATTTTATGTTTGTCCTCTATACAGTGAACACTAAAATAAGCTTCTAACTAATACACCTAGTGATTTAACTTCAAATAATCAATCTCACCTTAATATGACTTTATTTCAACCTTCTCTTGCATCTTGAATAGGGACTATGAATGTTTCACTTCACTTTAACTAGGTTGATGCTTTTCAGGTTCTTTCTTAGACTCTCTCTTTGGTTTTTCTCAATCTCAGCTCTGATCTAACCTCCGCATTATAACCTCCATATTCTTAGAATAACCAAATCTTATTGGTTAGGGCTGCCATGAGGAGGATCACATTATGGTTTATATCTGTGATTCGTGCTTCTAACTGTGAAAACTTCTCCTCTACAAGATCTTAAGGGTTATTAACATATTCTTTGGTAATGTTTGGGGTTTAATGGTTTTTGGCTTAACCAACCTAGATCCCCTACAACTTCCCACAATATACCCAAAGAAACCTGCTCTGGTACCAATATGATATGTAAATTTATGTGGATATTCCACTGGATAGTGCATCACAACATATCTACTAAGATATAATAAAAATCAGAAATCTAGACTATGAGGGTTAATTTTTCCTTAGATTTATAAATTCATTAATTACTATGTTATGCTTTTACATTCAATTTATGGAACATTGAAAATAGAGAACAAACACAAATACAAACACTCGCAACCATAATAACATAATATATAACATGGGAAACCCTTACTAGAGAAAATTTATCTGGAAGGTGAGGTTGCATTGCTCTCACTTTCTCTAAATAATTGGATGCAAGTACAAAGAAGTGAAACTTATGGCTTGTGGACTACTATAGTACACAAACTCGCTCCGTTTTCTCTCTCTTTACCCATTCACTACTATTTTTCTCATCTAAGGAAAAAAATTGACTCAAATAGAATAAATCTCCTTTTCCTCCTATTGGCCCAGTTATAACACAACCTAATAGCCTCTAGTGATTAAGTTTGACTCCTTGAACTCTTAATTATAGTTACAACCAGAATGATCGAACCTACAACTACCAAAGGGGTTAGGTTAGTTTTGTGTGAATTCGTCTTAAAACTTTTTTTTTTAGATGGGGAAGAGAGTGTCAGGTGTATTTGGGCGGATGCAATCTGTCTGTTGAAATTTCCTGAAGCTCTTTCCAAGGTGTTAGGTGTTAAACCTTTTGTGGTCTAGGGTGCCTTTCTGTTGTATTGTGGCGGTTTGTGGTAGTTACTGTCGAGTAAGGTTTGATAAGATGGAAGAGGAAATAGTGGATTATTCTTCAGACCCATTAGAATTTGTGCCTATCTGGATAGAATGTCCACCTAAGCAATCAGAAATGGAGCAACCAGTGCTAGATAGATCGTTAGAGCTGAGGGTTTTCTCCCTAATGTCATCCACGATAGAATTCTTTGGAGATCCCTCCTCTTAGGATTTTGTATCAATTTTTCTTTCATTTGAAGTGTAATCCTCACTAGGGTTTGAAGGGTATGAGGGTCTAGAGAATCAAATTTGGGATTTTGTGCTGACATTCCCAAAAGGAACTACAGTGACTTCCCTTGTGACTCATCTCTATATTGAACAATGTTTAAACCCTAGCTCTTCATCTGGACTAGTATCTGAGGACCCTAATAAGGATGTATCAGGTGGGGAAAATGAACAATGTATTGGCCATGATTCATCCACAGATCAATTATTGGTAAACATCAAACAAATTTCGAGGGGTGGCATTGCACAAGTCGATAGAGCCTCAGCTAGATCTGGTAAAAACAACAACGGTAAAGCCACAGCCTCGCCCTCTGGTTATTTTGAGGGAATATATGCGAGTGATTTTTCGACCTGTCAGGAGGACATCAGGGTTATCAGAGTTGAAGTAAACCCTTCTCCTTCCCCAAAGTCTTTGGAAGAAGGCATACTAAAGAAAAAGGAGAAGAAATCAAAGAGTAAGAAAGTCAAAGAGAAGGGTCACTCGCTGGTACATGGGGAAGGTATTAAATTGGATGAAGTTATGGATTCAGCGGATCAAATTCTTGTGGGTAGAGTCCATGGGAATAATTATACATCAGCTCATCTGAGCAAATGGGCTATAGAAGTTTGGGGACATTCATTAGATGTTTTTTCATCTATGGTCACGATGACCAGGGGATGGTTCACACTTCGATTCAATAGGGTCGATCGCGCATCATGGGTTCTCTCCAAATATTGGCACATAGAATTGGCTCCTATTATGTTGAAAAGATGGTCGCCCCTTTTCCATCCTAAGAGGGATCAATTAGGGCCGGGACCAATATGGGTTAGGCTTCCTAGATTTCCCCTCCAATTCTGGTCCGAAGATGTCTTCAGGAGGATTGGGGATGATTTAGGGCTTTTTCTAGACTATGATAAGTCCTACGAGGAGACTGGAAAAATGGATTTTGCACAAATCTTGGTACATCTTGATACCAGGGAAGGTTTGGTGGAAAGTTTAGTGCTTCAATGGAGGGGTCATTTCAGATTGTAGAAATTGGATTATGAGGGAGTGTCGTTCCAGTGCAGGTCGTGTCATGAAGTGGGTCATATTTTTAAGGAATTCCCTCTATATCCAAGGACAATCCTGGTGGAGAGGTGTCGGTGGGATATGTTTAGGTGCATGGGGACAAAGAAGATATTGGAGCTTTGATGCCCACTCCTCAATAATGCTCAGCTTGGTAGTCAAAAGCAGTGGAAAAGGTTGGAGGTTAGTGTGCTACTGAGCATAATCGATCTGCTACAATGGTCACTTGTACGAGGGCTCCCCCTGTAGTTCCCCTCCCGGGTACCACTCTCTCTTTCTCAACTATTGATCCTTTGTATAATTTAATCCATCTCTTTTCTCTGCATTATTTTTTCTGGTTGTCGGTCATGGGGTGATGGTATTGTTTTTCAATTTGAATTCTATTAATTTCCCTATTGTCTATGTACCTGTATGTTTCCTATCACCTTTCCATGTCATCCCCTCTACTCCCCCTCATTCAGGAGCCCCGTCGATGGAAGCCTCGATGGATTCTCATACAAGTCGTAGATATAACTTGAGGTTGCTATCCAAGATACTTGTAGTGTTCGGAGGGGGTATTGGTCAATCATCACCTTCCAAATGTCCTAAAATTCCTAGAGGTAGACAATCCAATATTTCAAAATCCATTCAAAAAGCTAGTATGGATATCACAGAGGGTAGAGAGCTTTTCTAGATGGGGTCCTTAGAGAAGCATTCACCCCCAAATTTGTTTCTTGATGAAGTGGATGTCCTTTAAATATCGAGGGTTGGCTAGCCCCACTAAAAAACTATCTCTCAGACGACTTTTCAAGTCAGAAAAGTTGGATGTGATTTTCTTACAGGAAATGTTGGGAAATAGTCTGGAAGTGGTTTCATTTTTAGAGTCTGTTATGAAGAGATGGTCATTTTATGTGTTAGACGCTAGAGGCAGATATGGGGGAATTGCTATAGGGATCAACTGCAGAATGATAAAACTCATGAATATGTGGGGAAGAGAAGGACTACTTGTAGTTGATGTGGTCTCTGAAGAGATAGGTTTGGAAATTAGGATGGTAAACATTTATGGACCCTGTCAAAATTGAGTAGCCTTTTGGGAAGATATCATGAGAATTTCTTTCATGCAAGTCGATAACATAATTATGGGTGGAGATCTAAATTTCTCCATGGGTAATGCAGAGTCTTGGGGGTGTCATGCCTAGATGGACTTGCTCACTAGGTATTTTGAGCATCTGTTGGAAGCCAACAAATTTATTGATATTGAAGTGGTGCACCTTAAGCCCACTTGGAGGAATCAGAGGACAAACGATGTTATGTTACCTAGGCGACTAGACAAACTTTTGATTAGAGAATCATTGATGGACAAAATCTCTTCAATCAGACAATAGGTAGGATCGGGTGATATCACTCGCTAGTTTTCATAGAAGTTGTTGGTTTGTCCTCGAAACCTCGAGCTCCTTTTAAATTTAATGCTACATGGATGAAAGATGTGGAGTTCCATGGGATTGTTAAGGAAGCTTGGCAACCATGCTCACTCAATGAAGATCGATCGACAACTGAAAATTTGGCAAATAATCTTATTAGGTTGAAGCAGAGGACTATAGAGTGGGTTAAGAATAAAAGAAAAAAGGATGATGAATCCCTTCAAATAATTGAGGAAGAGTTTCCCCGATTAGAATATCTCTTCAGCGGTGGATATGACACTCTGGAAACAAAATTTTATATCACTCAATTGGAGGCAGAGAAATGCAGGCTGTTGGAGGAAAACGAGGAATCATGGTGACTAAGGAGTCGGGCTATCTAGTTACAAGAAGGGGACAACAATACAAAAAAATTTCAGCAATTTTTGAAGGGTCGAAAAGAAATTAATTTGGTTTCTAAAAGATGCGACAAGTTCAACTTTACATACTTTCAGGAATTTGGCGAATTTGGGTTCTAAGAACTTTGGAAACCTATTTAGAGCTCTTAGGGAAGCTTCCTTAGTTGATATCATCAGGGTTACCAGACTCTTTCCTCAATTTTTAGATGATGAAGAAAATGAAATATTAAACAGACTGATCTCAATGGGAGAGCTTGAGGTAGTTTTGAACTGGTTTAAAAAGGACAAGAGCTCTGGTCCAGATGGGTGGCTGGTTGAATTTTTCCTAGAATTTTTCTATCTCATTAGTCAAGACATCCTAAAATTGGTTGAAGAATGCAGAGAGACAAGAATAATGTATGAGGATTTCAAAGCTACGTTTATTTCACTAATCCCAAAATCAGACAATCCTAGGAGTTTTAATATTTCTGGCCTATTTCTCTCTGTAATTTCATTTATAAAATCATAGCGAAAAAAGCCTATATTATCTCAGCATATCTCCAAAGAATAGTTTTCCTTTTTGGAGAATCATCAAATCCATGATGCCATAGGCATTGCTCGGGAAGGCCTCCACTCATTAAAAGTGAAAAAAATTGAAAGGCATAATCCTTAAGATTGATTTATCAAAGGCCTATGATAGTGTAGAAAATCTTGCAGATTCACAAGATCATGCATTGTACTAAAGCACAGGACAAGAATATACTTCTACTTTCAACCAACAGAAGCCAATAGATCGATGAAAACAATATGAACAAGAAGAATATAAATCAATGGCACATAAAAAAAGATGTATATGGGGAAAGCCTCAGCTGAAAACCCCCTACTACCTTTATCGCATTAAATCATAAATCCAAGATGATAATACAATTCTTGTTCTCACAAGAACAATCCCGGCACTCAGTATGATCAATCCCCATGCTCGCAAGCTAGCTCAAGTCAAACCTTAGCCTCTTTTGCTGCTCTCCAAACCCCTATTTCCTTGTGCCCTTGGTTAAAGAATTTGGATGAATACAATATGCTCTGCTTAACCTGCACAAGTATTTACTATCCTCTGCTTAATTAATTACTTTGGCCAATACTTAGCCAAATTTCCAAGCCTCCAAGCTTCTAATTCTTTGCACAATTCCTGAGAGAATTAGCCTGTATTTAAAGGAAAATTCCTCATCCATAACTGTGAAATCCAAAATTAGGCCCTTATCTGATTGCAGGCATGATATTTACAACTCAGTAAATCATACAACTGATAATACACTATCCCTGCACTCTAGTCTCAACTGGGTCTTTCTCTGAACTGACATGCATGAGTTTCTGATGAGGGAATCTTCAGTTAACTAAAGTGACACTTGTGGATCCACTAGTGCACCAACTGACTATTAACTCTCTATTAGTCTATGAAATAGTTTGGAACTAATTTAACTAAACATAACTCAGTAAACTGAGTGATCTAATTACAACTCACATTTAAACTCATCCTAGACCCTTAAAATTTAGGGATAACATATACATAACTTTAGAAAGACTTCCAACTAGAAATTCCTAAGCTAATTAAGTTAATTAAACTTAATTAACTATTTACAAGTTTTTATGAGAATATAATTTGATTTTAATTCTCAGTTTAATTCAAGGACAAATTAAACTGGAATTTCTTGTTGCCATTTCCCAATAGATAGGACTAGCTGGTTGTATATCCGGATGCTGAAACACATCTAGAATTTCAAAATGCTTTCATTAATTGGATTATGTGTTGTATAACATTTGTTTCTTTTAGCATAATCATAAATGGATCTGCAACAAATTTCTTTCATGTTGAATGTGCTCTTCGGTAAGGATGCTCGCTATGCCTGCTCTTATTTTTGCTAGTCATGGAAGGCCCAAGAAGATTGATATTTGTTGAAAGGAACCAAGGTAGATTGAAAGGAGTTAAGATTTCTGAAAACATTATACTAACTCACCTACTATTGGTAGATGATGTCTATGTTAGCTACCTATACCAATAGGTTTCATTTTTCATGATTGGCATGGGAAGTGCCAATATGATCTACTTTGGTGATGCAAAGATCTCATATTCTGATGGAAGACACACATTTACATTTGGTTAATGCTGCCCTACTTCTCAACGGGTGATCCAACAGCTTAAGCTGGGTCAGGCCATGTTTCAATTTTTGTTATAGATTAGAGAAAGAAGTCTGTCCAAACAGTTCAATCTTGGCAGACAAAGTAGTTAGGTAGAGAAAGAAGGGTCCCAACTGTTTAATATGGGGCCTTGGAAGCAATAAGGTTAGCCTTAGATAGAAAATCAAAAGAAAAGCCAAAGGAAAAGAAAAGGCACCTAAGGGTTGCAAGTCCAAGTGCACCCTCCTTGAAGTAACAAAAAATGCTAGGAAATAGGCAGGGTAGGCAGTGGAAGGTTGCAGAAAGCTAAATCCAAGGACATCACTTGGAGTAAATCAAAGTGGCCATCAGCAGGAAAGGCAAGAGCAGTGGCCTAAGTGGAAAAGTGCTAAAGTCATCACTAACTTCCCTCATTCCCTTCAAAGCTTTTTACTAACCTCCCATGAGGACTGCAGGATCTGCCTGACCAGTCCTCTTTGTGCTCTTCATTTATACAAATTTGATGTCATAAATGACTTCTTTCTTTGAAAAGAAGCCACATTTCTTGTGTAAAAATTCTTTTCATTTTGATCTACTCCCTCACTAAGTTTGATTCCCAAAAAGCTTAGTAAACACCATTTCCCATTCTCATTCCCCCCAGTACTAACTACTGACTGTATCTACACTAAATCCCTTATGTTTCCCTTCCCCCTACTATTATAACACCATGGTGTATAAACCCCTAAACATGTATAAATATCCCCCCCTTGTTAGCACTACGGCTAAATAAATTTGTTTAAGGGAGACATTAGTCCACCAGGGACTATGGTCAACCCTGTCATGGGATTACTCTAGCCTCTGGTTAGAGTAATAACCTCCCCCTAATCCATCATCTCCCCTCTTTTCCTAAAGAATTTCATCAAAGAGCCCCTTTCCCTTCACTCAAACCTAACCATAACCCTTATTCCCCCAACAGACTAATACAAAACCCACCGAAATCCCAATACCTAAAGTCCCGCGTCCCAAATATTAAAATGAATATTTTAATATGCGGGCGGGTCCCCCCCAACATGCACGAACGGTCGGAAACTCCCGCCAGCCGTTCATCTTCCGCCGCCCCAGATCTAACGGTGGGCGGTCAATATCAGATCCCGACCCGTCGCCCTTTAACGTCCGGGGAATGGCGGTATTGGGGGCCGTACCCAGGACACGTGGCGATCGGCGAGGTTGTTCGGATCCCCCCTCCCCGATACCGCCTTTGCCCAAAGGTGGTGCGGGGAGACCGCTTACCACCCTCCCCGATACCACCCCCCCACTGTCACGTCGGCCCCACGTCACCATGACGTAATGCCACTCCCCGTGCCCCCGCGCCCCGTGGCCCTCCACGTAGCCCTGCCACCGCCTCCGCCCGCCACCGCGTCCAGCCACGCTGGCCTCCAGCTCAGTGTCCACGTCACCCTCTGTACCTTGGGCCCGCCATGACATCATGCTGACGTCATTGGCGGAAAAAGAGCCAATGACCCTTTTTGTCCAAATTTGTCGTTAAAAACGCCCAAACTAGCCATTTGTTGTCATTGTTGCGCGAAAAGGACGCAACCATTGTTAACCTGTTCACCGCGAAATCGCCTCCGAGCCATCAAATTCGAAGTTGCGGCTGCCATAACTTGTCAATCTAGCTGCAGTGAGCTCCCCCTGCTCGGCCCGAAGACGTTCAGTGCTATTTTTCCAGGTATTCACTGCAAGTTCCTTGTTTCGCCCCTATGCATGCCATTTCTGTGCGAATTCTCCAATAAGCATTGTTCAAATCCTAAATTGCACACTGTCTACTACTTGATTTGCAATTAAATCAACCCACATTGCCCCAGCTCAATAAATTTGATATTCAAACGATAATTCACGGCTTGAAAATTACAAATTTAGCCCCGAGTTGCCCGGCATTGTTCCCTTCTGCCGGGTGGAGGCCCAAGTCTGCATGTCACCAAATTGAAGCCCACACACCCTCTGCAAATCACCCTCATCAATTCACAATCCCTGTGAATTTACCAAAAAACAGCAGAGACAAGTCTGCCAAGCCTGCTTATTCCACTTTGAAGAAAATTTCAAGCATTATCTACAGTAAGCCTGTCACTTAAGCTTTGAGGGACCTTGCAAACCATTGCACTTACCTTGTTTTCATTCACAAACTGCATAATGGCTGCTCCTGCACCCACTGCCCTCAGTGTTGCTCCTATAAATGCACCAAATAAAGACCTGGAGTCCTTGCCTCTTGCTGACAGAGACTACCTCATCCAAGACTTTGTGGGTAACAGGGGCTTTTTGCAGACCTTTAGGCAATTAAGAGATGACTACCTGAATGGCCAGGATACATATGGGATATGGGAGTCAAATCTGCCATACTACTGTCTCCCCTCTGTCAATGTTTTTCCTGAGATTATTCGCCTATGTGCTGAAAATTATGATGTGCAGCACAGAGCTATTAAGTCTCCATCTGGGAGCATCCTCTTTCACATTAATCCTGAATCCATCAATAAGATGCTCCAATTTGATCAAACTGAGCTATTGTTCCCTTTTTCCATGAATTATCTGCTGGACACTGGTGCCAAGATGACCAGTGAGGATATTCAGAAGATCACCAAGACATTTATGAGACCTGAATGCCAGCCCACAGGGCCGCCTCCCTACTTGGATGTTTATTTTACCGAGGTAGGCAGACTTTTGTTGGACATGATTGCTTATGTGCTGGGGTACAGAACCAGTGAGCATGTGGATGAAACAATGCTGGTATTATTAGCTGCTTACAGCCCAGGCCAACCCCCTGCCTGCAAATATAACTTTGCCAAGTTCATAGCTAACAAGATTCATGATCAGTTGTGCAAAATAGACAGACATGGCGTCTTCAAGTACTCATCCTATATCTACCACCTTTTCATGTACTATCAGTCCGAGGTTTTTCCATGCTACATCAAAAAGCTGGACTCTAAAGGGGAAAGAAGATCTGTTATCTTCTGGACATCTGTCTTTCACGAAGTCCAAAATTCACCCTATTCCTATTGTGAATTTATTGATCAATTTGTATACCCTGTCTCTTACTTATTGATGAGGTCCCCTCCTCCCAGAATATCAATTGAAATACAGAAGGTCCTGCAGCTCTCCAAGAATTACAAAATAGGTGATTGGTACCCATATGAGGATCATACAGTCATCAGAGTCTATGGCTGTGAGCTCTGTCCATACAGGCTCCCAAAATATGTGCCTATGAGGATATTTGCCTTGGAGTATTATAGGCAGTTAATTCACTCTGACCTCACTCACTTTCACAGCTCCAAAAAGAAAGCCCATCTCAAGTTCAAGCACCACTTGGGCCCCTTCATCATGAATAAAAAAGAAGGATGGGAAGATGCTGACCTAATCGTCAAAGACAAATACAAGCTATCACACAGTTTTCGGTGGGTCCCTTACGACCCTGAAGGCTTCATTACTGCTAGAAGAGTCAAGTACAGGCTACTAGGTTATAAGCATTGTAAATATCCACACATTGAAAAATATGCCAACCAGCAAGAATGGCAGCAGGATACTTTAATTGAAAAATTAACTGAAGAAGAGATAATGCAAAAGAATGTCAAGGAATTGGAAAAGACTCTTGACCTAGATTCTGTGCAGCAGGTACCCTTCAAACGACCGCACTCAGCAGGAGAAGGGACCTCGGCCACAAGAACTGCACCAGCCACACAGGCACCTTCTACAGCAACACCAGGTACAGACAAAGGGAAAGGAATAAGGGGTGCTGAAGAAGAAACCGTGAAAGAAAAGCCTGCCCCTTCAAGTGAGCAGCAACAAGGGCAGCAACAAGGGCAGCAACAAGGGCAGCAACCAGGGCAGCAAACAGAGCAGCAACAAGAGCAGACGCCCCCTCCACAAATTGAGCCACCAATAGCTCCAATTTTGCAGACCCCAGTACAGGAGGAGAGGGGTACGAAAAGAGACAGAGAAGAGTCCACTCCTGCTAGTGGATCTTCCCAACAACCCCAGACCAAAAGGCAAAGGGCTGACTCCCCAGAGGTAGAAGACATCACTGAAGAAGTCCTTGACAGTTCAAGGAAAGACAGGGAAGGCAGCCAACATACAGGTACAAGCTCCTTTCAGCAGGAGCAAGGATTACAACTTGGTTTGGAGGTGTCCTCCTCCTCTCAGGAGAGCAAGAAGCCCAAAAGCACTAAGGCTTATTTCAAGCAAATAAAGGCACAGAATGACTTGCTGAGGGTGGAAGTCTATAAACAATTCCTAAATGTAACACCAGCCCAAAAAGAAAGGCTAATGTCTGTATATGACATTCAAGAGGAGAAAATGATCCTCAGCCATTTCAAACCTACAGTGCCCCATCCAAAATCAGCGGCAGATTATGTGAAGACAAGGGTGGAGGTCCTAGCCAAAGACATCCATCCCATGGACCAAATTGAACTCCACAAGCAAACTGGAGAGATGGTCTATGCAACCTTGGTGGATAGGGCAACCATGGCCCATGAACTAAAAGAGTCACTAAAAAATACCAACATTCAGTTGGATTTTGAAAGAATGTCCTCCCTAGCCAAAGACAACAGAATAAAATCACTTGAGGACATCATTATCGACCTAGGACATGATCCTAAGGATCCAAAGGGTGTAAGGGCCCTTATGAAGAAAAAGGAGGATGACATCAATGCATTGAAGAAGAGGTTGAGACTGCTGCCCACAGAGCACCCTCAAACAGCAAAACTGCAGCAGGCAAAACAAGCCGATGAGCAGCTTAACCTTATAATGCAGCTCAACCAGAAGGTCATCGATTTAGAGAAGGAGCTTGAAGGAGCATTACAAGATAAGCAGGGGGAATCCACATCCCAAGCTCCTCCAAGTACTTCAACCACTGCAACAACTACAGAGGTAGCAGTGGCTCCCACAACAGAAGCAGCAGCAACAACAACAACTCCAGATTCCAGCACAAGCGTGGAAGAATTGACTAAGGCCATTAAAGAAATGGAGCTCCAGGCAAATGAAATAAAATAGGCCAAGGAAAAATTGGCAGAATTAGATGCCAAATATGATAAATCAGAAATAACTGTGGCAGAACAAGGCAGAGAAATAAAGGCCCTAAAAGAAAAGATAAAGGCCTTGGAGAAGGAGTTGAATCTGGAAAGCACCATGGCTGAAATAAAAAGAATTCTATGGGCCAAAATTGACCAATCCATCACTAAACAATGGAAGTCAATTAAAACTATACATGAGCAAATGGACTTAATTGGCCAAGCACAGACAGAGATTCAGAGGGCCAAGACAGCGCTGGGAAACAAGCCTGACCAGGCCAATAGAATGATAGACTTTTTGAACAGACAAGAAAAGGAGGAATTGGCAGCCATTGGCATAGTCAACAGAACAAAGGCTGTCCTCACAGCTAAGAAGGTACTCACTCTCAGGAATTATGTACAAACTGTGGAGAGGAAGTGCTATGAAATACAGGCTGAGGTGGATGAGTACCAACACAAAATGGCAGCACTGCAAGCAAAAGGACTGCCCAGCCTACTAAGCGGTGCAGGAAGACTGATCTCCAGAGAGCAATATACCAACAGAATGGAAACTTATATTGAAAATCAAATCACTGCATCTGGCAGTACTTCTGAGGAAACAGGGCCTCCAACAGGACAGAGCCTGTACAATAAACTTGAAGGCCTGTTTTTTATTGAAAATGAGGTAAAGCACCTTTTTGAAATTCCTCCAAATTTTTACAGATATACAGAGGCCGATGAAACTTTAGTAAAAATTCGAAGACATCAGTTGCCCAAGGAGGATTGGTAGTAGGCAATGCTTCAAATTCTGCCACGATAGCCTCGGTTGCTCGGTCATTGCCAGCTCCAACTCACTAGAAGACAAACAGCAAAATAAAGTTAGCATTTAAGGCAGCTGAAAGGTGACTCAGCACATGGACAATGACAACTAGCCCAAAGGATAAGAAAATACGCAAATTTTGGACAGCGTACCCTCAGCCGACTCCAACAGCCACCAAGTCAACAGTTTCTGACTATTTTGGACAGCTAAAGCACTGAAGAGTTACTACAGCATTAACTTTCTCAGCTACAAAGCTCCAGGAGTTGGCATAACATTTATGAGCCATTAACTCATTTCCTTGATATTTTTCTCATGTAAATTTTGTATATATACCCCCCCTTAGCAACGCATGAGGGGTTGGTGATTTTCACTCTGAGGCAAATGTATTGTATACTTTCAGATTATCTAATGCAAAGGGCTGGACCAGCTCAGTGATTTCCTGAAAATTTGATGTCTTGCTGATGACATGCGTGCTGTTACAGAATTCTTGTGCTGTCTGATGGAATAATAAGTTTTTCTCAATCTCTGTTTGTCTTCTTATGTTATTAAATCATGCTCATGTTTCACTAATCTAGCAATAGAGAAAAGGGATAGTGCAGGATATGTTTGGTTACACCTTGTGCTCAATCTTTTATTGCTGTAAATGTTTTCTTCAGAATTAACTATGGACATGAATTCTTAATTGCTCATGTTTTTCATTAATTCTATAAATATGAATGTTATCTAGAAATTCTTCACTGCTTCTAAATAATATTCTCACTTTTTCTGCATATCAGTTTATTGGAAGATTCTTAATTGCCTTTCATAAACTGGATACATCACACTTAATCACAATTTCAAAGCGTTGTTTCTCAGACACTTATCCAGCTCTGCAACATCACTACTGTATCAACACAGCACACCAAACAACTAAAGGACCACTGACTCCATGCCCAATGGCCTAGAACATTCTAGTGAGCACATATATATCTTGACTGAAATCATCATCCAACCAAGTCCAAAAACAAACCTTGAGCATCATAGCTAGCCTAAAAATTCTACACAAACAAAGCTAAAACATAAAGAGAGAGCCCTCTCTGGTCATAGGTAGGCTAGAACCTGTGACCCAAAGATTGGTTAGTGGTTACCTCAGCCGTATTCCCTTGGGAGTCAAAGGGAACAACCTGAGTGATAACAGTCTACATTTTTCTGAACATAGCTATGAGTGACTTTTCTTCATTTAATAACACCCTACAATTTTTTTGTAAAGCCACGGGTATGCAAATAAATCAGGAATCATTTTCCCTATCGTCTTTTGGAGATTGAGGAAGGATTGAAATATCTGGGATTCAGGCTTAAACCAAATGATTACAAATCTATTGACTAGATGTGGCTCGTGGAAAAAATTGAGAGTCAGATAAATGCATGGTATCATAGATGGTTGTCAAGAGCGGGACGATTGGTGCTTGTCAAATCGATGTTGGAGGCTATCCCTATTTATTGGATGTCTCTATCTTGGATCCCTAAATCCATTCTTCACAAAATTCAACAAATTTGTTGCTGGTTTCTCTAGAGAGGTAAGAAGGAAGGAAAATGTTGGCATTATGATTCTGGGTGTTGTACTTGATGGCATCTCACTCAAGTAGCAATGGTTTGTTCAGGCTCTCAAGATGTTGGAAATTAAGAGGTACGCAAGTGAATGGTTCAAAAGGTGCGGACCCGCAGGTATGCCGGCCAAGAAGTGCGTTCATACCCGCAGGTTACCCGTTCATGAGGTGCGGACCCCCAGTTCACTCACTTCAAGGCAGAGAAGCGCGCTCACGTGGAGTTTCTTATGTTTGGCCCGTGGTATTTAGCCCGCCGTTCTTGATTCTATGGTTTTGGCCCGTGGTATAGGATCTAATTTAGCCCCGGTTTGGATCCCTTGTATTGGTTATTGATGGTTTTGTCCCATGGTGTGAATAAGGGCTTGATTATAAATAGGGAAGGAGATCACTTGCCTAAGGTATCTTTGAAAGTTGAATATCTTAAGATCTGAATTTTGGGTTATCAGTTTTAAAAGCTAGATCTAAATCAAGGTAAAATTTGAAGGCGAATCTTTGCCAAGTCGTGATCTCTCGGGCGCATGATCAGATCTGTGGATCTGACTGTCTGTAGTACATTGGAGGACTGTTAATTTGGCCCTAATCAGAGGTTTGCAAGCGATCTAAAGCGAGAGTGCGGGGGTACACAGTACAGAAGAAGGCGCAGTGCGGGTATACGCAGCGCAGCTAAAGGCGCAGTGCGGGGTACGCAATACAGAGGAAGTCACAGTGCGGGTATATGTAGAGCAACTGAAGGCACAGTGCGAGGTACGCAGTACAAAAGAAGACGAAGTGCGGGTATACGCAGAACATCTGAAGGTGAAGTGCGAGTATCCGCAGGTTTATATTGGTGAAGTTGCAGACCTGTTTCGAAATATTTGTTGGCTGCCTGTTTTCTATTTACTGCTGTGTTATGGGTTTAGGATACTGGTGTGGGTTTTCTTTTTACAACATTCTGAGAAGTTCGGGTGGCTCATTGATTTGATTGTATAAGGAGATTGGTTGATTCACATGTACTTGATGTTTATTTGATGTTCTTGGATCCAGTCTGAAAACTAATGAAAAGTGGTCCTTGAATGAAAAGAAGTAGGAGGTTGTAGCTCCCTTCCAAGAGAAAACTGGAAAACTAGAGAGAGTTGTAGCTCTCCACAGGTTGTAGCCTGCGTACTGGTAAAGGATTGCACCAATACAAAATCATTGTAAAAGAAGTTTCTAATTGAAATAAGATAGAGACATATTGCAGCAGGTGGTTTTCACCCACATTGGGTTTCCACCTTATATCTAGTGTTCTATGGTGTGACTATCTGTTTTTTCATGCTCTTGTTCATTATTATGCATAAGTTAATCATCAATATCTGAATAATAAAGTGAAGTATAAATTTGGATGGTATATTGAAAAGTTTTAATAATACTGATTCACCCCCCCTCTCAGTATTATTTCCAACAATTGGTATCAGAGCAGGTCCTTCAGAGAAGCTTGATCGCTTGAAGGAAGATCATTCATCATGAGCAACTATGAGAGGGAAGCATCAATCAGGCCACCAATTTTTGATGGGACAAACTTCAATTATTGGAAGGTAAGAGTTACTGCCTATCTTCAATCTCTTGGTACAGAAGTTTGGGATATCATAGATACAGGCTACACTTTTCCTTCAACTACTCCTATAGATCCGGTCGAGAAGAAGAAATATGAAACAAATGCTAAAGCAGTCAATACTCTGTTGGGATGCTTATCTCAAACAGAATTCGTGAAGGTTATGCAATATAAATCCGCAAAAGAAATATGGGACAAGATTGTCTTGAGCTACGAAGGAGATGAATAGGTAACACGTGCTAAACTTCAAACCCTCAAGATTCAGTATGAGAATCTCAGAATCTATAATGATGAAAGTGTGGCTAACTATTTCCTTCGGGTAGATGAGATTGTTAATTGCATGAAAAACTTGGGTGAAGAAATAAAAGAGGCTATTGTGGTTGAAAAATTTCTAAGATCATTGTCCCCCAAGTTTGAATCTAAAGTGTCTGCAATAGAAGAAAAGGAAAATCTACGAACTCTTACTATGTCTCAGCTACATGGAATTCTAACTGCCTATGAAATGAGAAAAGGAGGTCCATCAGATAGGAGAGAAGCTGCCTTTAAGGCTTCAGGCAAAGGAGACTACTATGAAGCAAGTCACGTGCCAGAAGAAGAAGAATCAAATTTTGTCAGAAATCTTCAACGGGGTACTGGAAGGTTCAGAGGTAAGTTACCTTTTAAATGTTTTTCTTGTGGAAGAGTAGGTCATTATGCTGCCAAATGTCCTCATAAGGATAAGATTGATAAAGGAAAGGAACCTGCTAGATGGAACAAGAAACATAATGCAAATAAGAAAAGCTACTACACTCATGAAGACAATGATGGTCTATCAAATAGTGATGAAGATGAACGAAGTAATGACTATAAAATTTTAATGGCATTTGAAGATGATGATTACATGGATGCTATAGATGTGGATAGCTTCTATGAAGAGATTTCTAGACTCAAGACATGTATAGAAGAAAAGAATGTAATAATTGATACCCTACAATTTCAAATTGATGAAAAAGAAAAACTTCTTGAAAAGTTAGAATGTGAAATTGTTGGCCTTAGAAAGGAAATTGAGAAAACAAAGGCTATTAATCTTAAGTTTGTCAAAGGATCTGAAACTCTGGATGAGATCATCAATGTACAGCGTTCTCCACTAAACAAGACAGGTCTGGGATATAATGGAGAAACATCTCAAGCATCCACCTCAAAGAATTATCTTGATGCAGCAAGAAGGAATGAGCAAAAGCACAATGGAGATCACCAGGTAAAGCAGGGACGAATTACATCGAGAACAAACAAAGACTATCAGGTAAACCAGGGGCAATTCATCTTAAGGGTGAACAAAAGCTACAACCAGCCACAGGTAAAATCTTCTCAATTTGCTTCAAAAATGGATGACAATAGAAATTACAATCATTTGGCCGGTAGACTTGATAATCGTAGAAGTTTATTCAATGGACAATGTTTCTCTTGCCATAACTTTGGTCACAAAGCAGCTCAATGTGTTGCATATAAAACAATCATGACTAGAGAAGCTCAAAAATAAAGAAGTATGACTGGGTTTACAAAAAGGACCTATAACAACTTTTCGGCTCTTGAAAATGAAGTTGAATGTTCTATTTGCAATAACTTTGGTCATGAAGATTCTGAATGCAGTAGTAGGTTTCAACAGACAAAGGAACAAGCCTCAAGCACCAGAACATGGAGAATAAAGGAACCACAAACAGAAAGATGTGGGATAGCATTTTATGCAGAGGGATAAGAAAATCTATAGTACATCGACAGTGGATGTTCAAAGCATATGACAAGTGATAAAGAAAAACTTGAATCATATTCTGCTTTAGAAAAGGGTAAGAAAGTTTCTTTTGGAAATGATACTCCTGCAGCTATAAAAGGAAAAGGCACTGCTCAGTTAAAAGAAAAGGTCAAAGCTGGAAACGTTTTATATGTTGATGGACTGAAGAATAATCTTCTGAGTGTCAGCCAGATGTGTGATCAAGGAACCGAGGTAATATTTAGATCAAATGGATTTCGTGTTCGTGATCTTAATACAGGTGAAACAGTGATCAAAGGTAGAAGAACTCCAAATAATCTATACATTTTTGAAGAAGGACAACAACAATGCTATTTGAGCAAGGATGATGAACACTGGTTATGGCACCGGAGGTTGGGGCATCTAAGCTTTTCACAAATAAGGAAAGCATGCAAATATCAGGCAGTTCGTGGTCTTCCAGATATCAAAATTCCAGACAACACCATATGCAAATCATGTCAGTTTGGAAAGCAAACCAGAACTAACTTTCCAGAGAAGGAAGGATCAGTCAGCATGCCCCTTGAGCTAGTCCATACAGATGTATGTGGTCCATTTAGGAAAAGGACACCTCGAGGAGAAGAATACTTGATATTATTCATTGATGATTTCTCCAGGTTTGTTTGGTTAGGACTTATGAAGCACAAAGACAAAGCATTCGAAAAATTCAAATCCTTCAAAGCCTTGGTTGAAAATGAATCAGGTCACGAAATTAAGTGCCTCAGGTCCGACAGAGGTGGGGAGTTTAGCTCAAATGAATTCTTCGATTTCTGTGAAGAACATGGGATAAGAAGAGAATTCTCTACAGCTAGAACTCCTCAGCAAAATGGAGTGGTGGAAAGGATGAACAGAACAGTCCAACAAATGGCTCGTGCTATGCTTGATGAGTTTGGAACTCCCGCAACTTTCTGGGGTGAAGCTGCATATGCTGCGGTTGTTATTCTCAACAAAACAAATGTCCGAGTGAATAGCACTCAAACTCCTCATGAGCTCTGGTATGGTGAGACTCCTTCAGTAAAGCACTTCAAAATCTTTGGGAGAAAATGCTATATTAAGAATACTGATGAGCAACTTGGCAAACTTGAACCTAGAGCAGATGAAGGCATTCTTCTTGGTTATTCTCCACACAGCAAAGCATTTAAGTGCTACAATAAAAGACTTGGAAGAATTATTGACAGCATTGATGTAGTGGTTGATGAAAATGGATACATTCCTAGGCAAGTAAATCATGAAAATATCGAAGAAGATGAAGACTACCCTCAAAGACAGAATGATGAAGAAGAAGAACCTCAAGAAGCACCAGAGGAACAGATAAGGATAGAGGAGAAGACTCCATCCAGGTATGTTCAGAAGAATCATCCAGAATCTCAGATTTTGGGGGAGAAAGAAGCAGGTGTATAAACAAGAAGAACAATTGCAGAAGCTTCAAGCTATCTGGCATTACTCTCTTCCACTGAACCACAAACTATGAAAGAAGCATGCAAAGATGAATGTTGGGTCAAAGCAATGGATGAAGAACTTGAGCAGATCGAAAAGAACAACACTTGGGAGTTGGTTCCTAGACCAAAGGATAAGAATGTTATAGGGACAAAATGGGTCTTCAAAAATAAGTTGAATGAAAATGGGGAAGTAATTAGAAACAAGGCCAGACTTGTTTGTAAAGGGTATGCGCAGCAAGAAGGAATAGATTTTGAAGAAACTTTTGCTCCTATTGCAAGACTTGAGGCCATCCGAATGTTCCTCGCTCTCTCAAGCTTTCAAAAGTTCAAAGTATTTCAAATGGACGTGAAATCAACCTTTCTGAATGGATACTTAGAAGAAGAAGTATACATTGAGCAGCCAGATGGTTTCATTCTTGGAAATGATCCAAATCTTGTATGTAGACTGAAGAAGGCTCTCTATGGTCTTAAACAAGCTCCAAGGGCTTGGTACTATCGGTTGGACAAATATCTTCATCAACAAGGTTTTTCAAAAGTATCAGCAGATAGCAATCTTTATATAAAAATTGAAAATGACAAATTGCTAAAACTTATTGTGTATGTAGATGACATTATCTTTGGCAGCAATGAAGAATCTATGAGTCAAAGCTTTGCCTCAGTGATGCAGAAATAATTCGAAATGTCCTTGCTTGGAGAATTGACATATTTTCTTGGTTTGCAAATCCAACAAAAGGAAGGAGGAATCTTCTTGTCTCAAACCAAGTATCTCAAGTAGATTTTGAAGAAATATGGCATGGAAGATGCAAAACCAGTATGTACACCCATGGTCACAGGATGTAGCCTTAGTGCAAATGATGAATCAGCAACGGTGCATCAACCAACCTACAGGTCTATGATTGGAATTCTACTTTATTTGACAGGTACCCGATCAGACATCATGCATGCAGTGGGAATAGTTGGAAGATTTCAGGCAAATCCAAAGGAAACTCATCTTCAGGCAGTGAAGAGAATTTTCAAATATCTTCAAGGGACTCAAAATTATGGTTTATGGTATCCTAGAGATACAGATCTCACACTTCATGCTTATACAGATGCAGATTGGGCCGGAAGCGTGGATGACAGGAAGAGCACAAGTGGTGGTGCATTCTTTATGGGTTCCAGATTAGTATCTTGGTTCAACAAGAAACAGAGTTCGATTGCCTTGTCTACAGCTGAAGCAGAATATGTTGCTGCTGCATCTTGCTGCACTCAACTCCTTTGGATGATGCAAACCCTGCAGGATTTTCAAATCACTTGTATACCACCCATTTCCATCTTATGTGATAATACAAGTGCAATCAGCATTTCAAAGAACCCAGTCATGCATTCAAAGACCAAGCACATATCGATCAAGTATCATTTTCTTCGGGAACAAGTACTTGAACAAAAGGTCAAGTTGGAGTATGTTCCTTCTAAGGAACAAGTTGCTGATATACTCACCAAACCATTGCCCAGGGAGACCTTTGAATACCTCAGGCAAAAGCTGGGGGTTGTTGATGCATCATCTTGTTGATTAAATCTCTTCTGATTGTTGGTTGTATGCAAGGTTCATCTAGGGTATATGCGTACATATGATGGGTTGCAGATTGGTCAAAGATCGAATTGCATAGGTTCAGGGAGAGCATATAATGCATTGTTGGCATTATGGAGGAAGTACAGAAGGAGATCATGGATGTTGGTCTGAATATTGCTGCAATATGTCTCTATCTCTTTCATGGTCATTTATGGTGTTTGGTGGATTATGGTGCTTCTTTGTAGATCTGGTTTATAGTCAAGGGGAGCATGTTCTTAGGGGGAGCATAACCCTTTGCCCTTGATGTCAAAGGGGGAGAATGACATTGAGGATCTTGAGGTTGCCATCAAGTCCAAAGGGGGAGATTATTGGCATTATGATTCTGGGTGTTGTACTTGATGGCAACTCACTCAAGTAGCAATGCTCTGTTCAGGCTCTCAAAATGTTGGAAATTAAGAGGTACGCAAGTGAATGGTTCAAAACGTGCGGACCTGCAGGTACGCCGGCCAAGAAGTGCGTTCATACCTGCAGGTTACCCGTTCATGAGGTGCGGACCCCCAGTTCACTCACTTCAAGGCAGAGAAGCGCGCTCACGTGGGGTTTCCTATGTTTGGCCCGTGGTATTTAGCCCGCCGTTCTTGATTCTATAGTTTTGGCCCGTGGTATAGGATCTAATTTAGCCCCGATTTGGATCCCTTGTATTGGTTATTGATGGTTTTGTCCCATGGTGTGAATAAGGGCTTGACTATAAATAGGGAAGGAGATCACTTGCCTAAGGTATCTTTGAAAGTTGAATATCTTAAGATCTGAATTTTGGGTTATCAGTTTTAAAAGCTAGATCTAAATCAAGGTAAAATTTGAAGGCAAATCTTTGCCAAGTCGTGATCTCTCGGGCGCATGATCAGATCTGTGGATCTGACTGTCTGTAGTACATTGGAGGACTGTTAATTTGGCCCTAATCAGAGGTTCGCAGGCGATCTAAAGCGAGAGTGCGGGGGTATGCAGTACAGAAGAAGGCGCAGTGCGGGTATAGGCAGCGCAGCTAAAGGCGCAGTGCGGGGTACGCAGTACAGAGGAAGTCACAGTGTGGGTATACGCAGAGCAGCTGAAGGCACAGTGCGGGGTACGCAGTACAAAAGAAGACGAAGTGCGGGTATACGCAGAACAGCTGAAGGTGAAGTGCGGGTATCTGCAGGTTTATATTGGTGAAGTTGCGGACCTATTTCGAAATATTTGTTGGCTGCCTGTTTTCTATTTACAGTTGTGTTTTGGGTTTAGGATACTGGTGTCGGTTTTCTGTTTACAGCATTCTGAGAAGTTCGGGTGGCTCATTGATTTGATTGTATAAGGAGATTGGTTGATTCACATGTACTTGATGTTTATTTGATGTTCTTGGATCCAGTCTGAAAATTAATGAAAAGTGGTCCTTGAATGAAAAGAAGTAGGAGGTTGTAGCTCCCTTCCAGGAGAAAACTGGAAAACTAGAGAGAGTTGTAGCTCTCCACAGGTTGTAGCCTGCGTACTGGTAAAGGACTGCACCAGTACAAAATCATTGTAAAAGAAGTTTCTAATTGAAAGAAGATAGAGACATATTGCAGCAGGTGGTTTTCACCCACATTGGGTTTCCACCTTATATCTGGTGTTCTATGGTGTGACTATCTATTTTTTCATGTTCTTGTTCATTATTATGCATAAGTTAATCATCAATATCTGAAGAATAAAGTGAAGTATAAATTTGGATGGTATATTGAAAAGTTTTAATAATACTGATTCACCCCCCCTCGCAGTATTATTTCCAACAGAAAAGTCTTTGCATGGGTCAAATGGGATCACATTATACTCCCTAAAATATGGGGGGGATGGGGAATGAAAAACCTTTATTGTTTGTCACAAGAATTGGAAGCAAAATTGGGTTGGCAGTTGATCAATTCGGATAATCTATGGACTGAAGTGACGATAATGAAGTATATTATCCCACTTCCAATTGAGGAATGGATTCAATTACCAGTTTGGAACAAATCAACAATTTCATCATTATGGAAGGCGGTCCTAAATTCTTTTGGATATATTAGAGCAGGATTGGCCTGGAGAGTTGGATCTAGAGTGAAGGTACGTATTGGAACATATGCATGGTTTGGGAGTGGAAATTATCATATTCTCCCCCTAGAATTGATTCAATTCCTTGCTGACTCGAGGAAACAGACCCTAGATAAAATTGTTGATAGGGACAACTCTATGATTTTTGGGCAAAAATGGCTATTCGAACTAGAGCTTCAAATTCCTTATCAATGGAGCTAGGTAGGCTATAATGTACAAATGCTCTTTCCTGCATCACACATCAAAATCCAGGATCGTGAAGATGAGCTCATATGGTCCATGTCTCCCCATGGTAGATATTCCCCAAAAATAGGCTATCCTTTTATTTTTGTAGATCATGAACCTGAGGTTTCTTCCTAGTGGTGGTGTCCATTATGGAAGCTTAAAAGTCCAGCAAAAACAAGGCTTTTCATGTGGTGTCTATTGAAAAATAAAGTCTTGACGGGGGACAATTTGAGGCGCAAAGCGTTTCAGGGACCATCTTGGTTTGTGATGTGCTAAGATAGTGAAGAATCAATAAATCACTTATTCCTTCAATGTTCTTTCTCTGCTCAGATTTGGAACATGTTATATAAATCTTTGGAAATTAATATAATATGGTAGGGAGAATCTTTTACTGCAACTTGGGAAGTGTGGTGGGACTCAAATCACCCTACAAAACTCAGGAATCTCCCTCTTTTGGTCTGCTGGGGAATATGGTTAGGAAGGAAAAAAAAAATAGGAAAAAAACAAGCCCTGGGCCATTATTAGTGCACAATCAGTGGCTATCTATAATATGATTCCCGAGGAGGAACAAAAACAGAGGTCTCGTATCATTCACGTTGAATCAATCAATAAATATCTTTCATGGGCTTATTTTGATGGGTCAGTGCAAAAATATGGTTGTGGTATTGGGGTAGTTTTGTTCTTAGATGAAGAAAACTCCTTCAAAATGAAAATGGGACTAGGTAGGGGCACAAACAATTATGTAGAATTAAACAGTCTTAGGCTACTACTCCTCTTTTCCCTTGAGAAAGGTTGTCAGAAACTTCAGATATTTGGTGATTCTAAAATCATCATTAACTGGTTCAATCAACAGTCTAATTGTCACATGCACACACTCAGGAATCTATTGGAAGAATTTTTATCATTAAAATCCCAATTTGAATTTGTGGTCTGTCGTCATATTTACAGGGAAAGAAATCAAATTTCCGACGACTTATCCAAAGAAGCAGCGCAATAAGTATTTGGTTCTTGGATGATCTTGGAACAGAGAGGACAAGACTTCTATCAATATTATCATTGACCTTTTATCGAGAATCAACCACAGGATGCAGCTTCTACATGATCCATTACATGCATATTCTAGACATTTTTTGTTTATTTTGATTATACAAATGTTAAGTTTATGCGGATAGTTTTATGTATTATTTTTGTATGTTTTCCGTATATGGAATCATACTGGTTCCATCATATCTAATTGGTATATGTTATAGTGGTGTGATTAATTATGATTACCCTTTTTGAGATTTGCTCCTTTGAAGCATCTACAACATTTAATTTTCAATATTTTGTATAATGAAAATTATGATTTTTCCTTGGGGAAAAAATTATAGTTACAACATTGACTCTTCTAGAGTCTTCTTTGTCATGTTCACATGGCTAGCCCTTTTCCATGAATAATGGGGGTTGACGTGGCATCCTCTCAAGTCATGGTGGTCAAATAGGAAGCTCAAATTCTTAGTGGTATAACTTTTGCATATGGACTCCAATTGAGGTGATTCTTGCATTGTTGGAAAGGTATCTATATCTAGATTGGTGGAGGTTGTACACTTATGTGACAAATTTTTACCCCCAAAAAACATTTTTTGATGCCTCAAACTACTTCTGGAAGGTTTTAGACCCCAATTCACCAAACTAGGACCCACTAGTAAAAATGGTCCTATGAGTTGATTCCTCCACTTTTTCTACTCTAAAAGCATCAATATGGATGAAAAATAATATAATGATCCAATCTAGATCAGTTCTATAACAACCCACATGCCACAAATCTCAAGAAATTCCATGGAGAGTGTTGTCAACTTCAAGATGGGTTTTATCCTAGAAGGATTTCTTGGAGCATATCGTAGTGTTAATTGTGGTTTATGAGCGATTTCATTTACACATTCTTTATTTTCCACATATTATCTATTGCATGCATAAACAACAAAACAATACTAAAAAATATGGAACCTAAAAGGAATTGACCCTTCATAGTATAGATTTCAGTTTATTGTAACGAACTATACAATGGAATATCCAAATGGATCATAACGATCTTAGTGCATATTTCTTTGGGTATCTTGTGTGAATTTGTTGGGGATTAGATTGGTTTAAGCAAAAAGTCATAAAACTCCTACCATGGTTGATGAATCGGTTTATGATAAACCTCAAGATATGGAAAAGGAGAGATTTGTGTGGTTGGAAGTGCAAGTAAAAAATATACCCTGTAATATGACCCTCCTCGTGGTGGCCCTTAACTAGTAAGCATGGGTTGATAAAAAAATATATGGGCTAGAACTCAAAGGCTAAATCAAAGGGAAAATTGAGGGATCTGTAAGAAACAGAGAAGCAATCTAGGAAGCCAAAAAAATAATAGCTGAGTTTGAGCATTGTGAATCGTTCAAGCTTATCTTCATGTTGGAAGTGAAGGTGGATATGGAGCCGTATTAAGGTGAGATATATGCCTTGAAAATAAATTATTGGTTGCAATGGTTAGAGGTTTATTTTAATGTTGAACATAAAGAGGAGGAACATAAAATTTAATTTACTCACTTGAAATTAGAGGGACATTCACTAACCTTGTGGTAAAGCCACACATAAATATTTAGGCTAGAGAATATCCTCTAGTAACAATTTGGGTATATTTTAAACTCTCATTAAGTTCCAATTCTACACTATTAGGTATGTATAGGTCCAATGGATCTAGTAACATTAGTTGAAGCAAAGACATGGACATACTATATAGGATTACACCACAAAATTTTGGATGGTGACAATAATGTTATGCATTTCTATGAAAAACCCAGATGTACTCCTCAAGTATTAAGGGGGTCCACATAGCTATTTATAAAGCAAGTGATGTTGTTCAAACCAAGAATAATGGATGAGGCTTATGTGCAGGCACAATACCTAGAAATCATAAGCCATAAGAAAGGGCAGTCTAGTGGTTCAAAGTACAAGTAACATTGGCAAGCTTCCAAGGAGGGGAAGAGGAAGAAAAAATGGCAAAAGGACAAGAAGACAATAGACACAACATACTAATGCAAAGACCCTAGAAACCACTACAATATTAATGGTCACAAAGAGAAGTGTTGGAAATTACATCTAGAGCTCATTTTGAAGAGTCAAAAGAAGGATGTGAAGAAGAAAAATATCATAGCCACATATTTGACCAATCCATTGGAAAAGAAACTCAGGTGTGGATGATTTTTTTTTTGCACATCAATGTAGAGGGGGGTGAATCTAAGTAACCTTCAAAAATAGGAAGAGGAGACAATCAAAATCTTCCGTATAAATATATAGGTCAAGAAGACAAAAATTAATGCTCTGCTTGACTCAATATCATAAGCAACTCTTATAGTAGCAGATCTTTTAAACAAACTTGGATTATAGGTTCATCGCCATCCTAACCCATAACCTTTGGGATGGTTCAAAAGGGAGACAAAGATAAAGGTAACCAAACAATGTAAAGTTAACTTTTCTATTAGTATTGATTTTATTAATGAAGTAGAATTAGATGTAGTTCCACTTAATGTATGTGGGGTTTTGTTTGTGAGTCCCTACATGTGTATGAGAAATGCAATCTTCATGCAAATAGATAACCATTACACCTTATTAAGGATTAAAAATTCTTCATCAACAATGCACACAAAGGCAAGTCGAACCTTTCACTAGTAAATGCCAAGCAAGCCACGAAATTTATTAATTCTAGTAAAAAGTGTATTTTATTATTCTTAAGTGAAAATTAGTCTATAAAAAAGTCAATGAGAGTAAAGGAACCCCTAAATTGTTGCACTAGGGAACAACAACAACAACTGGAGGAGTTTCTACAAACATACATGGGATTCTTTTCAAACCCTAAAGGGCTACCACCCAAGAGGGAAGTGGAGCATGAAATCCAATTGTTTCCAGTATCTCCATTGCCAAATATTAGGCTATATAGATAGTTCATTATGGAAGCTAGTGAAGTGAAGAACCAATTATAACCCTTGATTAGGTAGGGGGTTATTCAACCAAGTACCTCACCATGTGGGTCATCTATCATAATTGTGCCAAAGAAGGGTGAAATTTGGCGAATATGCATTGACTACATAGTTTTAAACAACATTGCACTCAAGAATAAGTACCATATGCCCAATATTGATGACCTATTGGATCAATTGCAACAACAAAAATACTTCACCAAGCTTGATTTAAAATTAGGGTATCATAAAGTTTGAGTCGAAAAAGAATCTACCTAGAAGATCACCTTCAAAACTAGACAAGGTTTGTATGAGTGGTTAGTCATACCATTTGGTCTATGCAATGCACCAACTATGTTCATTAGATTAATGAATCATATACTTTACCCATACCTATATTCATTTGTTATTGTTTATTTATATTATATGTTGGTATACAATGCTACCTTAGAGGAGCACATCTCACATTTGACATAGGTGCTAGAGACGTTTAAGAAGCACCAAGTGTTGGACAATCCCAAGAAGTGTGAATTTCCATAGCAATATTTGGTGTATTTAGGCCATGTGATTAGTGGAGGGGAGCTTAAGATAGATCCTACAAAGATGGAGGTCATCATGAAGTGGTTTATTCTTACAAATATTTGGAGGTTAAGAGTTTTTTGGGGTAGCACAATACTTGAGAAAATTCATATCTTCATTTTAAGCACTAGTTGTGCCACTCCATGCCATAACAGAAAGCAGAAAGAGTTTCCAGTGAGAGAAGGGTCAACAAGAGGCATTTGAATATATGAAAAGGAAAATAATTCAAGCATCAGTTATTGTATTACAAAATGATCCAGATTGGATCAATATATTGTTTTCCATCCATCTCGATGCATTTGGAGTGGAAAAAAAAGGAGGAATCAACTCACGGAACCGTTTTTACCAGCGAGACCACGTTTGGCAAAACAGGTTTTGAAACCTCCCAGGAGCATTTTGAGGCATCAACTAATGTTTTTTGGGGGTAAAACGTTTCCATTTTAGTGTTTCACCATCTCATGCTATTCTACACACAGATATCTTTCCAATGACGCAAGAAGCACATTAATTAAAGTCTATATGCAAAAGTTATGCCACTCAGAAGTTAACCTTCATGCTTTCACACCTATAGTTTGGGAGGATGTAGCACTAGCCCCCATTATTCATGGAAAAGGGGCTAGCCATGTGATTATGATGTAATTTACTCTAGAATATCCTATATTATAACTCTAGTTAAGAGTTGATGTAGTCAAAATTAACCATTAGTAGGCTATCAGGTTCTGTTATAACTGGGCCACTAGGAGGAAGAGGCATTCCATTCTTTCAAGAGAATTTTGTTCCATAGTTGAACAAACATAGACATGAGAGGTAGGAGGTAGAGCACACAGAGATGATTTGTGCACTATAGTATACCACGAACCACAAACATTTCTTCTTTGTACATGCAACCATATTTCTAGACAGAGAAAGAGAGCGAAGCAACCTAACCTTCCAAATGGGTTTTATCCTAAAAGCGTTTCCCAGAGAACATATCTTGTGTCTTATGTCTATGTGTGAGATTTTTTCACCGTTCTCTACTTTTATGCATAATTTCTACTTGCATGCATGCACTAATTATAGTTAATTTTACAAATCTTGAAGTCTAATAACACTATAATAGTGTAGGATTTTCATATTTTTAATATAACATTTTCATATATCTTGTGATGAACTATCTAGTTGAATATCCACCACAATTTACAAATCACAAAAATTGCAACAACCCTTCTAAGTGGAGACAAAATTGAGTAGTATGCCATTCATGTCGTGTTGATGCGGGGAGGAAGGCCTGTATGCTGCCATTTTGAAGTATATCATGGGGTGATTCTCAACTACCCTACATATGAAAAATAGCTCTATGCCCTAGTAGAAGCCATCAAAAAGTGGAGAACTTATCTGATGGGTAAAGCATATGTCATCCACAAAGAGAACAGGCCACTACAATACCTATAAGCCCAAAGTAAGTCACAACAAGCTAGGTATTACAAGTGTATGGGGTTCTTATAGTAGTTTCATTCAGTGAACAAGTACAAGAAGGGAAACATAAACAAGTTGGTTGGTGTGATTTTAAGCCCCCTTGTAAAAAATCACTGCTTTGGGAATATTGATGCATATGTAGCCTTTCACCCATGATGCATATAAGGAGGGATATATAGAGGATAAGGATATCAAGGAGGTGTATCAACAACATAGAGGCAAATTCATGTGAACAATGGTGATAACATAATTAACTATCATATCCATAATGGGTTACTATGTATGTTGGACAAATTATGGGTTCCTAAAGTTGAATGACTATAGTTGATGAGAGAGGCTCACACCTCCAAGGTTGCATGGAATTTTGGTGTTAGGAAGACAATTGCCAATTTGCATAGGTATGTGTATTGGCCTAGGATGTAAGAAGATATAGCTAGGTTCAGTAGAGGATGCATACTTCGTTGTATCAACAAGCCCAGTAATAGGAAACAATGTCTGTATCATCCCTTACTTGTACTCACTTGTCATTGGGAAAGCATTTCCATGGATTTTGCAAGAGGTTTACTAACTATCAAGAAGGGATATGACCACCTATTTGTGGTAGTTGACATGTTTAGTAAGATGTGAATTCTCATACCCGGTAAAACACTATCAAGGGGCAAGAAGCACCAAACTTATTTTTTGAATAGTTCTAGGTGAACTTTGGGATACCAAGGAGTGTAGAAATTATGTAGATTTGCAACTGGTCATGAATTTTTAATCAAAATCATAAGACACAAACCTACTCTATTGCTATGCGGAATTCAATTCACAATTTAGAACATCAATCACAAACGTGCAATGAGAAATAACACGCATGCAAAAACTATTTTTCTAGGGGAAAGCAATTTGCTAAAAACCCCTATGCCTTCTTGCATTAATCTGATGAATAGAGATGTATTACAATTACTTTGCTCAACTGAGCACAACCTACAAATGAATAACCTATCTCTCTGCTCATTGAGAAGATCTCACCCAAAATTAGTCAATTTTTTCCTCTTCTTGAGCCCCTATTTCCTTATGCAATTCTTGAGGAAATTAGGCCCCTATTATTTAGGAAATTCCTCAAATTGATTGCTCAATTCCCAAGGTTGATCATCTGACTGCATGCAACACTTTTACACTCAAGACTAGTCTACAGCTGATGTTACACTGCCTTTGAATCTCAACCACAACTGGGGAACTCAAATTCTCTACATGCATTAGCAATTTTGGGTTGATTGATCAGTTAACTAGAAGATCACTGAGTTTTACTAAAGTCCCACTACACAACTAACCTTCCACTAGTTCCTCCAATAGTTGGAATTAGTTTAACTGAAAACAACTTGAAATAGTTGGCCTTGTTTGCTACAAATTAGCAATCACATGTGATTAACTGAACTCTAACTCATCCAAATCGAATTTAATGAATAAATTGGGTGACACAAGCCATGTCACACAAGTTAATTGCATCCAAGTTGTCTGTTGATGTGGAAATTCAAATATTCTCAATTTAATCAAGGCAAAATCAAATTGAGAATTTCTTGCTAAATTTTTCAACACCCCCTCTCAACAAGAAAGCGATTACCAACCACCCCTATCTTGCACCTGTGGAACTCAAAATTCCCTCTTGACAAGGCCTTTGTCAAATGGTCAGCATCTTGTTCCTCTATCGAAATGTATTGTAGCAACATTATTCGCCTCTGCACACAGTCCCATAAATGGTGATATTGAATATCTATATGCTTGGATTGATCATGAAATACAGGATTCTCAGAGTGCTTGATTCAACTATGATTATCACAGTATATCACAGTGTAATCCATCATTTGACCAAATAGTCCTACAAGTATCTTTCTCATCCAGATCACCTCACATGTTTCTTTACTTGCAACCATGTATTTTACTTCTACCGAGATGAGTGCCATAGATATTTGCTTCCTATTGTACCAGGAATTAGCTGTGGACCCAATTACATTGAAAACTCCAGTTGATGTACTCTTTCAGTATGATGGACTCTCCACCCAATCTGCATATTTGAAGCCACATAGATTCACTCCCTTTGTCTGTCTATACCATAGTCCAAACTAGATAGTGCCTCTGAGGTACAATAAAACATGCTTACTTCCTTTCCAAAATAATTTCGTTAGCATAATCATGTCTTGGCTCAGGGGTTGACTGCATAGCACATATCTGGTCATGTGCTTACAAGATACATTAAGGAACCTATTAACTACTGATAAATAGTGGCCTCCACTTCCTCACCTAAAGTGGCATCCTCCTTCCTCCAGTTGGTCGCTAGAGGTGTCTCCATGGGTTTACAAATATCCATGCAGAATCTTTATAGTATCTCATTTTCATACTTTCCTTGAGACACAAATAGTTCCCCATCGCCTTGCCATACTTCCAACCTGAGGAAGTAGTGCATGAGACCCATGTCCTTCATTTCAAATTCCCTTGCAAGGTCCTCCTTGTAAGATCTGATCAACTACTCATCACCAGTTAAAATCAAATCATCAACATATAAGACAATAATAAGCAATTTACCTTCTACCAAGATGTGATAGAGGTTTGCATCTGCTTCACTTTTGGTGAAGCCCAAACCAGTGAGATAGTTGTCAATCCTAGTGTACCAAGCATGGGGTGCTTGTTTGAGACCGTACAACACTCACTTGAGTCTGCACACATGAGAATCTCGATCAAATGTCTCAAAAACCTTTGGTTTCTCAATGTAAACCTCCTCCTCAATAACCCCATTGAGAAATGTTGTCTCTACATCCATCTAGTGGATCTTCCACCCCATCTGTGCATCCAAAGCAAGATTTTCTCTAATGGATGAATACCTTGCTATAGGAAAAAAGATCTCCTCGTAGGCAATTCCCTCAACTTGAGAGTACCCCTTGGCCATAAATGTGGCCTTATACTTCTTTATGCTTCCATCTGTTGCATGCTTAACCTTGAATATCCATCTTGAACCCAAAATTGATTTATATGTTGGTCTTCAGACCACTTCCCAATAACTGTTCTTTACAAAGGATTCATGTTCCTCCATCATTGCATCAACCCATATAGGTTTCTCTACTGCTTCCTCAAAATAGGATGGCTCAGTCTCTACAAGCTTAGTAATTAGAGCCATGTAGACAGTGTACTTCTCAGGCGACCTCCTTTACCAGTGTAAATTTGAAGGAGCTCCCACATTCTCCCTTGCATATGGCACAAGTCTATTAACTTCCCTAGCTCTTTTTCTGCCTTCTCTGGATGATTCTTCTTGAGTGGATGTCTCCACTCTCTACTCCTCAACTTGTAGTTGCTCCAAAACTTCCCGAGGCTCCTCCTTTGGAGATAAAAGTTCCTCTTTTAGTGGGATCTTAAGCTCCCTCTCAAGAGAGAATTGCATCACTTTCTCCTCATCAAACTTTACATCCCTTCACACAATTGTCATTCTGAGGGATGAAAAGTACACATGATAGTTGTGAGGAACTTCTGTGTAACCCACAAATACCCCCAACTTTGTTGTCGGCTCAAACTTCTTCCTTGGTTGTTTAGAGACATGGTAGTAAGCAAAGGCTCCAAAAATCTTGAAGTGTGACACATCTGGCTTCCTCCCCGAGAAATCCTCCTTCGGTGTAATCATACCAAGAATCCGATGAGGACTCTGGTTCTGCAAGTAGACTTTTGTGTTGCATGCCTCAGCCCACAAATGCAAAGGTAGGCCTTGGTCATGTAACATAGCTCTCATAGCTCCCACAATGCTACGATTCTTTCTCTCAGCCACCCCATTCTACTATGGGTTGTGGGGTGCTGTCAGCTCTCTTTGAATGCCTTCTTTTGCACATAAATTTTTGAATTCATTTGAAACATACTCACCTCCATTATCGCTCCTGAGAGCCTTCACCTTCTTACCGGTTTCTTTCTCAACTAGTGCCTTGAATTCTACGAACTTGGAGAATGTCTCATCTTTATTCTGCATGAAGAAGATCCAGCACTTCCTTGAGAAGTCATCAATAAAAATGACAAAATATTTGTGTCTGGTAGTGGAGGCTATCGAGAAAGGTCCACAAACATCAGAGTGGATCCTTTCCAAGACTGCATGTGCTTTGTTGTCCTGATCATGGAATGTGGATTTTGTGTACTTCCCCAAAGTACATCCTTTGCATACATATTACTTCTCAAGTGCTCCTTTGGGGAGGCCAGTGGTTATTTACTGCATAATCTTCAAGATGCCATGATGCAAATGGCCAAGTATTTTGTGCCAAATTTCACCAACATCGTGGCTCTGCACTTTCTCCGCCTTAGTGCTTAATGTAGCACAATCTTCCACATATAGCTTATATAGGTTCTTCACATGAACCTCGATCTGCTTCATTTTGCCCGTGGTTATGTGTCTCATGAATGATTTCCCTTTGCTGAAGATCACATCATAACTACATCCAAACTTGCAATAGAGATGAGATTCTTCTTTAGACCTAGAACAAACATGACATCCTTAAGTCTAAGAGGGAAGCATGACTCCCTCTGAAAGGTGACTCTACCAATCTTGGTCACGTTGTACCTTCATCCCCCAACTTGATGTGCATCTAGAGATATTTTTCCTCTAAGTCACTGGAAAACTCTCTACACTCTGTCATGTGGAATGAGGCACCAGTGTCCAGGTACCACACGCTCCCCGTCATTGTGCTGGCCATGCATGTGATAAGGGTGAAGTCAAGCTCAAAATGTGAAGCTGAAGCTTCACTTGCTCCTCCTCCTAAGGTCTTCTTGCTTGAATTTTTGTGTGGACACTTCATGGCATAATGCCCGAATTCATGACAGTTGAAGCATTTAATTTTGGACAAATATTTCTTCTTTCCCCCTTGGTTGGCATCCGGTTTGGTTTTAGATTTCTTCCCTTTTCCATTCTTTCCCTTTCCAATCAATGCAAAGTTTTCTTCATCCTCTCCCTTGGATGAAATTCTATATCTAGTATTTCATCTTATTTCCTCCTGTACCAAATAACACCATAAGTGTTCCAAATTCAATAGTTGCTCCCTCTCGTTCACCGAATCTCAGTAGCTATGCCATCTCTTGGGAAAGCCTAGAAGGGCTAAGATTACCAAGTCATCATCTGAAACAATAACACCAACTCCTGCAAGCTCATCACGAACTTGTGTGAACCTGCTTAAATACTATTGAATAGTGTCATTCTTATGCATCTTGATATTTCGAATGTTATCCTTGAGCACCAATTTCCTATGGTCATTGCTATTCTGGAACAGATATGTCAGTGTCTGCGACATTACATAAGGATTTTATTTCCCATGGATATTTGTGACAATGTGGTATTGCACTCCCTCCAAGAATATTCTCCTCGATTTGGCTACATATTTCTTCCATTAGGCTAGGTTCTGGGCATCAGATTCCGTGGTTTTGTAACATATCTCTTGATGTATTCTAGCAAGCCATTATCATCAAGCACCATCTCCACGTGATCCTTCCCTTCAATGAAATTTGAGTTTCCTTCCAAGCAATACTCTAATCTCAGTCCATTGAAGGCCATTCTCCCAACTCTGAAGAGATCCTGCTACACTGAACTGCAAATTCAAACCTCTAGAGAAACAAATTCGAAATTCCTACTCTAATGTGAATCCTACTTTGATACCATGTAGAAATTATGGTGTAGATTTGCAACTACTCATGAAGTTTCAATCAGAATCATAAGAAACTGATCCAAGTGGATGTTGGTGGCCACCTACCTATCCCACTTGGACCCCCATGGCTGTCTCTTTTAATTTTTTAGTTTCCTTAATTGTAGCACATTTAATATTTTTAGCAGTTTTTCGAGTCCTAAACTTCTGGATCCGTTTTGAGGCCCTAAATGACGTTTTTTGGGAAAACTAGGTGGAACATGGGTCCATGGACTGATGTTGCTCTTCCAAAAGTTGTATTCCTCAGATAGATCTTTCTAACGAGCTATTTTTCACGTCAAACGGAGATTGTATGCCAAAGTTACGACCTCGGGAAGTTGATGTACCAATTTACCCAAAACAGGGCCCATAGTTTGGCGCTTCATCTCCTAGGGTTAGGTTTTTGGATGTTTAGGGTTTTCCATTGTTTCTCAACAATAAATAGGCCTTCAAGCCTCATTGTAAAATAGTTTAGAGGCATGTAGCCGTCACATCTCTTCTCAAAGATAAGCTACCATCGCCCTAGCTAATTTATTTCCATTTCTGTTTGTAAGCATATTTCAGTATTTTACATTAATGAAATGAAGTATAATTTCTATTGCATCTTTGTATTTATGGTTATCTCTGTAATTTTTTGTGTTCCTGTTTAAATCTAGATCAGTGGTATCAGAGCAGTCTTCTATTTCTCTGTTTTTCTTTGCATGTCCCTAACGAGGTCAGGATATAGGGAGTTAGGGCTTGAACTGGTCGAACCTTTGCAAGACCAGCCTCGCAAATCCTGACGGCCTCCCATGGCAGATGAAAAGAAAGACGATGGGGTAGGATATCCTATCAAAATCTTTCTCGAAGAAGCCCTCGAGTGACAAAGGAACACGATGATGGAAAACTTTGCCCAGATCCTTCAGCGGCTACCCAGGGGCGACGCATTGGCTTCCAACAGCTACTCTGGAAATGCCACACCCTTTAAGGTACAAGTTAACTTTGAAATCCCCATATTCGAGGGTCAGATAGATGCAGATGTCGTAGATAAATGGTTAAATCTGCTAGAAGGGTATTTTTCTGTTCATGATTTTTCCAGTCGAGAAAATATTATTTTCACTCTTCTCAAAGTAGCCCCCCACGTCAAGGACTAGTGGGAAACCTACTGCGAGTAGAAGGATGAAAGTACGAGCTCAATATTTTCAGCCGCACCCACTTAGAATTCATTATAAGATGCCATCAAGGAGTAGTACTACCCTGTCAAAATCTATGAGGACAAATACATAAAGCGGACCACGCTGCGGCAGGGAAGGGATCAATATGTACCAGAGTTCACAAACATTTTTCATACCCTTCACACACAGTTGGGTATCAAGGACTCTGAGCTGCATTTGGTACTCAAATACTGCAGCTACCTACACAGATACATCCAGGATGAGATGGAGTTCTTGAGCATCTCCTCACTCGGCACAGCGTACCGATACGCTGTCAAAATCGAGCAGAAGTTTAAACAAAAGAAGCGAGACTTTGAATATGTGAATCTGAAGAATAAAGGACAAAGCCAAGGTAGGGTGACCCAAGACAACCCATTGAAGCCGCAAGAATAGAACAACACCATGAAGTCAAAGAGGGACATAGGATAGTGGTGTGAGTTCCATAAGAGCCCCACTCACAACACAAGTGAGTGTCGGACCAAGCAGTCATTGGTGGCTGAGTTGAAAGCTTCAAAATTAGATGCATGTTCTGACCCTGAGTCAGAACCTGACAAGGGGAATGTCAAAGGGAAGCAAATCATTAATGTGGAGCCCAGTGCCATTGTTGCCACCGCAAAGATCCAGAATAATGAGCCCGAAGATCCAGAGGAGGGGGAGCGACTTTTCCACTCATAAATGTGGGTGAAGGGTTTGCCGCTGCAACTCATTGTTAACAGTGGGAGCCAAAAGAACATCATTTCAGCAGAGGTCATGAAGCGGCTGGGACTAACGACCATACCACACCTGCAACCATACAACATCATGTGGCTTCACCAAGGACGAGATCTCTGAGTCCGCCAGCAGTGTCGCCTTCCCTACAGCATCAAGCCCTTCACAGATGAGGTGTTGTGTGATGTTGCACCTCTTGATGTTTGTGATGTACTATTAGGCCAACCATACTTATCGAGGCGACATGTTGTGTATGAGTCAAGGCCTCAGGCTATTATTATTTCTTTGGGTAATTCATTATACAGGATACGGAGGTATCCCCACTTACCTCCACCTCTTTGATCACTGCTAAGAAATGCAGGAAGCTCGTCTCCCAGACTAGGAAATTCATTTTCTATCTAGTTTTCTCCCAAAGTAAGGGGAAGATCGTCGCCACATCCATGACCCCTGCAAAGGTTTCCTCCACACAGCAGCAGTAGCAGATGGATATGGTCATGAAAGCAGACAGGAACATCTTCTCCTCACCCACAGGGGTACCGTTGCACTATCAGGTCAAGCATTCATTCAATTTGACTCCTAGAGCACCTCTACCCAACGGGCTGATATATCGCCACTCCATTCTAGAAAATCCAAAGTACAAGTAGCGACATGATCAGCATCAAGTACCACACAAGTCTCTGGTGCACGACAAAGTCCAGTTGCATTTGCAGAAAGAACGCCTTACAAGAGCCCATCAAAAGATCAAACCACCCAAATATGGTCCTTACACCATTACCAAGGTTGTGGGAAACAATGCTTTGGAGCAAAACATTCCTCCATTCCTTGGCTTGCACTGAGTGTTCAATGTGGACCACCCTCTACCATGCTTCCCACCATTACTGGACACATCAAAGATTGCAGAACAACTCACCAGGGACCAAGTTCAGCAGAAGTTTCCTCATCCCATGGAGGAACTTAACGCAATGGGGACGATTGCTTCCTAAGGGGGGAGGAATGATCCAGGTGGATGTTGGTGGCTACCCACCTATCCCACTTGGACCCCCACAACTGTCTCTTTCAGTTTTTCAGTTTCCTTAATTGTAGCACAATTTACTATTTTTAGCAGTTTTTCGGGTCCTGAACTTCCGAAGCCGTTTTGAGGCCCTAAACGACGTTTTTTGGGAAATTTGGAGAAACATGGGTTCATAGCTTGATGTTTCTCTTCCCAAAGTTGTAGCCCTCGGATAGATCTTTCTAACAAGGTATTTTGCGTGTCAAATGGAGATCGTATGCCAAAGTTACGACCCTAGGAAGTTGATGTACCAATTTACCCAAAACGGGGCCCATAGTTTGTCGCTTCATCTCCTAGGGTTAGGTTTTTAGATGTTTAGGATTTTCCATTATTTCTCAACAATAAATAGGGCTTCAAGCCTCATTGTAAAATAGCTCAGAGGCATGTAGCCATCACATCTCTTCTCAAAGATAAGCAACCATCGTCCTAGTTGGTTTATTTCCATTTCTGTTTGTAAGCATATTTCAATATTTTACATTAATGAAATGAAGTATTATTTCTGCTACATCTCTGTAATTTGTTGTGTTCCTGTTTAAATCTGGATCAGACACAAACCTACTCTACTGCTCTGTAGAATTCAATTCACAATTTAGAACATCAATCACAAACATGAAATGAGAAATAAAACACATGCACATAATATTTTTCCAGGGGAAAGAAATATGATAAAAACCCCTATGTCTGCTTGCATTAATATGAAGAATAGAGATGTATTACAATTGCTTTTCTCAACTTAGCACAACCTGTAAGTGAATAACCTATCTCTTTGCTCATTGAGAAGATTGACCCAAACCTAGTCAATTTTTGTCTCTGCTTGAGCCCCTATTTCCTGTTCAATTTTCTTATTGTTCTATGTTGTATCAGTTACTTTAGCCCAAATTACTTATCTATTAACAATGCATCCAATTATTAGTAGTATAACCAATCATAAGTGTAACTGAAGAAAGAACAATGTATGTAGTGACAAAGAAGACAATTGCATAACCATAAGAGACAGCAGAATGGTCCAAGAGCAGCGAAAAACCCCATAAGGGGAAACCCTTTAAAACATTCTTCTTTAATAGATCGTCATAAAAAGATTTCAGCGGAGAGTACAATGATCCCAATACATATGTTTGCAGTAGATACTAATAAATCATATATACATATATATAGATCTATATAACAGAGATAAACCCAAATCTACTAGATCACTGAAGCCAACTGATGAACCCAAGATCAAAACCCTGGTCACTCTCAAAAAAATTGTCTATGTGCATTTGAAACTCTCTAGACGCTTTCTCTGCCACTATGTGAGGGTCTCTGTAGCTACTCGAAAACTCTCTCTGCCACTGTGTGAGGGTCTCTGTAGCTACTCGAACGCTCTCAGGAAGACCCTGTGCATGTGTTCGGGGTCAAACCCACCAAATATGCTAAAAAACCCTCGAACACTCTCTTCCAGTTGCTATGTGTGTGCCTGGGATGGTCTGGACGCTCCCAAGACTACTTTGTGCAAGCGTCTAGGAACTGACACCTTTAGATCTGCCTCTGAACCCTTGGAAACTCCTTTAAGCCTGTGTACCAACATATAGGTATCTCTCGACGCTCCCATAAGAATGTGTACCGATGTCAAGGGACTAAAAGGCCTAGTTCTGTGTCAGAGTCTAGGGATCAGAAAAAACCCTAAGTCAGAGTCAACCTTACGCCTGTGATTTCAGACCCTTGCGCGAACTCTTTCCATTGAACCTATGCAAACCAAGACAAAAGAGAAGAATAGAAGATGGCTTGATCATTGTGATGAAATGAGCTTGCAGTCATTTCTATTTATAGGATTTTCTAAGGGTTCAATTGGGGTTGAGTCCGACTTAAGCAGTTACCCATGTGGTTAGGGTCGACCCATTCCATAATGCATGTATGAATAAAATAATTCAAAACTTAACTTCCGCTTGACTAAATTGGGTGATCTTTAGGTCAATTTTGGTCCTCTCAAAAAGAGGAATTTAATGCTGATCTTTTCATTGTGGAATTTGACCCTAGTTGCAAAAATTAACACTCCCTCTCAACTAGGAAGAATTCCACCTATCAATATCTGTCAGTTGATCTTCACATCATCCTATAATGCTTTGACTGTCTCTACTCAACTCTATATAAATAAAATTTCTTAGATCTAAAATAAGAAGAATTAGGGAGAAATAACTTCCACCCATACCGATAAATAGGATAACTCATTATAGAGGAAAGCACATCTTCGACCCTAGAATCTCATCGGGGAGCTCATCCTCAACCCGGAATCACAAAAGGGGAGTAACTCTCAACCCAATCCTATTGCCTACCGATATTCCCATCAATGATTCTCAATTGTCATGTGGTAGAACAACTGCATCATAATCACCTTTGGTTGTACACTCTCAATTCGTTGGCCAAATAAGGAGCGGTATTCCCAACAAGCCCTAATTGTGGGTATGATGCCAACTGGGGTATACTCTGCAAAGGCCAAATAGGGGAGAAACATTCTCTGACCCTATAAAGACAAGGGAGCATCATTCTTCAACCTTATGGGTAACAGATAGGGGAGTACCTTATTTTCCAGAGATCCCTCAACCCTAGGAGCCCTCTATCTCGATTCCTCACACTGGGAGCTCAAACAAGGTAGGAAGAGTTGGCTCAGTGTCCTGGTTAAGAATTGCCCCTTATCCAAAGGGACCACATATATCAGTCCAATCTTCTCTCTAAAGACCAAGAACTTTCCCTTTGGTAATTCCTTAGTGAGAATATCTTCAATCTATTCATCTGTCGATATGTCATGAAGTCTGACACTTCCTCTATGCACCATGTCTCGAATAAAGTGATATTGAATCTTAATAGGCTTGGACTTGTCATGGAAAATGATTTTTTCTGCCAAATAGATTCCACTCTTGTTGTCGCAGTATATCATTGTAGTATCTAGGACCTGCTCAAATAGCTCTCCAAAGAGCTTTCTCAACCAAATTGCTTCGCATCTATCCATGCTAGCATCAATATATTCTACTTCGACGATGCTCAATGCTACAAAATTTTGTTTCCTGCTCATCCTGAATATCATGGAAGATCCAAGGCTAAAACAACATCCAAATGTACTCTTTCTATCAATAACATTTCTGACCCAGTCATCATCAATGTATCCATGAAGTTGAACATCTTTACAGAATATCTCAGGCCAAGTGTGATCAACCCATGCAAATATCTCAATATGTGTTTGGCAGCTATCCAATGTGCATGGAGGGGTTTAGTCATGAATTGACTCAATGTGTTTACTGCATAGCATATGTCTGGATAGGTGTTCACAAGGAACATTAGATCCCCAATCAGTTGTCTATACTTGGATGGATTTTCCAAGTCTGGTCCTGCAGCTTCTCCACATAACTTCTTGAAGTTCATTTCCATTGGTGTAACCATGGATTTACATTCAGTCATTCCAAATCTTTCCAGTATCTTCACAACATATTTTCCTTGTGAAAGGAAAATCTCACCAAGCCTTTGCCACATCTCAAGGCCTAAAAAGTAGTGCATAAGAACAAGGTCTTTCATCTCAAATTCAGAGGCTAGCTTCCTCTTGCGCTCATTCAACAGAGGCTCACTACTTGTCAAGAATAGATCATCAACATATAAAACCAAAATAAATGGCATACCTTGGACAACCTTGACGTAGAGGTTGGGACCAACATTTCTTCTTGTGAATCCCAACTTCACTAAGTAATTGTCAATGTGTGCGTACCAAGCTCAGGGAGATTTATTCAAACCATACAATGGCTTCTTCAACCTCCAAACATGTGTTCTTCGATCTTCTACTTCAAATCCCTATGGTTGTTCAACATATACTTCTTCATGTAAAATTCCATGAAGGAATGCAATCTTTACATCCATCTGATGAAGAGTCCATCCCTGACTCGCAGCAAGGGAAACTATAGAACGAAATGGTTGTATATCGAGCCATAGGAGTAAATATGTCATCATAATCTTCCCCCTCTTTCTAAGAAAATCCTCGAGCTATGAACCTTGCTTTGTATTTCTCAATGTTGCCATCAATTCCATGTTTGATCCTGAAAATCCATTTTGAAGTCACAACAGACTTCCCATTCGATCTAGGTACAACATCCCATACATCATTTTTCACAATCGATTCATATTCCTCAGCCATAACATCCTTCCAAACTTGTTCTTTTACAACATCTTCGAATGAGGATGGTTTGAATTGAATCATAGTTCTCATGGCTACAACATATCCCTAATATCTGCATGGTTTCTTTCTTTCTCTGAATGATCTATGAATGGGAACATTTCTTTTAGCATTTTGTAAAGAATCACGGAGCCAAAGTGGTAATTTTCTAGCAGGAGGATCACTTAGAGGAGGATCTAATGGATCCATAGGCTCCAAGGTATCATCATCAATATTGGACTTGGGTATAGAAGGACCATCTAGAATATCCCAATCATCATTCTCTTTCTTAGGAGGAGGAGGAAAAGGAATATCTCTTGCTTTTCCAAGAGCTGCATCTTCATCAAATGTTACGTCCCTGCTAATTCCGACCTTCCTCTGACCAGGAATATATATTCAATATGCTTTAGAATTTTCATAATAACCCACAAACATACTTTTTCTTCATGTAGCTTCCAATTTGTTCCTTTTGTCCTTCGACGCATGAAAATATACAGGGCATCCAAATACACGAATGTGGCTAATATCAGGCTTGATACCTGTGAATATTTCTTCAGGGGTCTTATTTTCTAATGCTAGATGAGGCACCTTTTTTTGAACATATACAACAGTAGATGTAGCTTGGGCCCAAAGGAACTTTAGCACCTTTTGATCACGAAGCATGGCACAAGCAGCTTCTACTATAGACTCATTCTTCCTTTCAACCAAACCATTATGTTCATGAGTATATGGCACAATCATTTCCTTCTTGATCCCTTCTTTCTTACAAAATTTTATGAATTCTTTTGACATGTATTCCCCTCCATTGTCGGGCATGAAGACTTTGATTCTCTTTCCTAATTGATTTTCGATCAAGGCATTGAATTCCTTGAATATTTCAAAAGCTTCATCCTTGTGTTTAAGGTAGTATATCCATGTCTTTCTTGAGAAGTCGTTAATAAAGGTGATGTAGTAGAGATGACCACCAACAGAATGTACAGGCATTGGACCACATATATCATAATGAATGAGATGGAGGATGTCAATTGTCTTTTTCTTATTAGAGGGAAATGGTCCCCTTGTTTTCTTTCCACTTGGACAACCTGGACAAACTCCAACATGACGAGCTTGAACATCAGGGATACCTAAGACCAATTTCTTCAACTTCAAAAGTACATCCTAGTGTAGATGATCCAGCTTGTAGTGCCATAACTCACTCAGATGATTGGTATTATGAACCAATGATGGAAAAGGTCTTCCAGTGAATTTATAGAGTCCTTCAAATCTTGATCCTAATGTGAATGCATCTCTCATAGGTGCATCAACAGGGTAGGTCAAAACTTTTCCTTTGATGAAGGAAACCCTCATCCCTTTATCTTCCAATGTTGATATAGATACCAAATTCTTTATTAATCCCGGTGCATACATAACATCATGCAACAAAATCGAATCGATTCCCCAGAATTCAACTGAAATTTGACAAACCCAAATCCTTTTACAGGATGAGTGGATTTGTCTCTAAGAATGATCTTCAATTTAGTTTCCCTCTCTAATAGATTAGAGAGGAATTCCTTGTATCCATAGAAATGGTGAGTGGCCTCACTATCAACCAACCAACTATCCCACGAATCTAGTGGAGAAGAAATAGTAAGAGCATAAATAAGAATGTATTTAAATTTATTTAAAACATTACTTTCATACTTGGGATCCCTTTATTTCTTTTGAGGAGGATGATCTTCTTCACGGTTGCTTGAGGAGTCTCTTCTTCTTCTTTTATATTTTCTATCATGATTATTTCTTTTATTTTCTTTCCCTATTTTGTTATTGTAGTTGCCTCTAGTGTTGTAGCGTGCCTCTTTCTCTTCTTGGGACAGTCACGAGCATAATGACCTGTCTTGTGGCAGTTGAAGCATTCAATATGAGATAATGATATGTCATTCCTTTTCTTTTCTTTTTGAGAAGGAGGATTCCTTGATGGACCTCCTTTTTCCATGAGTGATATATGCAGCGGGCTCTCCCTCTTCATTCTTTTGAATCCTTCCTCTTGCTATCTTCCTTGATTCTTCTTGAGTGAGATTCCCGACAATTTCATCAAATGATTGAAGGACGTTGATGTTGCTAATTGTAGTAATGAAGGTTTCCCAAATAGAAGGGAGACCTCTAAGAGTCACAACTACTAGCTCCTTGTCGTGCACATTTTCTCCAACTCTCTGCAATTGATCTCTAAGGAAAGAGATCCTCATAAATTAGGATTAAACAACTTCTCCTTTGTTCATCTTGATTTCCTTGAGTTGATATTTCAAGGTGATGATCTCATTCAAGTTGTTGATTTCATACATGTCAGTTATCTTGTCATACATATCTTTAGACTTTCTTAAATTCCCAACATATGCAAGTCAATGATATTGTAAACCATCAACTATAATTTGCTTTGCTTTAGACTCACATTTCTTGTACTTGTTCTTGAGGGAAGTGGAAGCATTTTCTGGAGGCTCAAGCATCCTTCCTTGTATGTATTCCAGCACATCCTTGTTGTCATCTATGATCTCCAATTTTACTTTCCATGCAACAAATCTTGATGCATCACCCAACTTTTCATGCTTCTTGAAGGTAGAGGATGACTTCTTGACGTTGACTAGGAAATATGCTTTATGAAAATGAGGGCTTCAATGCTTGTCTTATTTTGGGCTTGTCCTTCACCTCAGCTCCTATACCATGTTAATTTTTTTTATTGTTTTATGTTGTGTTAGTTACTTTAGCCAATTTACTTCTTTATTAACAATGCATCAAATAATTGGAAATATAACCAATCATAAACATAACTGAAGAAAGAATAATGTATGAAGTGAAAAAGAAGACAATAGCACAACCATAAGAGATAGCAGATTGGTCTAAGACCAAGGAAAAATCCCACAAGGGGGAAACCCTTTCAAATATTCTTCTTTAATAGATCCTCATACAAAGATTTCAAAAGAGAGTACAATGAGCCCAATACATATGTTTGCAATGCATACTAACGAATTATATCTACATATCTATATAATAGCAGAGATAAACCCAAATCTACCATATCACAGAAGCCAACTAATGAACCCAAGCTCAAAACCCTGCATGATCTCAACAAAAGTGTTTGTGTGCATCTGAAACTCTCTAGACACTCTCTCTTCCACTATGTGAGGGCGTCTATAGCTGCTCAGACACTCTCAAGAAGACCTGTTGCGTGCGTCCACAGTCAAACCCACCATATCTGGTAAAAAACCCTCAGACACTCTTTTCTAGTTTCTATGTGTGCGTCTGGGACGGTCTGGACGCTCTTAGGACTACTTTGTGTGAGCATCTGAGGACTGACACATTCAATGTTGCCTCTGAACCCTTGGATGTTCCCTTAAGCCTCTGCGCCAATGTCTAGGGCTCTCTGGACACTACCATAAGCCTATGTGCTAGCGTCAAGGGACTAAAAGGCCCAATTATGTGCCAGCATTTGGGGATTAAAAAAAACCTAAGTCAAAGTGAGCCTTACACCTATGATTTCGAACCCTTCCACGAACTCTTTCTGTCAAATTTGTAGAACCAAGACAAAAGAGAAGAATAAAATATGGCTTGATCATTGTGATGAAATGAGCTTGAGATTGCTTCTATTTATAGTCTTTTCTGAGGGTTTACTTGGGGTTAAGGCTGACCTAAGGAGTTACCCATGTGGTTAGGTCTGACCCATTCCATAATGCAAGTATGAATAAAATAATTCAAAACTTAACTTCTGCTTAACCAAATTGGGTGATCTTTAGGTCAATTTTGGTCCTCTTGAAAACACAAATTTAATGCAAGCATCATCTCGTTCATCTGAGTCGACCATTGTGGAATTTTACCCTAGTGGAAAAATTAACATTTCCTTGTGCAATTCCTAAGGAAATTAGGCCCCTATTATTTAGGAAATTCCTCAAATTGATTGCGCAATTCCCAAAGATGATCATTTTACTGCATGCAACACTTGCACACTCAAGACTAGTCTACAATTAATGTTACACTGCCTTGGTATCTCCACCACAGCTGGGGAACTAGAATTTTCTACATGCAATAGCTATTTTGGGTTGATTGATCAGTTAATTGGATGATCACTGAGTTTGACTGAAGTCCCATTGCACAACTGACCTTCTGCTACTTCCTCCAACAATTCGAACTAGTTTAACTGAAAACAACTTGAAATAATTGACCTTAATTGCTACAAATTAGTAATCACGCATGCTTAACTGAACTCTAACTCCTCCAACTTGAATTTACTGAGTAAACTAGGTGACACAAGCCATGTCACACAATTTAACTGCATCCAAGTTGTCTATTGATGTGGAAATTCAAATTTTCTCAATTTAATCAAGACAAAATCAAATTGAGAATTTCTTATTGCATTTTTCAACAAGAAGCATTGTTTTAGACAGGCACATTAAATTTCTCAACGCATTTTAGACTACATTGTGGGAGAAGATGGACAAAAAAATTAAATAGGTCTATAACATTCCATCCATAGATAGAAGGTGAAAAAAATAGGAAAAAGGACTTTGGTACAAATTTTGAGGGGTTACAATTAGAAGCATTCAAAGACCTAAGATGAAAATACAGTTTGCATGTAGCACTCCAACAACAAAGAAACTCATACTTCAACATGAAAGTCACTATTTGAGATTGGTTTTGGATATTTTCCACCTTCACCTTTAGATCTTGTATATGGGAAACAAGGAGGAGTGAAGGAGGATCTCATAGGGGATGCTTTAAGAGCAAAAAAATGTTGAAAAAATCAAGTAGATTCATTTACAGGTATAGGAGGGGTTGAAGAAGTCATAGGAAAAATACTAGGCTAGGCATGATCAATAAAAGATAGAGAGCTTACTTAGAGTGGGAGACAAAGTATGGTTATAGTTGAACAAGGAGAAGCTATAGGGTCCTAGTAAAAAAAAGAAGGCTTTGTTATATGGTCATTTTAAGAACTCAGAAAAGGTGGGAGATAATTCCTATAACCTCAATCTACACCTATACATGCACATTTACTCAATAGTGAATGTGGAAAATATAAAACTTTATGATCCTTCCATGTTGGATCAAGAAGAGGAGTAGGTCATACCTTCCATAGAGGATTTAGCATCAAATGCTAAAGTAGAGTTAACAAAAGATAGAATTTTGCAGAAGAGTTATAGAACTAGAACACTGAGGAAACATCATCTTTGTTAGATTGGGTTTAAAGGAAAACTTTTAGGCAAGACTAAATGGTACTCTAGGGAGAAGGTAGAGGAAAATTTTTCTCACTTCATTCGGTAAAATATTTTCTAGACCCTACCAATATGGGAAGGTACAATCTAGATTGGATCATTATATTATGCCACCCATCTTGATGCTTTTAAAGTGGAAATTTGGAGGAACCAACATTCATTGTTATTTTATTGAGGGTCCCAATTTGGAAAATTAGGGGTAAAAAACTTTAGGAGCCATTTTTGAGGCCTTAAATGACCACTTTTTGTGGTCTTTAAATATCATCCCTTACATGTATGCACTTGTCCTTGGGAAAACATTTCCATGGATTTTGTGGGTATTGGAATCAACTAGAATGTAATGAATTCAACTTTTATTAACAAGGACGTACATATAAATACAACATTGAAACCATTGGATTCAACTTCCAAGGTTTCTTGGACTTCTTGTAATTTTTCACCATAACCCTAGTGGATTAGGTGTCCAACATTCCCCCCTAATCCGAATGGGTGTATATGAGTCCAAGAAGTTAGGTGAAATACAAAAATGCAAAAATGCATGGCAAACAATGGCTTAATGTGCTCTCTAAAATGGTGGTTTAAGGAGGAACACAAATCAATGGTGGTTTAAGGAAGACCACAAACTAAATGAGGTAGAAAAACTTGAGGTCTCTACCTATGGTGGTTTAAGTCTAAGCTCCAACTCTATAACTAAACCTTGAAGCAGTTCTTAGAACAATTCTGAATCTAGCCAGAATTTGAAGTCTTTTACTAGTGGAAGTGATCCCTGATAATGGTTTGAAGATGACCACAAACTAATGTCGGTTTGAAGATGACCAAAAATTTATGTAGAAAAAACTGAAGTTTTTCACAGGTGGTGATTTAAGGCAAGACACCAACCAAAATGGATGCTCATGGAGCATAAATCTATCAAAGGCTACAAATTTGAATTTGGTTATGGCTGATTATGGCTCTAGGCTCTGGTAATTGGTTCTAGTTCAAAATGTGGCTCAGGCTCGCTTAATAAATATTTGAAGTAAGTAATTGACCATTAATTCCCCCCTTCTAGATATGAGGTGAGTGTATAAAGAAAATTTTGCTACAATATCTGTTAATACTCAAGATTAGGTTATGTGGTTTGATCGATATATCTTCTTGGTTGTTGAAGACCATTGCTAAGAAGTGACCCATCCAAGGTGAATATTCATTCTTTCAAGAGTCTTGTTTCTAGAGCATTTATTTGAATGATGAGTGTGCTTACCACAATGTTCCCAATGGAAAAGATCAAAACAATGATCTTTCACATGGCCAACTCAATCACAATGTTCACATCTCACAATCTATTGTGGTTGTGGAACAAGAGAAAGTGAAGATGAATGGATGGGCTTGGAATAGTCTGGAATATGGAAGGATACATCCTTGTCATATCCAAGACCAGTTATTTTATATTTTTTAACAACTTCTTCCCAAGGCCTAATGATGGGCTTCGGAAGTGCAAACCGAACTTCTACATCTTTATGAAAATCTACCTCTAAAATGACCTCATAAATATGATTAATCTTTGATTGTCAATGGGAGTTAGACTAAAAAAGGGAGTTGTGTTGAACAAGAAATAGTACATAATCATGACTCTTCTATTGCATTTCATCGTGTATTTCATCTTGTTGTAGTTGAGAGTGTCCTTGATTATTTTTGTTGTGTTATGAATAGTAGAGAGTAATAGAGTGTTCAGTGACTATAATACATTAGTAATTCAAGCCATTTTGTAAGTGTTGAGAAATGGAAACAAGAAATCCCAGTTTAATTTGTCCTTGAATTAAACTAATAATTAAAATTGAATTCTATTCTCATAGCAACTTGTAAATAGTTAATTAAGTTTAATTAACTTAATTAGCTCAGGAATTTTGAGTTGGAAGTATTTCTGAAGTCATGTATATGTTTTCCCTAAGGTTTAGGGGTCTAGTATGAGTTTAAATTGAGTTGGAAATTAAATCACTCAGTTTATTGAATTAAGTTCAATTAAATTAGTTCCAAATGGTTTGAGGAACTAATAGAGGACTAACAGTCAGTTGGTGCACTAGTGCATCGACTAGTGCTACTCCAGTTAACTGAACATTCCCTCATCAGAAACTCATGCATGTCGATTCTGAGAAAGACCCAGTTAAGACTAGAGTGCAGGGACAGTGTACTATCAGTTGTATTATTTACTGGAGTGTAAATATCATGCATGCATCATAGATCGATCCTATGTTTGGATTGCACAGTTTTGGAAGCATGAATTCCCTGTAAATATGAGCTATTCATCCTAGGAATTATAAGAGATTAGGGGCTTGGAGAGCTGCATAATTAGCTAAGTGTTGGCCAAGAGCTATCTTGTGAGCTGAAAGAGTTGAGCATACTTGTGCGGAATTGTTCTAGTGAGAACAAACTTTGTATCTTCACTCATATTTCTGATATATGCAATATAGATAGCAGGGTTTTTAGCAATGGTTTTCCCCATATACATTTTGTGTTATGTGCCATTGATTTATCTTCTTCTTGTTCTTATTGTTTTCATCAATCTATTGGCTTACGCTAGTTGAAAGTGGAAGTAGATTCTTGTCCTGTGCTTTACTACATTGCATGAGCTTGTGAATCTACAAGATTCTCTACATGGTATCAGAGTTGAGAATAGTATACTAGAGAAGATTTCAAAGTTTTGAGTTTTGGGTTACAGGTGAAATTCGAATTTGCAATACATACTTCAGGATCGACAGATGGCATTCTATGGTTTGTGGCTCGAGTATGCCTTGGAAGGAAGCTAGAATTTTATAGCCTAGAGGGACAAAATGGAGGTTGTGCTAGAGGATAGTGGCTTGAAGGAATTTGTTAATCAAGAAAATCCTAAGCCCACAACATCGGATGCATAGAATTTGGATGAATGGAAGAAGTATGTGGCGAAGGCGAGGCGGATAATCCTTGAGGGAGTTCGAGACCACATTGTCTCGAGTATCCATGGCAAGGAAACTATGTATGCTATGTGGAAAACATTGATGGACTTGTATCAGAACAACAGTGACCAAAGGAAATTAGCACTGAAGGACAAACTTCGAAAAATCAAAATGGAGAAAGGCGAGACAATTCCAAAATGCTTCACCAAGTTCACTCAGTGTCGTGATGAACTTGGAAGTGTTGGAATCACGGTTGTCAGGGATAATATGGTGAGTCTTGCTCTTCTAGGACTCCCAAATAGTTAGCATAGTTATCAGAACTTTTTCAATGGTCAGGAGAAGCTGTCGGATTGGGAACGACTGTGGTCGGATTTGATGCAGGAGGAGATAAGGAGGAACACTAGGGATGGCTCTTCATTAAAGAATGGTGATGAAGAGAACTATGCCTTAATGATTAAGGTGAAGAAGGGGAAATGGAAAGCTTCCCATTCCAAATCGAATTCTTATCATGGAGGTAAGAAGAAAGACATGACGAAAGTTAAGTGCTTTCATTGTCATGAGTTGGGCCATTTTCTACAAATTGTCCACTCAAGAAGTCCAAGAAGAAGTCCTCAAGAGGAGTGGTAGGTGAGGCTTTGGCCTCTCAATTCGAATTGGACTTTTCCCTCATTTCATGCATGGTATCATCAATGATGAGAAGTGTATGGTACTTAGACAGTGGAGCTTCATTCCACATGACTGGTGACAAAGAGTTATTCAGTGACCTGGAGGAGAAAGATCTCCAGATGCATATCAAGATGGGTGATGATGGGAAGTATAGTGTTACTGGATTGGGCATGATTACTTTTCAGAGGGAGCATGGGGCTCCACTCACCTTGAAGAATGTTATGTATTTTCCTAGGCTAAAGAAGAACTTGGTATTTGTTGCCATGCTTGAGGATAGAGGCTATGATGTCATCTTCTCGAAAGGAAAGGAGTTCCTTTGACACATAGCCACGGGTCAAGTAAAGAAGATAGGGATTTAGGTGAAGAATCTCTATAAGCTGGAGGTAGAGGAGTGTGTTTCTTTGAGCACAAAATCAGAAAGGGTGTAGAGTTGAGACATTGGCGAGTTATGGCACAGGCAATTGGGCCACTTGCATCATGGGGCTTTGAAGATATTGTAGCAGATCTCTACTATTCTTCCCAAAGGTACGCTTGAGCAAGTTGATACATGCAAGGGGTGTACTTTGGGAAAATACAACAAGTCTTCCTTTCACGACAGAGACAGTCGAGCAAAGGCTATTCTAGAACGAGTCCATTTATATGTGTGTGGACCATCCTCAACAGCATCCACGGCCAAACACAGGTATTAAGTTATATTTGTTGATGACTATTCTCATAAATGTTGGATATTTTTCATGAAAAAAAGGATCAAACTTTCATAAAGTTTTGTTAGTTTAAAGCATTGGTGGAGAAAGAGTCGAGCAAGAAGGTTAAAGCTCTATGGAGTGATAACAGTGGTGAGTATGTCTCAAATTATTTTAAGAACTTCTGTGCAGCGGAAGGGATTAAATGGGAGTTGACGGCACCCCATAACCCTCAGTAGAATGGGGTGGCCGAGAGGAAGAACAAAAGCATAGTAGGGGTAGCAAGGGCAATGTTGCATGATCAGGGCCTACCACTACACTTGTGGGTTGAGGCATGCAACACAACGGTTTATGTTCAGAGCCGTAGCTCACATCGGATACTTGAGATGAAGACACTAGAGGAGGCTTATTCTGGTAAGAGGCAAGATGTTGGTCACTTCAGGATTGTTGGGCCATTAGTATATTACCATGTGACCAAAGATCCATGGAAGAAGCTTGAGCCTACAATAGAGTTGAGGATATTTGTTGGGTACACTGATACACCTCACAACTATCAGGTGTGCTTGCCAACCAACAGGATGACAGTGGTTCACAGGGATGTCAGATTCGATGAGGAGAAGACCACGTGAGTTTCCCTTGAGAGGGAGTTTGAGCTACATGGGGATGAGGAGATTTTAGTTCCTAAGGTTGAGAAGCATCAGATTGATTTGGATCAGCCACATGCAGAGGATCCGGGAGTGGAGACATCCATTCAGGCAAAGTCTTCCAGAGAGGGAAGAAAGTGCACCAGACAAGCTCAAATATTGTTGGATGATGCAATGTAGGAGCACCCACTTCTCAGCGTAGGCAGAGGACATCACCTGAGAGGTACACTGGATACATGGCTCTTATGGCCAAATGTGTTGTGACAAAGCCATCTTCTTTTAAGGAAGTAGTGCAGCAGCCGGTTTGGGTTGATGCCATGGTGGAGGAGTATGACTCCATAGTTCGTAACAATGTTTGGAATGTGATCCTGAGACTAGAGGATAAGTCAGTGGTGAGCTCCCATTAGATTTACAAGGTAAATCAAGCTGCAGATGGTAGTGTGGAGAAGCATAAGGCTAGATTTGTGGCCCGTGGCTTTGCACATGTAGAAGGGATTAACTATGATGAGACCTTTGCTCAAGTTGCAAGGTACTCGTCAATCATATCTATATTGGCACTATTAACACAGATTGGTTGGAAGATACATCAGACGGATGTTAAGATAGCCTTCCTTAATGGCATGATTGAGGAAGAGGTGTACATAGAGCAACCTAAATGTTTTGAGACCCTTGACCATGAGTCGCATGTGTGTCGTCTCAAGAGAGCGTTGTATGGGATGAAGCAAGCACCTTGTGCTTGGTACACTAGGATAGATAGCTACTTCACTAGGTTGGGCTTCACTAAGAGTGAAGTAGATGCGACCTTGTACCATATAGTGGTGGAAGGTAAATTGTTGATCATTGTACTTTATGTTGATGATCTCATATTGATAAATGATGATCAGTTGATCAAGTCTTGCAAGGAGGACCTAAATTGTTGATCATTGTACTTTATGTTGATGATCTCATACTGATAAGTGATGATCAGTTGATCAAGTCTTGCAAGGAGGACCTTGCAAGAGATTTTGAGATGAAGGACATGGGGCTCATGCATTACTTTCTTGGCATGGAGGTATGGCAGGGAGATGGGGATTTGTGTGTGTCTCAGGGCAAGTACGCCAATGAGATACTTAGGAGATTCCTCATGGAGAGCAGCAAACCCATGGAGACTCCTCTAGCAAGTAACTGGAGGAAGGAGGGTGCTACTTCAGGGGAAATAGTGGAAGCTACTATTTACATGCAGCTTGTGGGTTCACTCATGTACTTGGTGAACGCATGACCGGATATGTGCTATGCAGTTAACCAACTTAGTCAAGCAATGATTAGACCTACCAAGTTGTATTGGAAGGCGACAAAGCATGTGTTGAGATACCTTAGGGGCACTTCTCAGTATGGATTATGGTATAGACAGACATAGGGAATGAAGCTTCAAGGCTTCACCAATGTAGATTGGGCAGGGAGTCCATTCGACCTAAAGAGCACACCAGGAGGGATCTTTAGTATTGGGTTAGTGGTAGTTTCCTGGTAAAACACGAAACAGAGATCGGTTGCACTCAGTTCGACAGATGCAGAGTACATGGTACGAGTTAGGCAACATGTGAGGCCATATGGATGAGGAAGATCCTTGTTGCTTTGTTTGGTTAGAAGATGGATCCAACTATGATTTACTACGATAATTAGAGTTGTATCAAACTCCCTAAAAATCCAGTTTTTCATGATCAGTCCAACATATTGATATCCAATATCATCATCTCAAAGATTGTGTATTGAGGCAGATTATGTTGTTAGAGTGCATTCCCACGGAGGAGAAAGATGATGACATTTTGACAAAGGAATTGTCAAGAAGTAAATTCGAGTTTCACAGAGATAGAATCGAGGTAGCTGATAATCCCTTTCTTGTTGAGAGGGACTGTTGAGAAATGGCAACAAGAAGTTCCAGTTTAATTTGTCCTTGAATTAAACGAAGGATTAAAATCGAATTCAATTCTCATAGCAACTTGTAAATAGTTAATTAAGTTTAATTAACTTAATTAGCTTAGGAATTTCGAGTTGGAAGTCTTTCTAAATTCATGTATGTGTTCTCCCTAAGTTTTAGGGGTCCGTTATGAGTTTAAATTGAGTTTAAAATTAGATCACTAAGTTTACTGAGTTAAGTTCAGTTAAATTAGTTCCAAACTATTTGAGGAACCAATAGAGGACTAACAATCATTCGATGCACTAGTGCATCCACTAGTGCTACTCCAGTTAACTGAAGATTCCCTCATCATAAACTCATGCATGTCAATTCTGAGAAAGGCCTAGATGAGAATAGAGTGTAGGGACATTGTACTATCAGTTTAATTATTTACTGGAGTGTAAATATCCTACATGCATCATAGATCGATCCTATATTTGGATTGCGCAGTTTTGGAAGCATGAACTCCCTTTAAATATGGGCTATTCAACCTAGGAATTATGTAAGAGATTAGGGGCTTGGAGAGCTGCAGAATTGGCTAAGTGTTGGCCAAGAGCTAGCTTGTGAGCTGAGAGAGTTGAGCATACTTGTGCGAAATTGTTCTAGTGAGAACAAGCTTTGTATATTCACTCATATTTCTAATATATGCAATACAGATAGTGGGGTTTTGAGAAGTGGCTTTCCCCATATACATCTTGTGTTATGTGCCATTGATTTATCTTCTTCTTGTTCTTATTGTTTTCATCGATCTATTGGCTTCCGCTGGTTGAAAGTAGAAGTAGGTTCTTGTCATGTGCTTTAGTACATTGCATGATCTTGTCAATCTACAATGTTTTCTACAATAATAACCCAATCTTACAAAATTAAGGGTATCGTATTCAATCAAATATTCACCCACTTACAACACACCTCATTACATCATTTTGAATTAGGTACAACAAGCATGCAAAATGATTCTTTAATTCACAATGTGACCATTACTCCATGATACTACTCAACAAATTACAAAATCATTACATATGCTCAATTACATCTCATGACCATACACACCTCACGTCTTTGCTTTAACTCTTTAGTATACAAATGAAGTCTTCCTTCAACTACATTTGAAGTGAATAATATCATGATCACACATGCTTCATTGTTTTAACTCTTTGAATGAAGTCTTTTTTTAGGTGAATACTTTGAACTTTCATAATGTTATATCCTAGATTATAACTTTGTCTAAATTTCTTAGAAATTTCTCAAAATTTTCTACCATAAATTTCTCCAAGCAATTGCAGAACAGGAACCATGAAATTGTGACAAAAATAAAATAGATTTGCAATATGAAAACCAGAAATGTTGCAAACTCATAATAAAATCTTAGCTTTATTTAATTACTGAATATGATATTACATAGACATAATTGAGATGAATAAACTGGCCTCCATAAATCTGCTCCAATGAGGTACTAACCCTCCAAAACTTACTGCAGAATCAATATGTGCACCTATGAATTTTGGATGAATTCACCGAGGGGATAGATGGGTTCTCACCTGATGTCACTCAATCACCCAAGGGATTCTGTCCTAGGGCTGCAACTGAGTTGGGAACTCCATTCTCCAAACCTCTCTATGACAAATAATCAACCAACCATGTTTTTTCAAATGGTCTCCACCTCCTCTTTTTATAGATCTAATGGACCCCTCTAGAAATTTTATTATTATTTTAATCACTTAGTACTTTTCCCCTCCTTTTATTTTAATTAAAACACCTTGTTAATTTGGGAAAATGGTAAATTGACCACCATCCCACCTCAAGCCATTGAAAGTAACTTCTCACCATCCCATCTTGTAGATATTCTCATTCTAGTTCCAATGAGCTATTACACTGTTCCATCAACTATTCCTCCGGGAATGCCACCTTAAGTGTAATTAATTGAGTTAGGCTCAATAATAACCTTGTTTTATGAGAATTATCAGAATGCAATAGAATGAAAAGAAAGTTGTATGAAACTGATCATGATGATGGAATATGGCAAGTGAAGTCCTCCAAACCCCATAAATCATCTCCAGAATCCCCTGGGCGCACTGATGGAGTAAACCTACTCCTGTAACCTAGCTTCCTCCAACCCTAGAAATCCATCCCAACCACACCATAAGGGAAACCAAAAAAAGGAACATCAAAAATCCTTCAGCCCTAAGATTGATTTCCCTCAAGAAATCCATATCTGTCGACCAATATGGTGGTATAGTGCAACTGAAAACCAATACCCGAATCCCATACAAACCACTAGGTGATACCATGCCTCCATGCAACCCAACCATGAAAGGATCCCTTAATGCCTAGATCCCAAAATAATCTTTGACTCATCCTACCATTAACAAATCCTCCTGGATCCCAATTCCACGATGGTTAATCATCAACATCACTATCCCATGGCTCTAATTGTGCTCTGTTTCTGGCTATAGATGTTGCTACATCAATCGAATACCAACTCACCACTTCTATTCAATCTAACCCCTGACACAAACCAATTCCAATCTCACTCTACTGATGCTGGGATGGAATGCTAAAGAGTTGTCAGCCTACATCCCACTTCCAATAGGAGCATGTAGTATCCATCATGTCTAAGGGTCCTTGTTATACTATGCCCTTGACTAAGAATATTGCACTATCAACAAGATACCGACTCATGATCTCTCACCAATCCAACATGTGGGAAGGATCAGATGCATGGGCACCTATATATGGTACGTGTCCATAGTTTTGTGTTGTGCCCAACTCATGTAGCTTTGCCTGGTTAATCAACAACATATGTCTAGGAGACCCTGCTCCTCTCCCCATAATGGACCAAAGCGGGCAAACTGTGTTATAAGTCTTGTTTATGTATGCCTGGAGAGGGTTGTTATCTGAAAGTGTTGTAGCTCTACTAGCTGCTTGTGCATTTGTCTACTCCTGATCAAAGGCTAGCTCAAAAGAGGGTTTCTCATCCTCCTCCATCATGGGCTCAACATGAGCCACTATCTAGGTCTCAAAAAATGCCCAATCACACACACTGTGCAAATCATCCTCCTAATTTGATCCATTTTCCACCATATGTTGCTCATGTTGAATCATCATTGGTGACTCATCCCCCTAACTATCTCCTCCCCAAACTTATTCACTCATAGAGAACAAGATGTTTCTCATCCTAAAAATAGAAATGTGTATCTGACTTATTGTCCCCAACTCCACATGACTGCTCATGCTCCTAAGAGGCATCCTTGCAAGAACCCATAGACTCAACTATAAAAGAATAATACTCATCCGGGAAGTTAAAATAAGCCTTCTCCTAATCTACCTCTTCCATCTCCTCCATGTCATTCATGCATGAATGGGCAGGTCCCCAAGGTTCCTTGCAGATGAAGCAAATACCCTTCATCCTCAACTCATTCTTTCTCAATGGTTGGTCACCACAAATCCTCCACAACTCCTCCTAGGTGAATCGTCTCTTAAATAATTTTATGTTCTGCTCAACCAACCTTTTGGCTAGTTCAAAAGCAGCGGGTGAGATCAATTGTTCCTTCCTCCATATGACCAACAACCTGGATTGCAACTTCTTGTAAATGGTTTCACGATTTCCCATAACTGAAGACAAAATGGACATCATGTTTGTTTTGAACATGTCAATATGATGTTTCCTAATGATGAAGAAGCATTGGAACATTTGGAGAATTAGCTCATCACACTCCATAACAAAGATGATGTCATATGTTCTAACCATGGCCATGATTTCTAGAACCTTTAACTTCTTCCCAAAGGTAGGAACCTCGTTGTTATCCAAGTTTTGAAAGGTCTCTACTATTAGACTAAAGATTCTCCTCATAATACTATCATTGTAAGGGGGTATAGGTGCACTTAACATCATGATACTATTGAAACAAGAGGCAACCAAAATTTTTACGCCTTCATAAGGGTGCTCCAAAAACTTGTGTTGTACAAGAGCAAGCATGGATGGTTGAAGAGCCCAAATTAAGTTTTTCCCATCTGACTATTCCACCTTGGAAATGTGTGTGTCTATTTCTTCCAATTTGAGGAGGGATTTTGTTGTAACCCTCATGTATTTTAGATTTGTCCTAGGTGCAAAGAGTTTATGTCCCATCTCAATCTCTTCCTTTGGTTGTTCCTACTGTAGAATAGTGCATATCCCTTTTGAAAAGGGTATGTTGTTTGTTGTTGCTAATTTATTAAGGGAATTTGTGAAGGTCTTATCCATATTTTAGTTCAATGATGGCAAATTCATCAAGTTGTTTTATACATGACTTGACTGACAGACTTCTTACAACACAAATTTTTACAAGGCCAATAAGGCACCTTACTCGCAATATATTGGCTTAGACTTAGCCATACAAAATACTCAGCAGAATATTAACCTCACTCTCTCTTTTTTCATACATAAATACAATCAACATCATACACTAACATGGAAAGTAATACAAGAAGCCTTACTCTTGTTATGACAACCCACATATGGACTCAGTAGTTAATGACACTATCTCAACATTTAACAACAACTACTCATCAAGAATTCACAGCCATACAATACTCTCAATAATCCCCAAACCCTAGCAATATTCAACTCTATCTCTACAATGAATCAACTCATCAAAACTTCACTTAACATACTCAACCATAGGAAAAACAATAATGACTCAACTTCAACCCCAACTATATAAATGCAAGGATATATGGATCCGAAAAGTTCTAAGTTTATAGGTTTTGGTTTATTGTGGTATTTTGACGGGAAGTTGGTTCACAAAGTGTTGTAGGTGTCTTCAATACTTGTTCTCAAACACATGAGCACAAACCCATATACACCAACAAAACATTCAGACAACTCAACTAATAATGCACATAAATGTATGTAGTGTTGGTACAATGCCAATATCATAATAGGGACAAACATGAGCAATTCTCTTTTTATAAAAACCCAGTGATTCCTAGAGGATCCTAGAACCTTGTTCAGAGAGTAGCTTCTGTTAGAAAATTATAACAACGATTCTGCATGTGGAAAAAATTCAATGACTCGTTGAAACTTAATGCCCAGGGATATGAATTACCTCCAGCCATTGGTGAAACTCTTGATGCAACTTCTTTCTGAAAACCACGCTCCAGCTATCCAAGAAGAAGAAAAGAATGCAGAAATTTTGAAGGCACTTCCAAGCTCTGTTATCTCAGCTAGATGGTGTGAAAAACTGAAGGGGATTGAGATGCAAGCTTGGGGACCAAACAAATGAATTTATAGCCAAGCTTCCATCAAGCTTCTGATGGCTATGTGTCAGGTGTTCCACAGATCAAGGTAGAGAACTCCAGATGGAGTAATGGACCACTTCAGTAGCTCCCAACAATAAATTTATTAACTGCAGTTGATTTCCTTAACTTAAGGAAACTACTGCAGTTGGTTTCCATAAGTTAAGGAAAGACTGCAGTTTAGCTCCATAATTGTAGGCAGCATTTGTTAAAATAATTAATGGAGCTTAACATTCTCCCACTTGGTCCATACTTCCAAACTTAATGTCTCAACTTAAAACCCATTGATAATCTGTATTAAGTAATAGATACATGAATCATGACGATAAGTCCTCTAATGACGAGTATTATCTTCCATGTATTACTATGCATTTATTCTTATTATAATTTATGTGGCAACAATTTCTTAATGAATAAACCTTATGTTTATTCTTGGTCCTTCTTAAATGAATTTTCTCAAATCAACTTAAAGTGCACATAAATATGAGAAAAAACATCACAATAATTAAGAATTTCATTAAAATAACATTGTCCATACAATGAGAAACTACATAATGGGACCAAGTCCCATATTCAATACATGATCCTTGAATTTAAACGGTGGCATGCCCTTAGTCAAAGGATCAGCGATCATTAAGTCAGTGCTGACGTGCTCAATGACCACTTTCTTTCTTTAACACGTTCCCTTATAGCTATGTCGATGTGTTTATTTCGACTCCCACTTTTGTTGTTTTTAGCCATAAAAACAGCAGCTGAATTATCACAATATATTCTCAATGGCTTAGATATAGAATCCATAATTCTAAGCCCAGAAATGAAACTCTTAAGCCATACACCATGTAAAGTAGCCTCAAAACAGGAGACGAACTCGGCTTCCATAGTGGAAATGGCAATCAAGGTCTGCTTGGCACTTCTCCATGATACAGCTCCACCAGCCATCATAAAAATGTAACTTGATGTTGATTTACGTGAATCAACACATCCAACAAAGTCAGAATCTGAGTAGCCAATTACTTCCAAGTTGTCTGTCCGTCTATACATAAGCATGTAGTCTTTGGTTCCTTGAAGGTACCTCATTACTTTCTTTGTAGCTCTCCAGTGGTCTAAACCTGGATCACTCTGATATCGTCCCAACATTCCCACAACAAATGCAATGTCAGGTCTTGTGCAGACTTGAGCATACATTAGGCTTCCGACAGCAGAAGCATATGGAATGTTCTTCATTTGTTCCCTTTCAAGGTCGTTCCTTGGGCATTGGTTCAAATTGAACCTATCACCCTTCACAATGGGAGCTACACTTGGTGAACAATCCTTCATCCGAAATCTCTCTAAAATTTTATTAATATAGGTTTCCTGTGACAGACCCAAGATGCCTCGAAATCTGTCTCTATGGATCTTTATGCCAATGACATAAGATGCCTCACCCATATCCTTCATATCAAAATTTTTAGAGAGGAATTGTTTCACCTCATGTAGCAAACCCTTATCATTGGTTGCTAGCAAAATGTCATCCACATATAAAACAAGAAAACAAATTTTACTCCCACTAACTTTCAGGTATATACATTGATCCATAATGTTTTCTACAAAACCAAAAGAAGAAATTATATTATGGAATTTCAAATACCATTGGCGGGATGCTTGTTTTAAACCATATAATGACTTTTTGAGCTTGCAAACCAATTGCTCACCATCACTAGAGGGGAATCCTTCAGGTTGTTTCATGTAAACCTCCTTCTCTAGATCTCCATTAAGAAAAGTCGTTTTCACATCCATTTGTTGCAACTCCAAGTCAAAATGGGCTACTAATGCCATAATAATTCGCAAGGAATCTTTCTTAGATACAGGAGAAAAGGTCTCAGTGTAGTCGATTCCTTCTTTCTGAGTGAATCCCTTAGCAACAAGTCTTGCCTTGTATCTCTCAATGTTGCCCAATGAGTCTTTCTTTATCTTAAAGACCCATTTACATCCAATGGCTTTTGCACCATTAGGCAACTCAACAAGATCCCAGACTTCGTTACTCTTTATGGAATTCATCTCTTCCTTCATGGCATTGTACCATAGTTCTGATTCTTTGCAACTCATGGCTTGTGAAAATGACTCGGGATCATTTTCAGCTCCAATGTTGTAGTCAGATTCTTGTAGATACACAATATAATCATTAGGAATTGCTGATCTCTTAGGTCTAGTAGATCTTCTTAAAGTTGTACCATCATCTTCCTGAGAAGTATGCGGTTCAACTTGCTGTTCAAAAGTTCTTTGCAACTCTTGAACTCCTTGATCTACTGGAATATCGTCAGCAACTTGTGGAACTTCAACAATTGGTTGTTCAACAGCAGTTTGTACTTGAAGGGTGCTATGAACAATAACCAATCTATCACTTGAAGTGGAAGGTTGAGATTCTGAATGATCCTTCTCAGAAACTATGTTTCTGGTTTGATCGCTCCCACTGATCAAGTCATTTTCAAGAAACTTTGCATTTCTTGATTCCACAATCATAGTGCTATGAGATGGACAATAAAACCTGTAACCTTTAGACCTTTCAGCATATCCAATGAAATACCCACTAATGGTCCTTGGGTCCAGCTTCTTCTCTTGTGGATTATAAATTCTCACTTCAGACGGGCATCCCCAAATGCACATATGTCGCAAACTCGGTTTCCAACCTTTCCATAATTCAAATGGCATTTTAGGAACCACCTTGGTTGGACCTCGGTTTAATATATACACTGTCGTCTTAAGTGCTTCGGTCCACAAGGATTTAGGAAGATTGGAGTTGCTAAGCATACTCCGCACCATGTCCAATAATGTTCGATTTCTTCTTTCTGCTACACCATTCTGGTCGGGTGAACCAGGCATGGTGTATTGGGCAACAATCCCATGCTCTTGAAGAAATTTAGCAAATGGCCCAGGTGCTTGTCCATCTTCTGTGTATCTACCATAATATTCTCCACCTCTATCTGATCTCACGATCTTAATTTGCTTGCCGCATTGTTTCACTACTTCACCCTTAAAGATCTTAAAGGCATCTAATGCTTCGCTCTTTTTATGAAGCATGTAGAGATACATATATCGTGAGTAATCATCTATAAAGGAGATGAAGTATCTCTGACCATGTGAGTCCATGTCTGGACTACATATATCAGTATGTATGATTTCTAATATGTCTGAACTCCTATTGGCACCTTTCTTTGACTTGTTGGTCTGCTTTCCCTTTATGCAGTCCACACAAGTCTCAAAATCAGTAAAATCTAGAGTATTAAGTATTCCTTCATTTACCAATCTTTTAATTCTTTCTATGGAGATATGACCTAGTCTCCGGTGCCATAATTTAGAGGAATATTCATTAATAACACATCTTTTAGTGCCAGTGTGAACATGCATTGAATCATAAGTGACATTGTTTTGTAAATTAATGCAGTAAAGACCATTAGACAAAATACCATTCCCAACATAATCAGATTTATAGAATAAACTGAAAGATTTTTCTGAAAAGTTTAAGGAATATCCAAAAGGTACAAGCCTTGAAACTGAAATCAAGTTTCTAGAAAAACTTGGAACATAGAAGGTCTTTTCTAATTCTAAAACAAAGCCACTACTTAAAGTTAAATAACATGTTCCTATAGCTTCTACATGCGAGCCCATCTTGTTTCCTGATAAGATGCTTTGCTCACTTCCCACTGGCTTCCTTAGGTTTTGCAAACCCTGCAAGGAATTCGAAATGTGAATTGTTGATCCAGAATCAATCCACCATGTGTTAATATTAACGTTAACCATATTAGATTCATAACAAACAAACGAGATTAAATTACCTTTGTCTGCAAGCCATTTTTGAAATTTGGCGCATTCCTTCTTCATGTGTCCCTTCTTTTTACAGAAAAAACACTTGGAAACCTTCTTGATATCAACTTGGGGAGGTACTTTACCTTTCCCTTTCCGATTGGCTTGAGATTTTCCCTTTCCACGTGTTGCCAGCATTGCACTTTCTCCCAGTTCCATCACCAGTCTCTCTTCCTCTTGAACACACATGGTCATGAGTTCATTAATTGACCATTTATCTTTATGTGTGTTGTATGAGATTTTGAAAGGTCCATATTGGTGCGGAAGGGTGTTCAGGATGTAGTGCACTAGGAAGGACTCCGATATATCAACCTCGAGTTTCTTCAATTGAGCCACAGTGTCCCTCATCTGCATGATGTGCTCGCGCACACCTTTCACACTGGTGAGCCTTAGGGATGAGAACTTCATGATTAGAGTGCTTGCTAGTGCCTTGTCTGAAGTGACGAATTGATCATCAATGGCCTTCAACAAGTCTCGGACCTTTTCATGCTGATCAACGGAACCACGAATACCAGCTGAAATTTTAGTCTTAATGAACATCATGCTTAGACGATTGGATCGCTCCCATCGTTCATAAAGCGTGATGTCCGCTACAATGCTGGTATCAGTGAGTGCCGATGGTTCATCTTTCCTAATAGCATAATCTATGTCCATCCACCCTAAATGAAGGAGAATCCTCTCCTTCCAAATCTTATAGTTATCTCCCTTAAGTTCGGGAATGTCACAACGAATTTCAGAGAAATTTGCAGGTTGTACTACTGCATTAAAAAATCACATGCTTATGTTAAAATTGAGGCTTAATAAACTTTCATGTTTTACCAATGTAAATCATGCTAAAAAAATTGAATCTAATGACATAAAAATTGTTTGTGGGCTAAATTTTCATTTCAAACAGATTCAATAAAACTTTATGATAAAACTTATTAATTCATAACTCCTATGGGTAGGTTATGAAATTTTATCCTAATTAATTACATGAATATAATAGAAATTCCTGTGGGATAAAATTTATTATATTCAGTGTAATTAATTACAATTTAATGTCTAAATAATCTTTATGTGATCTAACCAATCAAAATATATAATTTTATTTAATTAAAGATGTTGTGGCTATTCTCTAATTAATTAAAATTATATGGATCACTAGACATTATTTTGTTGCATAAACAAAACTTAACCAGAGAGGAAAAATAATGTTTACTAAAAGGAGTAAGTCAAAATGACATTTTAAATAAACTCTATATAACTGTAATAATTCTCCAGCAAAATCAAAATTAAGGTTAAAGCAGTCAGCATTACCGCAAATGACTACAAATCACATTGCAAGGCTATTGAGTTCAAAATAGAGATTCTCACAATTTAGAGTTATTTTCTTTAAGTAATACTTCAAAGGTCATCTAGCCTCCACAATTAAATATAACTTCAAAATAACTTATACCCATAAGAATTCAATTCTCACATAACCAATCAATTTATTTACTCTCCTTTTTCGATTTTTTTATTTACTCTCCTTAGTCTAACTGTCCCATAATTTATTTAAGACTAATTCTTAAATTAATTACAAAATGGGCTCTAAAAAAAATTATAAACTATTTCTTTAAAGCAAAACTGCAAATTTGAAATATTATTTATAACGCGTGTATTTAAAAGCTTCCCATTATTCTCCTCTAACTTTGTTGTTAACGACTATGGGTTCCTTTACCGGTGTACCATTTTCACTCTGTCCAAAAGTCAAATGAGTGGCTAAAACTAATAGTTCTTGCAAAACATTTATAACAACACATGTTTTCTAGAAGCTTCGATTGTAATAGAGAGAGTGTCGGGTGCTCTAAATCCCCAAACCGAGTATCATGGTAATATGTTTCTTGTAATTAGCGTGAAGTTATTTTTAAGTTAGATTTTTGCAAGCCAACAGCTAACTAAAAGCTAACAGTCCAAATACATGCAACAAAAGCTAACTATGCAGCCAATCGCAAAAACTCTCTCACATCTACAAATAGAATGATTTTCGATGGCACCTCTCCTCCCTTATGGACTTGCTTTCCAGGCAAGAAATGGAAATGGTAACACCTAAATAAATGATTAATCAGAGACACATACTCAAATAAATTATTAAATGATTTAGAATGCATAAACTTCAAATTATGCATGAGCCACCATATGATCTTCAAATTAATGTTATATACCAAGCTTAATTTAATATATGGCCTTCAAAAAGGAGCATAACCAATGCATTTTATATGTCGTACATAGTTTTCAAAGTATATTTGACACAATCACACGCCTTCAACAAAAAAGCACATACCATTTTCAACACACAGCTAACATGGTTAACGCATACTTCAATTAGTCAAATGCACAGGCAGCGCTCCTCCAAATGCATGACGGGCTCGAAACCACTCAATATTTTAGCCAAAGCTGATCAAAACTCCTGTTGGGGAGATTCTCAGGAAGAGTCTATAAGAATGGGCTGAGAAAAATAAATCCCCAAAACCAAAAAACCAATTTCTCAAGGAGGCCGGCTGTTCAAGAAATAGGCAAGAATAAGCCCAGCTGAAATACAAAGAGAATTTTGTTCTGCCAAGCCCAATTGATTAGAACTCAGCAAGAACAAATCCAATTCGATCCAATTGAAGACGGATTAAATAATATAACGTGAAGAGAAAATCAAAGAAATTTGTTGGCCGCAAATATTTTAAGAGAGGAATTCGTTTCTTGGCCAACACACAGCAAGGCAGAGGTAAAAGGGCTCCGATACCAAATGTTAGAAAATTATAACAACGATTCTGCATGTGGAAAAAATTCAATGACTCGTTGAAACTTAATGCCCAGGGATATGAATTACCTCCAGCCATTGGTGAAACTCTTGATGCAACTTCTTTCTGAAAACCACGCTCCAGCTATCCAAGAAGAAGAAAAGAATGCAGAAATTCTGAAGGCACTTCCAAGCTCTGCTATCTCAGCTAGATGGTGTGAAAAACTGAAGGGGATTGAGATGCAAGCTTGGGGACCAAACAGATGAATTTATAGCCAAGCTTCCATCAAGCTTCTGATGGCTATGTGTCAGGTGTTCCACAGATCAAGGTAGAGAACTCCAGATGGAGTAATGGACCACTTCAGTAGCTCCCAACAATAAATTTATTAACTGCAGTTGATTTCCTTAACTTAAGGAAACTACTACAGTTGGTTTCCATAAGTTAAGGAAAGACTGCAGTTTAGTTCCATAATTGTAGGCAGCATTTGTTAAAATAATTAATGGAGCTTAACAGCTTCATAATATCAGTCATAAGTGAAGATCAAACAAACAATGTAGGTTCAATATTCAAGCCCCAATAGATGCAATTTCAACCCACTCAGCTGACTATGAAATTGACCCAAAAACTCATGCCTCTGCTATTGTATTCATCTCTCAAAAATTAATAGGTTGCTAAATAAGTTTTCTCTGCCAACGTGGACTAAATGTTGAATATTATCTGGTCCAATACAAAAATTCAACCAACTGGTTGAAGTAGATACTTCCATGTGAATTTGACCTCCAATAACCAAGGGTCGTAGCCAACTTCAGGAATCTTCTTCAGCAATGGCACTCATCAATTCGGTCTTAAAGTACACATAGAAGTCTATCACGATGGTGCTCTTGGACCATAGTAGATAATTATTCATGACCTCCTTCCAAATGTGCTCTTGTCCGCTAAAAAAATGAAATATGTTCCCATAAATTCTAGGCTCACGACTTTCCAATAGTATCAATGGTCTCAACCTGCCAATTACTAATAAATACACCCAGAATTCCGCAGGATCTTGAAGAAGAAATTCAGATCGAGCTGCTTGACTTCCACGCACATGACCTCTAAGTAAAATGAGAAATTTGGCTTCATAGAGAGGAAAATTGGTCTCTGTTCAATCACTGATATACACTTAACCCATCACATAACAACATGGTCATATATCCATCATGCCCAACAACAGGGGACTTGATTTATTAATTTTAATTGATCAATCATGCGTCAATCATACGACCATACAAACGCTCTTTGCATTATTAATTGCATGAATCTTGTAAATTCCAATCACACCAGATATGATATGCACAGGAACTATATGTCATAGCTTATCGATTCAGACATAAAATCGATCTAGGAAATCTATGTACTCTAGCATCCACACACAGATAAAATTAATCTATACTCACACTTGACCCTGTGAATGGATTTGCACCATAGGATTACGCATGCTATTCCATGCGCTTTTGTCACGTCAACTTAGCCTTAAACACACACTGTGCACATCAAATCGGTCTAGCGCTACAACATAATGAATACGGCCATGGGACTGAGAAGAGATTTGTGCGATTGAGGTTTGCAATGCCCCCTTGACTCTTCACGTTGACTCACTACAGGAAGAATGTGGCCACACACTACAGTTCTCGACCCTGTTGACGCATACATAGCTCAACTCTTGGTGAAGAACACGTCTCAGATTCAATGTTATGGCGAACAAGAGGATTAGGTGGTACAACTTTTGATTTGACTTTTGGAATGGCGAAACAAAGTTGGCACAACCACATAAATTATTGTGCTTGATCTTCTACAATGATCTACCCATGATTTACGGCCCACTATTTACTGGAAAAACTTTTATCCTTAATGTGTTCCTTCTTGCGCACTAGTTATTACACAGTCCAGTTGGCTACCCCTAGTGCACTAGAATGTATACAACCACTCCTTCACATAATTTTAAGTAGGGGCTCCTGTCATGAGCTTGCTACTTGCTGCGTCTTTTCGTTCGGCTCTGGTGGCCAACTCCTTGTGAACCAGTGGTGAGCCTACTAAGAACTTTCACGCTCTTATGGCCTCAACAACGGCTTCCTCACCTAACAACGACCTTGGCATCCCTTCGCTCCTTTGGCGAACTTCCTGCGAACTTCGGATGAAAGCACAAAGACAACTACTACCGCAACAGACAATGCTAAAGCGCAGACAAGGTATTCAGATGCAGAATGGTGTACTCGTTTTATTTCATAATGGATAAACTGATTACAAAGAGATTCTTTACAGAGATAGACTATCTTCACATTTATCGGACTTTATGCCGTTCTCAAAGAACAAGCATTACCAAAGGCTACCTGGCAATAGATATGCTCTGCCTCAGAATATGACACAACTCATTTACAGACTGGACGACTCTCTAAATGATTGGGCCACTTTAGGTTCTCACCAGTGTCGAGCACACTGATGCGCAAGCTTCCAAATCACCTAAGGATTTGAGTTCTTCTCGTGTTGCAAGAAAATCAGACAGAATATCCGCAGATGCAGAGCAGGAGAGATACCCGACTCAAAATACACTAAGACTCTAACTGACCCAAAAATGCGAATGCCTTGGTCATGAGCCTTACCCTCCTTTTATAGGAAATGAGGGGGGGACAAACATTACTGTAGGTCATCCGTGAACTGTCCTAAAAATGGATGGTGGAATCATTTCTTTTCGGATAGTGCTAAGGCAATGTCTGCACAAATATTCCAGTCCAATGGATGGAATGATTGCTTTCGGGTAATGCCAGAGCATCATCTGAATATAGATTCTCATCCGAAAAGTAAATCTTACGGAAAATAATTTTGACAGAACACAGTGGATACTTTTATCAAAGCCCATGAGAAAAGATAGACCCGACAAGACAAAGTGGATGCTTTTCGTAAAAGCCCACGGGAAAATAATGCATGAATTATTTACATAGTGGAGGCTTTAGTACAACAAAGCCACGAGAAATCTGGTCACAATTAAGCCCTTGTGACTGGTACTAGTACTTACAATATGGATACTTTTATCAGAAAGCCCATGAGAACCGTCAAAATACTGTTAAATCAGGGAATCTACCTCTTTTATACAACATTTCGTCCCAGGATTTTGTATAAATCCTGCAGACAATCATTGGTTTCCCTAGTACAATCTGGTATTGGACTTTAGTTAATACAAGCCACTCCATATGTTCTCTCATATATTCTTCTAGGGATTTATTATAGGGAGATGACCTGTAGGTCATCCATTCTCTTTCTGTCATTTCTTTGACAGTATTGTAAACAGGATGCATACATTCTATATTTTAATGATTACATATATTACAATGGGTCTTACAATATTTTTCATGCCACACTGGGTCCATTGTGGTCCTACTTACACCATAATTAGTCCACCAGTCTCTGAACCACTTACATTTTTGATATCCTTGATAATGGCCAATGGTACTGAATTTTAATTTGGTGTAGTGGGTTCCTACCTTATCATCGACATTCAAAAAATCCCACCAGAGCTGCTTGTATTCTGCAAAATTGTGCACCGTGTCTAGAAAAATGATCTTGGGATCATTTCTTGGCTATCTAGCAGCGAGCTGTGTTCTGATATGTCCTGACTCATTCCAGAGATTTCTTGTCCTATATATGCAGACATATCTTTCATGAATTCCTGTGCTGGGTCCACCATGGTACCAAATAGTGGCAATGTCATGAAAATTTTGCTCCAATGCCCGTTGTGCAATGTCAGCATCTCGTCTTGCTTTGTCATATATCATATCATGAATCCACTTGCCTCCTTTAGGGTACACTTTTCTTTCTGGGACAAAGTGTTCAATGTCAGTATGAGGTTGCAAGTTGGCGTCCAAGACTTTTGTGTTTCTGGTGCTGGTCCCACTCAATGATGATCATCATGACATGATCTCTTGGTTCAATGTATTCTCTGCTTAAGAAGTCAGGGAGATTATTGTCTTTACCTTTAATATGCTCTACCTGAAAATCAAAGTTTGCAAATAAAGCTTGCCATCTGGCAAACTTGGCTTCTCCAGCCTTCTTGATGTCTTTTGTTAACACCTTCTGTAGAGCAGATGCATCAGTCCTTAATAAAAAATGTTTATTAATAAGGTAAACTTCAAATTTACTGATGCAGTTCCATGCTGCATTGACTTCTTTCTCTATTGTGGAGTAATTTAATTCGGCTGGGTTCCATACTCCAGAAGCAAACTGAACAACTTGTTCATCTTTTCCAACTTTTTGCTTCAAGATTCCACCCCATCCAATATTACTTGCATCTGATTCAACAATTTTGTAAGCAAGATCATCAGCAACATACAAGATAGGCAAGGATTTTACCTTTGCTTTGATGTTCTGGACTGCTCTTGTATGGACTTCTGTCCATTCTGGAGGATTCTTCTTTAGCCTTTTGTTCAGTATCCTTCTGTCACTGGCACAATCCTAGTTAAAAATTGTTGACATAGTTAAGGCAGCCTAAGAACCTTTGCAGTTGGTTCTTATCTGTTATGACATCTGGAAACTTGTCTGCAAACTCTAAAGCATGCTTCTGCAAAGATATCTGCCCATTGCAGATTGTATGACCCAAAAAATTGATAGTGGTTTGAAAGACCTCTATCTTCTTCTTGCTAAGCACCAAGCCATTGTGCTTAACTAAATTCTTGAATATATTTACATGCTTAAAATGTTCCCAAATATTCTTGGAGAATATTAATACATTATCAATATATACAATCAGCCAGTCAAAATATGGCTTGAAAATATTGTCCATTACCTTTTGAAATTTTGATGGTGCATTCTTGAGCCCAAAAGGCATGACATTCCATTCATAATGTCTTGCTGGTATATTGAAGGCAGTTTTGAATTTATCTTTTTCAGCAATGGCTACTTGCCAAAATCCTGCTTTCAGGTCGAACTTTGAGAAGATCTTAGCTCCAGCTATCCTTCTGATTAAATCTCCTTTGTGTGGTATTGGATAGGTGTCATCAGCTAAGACTGAATTTAGGGGCTTGTAATTGATGACTAACCTTGGGATGCCTCTGATTTGTTCAGCTCTTTTGTTCACATAGAACCCATAACAGTTCCAAGGACTGTCAGATTCTCTGATCAGTCTTCTGCTGAGGAGCTGCTGAATTTCTTTCTCGCAGAGATTTCTGTATTCTTGGCTCATTGGGATAGCTCTGATCTTACAAGGCTTACCAGCATATCCTTCCTTGTAAGGGAGTTCAACTGTGTGTTTCTTCCTATGCCAAAAGGCATTAGGTTCCTCTAAGCAGCATCCTTCTTCTAATTGTTTCTTCAATTCTCCAATTATGGTCTTGACCTGGGGCGATTTAAGCTATTATTCTACTCTTAGAGTTGATTTCAAATCTTTTAGATCTGTTAGTCTGGCTTCGGCTCTATCCATATCTTGCGCAGTGTGTACCATTGTATAAATTCTGGGATTGGAGATATATGGAAGTTCAATTTTCTTTCTTGTCCCTTTGGAAGTGGGGACAGAAATAAAATATCCAGCTTTGCCTCCTTTGAGTTTGAGTGACCCATGAGGTTCTACTGCTGCAAGAAAGATATTACCAAGTATGCAATCTATTGGAATGTCAGTTACTACAAATTTCAAATAAATACATTGGCTATCAAAACAAACAGATGCTTTGGGTAATTCATATCTGAGTTTTTTATTACCCAAACCTACCACTTCTCTTTCTGCAGTCACCCAATATTTTGTTGGAATATTTTTCATATTTAGAATATTAATATCTGCTCCTGAGTCAATGAGAGCAATCATGTCAAACATTTGCCCTTTTATGTAGATATTTATCAGAACATGGTGCTGTTGATATGAGATAGTTAATAGTCTCATATCTCTGAATCCAAAATTTCATACCTTCAGCAATTTGAACTTCTTGATTACTACCGTATGAGGCAGTATTCCATGGCTGCTCATCATCTTCTTCTTTTGCAACATGTTTTTCTTTTCTCATTTCTGCAATTTGAGTTTTTATTGCAAAAATTTTTGTCTTGAGATTATGAATCTCTCGACTGACTTCTCCTAGAGTAAGTGATCTTACTCTATCAGGTTTATGCTGATGCCTTTGAAATGATTTTGTGTTACGTTCAAAAGAAGCATCAACAAATAAAGATTTCTTACCTGAATTATTTGAAGCTTTTGCTTTGAGTTGATCCATAAAAGCTTCAGTCAGGCGGTTTTTCATGTCTCCATCCTCCATGGCGCGGATCTGGAACATGATTTTTAATTCTTCTTCTTTTGTTGTGGCCATAAGGACTTTTTCTTTTTGGGGCTTAGGCTTTTCCCCTTCTTCATAACTGGATTCACTGAAATATTCAGAATCAGAATTATATTGAATTTGACAAGCACATTCTTCAGAGTCAGAACATAAACAATCTGAAGAACCAGAGTCTGAATATTTTTCCATATAAGCATGGAGTTCTTCTGCAGATGAAGAACTGAAAGAATCATAAGAAGATTCTTCTATTTGATGTTGCTGAGCTATATCTCTGATTGTGACATTCGGGCAGTGTTCTGTGCTGTGAGCATGAGAACCACATTTCATGCACACGATTGGTCTTCTTCCTTCCTGTTTTACTTGTTTGTTTCTTTGGGAAAAGATTTGGGATTTCTTTCCCTTGTTTAGCTTTGACTCTTCACCCTCTGGACATCAGGAGGAAGTGTGTCCAATTTTCCCACATAGCCAACAAGTAATTTTGTTCCATTTTTCCTGCTTACTAGTGTGTAGGTGAATATCTGAGGGATTATAATAATGTGTTCTAGGAACATATTTATAATACCCTCTTTTTGGTCTGGAGGCTTGACTTTGCCTCGGCTTTGAATATCTTCTTTTGGTTTTTGGATAATTTCTTCGGTTTTTGTAGAAAGTTTCTTTAAACTCTCTTTTGGCTCTTTTCTTAGCCTTCCTTCGTTTTACCAAAGGATCATCCAATGTTAATCCATACTTGCTGCATATGGATTTTCTGTCAGGCAATCTGGAAAGTTTTTCCAGAGACTTATTTACCTTTGAGCTAGTACAAAGACTGACCAGTGTCTTTGTAATGAGAGCATAAATCTCTCCCCATGTATATGACTCAAAATGTAATTGAAAGACTTCCTGCATTCTTATATAATCAACAAATTTAGATGGCAGAGCTGCAAGATATACCTATTTCCATAACAGGTTCTTTGAGTCTTTTACTTCATATATCCTCTGCATCCAATCCCTATGGAAGTCATCATATTGAGACATTTTATGGCACTTTAAATTCATCAAAATAACTTCATTTTTATCAGCAATTTCTGTTTCACTTCCACACCAATGTTCCAGAATCATTGATGTTAATGCCCCTATCATGTTGCTAATAACTGAGCCATCAGAATTATGTATTACATCTCCTTTCTCATCTTTAAGAACTTCTGCTTCCATTGTTTCTATGAGCTTCGGAGATGACTCTGTCTCCCACCACCTGAGGAGTGTCCCTGTAAAACACTGAATAATGGTCCTGCAAGCATCTATTTCAGATTTGCCCCTGAGACACATGAGTTTATATTCTGTATACATCATGTCAATCATTTGGCGTATTTGGCCAACACTCATGTTATCTATATTCCACTCTCTGTGGGAATCTGCAAAGAATGTGTGTGCTTCAGGAAGTTTTCCTTTTCCTTCTATGTCAGGTGTTGGATATCTGGTGAACCTATGTTCAAGAGGTTCATATATAGGAAAGATTTGTGTATCCTGGTCTTTGTGTTCTTTCCTTTCATCTGATTCTTCATCCTTGAACAAGGATGCTATTGTGATTTTATTTGTAGCCTCAGTATCTAAAGATGACATGGCTACCTCTTTAGGAAATAAAGCAGGAAACTTATCTACAGATTTCACAGGATCCTGGATTCTTATGCTTCTTTTTACAAGAAAGGAGTTTGGAACTGGTTTCTCAGTTTTAGACAGATTCATCTTTTCAACTTTGTCTGTTAAACCAGTTATAAGCTGTTTAGTTGTATCCAAATGATCAACTAACTTTTCTTCAACTCCTTCTATTTTATTCAAAGAATCTCTTGCATAAGAACGAATCATACTAGATTCAAACTGTACATTATTTAAACATTTATTCACATCATTAATTGATACTTGAATAGTATCAATTTGTTCCTTGACTTCTACAAATTTTGCAACATTCATCTCTATTTGTCCAGTTCAGTTGTTCACTGGCTTTCTGTATCCGACCATCAATGCCTAAAACATTGTCATCTTTCTAGACCAAAGGGATAGCTTTGGCTGCATTTTGATTTTCTCCTATGACAATTCCTTTGTAAGGAGGAAAGGTCGTAGGGGTTTCAACTTTAGACCCGTCTAATGCAGTCCAAGCATGCTTGCTTGCTGAGGTACTGATTGAACCAGTGAAGACATTTAATGGGGCAATATTATCTTTCCATGAATAGAAAGATATCCAGGTGTTATTCATCTCCATATAGTGTTTCCAATCTTCAGCAAACTATTTTTTCTCTATGGGTGTATATTTTTGGTCAAACTCATCTGCTTGAGGATTAGTGTACAAATCCCAATTTAACATGGCTTTCATCCACTGGGCACTAATCTCGGATTTCAAGCATCCATCCATAAGAGAGAAAAACTTATGTATTTCCATTACTGCAGGCTTTTTACAGTCAGAAGGAACAGGGCGAAATCTGCAATCTGGAATCAGGCCATGTGCCTGCTCAAGGTATCCCAATCCATATCTGGGCTTGGCTGGTCTCATTGAACACATCATTTCAGTCATCCTTGGATGTTCTCCTTCTACAGTAACAATTTCATGCATCATGAGTACATGATCAGCATCCAGTTCATGCGGGAAAGGGATGTCTGAGCATTTGGGATTTGGGCATGAATTTACAGATGTGGAAGGTGGGGCTATACCAGTCCTTGGATTATGATTTTCATGGATGTCAGATTCTACCAGAGTAAGCAGATTTACATGTTCTTGACAATCTGGGCATTTGACCTCTAAAGAACAATAATTTACAAGCTGGGCTAATTCATACAAAGAATTATGTCTACAAGAATATGAAGTAGAACAAGTTGTATCTATAGTGGAAGGATCTCCGTAATACTTAGATTGTTTACAGGCTAATTCTATACCTCGTCTGTCAATGGTAGATCTTCTGGGGAATGATATGACTGCAAAAGACATATTTTTTGAAATATTAGCGGAGGTAATATTCTTCAGAATGAGAGGCTTAGGATTATTTACAACCCAGTGTTTTGGAAATGTCAAGTCTTCCCAACGGATGGTCTGATGCTCAATCTTTTGATTTTTGGCATCTGTGAGGACAACTATGCTTGACTTTGAGTCTTTGCTGGGTTTATGGCGGATGGCTGGCCAAAGGGTATTGGTGTGACAGAAACAACCTTTGGTTTGTATGGCAATATTATTTCTCTTCTTTTTCATATCAAAACTAGTAGTCTGAATTTGGAGTTGCGGAATCTGGTCTATGGCTTCGTCAAAGGTGTAAACAGAGAAATTTGGGTAACAGTCGAAATATACTGGGCCATCAGAAAAAGGAGCAACAATCCTGCCTATTAGGGAATCTGTATACTTATTGTGTGTCATATCCCTGACAATAACAAGCACAAAAGTATTTAGGCCTTTATGGGTTAAGGAATTGATCCCTACTCGAATACATCCTAAATGCAAATAATTTATCTTTAGTTTCTTTGCCTCTTCTTGTAATTCTTTAGGTTTCAACAATGATATAGTGTGTATATTATCTGAATTCTCCTGAATTTGGCTTACAGACTCTTTGATGCTTATTCTAGTAGCGACTATCAAATGGAAAGCTAAAAGATCACTATATACTTCTAAGGGAGCTATAGCTAGTAGTTCCCATCGGGCCGAAGGCTGGGGTTCTTCATATGAAAGTTCAGCAGAATTTAAAACTCTACTGGAACTAGTAGCAAACATATCCCGTAAAGGGTTTTCTTCAGCCTTAGAATCTCTTTCTTCTAATTCTCGGAAAGACACAGATTTCTGGAAAGATTCCATTCTATATGAGTATAAGGATTTGAATACCGACCTTATGAACCAGACGTTACTGGCTCTGATACCAATTTTAAGCAGGGGCTCCTGTCACGAGCTTGCTACTTGCTGCATCTCTTCGTTCGGCTCTGGTGGCCAACTCCTTGTGAACCAGTGGTGAACCTACTTAGAACTTTCACGCTCTTACGGCCTCAACAACGGCTTCCTCGCCTAACTTTCCATAGCAGGCAACTTCTGATTTTCAGGTAGCTAGTAATTTAATGGGTTTTAGCCCAATAATATGACAAGTTCTACTTCTTATAATCGAACTCGATCATATGTTATTCTATCCATAATGATCAACAACCAGATCTAATGCATTCATGTCACCTGGAAAGAAACTTGATCTTAACCTTCCCACAATCACAATATCAACTACCTCCTACGTAAAATCACAAGCATATCCTAGATTATAATTTTGCCTAAATTTTTCAGAAATTGCTCAAAAATTTCTACCATAAATTTTTCCAAGCAATTGCAAAACAAAAACCATGTTGCAGAAAAAATAAAATAGATTTAAAATACGAAAACCAGAAATGTTGCAAACTCATAAGAAAATTTCAACATTATTTAATTACTAAATATGAGATTACATAGATATAATTGAGATGCATAAACTAGCCTCCATAAATCTTCTCCATTATGGCACCGACCCTCCAAAACTGACCACAAAATCAATATATGCACTTGTGAATTCTGCATGAATTCACGAAGAGGAGAGATGGGTTCTCGCCCACTCTCACTCAATCACCCGAGGGTTTTCATCTTGGGGCTACAATTGAAGTTGGGAACTCCATTCTCCAAACCTTTGTATGACAAATATGCAGTTCCAACTAAGATGTTTTCAAACAATCTCCTCCTCTTTTTATAGATCTAATGGACCCCTCGAGAAACCTTTATTTTATTATTATTTTAATCACTTAACACTTTTTCCCTCCTTTTATTTTTATTAAAACACCTTTTTAATTCAAGAAAATGGTAAATCGAGCACCATCCACCTCAAGCCACGGAAAGTCACTTCTCATCATTCCATCTTGTAGAACTTGTTCTGGTTCCAACGAGCTATTACACTAAGGTGTTGCATCAACTATTCCTCCCAGAATGCCACATTAAGCGTAATTAATTAAGTTAGGCTCAATAATAACCTTGTTTTACGGGAATTATTGGAATGCAACGAAATGAAAAGCAAGTTGTGCGAAATTGATCCAAATGATGGAATATGGCAAGCGAACTCATCCAAACACCATAAATCCCCTTCTCAAGCCCCTGGGCCCACTGATGGAGCAAACCAGCAAAACCTAGCAACTTCCAACTCTGGAAGTCCACCCTGAACACACCATAAGGGAAACCAAAAAAACGATCACACATAAACTCTTAATTCATGCATATTAAATATGCAAAACCTTAAAATAATTGATCCAGGTCCACTAGCCTTGGAATTTTACCATCACATTTAACTCCATGATTAAATAAATTCACAATTAACCATTTTACTTTTACTTTCTCATTTCACTTATCCTTCACCATTTTTTTTATGTCAATAAAATAACATTTCACTTCTTTTTTTAAGAAATGAGAAATATTTTCTTAACCAATATAGTTCTTTAAATACCTTTCATGTTCAACCATAATTTGATGTAACTTCCATTCACATGATGCATACCAACTTCTTGCATGTTCTTCCTCTATGAAATTTTGTGACTAGGGCTTTCCTCTTATTAGCTTTGGCATCTTTTTGTTTCTTTTCCTCCTCTTCGGCTTTGCCTTTCTCTTTGTTTCTCATTGTACTTATTTGCACACACAAAGATGCTACTTGTGGAAGTAATATAAAAAATCAAGGAAATGCACTCACCTTGCTAGTCAACATACTATATTACTAAAAATGTCTTTGTTGTCTATTTTTACTTAAATTTTACAAATCCTTGTTTTGAGTTAAAAAAACCGAGTGAATTTTTTTAACTATTTTCACTCTCATCTACCTTGCAACATTCTTCAATTGCCAATAATATATGGATTAAACTCAAATACCAAATATGAAAAAGATATTCCACTTGAAAAGATAATTAATAATTTACTCCACAAAAATACTTCAAAACCTTACTAATACTCCATATTCAATGTTTTTCCACACTTATTCCAATTAACCAATAATAAGTAATAAAAAATATTTATGCACTTTCACCTTTAAGATTATGCCAATCGTGAGAGTTAAATCCTGGACAATCTTGGTTTCTTTTAAAGTTTGAACCAACAATCTCTTGTTGTATTAGCATTCTTTGTAATTGATCTTACTATAATATTTCTCATCCCATATTAAGATCTCGTTGCAACATGATTTCATATTCATATATATATATATATATATATATATATATATATATATATATATATATATATATATATATATATATATATATATATATTGGTTTTCAACATGTTTTTCCAATCCCCAAACTCACATACCTAAAAAGGCTTCATTCTCGTAATAGGGAATTGCATTGTGATCGCTCAAAAAAAAGTTCAAACTTCTTTCCACAAGAAATTAAGGTTCTCAGCGAAGAATAAAACTCCTTACTTGCAGATATGTGATAGGCATCTTCTTGAATCTTCAATCTCAAATTTCCACATGCTATGATACCATTATTGGAATCAACCAAAATGGAATGATTTTATTAAGAATGATGTACATATAAATGCAACATTGAAAATGTTGGATTCAATTTCCAAGGTTTCTTGGACTTATAGTAATTGTTCACCATAACGCTAACGGATTAGGTGTCCAATAGTGGGAGGTTCATCAACTACCAGGAATGGACATGATTGCCTATTTGAGATATTCAACATGTTTTGCAAGATGTGTGTTTGATATCCTATAAAAAGATAATTAGGGTGAAAGAAGCAGAAAAATTGTTTTTTGAATAGGATTGGGTGCAATTTGGGATACCAAGGAGCATCATTTCATACATGGATACCATATTTATCAGTGCATTTTGAGCTATATAGTGGGAGAAGATGGACACAAAATTGAGGTCTACAACATTCCATATATAGATAGATGGGAAAAATATAGTTAACATGACTTTGCTATAAATTTATATGGGTTACAATCAAAAGCATCCAAAGGCATGGGATGAAAATATGGTCTACATATAACACTCCTACAATACATCAGACCACACTTCAACTGGTAAGTCACCATTTGAGATTTTTTTTTCATATTTGGCACCTTGACCTTTAGATTATGAGTAGAAATGAGTAGTGAGGGAGGATCTCACAGGAGATGTTTTAAGAGTACAAAAAAGTGTTGAGAATATCAAGTGAATCCATTTATAGGTGTAGGAGGCATTGAAGAAGTCACAAGAAAAGTATAAGGCTAAGCATGATCAAAACATGATAGAGAGGTCATTAAAAGTGGGAGATAGAGTATGGTTATAGTTGAGCAAGGAAAGGCTATAGGATCCTAGTAAGAAAATGAAGGCTCTGCAATATAATCCTTTTTAGATAATAGAAAAGGTGGGAGATAATTCTTGAAATCTTATTCTACCCCCATACATGTGCTTAATGGTGAATGTGGAAAATAAAAAAAACTATGAGCTTTCCATGTTCAATTAGGAAGAGGAGCAAGCCATACCTTCCATAAATGATTTAGCACCAAATGCTTAAGAAAATTTGGCAGGAGATACAATTTTGCAAAAGAGTTATAGAACTACATGACAATGCGATCACTACCTTTGCCAGATTAGATTGAAAGGATAACTCTAGGTAAATCTAAATGGTACTCGAGGGAGAGGATAGAGAAAAAAATTCACCACTTCGTTGAGTAAAATATTTTGGGGATCAAAAGCCTCCCAAAATGGGGAGGAACGATCCAAATTGGATCATCGTATTATTTTTCATCCATCTCAATGCTTTCAAAGTGGAAAAACTATAGGAATTAGCTTGCAGGGTCATTTTTACTAGTGGCTCCAGTTTGGAAAATTGGGGGTGAACACCTTCAAGAGCCATTTGAGGCCTTAAATAGCCATTTTTTGTGGTCTTGAACTTACTCTAGACCCGTATTCCATGTGATATCCACCGACTTAGTTTTTATTTATGAATATTGTATATGTAAAGTATGTTGATGTTTTGAGTTTAAGACAAGAATAGAATTGGTTATCAATATTTTGTTACTAATAAGTTACTTTATGTAAATAAGTTTTATTAAGTTTTTAATAAAAAAATCTGGAAAATAATTCTAAGGTTGCAAATGGCTAAAGAGAAACTATGGATTGCAAGCTAGTGGTTGGATTTAATTACCCTTGATGATGTAAGACCTAGGCATCTAATCTGAGGATTATATTATTTAATTATGGAAAATTTATTAATCAATAACTCTACCAGGAGGATAGGACATTGTCTTAGGAAACTGGGGAGAGTGGAGCTCATTAATGAGCTAGTAACACTAGCTACCTAATGGATAAGGAGGAGGTAGTCACTAACTATCAAGCGAATTTTGGAAAATAGGCTTTTCTTGTCCTATGCTACAGTTAGACTCACAAGGTGTTGAGCTGAGGTGAGGAGGTATAGTGGATAAAAAATAGAACATAAGTTTTTGACTAGTTGGCAATCCATTGAGCTCGAGGGGACTCTTCCAGGAGGAAGAGTCAAGGTTGGGCGGAGCATTGCAACTCTAGACTTATTTTCCAGGAAAAACATTTATCAAGTAGATATATTAATAACTTGGTTCTTTTTTATGTTAAGTATTTTAATTATTGAGTATATGTGACTTTACCGGTGATATTATAGTAAGCAAGATTTTCTTGTAGTTTATTCATATAAATGAGAAAGAAGACAAAAGTATTTTTCTCAAGTAATTTACATATACATAGTGTAGTGTAGAACAAGTTGTAAACAATCAAATGAGATGTGTTTTTTATTCACCGTAAAGAATTAACTATACAATTCCTATAAAAGCATTTATTGTTAATTAAAATTTCAAGATACATGCAAATAGGAAAGATTAAGACATAAGATTATTTATGGACAATAAAGTTTAAACATAGTTGCTAAAGGTACACTAGTAGTGACCCTTTAGTGTATGAAATTTTATTGAAAATAAAGCTATAACTATAGGGTTAAACAAATACAATGATGAAGCCATTCTAGCCTAGTGTTTTTTATAATAATAAAATAAAATGTGGAATTTAGAGCTATATTTATGTGGCAAAAAATTTAACAATGAAAATATTCAACATACACAAATAAAACTTTCTAAATAGTAGATAAGAAAAAGAGTTATAATTTATATAAACTAAGGGACCAAACCCTTTTAGTGGTCAAAACAAAACTACAATATAGTTATGTTATTTATAGGACAATATTTATTAACCAAAATGATCAAAAGACTCGTGTTACAAAATTGAGTAAAATATTCCATGGACTAAAGGCATTCCAACCTTAGTCAATTTCAAAGAAAATTACAAACATGAAATAATACCTAAAGTGGTAAAATTTTCCTCAACATGAAAGCTCCAAATAGCTTTCAAGATAAGCAATTTCAAAATTCTAGTGACTCGGTCTTCGACGAGAGATTCACATGAGCATATAAGGAGACCAATGAATTCAAGAGCATTCGACTTGTAGGGTGGAACCTGAACTCATTAGGGTCTAGATGGTTCTATGTCGAATAAAAGTGAAGAGATGCATGTGATATGCCAAAGAAATGATATACCTAAAATTACTGATAAAGCAAAATTATGAGTTGCGAGTCAACAAATAAGAAGAAAAGTTAAATGAAAAATTGAGTGCTTTCGAAAAGGATTATAACTAAGGAACATAACCCATTCAAAAAATACAAATTCATCGCCTGTAAACATAAATAAACTCTGTTAAAATGGTTGCAAAGAAAGGAAAAATAATTATATAATCAAGTATGGTAAAAACCATTGATGTTAAATAAATCTTGTAAAATTTTGCCATGTCATAGCCAATCCTTAAGCGACCATAGTTAAACAGATTAAAACACAAAAAACCATAGCATGGCTTGTTTATAAGTGGTCATGGTTAATAATTAAATCAAGATTCAAACGGAAAACAAACAATTCAATATCAACCTATCTAGGGTCTTAGCATGTAAAACACTAACCTGTAAATTAACCCAATAAAAAATAGTGGATATATTTAAAATAAGGGTGTGTTGGGGTTTTGAACCCTAAACCCCAATTTTATAATCGACCAACAAATGGAAAATAAAATAAAATACAAGTAAATAATTAATGAGGGTTTTATTCTCTTCACAAAAAATTATAAGTTAACTTAAAAAACAACGCTCTGAGAGCAAATTTTTAGTAAGGAAAGGCCAAGAATTTCAGTATAGTTTTGTTGCAAACTCGCAAACAAGAATACTAGAAGAGTTAAATATAAACCTTAATTCCTTAACCAAATAAAAGAGTAACTTAATTAAGACAAATGAAAAATAGCAATTTACCTAGAGATGTAAAGGGATGGAGTGGTCCCAATTGCATAAAGTTAGCCAAACCATAAGCCACCCATTATAGTAATATCACCAAGGACCGAGATTGAGAAGAGTCTCAATGGAAAAATATTTTATAAAACTTGAAACCCAAGAAAGATAAACGAGTAGTCAAATTAGCACATTGAGAATTATAACAACAAAGGGGAAGAAATACATAAAAATATAGTCACAAATTCCACAGAGGGATTCTGTCACTCACCAATTCGAATAAAAGAAGAAGCACATAATTTTCGTTACAGAGAAAATAATCTCAGTTGTTTGTAAACATTAATGGTAAAAGAATGAAGTATGGTCGTAGAGCTGAGTGGGCCTTGTTCGAAAGCCCAACAAAAATAAATGACCAAACAATTTGGTGGATGGGAAGTTCATTATGACCAAGAAAACCCTAAAGATTTAACACCATTCAGGGGTTAAATTTGACAGGTGACCTTACCCGTCAAGGAATTTTTTTATGACGTTTTTATTTTTAAACTGTCCATCATATGACTTTTAAAATTTATTTGTACAAGTTTCATCTAATTTCAAATTGTACTCATAATTGTTCAAATTTTCCATTTTTTGTTGTACAATTCGGCTCAAGTTTCATTGCTACACTTTGTTGTGAGACCTGCTGATCAAATTTTTCTGCAAATTTTCCAGATTGTTCAAATGTTCTGAGTTTTTTTTGTTTAAAATGGAAATAGTGATAAAATAGATGGGAAATATATATAAAAACAACAAAAAATCCCAGTTAGCATGGGATTAGTTTGTATGGGTAGATATTTTAAATCAAAATTTTAAATAAATTAAAAGATTAATTAATTTAATATCCTGCCTTGGGTAGAACCGTAGATGGGATTATTTTGTATGGGTAGATGTCTTAAATTAAATATTTAAATAAATTAAAAGATTAATTAATTTAATGTTTAAATTTTCTGGAGAGGTCATTTATAAGTTTTTATTGTAAGAAAATACAAGAAAATCTTTTTATTAATTTTTTATTTTTGTCTCTCAAATTTTCGTGTTTGGAATCGTTTTACAAATAATCTTACCCACTAGTGTCCAACAATCCTACCCATTATTGGATCGATGTTATCCTGGAAAATCAGAATACAGAAAGTTCCAAAGTTATTTTGGTAGTAAGGGCTTTTTTAAATTACATTTGATGAATATTAGGTCAAAAGTTTTGGTTAATTAAAGTCTTACTAAAATTTAAGATTTGCGCAGAGTGTAGTGACGTTGTTAAAAATCTTAATCTAATTCTAAGTCAATTTTAGTCTTCAGAATTCGATTATTAGAAACTTTTTGTTTTGATTCACTGGATATTCACCACATAAAAATAAAAGTATTATAAAATTAGATGATTCCATAATATTCCCTTCAGATTTGTATGGGCATGATTCAGCCTTTCTGAAATCAACACAAGTAGGTCCCCGGTCCCATTCATATTTGTCTTGGCATGACTAAGCCTCTCTGAAATCAGCCCCACTCGAACACTGGGGTACAGGTAATCAATCATGAGCCTTCACTTTCACAACAGTTATTTTTGACGGAACTCCAGTAACGTTAATCGTTAACTTTCATGGAATCTAATACTGAATGGGACTAATAAATCGATTAACCCGTAAAACGAAACAATTTTTTTTAAGGACATCCAGATCTGAATAATTCACCATATTAAGACATTAATTAAAGTCGTGAACAAACCCTCGTGGATCCCACGCAATATACTTAGAACTGGACATTTACCGACCGCAACGGTAAAAGCTTGAAAAACCGATTTAACATTTAAAATGGGGCCACGACAGCCTACCCACCAGTATCAAACTGTCTGTATTTAACCTACCAGATATTTTCGCTGGCAAACAAAGACTTTGAGAGTTTACAACCGCGCCACCAGTATCAAACTGTCTGTATTTAACATACCAGATATTTTCGCTGGCAAACAAAGACTTTGAGAGTTTACATGCCAAATATTTTCTTTGGCAAACAGACTTTGAGAGTTGACTGGGCGAAAGGGACGTTGTTTGTTTTCAAAGAGGCTAACATCCGCTCAACCCCAGAGGATCGTTGTCGGTGTTCACAAACTCCTCTCAACCCCACAGGATGTGATTAAGTTTGAATAAAGTTATTTAACAATACCACTGAAAGAGCAACGCTGTCTATTGGAATTAAAGCAAAGCACATCAAAAAAATAAAATGTGGCACCACACAATTATATCATCCATGAATCACTTCAAGAAATTACCAGCTATAACAATGTAATTGTTATTTGTACACAGAGAGAGGGAGGGATTTCAAAAACCTGGCAACGCAAAATTTAAGTTGGGCACTGCTTTTCCGCCACCGCGAATCGGCGATGTATATAAACTGATGACAGAAGCTGAAAACTCAACAGAAATCGCACCAGACACACGACCAGAACTCTGTTGGGGACCGGGGTTGATGTTGGTTTTAACTGTGTAGCGTCTCTGGCACAAAAGTATAGTTGACGACTCGGCGAGTCGGCCCTCGCCGCTCGGGCATACATTCCCAGAATTGTATTTTTTAATGAAAATCCAACTGAGCACGCTTCCATGTCAAGGATCGCCGATTCGCCTTGTAACTTGTTACTTGCCATATCTTGGACACGCGGTAGTCTGGTACAGTGGTAAGTTTACAGTGGTAAATGCTCAAGCGCTAAACCCGAATGCGAATTGAATGCGAATTGAATGCAAAATCCGCAGATCTGATAGCCATCTGATCACTGTCCTTTGTCACTAAACGCTAAACTTGCAAATTGCCTATTGCCCCGGCCGGAGATTATAAGGTTACAGATACAGTCACAAACAATTCTTCAACAATCCAGTGGCCACATTGTAACTTACATGTATAAAAAATATATGACATAAGGTTAAATATATATATATATATATATTATAATTTTTTTTTTTTAACTTTTAATTTTTAAACCTGCCCATCAATATGACGTTTTTGAAAATTAATAGCAAGTTGCCCATGACGTGGAAATTTAAAACTAAGACGTATTTTACGGGTAAAAAAGAGAAATACGGACATACAGGCGTCAAATTTAACTCCTGACACCATTGATTAAACCAAAGACGATCTTGTTTGTTGATTAAAGTTTCACATATTTCAATATTGGGTCATGTTAAGGTAGGTGGAACCATATTATGGCCTAACAGAATCATTCCACGTTTTCAATGAAGACCATGTTACAAGTTTCTTTATTTTCCACCTCAAGTAATGTAAGGCTAGCTATATAGATAGCCTTAAATCATAATCCAACTATATATTATATAACATGTAAAAATTAAACATGAAATGCGATATGCATGTTTCATATTGCATGGGTAGGGTGTTTATAAAGTGTTATCAAGGTCTTTTATGTGGTCATGGGTATGTGGTCATGGGTCTTGACTTGAATAATGAAAGCGTATAAGCCCTATAGAAATTAAGTTGTAGATTTGCAACTACTCATGAAGTTTTAATCAAAATCACAAGACATAAACCTACTCTACTGTTCTGCGAACATTAATTCATAATTTAGAACAAAAATATCAACATGCAAGAAGAAATAACAGGTATGCAACAAGTATTTTTATCTGGCGAAAGTAATGTGCTAAAAACCCCAATGCCTTCTTGCATTAATCAAATTAATAGAGATGTATTACAATTGCTTTGCTCAACTGAGCACACCCTGTAAGTGCATAACCTATCTCTCTGCTCACTGAAGGCCTCTAACCCAAACTTAGTCAAATTTTGCCTCTATTTGAGCTCATATTTCCTTGCGATGTTCATTGAGGAATTAACCCCTATTATTTAGGAAATTCCTCTAATTGAATTGCACAATTCCTTAGGCTGAACTTCTGACTGCATGCAACACCTATACACTCAAGACTAGTCTACAACTGATGTTACACTGCCTTGGAATCTCCACCTCTACTGGGTAAGTCAAATCCTCTGCATGCACTAGCTATTTTGGGAAGATTTATTAGTTAATTTAATGATAACAGAGTTTGATTGAAATCCCACTATTTAAATGACCTTCCACTAGTTCCTCCAAAGGTTGGAACTAGTTTAAGTGAAAACAACCTAAGATAACTTACCTTGATTGCTACAAGTTAGCCATCACTCATGTTGAATTGAACTCTAACTCCTCCAACTCAAATTTACTAAGTAAATTGGGTGAAACAAGCCATCTCACACAAGTTAACGTCATCCAAATTGTCTACTAAAGTGGAAATTCATTTTTTCTCAATTTAATCAAGGCAAAATCAAATTAAGAATTTCTTGCTGCATTTTTCAACAAGCCCAAGACTATGGATATACTGACATGCAAAGACTCGTTAGTCTAGTAAAATAGAAGTAATTATTTTAAAAATAAAACCTTAGGATAAAATCTAAAGGAGAAAGGGTAAAACCCCATAATGTTTCATTATGACCATATATATATATATAAACTTATTATTGTGGAACAACCTTGAAAATGTATACTTGTTAGAATAGTATTCATATAAACAATAATAAGAAATATAAATAATATCTAAGCCTATTCAGTTACACTTACAGTTATAATGAAGATATGGATTATGGTGGAGTAGAAGATTCTATAGTGATCCTAAGAGAAACATTATTTTAGCATGTCGTTAGTCCAAACAATGATTGAAAAACATAATGGGAAATGATATCGTCAAATATAAGTGTAAGTGAAATAGAGTGAGAAACCTTGTATTAAAACTTAAAGGATTATTTTGTATCCAAGTAATTTAAAAGAATTAGTGGACAATGATTAGAACTATGTCAAAGTATTAACATAGAAACAAGGGGGATATTGTATGAGAAATATATCTAAATTAATTGTATATATATAAAAAATTAAGGTGTGTTTAGATAGGTTTGTTACATTCCATAATATACTCACTGATACCTTTCCGACAGTTTAATAATCGCCTTAATCGTGTCTCGTATGTGATTCATGTGGATGTTGGTGGCCACCTAACTATTCCACTTGGACCCCCACCACTGTCTCTTTCAATTTTTCAGTTTCTTTATTTGTAGCACAATTTACTCTTTTTCGCAGTTTTTCGGGTCCTTAACTTTCGAAGTCGTTTTGAGGCCCTAAATGACGTTTTTTGGGAAAACTGCAACCAACATGGATTTTAGACTGATGTTGGCCACTCGAAAGTTGTAGTCCTCAGATAGATATTTCTAATGAGGTATTATGCGTTTCAAACAGAGATCGTATGCCAAAGTGACGACCTCGAGAAGTTGATGTACCAATTTACCCAAATGGGGCCCATAGTTTGGCGCTTCATCTCCTAGGGTTAGGTTTTTTTATGTTTAGGGTTTTCCATTGTTTCTCAATAATAAATAGGCCTCTAGGTCTCATTGTAACACAATTCAAAGGCATGTAGCCACCACATCTCTTCTTAGAGATAAGCTACCATCATCCGAGTTAGTCTTATTTCCATTCTGTTTGTAAGCATATTTCAATATTTGATATTAATGAAATGAAGTGTTATTTCTACTGCATCTATGTATTTATGGTTATATCTGTAATTTTTTGTGTTCCTATTTAAGTTCGGATTAGTATGAGAAAGTTATGCTTCCTGAAAGTTTATCTATGGTGATTGACCACCATAATTCAAGAGGATGCCATGTTATGCCCAGTTACTTATGAAAAAAGGACTAGATACGCGGGGACTATGAAAAAGACTTTAGAGGGTCAACTTGTAACTCATGTTAAGGGTTAAATGTGTCAAATCTAGCCCCTATCTTGCTATTGAATTGTGTTATAATCAATCCACTAGGAGGAAAAGGGGTTCCATTCTATTGCTTACATTTTGTTCCATAGTAGAGCCAAGTAAATGAGCGTGGATAGAGAGAGAGAGAGCATAACAAGGGGGGGGTTTTGTTTTGTTGTAGCCCACAAACCATAGGTCTTGGGCAACTCTAGAGAGAGAGAGAGATTTCTCCTTTGTACTTATGTCATTTCCAATCAAGAAAAAAAGGAGTAGAGTAGCCTCAGCTTCCAGTTGGGTTTTCTCCTATAAGGGTTTCCTATAACGTATTTTGGTGTTTGTTGTGGATTGCAAGTGATTGTATTTACTCATTCCCTATTTTCCACATATTATATATTGCATGCATAAACAACAAGACAATAATAACAAATCTAGAATCTAAAAGGAATTAACCATTCATTGTAAAAATTTGAATTTATTTTCACATATCTGTTGTGATGAATCATCTAATGGAATATCCACAATAGTTTATAGATCAATTCTTTAATGGTTTCTAAGATGCCATTCCTCCCACGACTTTATTGCTTCAAGTTAATAACTACTTTCTTCTACAAAAATCTCTACTCAAAGGCACTGATTAAAAATGATCGAATGATTATTGTTCCACTCTACACATTTGACAAAATGATGATCCCTCAAATCCTCTATTTATAATTCTATCCCATATTAATGCCTTCCTCTCAACTAGAAGCTGGAAGAAAGTAGAAGATAATTTGGTCACACCCCAAGAATCCATATACATTTCTCGAGTTTCTCTTTTTACAAAGAGTTACGCCATGCTTCCATGGTATAGTCTTCCTTGACTGGAAATGTCCCTTCTCCATTTTTACCTCATCTAAAAATGTCTTGCTTAGTATTGAATCATACATGTTTGCTTTTTAACTCTTTTTCCAAGAGATCCAAGGCCCATTGTGAAGTGAAGGGTGGTAATTTGTCTCAAGTCATGCACACCCTCCGTCCCCTTTGGTTTGTCCTTTAGTTAACCTCCCAATATTGGTGGATTAGGTTCTACTTTGAGGAGAGGAAATGGTCCTTGACTTATGAGAGAGATTGATTCTCATTTAATGTGACCCATTTCCGCCACAAATCATCCTAGAAGAGGGACGAAGTCCCATTCCAAACTTCATAGAAATAATATGCTTGAACAACTTTTTTGTTCCTACGTGCATTATTTTAAATCAATGAGCTTGATCTAAGATGATTCATTAAAATGAGGTCTTGTTATTCTACTTCCACCACATATATATTTCCAAATTTGACTCTATAATTTTCCTTGCTATTCAACCAATGCCTATAGTTTCCTTACTATAACATTGTTAAGAGCTTGGATATCCGTGACTCCCCAGCCTCCTATATTTCTTGGCATCCAAACTTTGTCCCATGCCACAAAGGCAAATTTCCTATTTTTGTTTGGACCTCCCACAGGAAATAATGTTGCATACTTTTGATGGCTTTGAGAATCTTGGTAGGAGCAACCGATAGCAAGAAGAGGCAAAATGACATGGAATAAAGAATAGATTTTAGCAAGGTAACCTTCCTTAGAAGATACGAGGGGTTGAAAGGTCCAAAAGTTGAGCTTGAGGTCAATTTTGGATAGAAGATCTTCCGAAGATAATTTTCTTAATGCATTTAGAATGAGGGGAGCTCCTTGGTATTTTGAAGGAAGTGACTTTGTTGGAAACCAAGGATTCTATTAATGTTATTTTGAGTAATTAGAGGGGTTGAAGAAAAAGATGAGAGACTTCCCATGATTTATAACCATGCATGAGGCAAGGGAAAATGTGTCAAGGATGGACTTCATAGAGGAAGATTTCAAGATAGGGGTGCCCCATCATCCATCCACAAATTATGGATATGAGAGAGGCTTCATTTGATTATGAATGCACAATCCTATAAGAGTGTCATTGGAAATTGCTTGATGTAGACTTTGACATAAGCCTTTTTCCAAGATAAATAAGAAGGGAGATAATGGATCTCCTTATTTGATGCCATAATAGCGCTTAAAAGGGGTGCAGGGAGATCCATGGATTAAGACAACAAAAAAATGTTTGACCCATTGGATCTAAGATTGGTAGAATCTCAAGGTAGATATTATCTAAACAATAAAATCCTAGTTAAGACAATCAAAAGCTTTAGGCATATCAAGTTTAATTAACATATCTGGCTTTTTTTTCATTTTCAAGGATGCATGGTTCGATCATGTTATAATGATTCCATCCATAATCCAACACCCCTCAATGTATCCACCTTTCTCATTTGAGGTAATGTGATTCACGATAGGATTTAATATATTAGCATGATTTACAAAAGATTTTATAGATCACTTATACAATGAATTGGGCTTGAATTTGTCTAGAGAGAGGGATCTTTCTTCGTTTGGAATAAGGGTGAGGAAGGTTGAGTTAAGGGATTGGAGAATTCATTATGTTGGTTTGGATCTCTCTGCTACCTTCAGACATTTGTGCCTACCATTAACTAAATTTTTTGAGAGAAATGTGTTGTGAATCAGTAAATTCTGGAGATTTCCTTGAAGTCAACTTCATAACTATTAAATCCATTTTGTCTTTAGTGATTCCTCTCATCAAACTAACATTCTAATCCATAGTTACTAACATGGGTATATGTTTCAAAACTGACTCTATGGTTTCATATTCTTCTATAACAAATTTTGTTAGGAGATTATGGTAGTATGCTTTGAGTTCTTCCTCTATTTCCCTATAAGTCTCCAATCTATTCCCCTAAATAGATTATAGGGAGAAATTTCCATTTATGTTTCTACTATTGTTACTAGAGTTATGACATAACCTAGAGTTTCAATTACCCTCTTTGAGACATCCGATTCTCAATTTTTTCTCCCAAAGTATATCTTGACATAACTTAGAGTTTTCATTACCCTCTTTGAGACATTTGATTCTCAATTTTTTCTCCCAAAGTATATCTTCCTATGTCCCTCTAAGTTATATTTCCTCCTTGAGGGTTTCTTCCTTCTAAATCAAGTCTTCACTCCTTCCTTCCTTAATGATGGAGAGCTGAACGTCCTCCATAAGTTTTTCCAAATCTTTTTGGGCTTGAAAGATATCCCCAAAATCTTTTTTATTTCATGTTTTGAATTCGATCTTCAAATTATTTGACCTCTATTAAAATCGATACATTAAAGTTACCTTTGTTGGGTCATGCCACTACCACCAGTTCTCTAAGTTGCTTGACCCAACTAGGAGTTTTCAAATTTGAAGGGTTTGGGTCTATTAGGCCTCGTATCATCACATGAGAGACAGACTAACTATTGACTAGAACTTGCACTTGAGATAATTTTTTCTGTCATAATTACTCCCACATTTATTAGATATTTCGAGATGAGAAAATGATCTAATCTCACTACTATTTGATTTGCTCCTCCTCATTTATCATTCTAGGCATGACAATGGTTGTTGGTAACCACATTTATCAGTCCCAACTCTGGAGTTGTATCTTTGAATTTAGTATTGTCCTCTTCCAAATGCTTTATGCCCCCTCTTTTCTCTCTAAAAGAAGTGAGCATATTGAAATCCCTTCTAATGATCCACAATGTTTTTTTCAGTGTTAGACCCATACTTTGGAGAGTGTTTAGGAATGCCAATTTCTTTGCAAAGGAATTGGGCCCACATACAATAATGATGGAATTAATCCTATTTCCTTAGAACGTGTTGTGATGGTACTTCCTATTTCAATGAAAGTATCTAGATTACTAGGGCAATGTTCCATAGAATGACTAAGGCTTTGAAGAAACTTTTGATACTTGTTGCTATTAAGTCACAACCTTTCTAGCAATGCATTGCCACTTCTTTCATGGTTTCTTTAGTACGATTTGTTTCACACAACATAAATATGGTGGGTGTGTTTATGAGGATTTTGTTCCTAAGAAGCCTAGTTTGACTTTATTGCCAATCCTCTCTTGTTCCATGATATGATCTCTAGGATTAAACTTTGGCTGGTGTTAGGAGTTATTTATCCTTAAGCAATACAATCCACCACAAATCTAGTAGTTGGGTTCCCTCTTCCTATATCTTTTGCTTTTGAGGTTTCCTTCTTTTCTTTTCTTCTACTAATGTTTTATTCAAAGGTTTAATGGATCAATTATAATACCTAAGCTTGCTTATTGTCCTTGACTTTGTGTGGAAGGGCTTGCCTCCTTCTTCCTTTCCACTAACTCATTTTGAAGTAGTTACACATCTTCTTATGGTATATTTATAAGTTCTTTTTCACCATATATTCAATGAGCATTGATAAATCCACCCTTTGCATATCCATATCTTTTGTTTGGTCAAGTTCTTCCTCCTTTGAATTGGTTTTTTTGCCTCATTTTAAATCCATTTCTAAATCTTTGAGAGGTGTAAGTTCATTTCCTTAGTGGTTAGATTTTAATTATTTTTATATGGTTTTTCCTTTGTTTAGTATCCTCTTACATTGCCTTAAGATGGGGCTATAATCTTTTAGTTGCTTCCCTTGCTCTCAACTCTTGATTATACTTAGATAAAAGCTAAAACTGAAAACTATTATTCATTTTGGGAGTAGTGGGAATTACTAGAATGTTTGCATCTTGATTATTTATGTTGACGATTTTGAAAAACTTTCATTATTTGCATTTTCTGCTCGTCTTTTAATATAGTAATATGAAGTCGATAGTATCACAGTAAATATCCATATTCATGACATTTTTCACATTTAAAAATTACTATATACTTTGAATTTTTGTCCTTATAATTGTTTGTACTCTTTTTTTTCTTCTTCCTGTTATGCCTTTCTTTTCATTTAATTATTTTCTTACCCCTCCGTTTCCTTTCCGTTTCCTTTGCTGTATTAGTATCTTTTGGTTTCTCTTGAGAGTCCCCAAGTGATAGAATGTTCTTACCACTAAGACCTCAAAGTGTCTGACATTACTCTCAGCGCTTCTTTGAGTTCCTTTTCCATGTTTGGATGCTGTCTTTTTAATATACACCTTACATACATTGTCAATTCTATCAATAATTATTTTCAAAGAGAAAGGTAATGAACATTATCCCACCCACAGGTTCAAGCTATCCATTCCTCAAAGTCTCCCACAAGTTGAGGATTTAGATATTCTGCCCAGGAGTGAGCCAGCCAGGCTTAGAGTTGGGGTCGTTATTTGTGCAAACAGTCCAAACTGCTGGAATCACTGTAAGCTTTCCAGAACCAAGGACGAATGATGGCTGACAAGTTCTCACTTCCCGTTCAGTTACCAAGTCCATCACCTCCATTCAAACCGATCTTCCAATATCCTCCTCATCAAAGCCAAACCCAAAATGAATCCTTCTCTGTAATTCCTCTTCTCCAACACCTTTTAACTAATCCTCCTCAACCTAACCCCAGCGCACTTGGACCAAATTTCGATCCCCAATTCAATGAAACCAAACAGAAAATCAACAAGTCTCTCGTTCTTGACTTCCCCTCCAGACCTCCTCCAATCGTCAAAAATGCTCCAAATGAGATCGTGAGTAGCGGTTCTCAATTGGGTTCCAATACCCACAAAAGAATTCCTTCGGATACGAGTTTAAGGACTTCCAGGAAACGAAGACTGGGAAAATACGACGGCGAGAAGAACCGAAAGCCTTGGAAGAACGAGCTCTCAGAATCTGGTGAGTTGATTTTTAAGTCCATTGTAGAGCAAGATGGGAATCTGGGGGAAATTTTGGATTTAGGTCAGGATAAGTTAGCAGAGGGAGACTTGTTAAGCATCATAAAAGGGCTGGGATGGCTCAAACTGTGGCAAAAGGCGGCGGACGTCTTTGACTGGATGAGGAGACATGAGCATCACAAGCCAACTGGACCAGCAATTACATCTATGATTAAGATTTTGGGTTGTGGGGCTCAGCTCCCAACAGCTGTTGATCTGTTTAACAATCTTCAGCAAGAAGGGTATACCCTGGATGTTTATTCTTACACTTGCTTGATGACTGTTTGTGCACGCAATGGCAAATACAAAGATGCAACACTTCTGTTCAAAAAAATGAAGGAAGAAGGATGCATACCCACCATTATTACATACAATCTAATGCTTAATGTGCATGCCAAGATGGGCCATTCTTGGAACAAGGTTGTAGCTCTTTTTGAAGAGATGAAGTCTGAAGGTATTAGGCCCGATGAATATACCTACAACACTCTCATTAGTGCCTGCACTAGATACTCTCGGTATGAAGAGGCAATGAAGTTCTTTAATGAGATGAAGGCAGCTGGATGCACACCTAGTAGGGTGACCTACAACTCACTTCTGAATGTGTTTGGGAAATCTCGGCGACATGAGGATGCTTTGAACATCTTGCGAGAAATGGAGAAGAATGGGTGTCTTCCCAACATTGTTACTTATAATGAACTGATCTCTGCTTACAGCAGAGCTGGCCTTTGCAACGAGGCAATTGCATTGAAGGATACCATGTTGAGCAAAGGAATTCACCCCGATATTTATACTTATACGAGTTTGTTTTCTGGTTTTGACAAAGTGGGGCAAGATGGTCAGGCTAAGAGGACTTTTATGGAGATGAAAAGTGCAGGCTGCAAACCAAATCTTTGCATGTTCAATGCTCTTATGAGTATGTATGGGAAAAAGGGGAAGTTTGAGGAGATGATGGGAATATTTTATGAGCTTAGATCGAATGGGTGTACTCCTGATATTGTCACATGGAATACCCTATTATCAGTATTTGGACAGAATGGAATGCATGAAGAGGTTACTCAAGTCTTCAAGGAAATGAAGGTTGCAGGATTTGTGCCAGAGCGGGATACATTTAATACCCTCATTAGTGCTTATAGTAGGTGTGGGTCGGTGGAACATGCTATGACGATTTACAGTTCGATGTTGAAGGCTGGTATTGGACCTGATCTTTCTACCTACAATGCAGTGTTGGCTGCACTGGCTAGGAAGGGGCTTTGGAAACAAGCAGAGAAAGTTCTCTCAGAGATGAAGAGTGGGTGCTGTAAACCAAATGATATAGGCTACGCTTCATTGTTGCATGCATATGCAAATGGAAAAGAGATGGAGCGATTGAAGCCTCTTGCAGATGACATATATGCAGGCATGGTCCATCCTAGTAGAATCCTCCTTAAGACACTTGTGCTAGTCTACAGCAAATGTAACTTGCTCAGAGAAACAGAACATGCCTTTTCAGAGCTGGAAAGAAGAGGTTACATACCAGATTTGAATACCTTCAATGCCCTGATTGCCATTTATGGAAGGCAACACCGGTTTGAAAAAGTGTACAAGATATTAGGATCCATAAAGGAAAAGGGCTTGAATCCAGATTTAGTAACATACAATAGCTTGATGAACATGTATGGAAGAGATGGCCAATATAGAAAATCTGAAGAAATTCTTAGAGAAATGCAAGCAATTGGAGTGAAGCCAAATGTTATCTCTTACAACACAGTAATTAATGCTTACAGTAAACATGGTATTATGCAGGATGCTTCGAGGATTTTTTCTGAAATGAAAAAGTCAGGCCTCACTCCTGACATTGTCACCTACAATACATTTGTTGCAAGCTATTCAAACCTAGCAATGTTTGAAGAAGCTATGAATGTTGTTCAGTTCATGAGAAAACAAAAATGCAAGCCTAATGAGGACACTTATAATGCCATTGCAGATGGCTTTTGTAAAGTAGGAAGATTTAGGGAAGCAACTGTATTTGCTTATAATATCAGGAAAAATGATCAATTCTTTCACGGAAAAGAAGAAGCTAGACTTGTTAGACGGATACATGATTATCAAGTTTGAGGTGTGTGAATATCCTGGCATTTTTCTTTGCAGCTTCAAATCTATCACAAGCTTTGGTTGCCAACTACATAATGTTTATAGTGTTACATAAATTCTAATCCTCCCTCTCTTCCTCATGATCAATTTCTATTTTATTAGTCACTGATTGTGTTTACTTAGCTGGCAACAGGCTCTGCACCTATTGTGCTAGGTGGTGGAGATGATGTTGCATAATCAATATAGAGGATACACCTATAAGTAAATCTTGTGGGCCAAAAAAATCTATTCATTAGCAGTTCATGAAGTAACCAGAAATACTACTGAGAAGAGCCGAAGTGATGTGATCAGTATGAATGCTTTACATCAGTAATTCTTGAATCTAAGGCATTTACTGCTCTTGATATGCTTTTCTTGTCATGCTTTATTGGATTCATATATCTCTTTGTAATATGTGAGCAGTCTTTGAGGTGAAATGGCCTTTAGATATTTCGTTGGTGATGTTTAAATGCTATAATATTTTGATACCTGTTATAGGAAGAAAAACCTGATTGCTTTTAATGGCTTGTAATATTTTATATTATATTGGTAGAATTCAGATGAGTCATTGCAACATAATATATTTTTTTTAAGCCTTACACATATAGAGCGAGATATCCTCAGGGCTCAAACATAACTCCACTTGCATGTGCATTACACCGTCATCTTGTGGCTTAATATGTTTTTTTGTGTTTATAAAAGTGCCACTATAAATGCCAAATCACATATATGGCTCAAACATAATTTCACGCTTATAGGCACCCACACCTACATCATGTGGCTTAGGATGTTTTTTGTGTTTATAAAAGTGAGGTTATATGGTTCAGGTGACTCTTTGTTTCATGGATATCTTTATAGTTGGACTTGCTTATAAAAACCATGTATGTTATATACTGGAAATTCTAATTATTGTCAGTTTAGGTTTAAAGATAAGACCAATGGGAAATTTGAGGAATTGAAGTCACCTACGCTTCTTTGTACGGACAGCAAAGACTCAATCCTCTGTATCTTGCTTTGCAGGTTTTGCTGCTGAGAATGTCTTCAGTAGATAGCACAATATCTTTCCACCCTTGGTTTAGTTCATTCCAATCACTGTGCTTATTAGAGAGTTCAAGATCAGATTATCCATTTGGATTCAAGAGAATAGGATCTCTCAAAGCTTTGATACCTTCAAGATCTACTAGCAGTTTGCTATTCCACTGTTTTAATCCTATCAACTGAAATTCTAGACAACAATTGCATCAGAGCTTCCAAAAGATGAAAGGTGATAACGAATTGGCAGTGTGTTATTCCTACCATTCTTGTAAGATTCATATAAATGAAATTCTGCAAGGGGCCGATATCAGATTTTGTCGGTTATATTTGCTATTCCACTGTTTTAATCCTATCAACTGAAATTCTAGACAACAATTGCATCAGAGCTTCCAAAAGATGAAAGGTGATAACGAATTGGCAATGTGTTATACCTACCATTCTTGTAAGATTCATATAAATGAAATTCTGCAAGGGGCTGAGTATCAGATTTAGTCGGTTATTATATGATGCTTTGTTTCATGGATATCTTTATAGTTGGACTTGCTTATAAAAACCATGTATGTTATATACTGGAAATTTTAATTATTGTCAGTTTAGGTTTAAAGATAAGACCAATGGGAAATTTGAGGAATTGAAGTCACCTACACTTCTTTGTACGGACAGCAAAGACTCAATCCTCTGTATCTTGCTTTGCAGGTTTTGCTGCTGAGAATGTCTTCAGTAGATAGCACAATATCTTTCCACCCTTGGTTTAGTTCATTCCAATCACTGTGCTTATATAGAGTTCAAGATCAGATTATCCATTTGGATTCAAGAGAATAGGATCTCTCAAAGCTTTGATACCTTCAAGATCTACTAGCAGTTTGCTATTCCACTGTTTTAATCCTATCAACTGAAATTCTAGAAACAATTGCATCGGAGCTTCCAAAAGATGAAAGGCGATAACAAATTGGCAGTGCGTTATTCCTACCATTCTTGTAAGATTCATATAAATGAAATTCTGCAAGGGGCCGATATCAGATTTAGTCGGTTATATTTGCTATTCCACTGTTTTAATCCTATCAACTGAAGTTCTAGACAACAATTGCATCAGAGCTTCCAAAAGATGAAAGGGGATAACGAATTGGCAGTGCGTTATTCATACCATTCTTGTAAGATTCATATAAATGAAATTCTGCAAGGGGCCGATATCAGATTTAGTCGGTTATTATATGATGCGAATCCTAAGATATTGAGACTTCAGACATAACAGGGACCGATTTTCTGCTAGTGGCTTAGATATGAACGAAAGAAGACTAAGCAAATACTTCCCTTGGATTGTTAATTTTTTTCTTACAACATGAGTTAACATGATCTACAAGTTCACAATAATGGAGAAATGCATCCAGACATTCTGTAATAGAAATCAATTGCTTTCTGATATCAACTGCTCTCCTTTTGAGTATTGCTCTCCTGTGTCCAGTACAACCTTGAAGCTATTAAATTTTGAGAACTTGAATTGGTTTCTCCATCCCAAAGAAGCAAATAACAGCCATCCAAAGCTCTAAAAGTCAGTGATCTCCTTCATAATAAACAAGCAAACTATGGTTTGCTAAGCTCTACAGGGTACTCAAAGGAGACAGGGTACATGTGCCCATATCCCACAACATTGGGACCTGTGTACTTCTAGTTTCGAAAGCAGCATGCCTCAAATAATCAACATCATGAGCACTGTGTTAGCAGCATGTTTGTAATGAAATGCTGGAAGGTAATCTTTTCACTATCCTTTTAATAATGGAATTGAGACATTGGAAAGTGGAGTCTATGAAAATTCATTACCATTTTCTGGCTCCTCGAGTTGATTCCATTCTTGAATTGCAAGACATTTGGCTCTCAGCTGGCTTACCAACATGTACTGCTTGGCACAGGGGATGGTTTAAGCACTAAATTCTTGGAGAAAGTGGTCAAAATCACACTAAGCTACAAAGAAGCAGCAAAACTCAAAGACCACAATGATGATATCTAAAAACATGGCCCCGCATAGCAGTTTCTTAAAGCATCACTGGATATCCATTTTCCCTTCAAGCAATTTGATGCAATGCTTTTCGGGACAACATTTGCAGAGAAAATCATTTTCATAAAAAAAATCCTTTGGGACATGGCAGGTCAGTTTACTTTTCTTCCTGCCGGGGCACTTACTATAATTCGTGCAATGACTTATGCCAAAAAGTGCCCAAAATTTATCAAATGCTAGAACAAGTTTTCCAAACTGAAAAAATAGATTTTTAATCTCTTTAAGATGCAATATTCAGAAAATATCAGATTTGATTATTCAGTTATGCAGAGATATTCCAGCTAACAAATGATTAGATCTAGGCTAGATACTTAATTCCCAAGTGGCCAAAAAACTAGCAAAATTTTAACAATGAAATTATTAAAGTGTTAAGACCACTTAGATGTGATTTTAGGGCACTTATATCACTATTATGAAGAATTTATCACAGCTGAAGTAAAACAGAGATAAAGTGAGGGTTTAGAGAGCAAACCCTAGGCCCAAGGCCTTGTAAATCACTTGCTAACTTTACCAATTTTCCCAAAATTTATCTAATGCACTTGGCACCTAAAAACACAAGATTTGAGCCAATTTCTCTGCAAAACCACCAAGTATAGGAATCAAATGAAGACCCACTGAGGTAAAAAGGGAAAATATGGTTAAGGGGAAAGCTAGGAAGAGGGAAGAGCAAGCCTCCTAGAGGTTGCGGCTAAGGCCTAGAGGCCAAAAAGGTCTTACGGAAAGCCTTGAAAGGTTGCCGCTAGACTTAAGGAGGGGTCGAGATGGCCCTAGAGGGTAGCAGCAGGCAATTCAAGGCATAAAAATCCTATGGCAAGCAAAGGAAGGAGGTCGAAGGCCGCTGGGAGAAGGATGAAGGTCGAGTATATGAGGAAGGAGGCTAAGCGGAGGGGTTAAAGGTCAACGGAGGAGGTCGAGGGGGAAGGGAAGGTCTGCAGCAGGCCTAGGAGGGGAGGTCGAGGGCCTTAAGCCTTATGGCAAGGCGTATAAAGGCCAAAAACACCCACGGAGGGGGCTATGAGAGCAGGCTGGGGCCCTTAGGGCTTGTGGCTAGGCCTGAAAGGCTGACGATAGGGCTAATGGGGCTCACGACAAGGAAAAGAAGGTCAGATCTAGCCTGCGGCTAGGGTGAAGGAGGACGCTGGCCTTGGAGGGGCTAGATCCGAGCTTAGGAGCCCTAAAACTTGAAACCCCAGCTCTAAAAAAAAATTGCTTTATATTTAAATTTTTATTGCAAATTCTTTAATGGTTGGCCTTGCAAAAAAAAAAATAGAGACTAGATCTTACCATCAAGGGCTTAGATCTAGCTCTATTCCAGCTCTTCTTGCTTGGTCACACCTGCGAAAATAAATTTACAATTGCCCAAAACCCCAATATATACAAAAAATTCTCAAAACCCCAATTAGAAAAAATAATTTACAAAAAATATATTATACAAATTTATTTACAACTGTACAAATATATGATGCTTTTAAAAGAAATTTTGAGAAATAATTTTTTTATGAAATTTTTTGATAAATGGCTAAGTATATTTCTAAGAATAGATGCAAGCTACAATCTTAGCGAAGTTAAATGCACCATATGCATATTCTGAGTCCAAACAAGGTCAGCGTATGCTCACAATGTGTGAACTTGGAGCTCAAGGACTGGATAACTTGCAAACACTATATATTTCCTTCAAGAAAGCTTGTTAGACATATGGAGAATCAAATCACCTAAGATAAACCCACAATCTACCAATAGAATGATTTTATCCCCCTTTAATGAAAAGCAAACTTTTAAAAATATTTAAGCACAATATAAGAAAGCCCGTACCCAACACATACCACAAATCAGTAGACAATAAACACCATAAATTGCACTCCAAAGTTTTTATTATGATTCAAAAAAACATTCTCAGTTGGACAATAGTGTTACACCAATTTTTTTGCAGAAATTTTTTAGTCAAACATCTCATGGCTTGAGACTCAAATCACTCTCTATTTATAGATAAATCATCCATGTGGAAAAATAGCGGCTGATTAGCTTGATCCTCGTCAAAATAATCTTGGTCGTCGATAAATCATTGATCAATTTTTAATCTTTGTCATTGAAATAATTATTTTTGATGAATTTTTGAATTTCTCATTTAACCCATTTTTTATTAGCTCAAAATTAATTATTTTAAGTTAATTTCCTAAAAAATTTGACTTTGACTTAACTATCAAAGTCCAAGGATCTATTTTTTCTTAAAATTTCCAATATTCCCTTGGTGAGGGACCTCTAAAAATTAGTTCTTTTGAGACTTACAAATTTTTCTACTTGGAGAATTTAATTTCTCTAGACATTTAATTTTCACTAAAATTAATTGAATTTCTAGATTAGGGCTTTAATTTATTTTTGTTAGAAAATTTAATTAATTGACACTTGAAAGGATTAATAATTTTTTTCACCATCTAATATTTTAGTCATTATGTCTAACTATAAGGGACCATGCACTAAAATATTTTTTACATACGATTTTTACAATTCAACTCTCAAAGAAAGAACACCCATTTGGTATAGACCCTCAAATAATTTACCCAATTATGCGACACAATTTGATCTAGTAAACCAAGTGATTTGTAATAAAATAATTTAGTGAATTAGCTTAAATTATTCCCAAATCACTTTTACATAAGACTCGACTAAAACCCTAGGAGTCACCTAAGACTTTGACGAATAATCTCAGCCTAACTTTTGGGTGAGGTTGGAGAGAAAAACTTTGTCGATCATCCATGTTTAGAAACATCGATGAGTCAATGAAATGAAAACTCTCTTAAGATGAAACTCTTGCTAAAATAATATGATTACCTCGGTTGTTACATACATATATGGTCTTACTAACATCATTTACATTATAAATTTGCAGAATGGGTTTACAACGACTCAATAAATTGATGACTAACGATCTTTGATCTTTTGAAAATTTTGGTACATTTACTTCTTTGGAACTTTGATAAAATGTGTGTAACAAGAGGATTGGACCAATGGCCCATTAACTTGCACTACCGCCAACACTGAAAGCCCATAATGTTTCCCGTGTTAAATTGCTTAAGAGATATGTCCAACATGTTGATCATGTGATTGATTGGTCGATATTGCAGGTGGAACTAGAGGGAGAATTTGAGCCAGAATCTTAGTGCATTTTGTAGTGGAAACAAGTCATGCCCCAGAACAAATCAATAAAGCAAGTTAAAGTGCAATGAAAGCACTTTGGGTCTGATGAATTTACATGGGAGATGACTGATTAGATGTGGGCATTGTATCATTCCTTATTTGTTGGTTGAGCAGATGTGTTTGGTTTGTATTTATATATGCATATGTGTATTATAAAATTGCAATGAGTTGTGTTATAAAGCTCTAATAAGAAGTATGTTTTACATATTGTAACGAGTTGTGTTCTAAAACTTTAATAAGCAGTATGTTGTTCATGGTTTCAGCGGTTTGGTATGTTGTAAATGTTGCAACTCCCAAGTTCACCAACTTTAATTATCAACCTGGGGTTCATACAAACTTAACAAATATTGGAACTATATGCGTAGCATACATTGTATCCTTCCTTTGCTATCATGATGTAATGGAGCGAATGTAATCAAATCATAAGCTGATTGCAGAAATGGAAATGCTCGAAATGGAAACTTTAACCTATTGCAGGAAATAAAATACAAGGAAAGAAAATTTATTCTAATTGCATAAAACAAAGATCATGAACGAAATATCAATCATTAAATTTCAAATAGTTTAAATCCATTGACATAGTTTATTGAATGTCGCAATCAAGAAAATCATCATTGTATTATCCATTTCATAAATCTGTTCATTAACCCAAATTGTTGAAATGTTTTGCAGGGATAAAAAGGAAAGTCCTAAGTGGTGTTTATTTCTCCTAAACCCTTGATTTAGAGCCTAAGGGTTATGATTCCACCCTAAGGGACAAAATCCAAGTTTTTTGAGCAAATCTGAGCAAGTATATACATGCTGGAAGAGTGCTACAAGAAGTTGCTACAGGAAGTTACAGGTTTTCTACAAGAATATATAATTCACCAAAAAACCAAGTAAATCAAATCCAAATTAGATGAGAATTTTATTTATTTATTTAGTATGATGTCTTAGGTCTCCATTCCAAGTGGAATCACTAAAAAATACTATTGTTAACACATGCTAAAAAATAGTAGAAAATTACTTGTCTAAAATCTAGAAATTCAAGAAATAGTGAACTAGTTAATCTATCAAATGCCCAACCTAATCAAGTGCAAATGAAATGTGATAAATTTTGTTATTAACTTGAATGTTTTTATGATCTAATGCAAGTGGAATAACATCAATTGAAGCTCATTAACATGTTCTAAAAAATATCAGAAATTTATTATTATTTGCCACAAGGGACTTCCAAAAATTTAGATTTCGAAAAAAAAACTAATTCAAGAGCTCAATGATTACTATGACCTTCTAAAGTTTTTCCAATGATTAAATTATGCTTGTGATCCTGCAAAAGAACTTACTTCAACCATTTAACTCAATCTTACAACAAGAAATCATCAATACTAAATGTAGAAATAGGGAAAATAAGAACAAGAGATGCGTGTGAATAAGAAGTAAAAAGAAGAAAAGTAAATTTTACAAAAAGGCTCTAAGGCTCATAGGATGGCCAAGCCCAAGTAAACTCAGAGTCCCTATGAAGGAGTCCAAGATTTAGAAGGTGAAAATTATACCAATCATCATTATTTCCATTAATACAATTACATCCCTACAAGAAATGAAAGTGGAACTGTAAAAATACAAGTGTTCTCCACAAGAAGACTAAGAAAAATCAACCCCTAGAGGCAAATTCGAATTGGTACTTATAGAAGATGATGAGGAAACATTCTGCTTGAAAGAAAGAAGCTTTCCCCTCCAAAATCCTTCAAATAGTGGATTTGGTTCTGTAATACCCCACTTAAATCTTATCCTGCAAATTTTATTAATGTTTACATTATCTGAAAATATTGAGAAATATTGGTCTAATATAAAATTCATGATTTTTATTATTAAAATTCCCAACTTACCTTTTCAAATTGAATCTTAGGTAGGATATGGTCTCCTTCCATTATTTCAAATAATATATATATATATATATATATATATATTAATCTCACATTCCCTAATGTACCCTCACATTTACTAGGGAGAAGACATGGTCCTCTCCATTTAATTACATCTCACATCTCCCAATGTACTCTCACATTTACTTGAGAGAAAACATGGTCCTCTCCAACTAATTATCAATATATATTTTCATCTCACATTCCCCAATGTACCCTCACATTTACTTGGAAAAGACATAGTCCTCTCCATTTAATTATCAATATATATATATATATATATATATATATATTCATCTCACATTTTCAAATGTACTTTCATATTTACTTGGGAGAAGACATGGTCCTCTCCCATTAATTTCCCAATTTTATATTCATGTCACATTTCCAAATGTTCCAGCTTTACTTGGGAGAAGAGAAGTCAACTGTAAGGATAGATGAGAAGTTAATGACATTAATGAAAGGTGGTTGAGATGGAGAAGAGAGGGAGGGTATAAAAAGGGAAGGGGGAAGGGAGAAAATGAGAGGTTGGGGTCTTGCTTATGATTTTGGGGTTGGTTGTGATTTTAGGATTTGCTGTGATTTTTGGAAATCTTAAGAACTTGTGGAGGTTTCTTAGATTTGTTGAGAGGAGGGAAATATTGTTTATCTTGGTCTTGGACACACACACTACATCTGGTTGGACTTGGCCTCGAAGAGCTAGGAAACCTGTGGAGGTTTCCTGGGCTAGGGATTTATTTCCTAGTTGGCTGGGAGGTAAATCCAGTTGGGTTAGTCAAGAGGAGCATTCCGCAGGAGCAGCAGGTCAAAGGAATCTCCACCAGCCACCGGTATAGGTATTCTTCTATATATTACTCATGTAAATTTCATTAAAATGAAATGTTCACCATAAGTTATAAAGATTATAATGTAAGTGGTAAAATTTTATTTGTTTAAAAGTCTTGTAAGTAAGTAAACTATTGCCTCTTATAGCATTTAAATTAATTAGAAATAAATCTGTTAGTAGACCCTAGGATAGAGCTCTTACACATGGTATCAGAGCCAGATTCAAAATCTGGACCCAAAGCCCACTAAACCCCAAATTCCATTATAAAGAGATTTTAACCCTCATAAAGACTTATAATCCTAAAATACATTCATATAACAAATTGTTTTTAAATTGAAAAAAAAAAAAAACTATAGTCAATTCCCTTGAAGATATTTTCTCTTTATTCTACTTAACCGGGCTGATCCCATTCTGGAAGCGGTCAAAGACTACTTCTGTCTCTGTCCAAATGAAAGTCCTTCTTGTTGAAGATTGTTAAATTGCTTATGACTGCATTAAGAATAGATAGTAGCATATCTTCTTGTTTTGTCTGCTCAAAACTACCCAGACCTTCAAAGTCCAACATGACATAAATGTGTTTCTCTGCTTAGTTTCAAAGGCTCAGTTTCAGTTTGCACTTTGTTTTTCTGCTTCTTTTGGCCTTTTTTCTTTTGGCTTCATTCATTAGCTTTGGAAGCTAAGACTGAAAATTCAATGTTCAGTGTCTTTGACTTGAGATTTTCAACCTCAGAACCCAAAGCTTGAGTTTTAGGGTTTTTCAAAATTGATCAGTTTCTTGCTTTGTCTGGTTGACCAGACCCCAAAAGAGTTCATCTTCAGTCTTAGACCTAGAATTATTAGAAGGGATGGTGATGCTTTGTGATGGAGCCACCGTTTTTGGCGATTGTGAGAATGCCGAGTGCTGCCACATAGAACTATTTCCACTTGAGCTCCGATTTGTCTGTACTTTGGGTGTAGCAGCAACCTGTGGTTGGGAGTTGACCAAAGTTGAGAGTTTTCTTTCCTGCTCTTTCTGAATGTCTCTCAGTGATGTAGTTTTCGCCTGCTTAAGTGTATCAACTGACCAAGCTGGAGCTGGTGGAGAGCTTGAAGATTCTACTTTCCATGGCAGGAAATCTCCTAGAGATGGACCAGCAGGTGGAGCAGGTAATACTTCCTTTTCCTGTTGAAGTTGACGAGAATAATTAACCTCTACAAGGGCAAGCTGTATGCGAACGATCGGGATAGGTATCTTGCTCCTCAGAGGGATTTCAGAAGCGGTATTTACAGCGTCGATGATGGCAAGCAGGATGGTTGTGGGGCATTTTTTTTTAGCCTCTACGATAGTAGATGGCTCTTCAATACAAATGGAAGTTGTTGTAGAGGGCAAGTAACGTGCTGGTTCAAGTTCGGAAAACGTGGTGTTGATGCAGAGGATGCAGGAATCTATGGCACCCAAAAGTGAGAGGATTTTGATCGGGATGATGTTAAGCAGGTTGGTTAGTAGGTTGCTATAGTAATATGATAATTATTATGTTCTCATAGCTGTCATCTAAATTGAAATTTTGCATTGCTACCTGATAACTGTATATCCATACGTATGATATGATAGTGAGAGGCAGCGTATGAGTAAATCAAGCAGGCTTTTGAATGAATCCTATCACATTTTGTACTCAAAGTACCTTCAGTACTCAGACCTGGTTCAAAACTTCTCAAGACATGTTGCCACAGTAATGTGGTGGCCATTGGATTTAAATACCGCATCTGGGACTGGATGAATATCCAAATAGCCCGGCACAGTTATATCAAAATGTCTGATAGACTAATTGGTCTGAGGGCAGAGTAAATCATTCATGTGTTCATTTATTCTGCTAGCTGTTGATTTAACTACCTGAATACTATCTGGCCCTCTGTTGAGAAGAAAGTGAATAACCTCTGAAACCGAGGGACCAATTGGTCTGAGGGTAGACTAAATAATTCGTGCATTCATTTATTCTGCTAGTTGTTGTTTTGGCTGCTTGAACACTGACTGGCCCTCAATTGAGAAGAAAGGAAATGCCTTCTGAAAGCTGACCCTCTATTGACAGGAAAGTGAATAAACTCTGATAGTCAGTTTCGTTTCTTCATTTGAGTTCACATTTTGTTTTTTGTTTTTTTTGTTTATGTAATATTGAAATTCTGGAACTTAGATCGTTTCATATGCAGTGCGAGTTCAATATCTAGAAAAACAACATTAGACTCATCAAGATTCTATTCATAAAAATATAATGCATATGAACAGAAATCTTGGAGAAAAATGACAAATCTCAGTGACCTTGATAGCCCATTAATGCGACATATCTTAATGGACGAGCCCAGGTGTAAGTCCTGGGTGAATTCGGTGGCATATATTAATCGACTAGCCTAGGCCAGGTGTAAGTTCTGGGTGAATTTGGTGGATTAACTACCATAGAGGCCACCTTTATAACAACTCAGCCTCAAATCTTAACTGGATTGATTGAATGGAGAGGACCTAGATATGCCGTTTTGTGAGCCCTCCGCAAATTTTTATCAGCGTCTTCATACACTTGACCAAGATCATCCTCACCATCAACATGGGATTCAATACGCAACATCAAACATTGTCCTTCAGATGCCCCAGTTGCATCACCTAAACCCATTACTATGTGTGCATCTTTCCCAGCCAAGTCTTCCAGATAAGTATCCTCCACTACAGGTGCAATATCTTCCTCCATTAGTTCAATCCCTTTTGATCCAATTTTAGAAGGTGAATGGTAATTCTTCTTAGTATCTGCTGAGGTAACAGTATCACCCATTTCATTCTCACCTTTTTTTGAGATGGGGCAGATTGACTTCCTTCATCCTCGGATAAGGTTCTAGAGTTCACTGAACCAAACCCACTGTGGTGATTAACCTTAGAGATTGAACTAGGAGCATCTGCCATGTAAGCATTTGTTTTATTGTAGGTATTCCATGTTTCTTGCATAGCTTCTAAAGCTCTCTCCTAGGGAGACTATGATAATCTACAACTTCTGTTTGTGCTGCCATTCTACTTAGTCTTACACCGTAAGCAACTTACAGGTTTCTTGTTTTTGATTTCCTTCGTTTTCTCTTGGGCATAACAGATAACAAACATATCCTTAACATCTCTGAGAAACTCTTTCCAGCCTATTTTAGGGAGGATATTGAAACTATATCAGATTGCCCCTCCTCTTTCAAAGGCTCCAGGATATGCCTCTTATCTTCTTGATGCACTTATAAGTGTTTTCTTTTCCGTCACAGACGATATTGCTATCTTATTGCATACCGAATAACAAATGATAGCATTCTTAGGCACTGCATAAGACACTTCAAATTCAACTTATCTTAATATGGCCCAATATTAAATGAAACAAGACATGATTTACCTACCATAGCTCTATGTTCTTTTTATTTTTAACCATGAAATCTTACAAGGTTGTTTGGGAGTTTAAGCTAGCTATAATTTATTAACACTTACTAAGATTACAAACAATATTCCTTAGCATTGAACATTCAACTTCAGAACTTGAATTTTCCTTTTTCGCTGCACAAGGGTGTCCATAATCACTATATGTTGAAAAATGCCTTGGTGCTCATTCTTAGGAACCTTTGTTGTTACTGAGAATATGGATGTCCTATTGCTATTAGTGAAGTCTTCAACCTTGTGCAAAACTATACATTTTTCTGAGTTTCCATGCAATCCATTTTCTTAGTCTCCTAGAAGTGTTTGAACTGAGTATACATAACAAATAACCAAGAGGAACTCTAGGATCAAAGAAATATAAAAGGACAAACCAGACCTTTCCAAACACAAATAAAAACAAAAAAAAAACAAAAAAACAAAATAGGCTTAGAGTAGTATCTCGTTGCCAGCCTGAGGACCCCTTCATAGAAAGCCAGAGTTACCCCAAAGGCTCATTCACCACCCAAAATAGAGAATTCATAGCATCTCCCAGCAATAGTCTAACAAAAAATCGTAAGGATGAGAAACCCAAACCTGTAGCTACCAACTTTGTGAGCTAGAAGCAATAACATGGAGTTATCAGACACAGAGCTCCTATCTAGACTAATGCAAAGTGCCAAACCAAGATTGGAACCACAAGAAACTGCTTCAAAACGACTTGACCAATTGCAGAGAACACCAACAGAGCTCTAATGAGAAGGCTTACATGAATATCCAGCAGAACCAGAGACGACAACGTCCAATATGCTTCATTAGTCACCACTTCAACACCTGGCCCCTAAGCCATACTACCACCTTTCTCTTGTATAAAGACTCTTAAAGCTTCAAATTGCCAGTATTGTCTAAAGGATGGCATGTGTGGGGATGCCATAAGGGTGAAGCACATTGCATCCCATCATCATCTAAATAACATCTTTGCTTTGTTGAGTTGACATATGTGAATCAAAAGGCTTGTAACATGGAAACATGCATATATTGGCATTAATCATGTATCTAGGGGATGAATTGGAATTAAATTTCCCTTTTTCCCTTAAGGTTCTTTCAGTCAATCTAGAGGCCCTGTTGGTGAGGTGTTCATTTACCAATTTAGGGTCCTTAGGACATGGAAAAGCTTGACATCCTTGAACCGAAGAGCCTCGTTTATTCCAGCTATGAGGTTAACCAACTTAGTGTCAAACAAGGTATTCTTATTGTTCATAAGATTGACGATCATGGATGAATCTCTAATAACTATCGAAGTCTTCAAGCTGGTTGCACTTATAGATGAAAGTTCTTGAAGAAGAGCATATGTCACTGCTTGGTTTTTTGTGGCTGCCTCTAGGTCCCATTCATAATTAAGTTGCCACCCTTGACAAGAGGACTATTATTAAAAATGATTTCAGTTCTTTTTTTTCCAGATAGGAAATTGTGATTTAACCTCAGTGTGATACAACCTCAGCATTTTTTTTCTCAACTAAATTAGAAGACTTATAATCCAGTCACGTTGAAATGGCATGGTCCAAACTCATATTTATACAAGTCTAGGCATCTATAATTTTTAAGAGCCGACCTGTAATTTGATTTGAGCGGACTTGTATTACTTTTATATTTTATGTAGGAGACGATCTGAATCTAGGCAATTTTGGTGGTGTTTTTACTGTTTGGATGGTCGTCTTTCAACTTCCCACTATTGCTAAAAATAAATAACAAGCACACAGGTGGATGACATGAATTCTAGTACAGGATTCTAACACCATTAACAACGTTATTCCAGTGTGAGATACATACTTTTTAAGCGGTTGCTGGTGATGGTTGTAAGGTGTGTTATGCAGAAGACTTGAAGAGCACCCACACCAAACATACCACTTTTTCTTTAGTTGTTCCCTATTCCACTCATTCACATTGGAAAACAGAAAATTGGAAGCAAGCAGAGATCTAAATTCCTGCATTTAATGTCAGCTTCTAATCCCATTCCACAAGGTCTGTAGCAATGCTTGACTGTGACATCAAATCAAATGTTTGAAGCTTTTCTTGAAATTATTTTCTGCATATTGAGGTCAAATACAAAGCATAATCACAACTTAGAAATACCCATTCATTAATCTATGCATATAGAACATCTATGGAAAGAGTTCTCTTGTGGGCCTCTCAACTGTCTGACTTTGACCATGGTTGTCTCTAGCCCTCTCTTCTACATCAATGACAACATCTCAACACTGTTCTAAGTGTGTATGTGCAAACCTTACTAACATGATAAAGTCTTATCTAAGTTCCAATACTGGGGTCTGCTTGAAAACCCTTTTGTTCTTATTCCTCCTGTATTAGTTGAAACTTGAAGGGTGACTGTTTTGTGTGCCTTACATGTTTTCGAATTTTTGTAGATTTAAGCATGTTATTTTAAGCTTGCAATTGATTAAAAAAAAAACATTTTCTCTTTAAAAAATAAAAAATAAAATAAAATAAAATAAAATGTTAATGTGCCTTTGTCTGTATCTCATCTCTTTTCTGTGTAGATAGTTGGTTGATTACTTCTGCAAGCAGTAGTGAACTTAGAAAACCAAGTGAATGTTGGGGAGGTCCCCTGTCATTGTCTGGATTTAGAATGCTGTGGTGCTCTTGAGGATTTATTTGAAATTTGTACCATTGGTATTTTGTTACCATTTGTTGCACAGGGTCACGATTTGGATCAAAACTGGATCCTTTTCTCTATGGTTGTCTTGCAGATGAAAGGTTGATGGATATTAACGGATCAATGAAGCTTTTAAGAACTACTTAGGGTTTGAGATGTGATCAGTTGAAAATGTTGGAGAAATTTAGACGAGATATAATCAGCAAAGGGTGATAAATCTCTATGTTGTTTTGAGGATTAAGTTCAGAATTAAGCTATAATGGCTAAATAGTTGAATCTGTCATGTCTTGACTTTCCAAGGACAATGTCATGCAGTTGATGAATTGCAAATTCAAGTGTGGAATGACACTCCCAATAATGGGTGCATGTGGAGGCCATCAACTTAACTGACAATGCCAGCCTAGGTATTGCACTCTACAAACGGTTTCAAGATAAGAAGGTTCAATTAATTTTCATCAGCCTAGGCCTTGCAAATCCTTTTTTCATACCTTCCACTACTCAAGATAGAAGATTCACTCCTTGGAGCACTAGGAATTTGATAATTTTGCAAATTTGGCATCAATATTGAGGAGATGATACCTTTATTGTGGACCAAAGGTAGAGCAAGATGAGAAAAGCTGAATAGATTTTCTAGTTGAGCTAAAGAAACCCAAAACTTGATCTTGGAACATGAAGATTATTAACTTCTCAATCAATTTTAGTTAATTGTGCAATGGAAGAAAAGTTACCTTGAGTAGAAAAGGTAGCTTCTGAATTCAGCTGCATCTTAGAAATTTAAATGAATATAGCTTCTCCTTGTATAGAATAATAATTTTACACACTCAGTTACACATTAGAATTCACCATCGACTCTATTCATTCCCTAATTATAGGCATGATGCATATATGCATACGCATTTTACATGATACAAACACATATAAAGAAGATGTAAATTTTTATAGTTAATTGTATTTAGTAATATGTATTACCTACTCATCATAAGGTCCAGTTTTAGCCATTGTTTCCGTTCTTGCATAGTAAAGGCATTTCCCTTGAACCATGGATCATTTGGAATAACCTACCTATTTTGTTTAATGACCTTCACTGTCTTGACTGAAGCCAATTGAAGACCCCGTTAACATTTTTAGGCTTTTTGGATGATTCTTAAAAGCTTACGTTGTCAGTTTGGAGAACATGCATTTTCTTCTTGCCGAACTTTGTTTAGGTCTATGGCAATGCCATGCAATGATTTTAACTAGCCTATATGGAAAGCTTCGCTTTTTATCGTGGTTGGCAACAAAATGTGAAGTCAGGTAAGAGTTCCATTAGGAAATCTCAAGCCTTATCCAGAGGATACAACATGATGAAAATACAATGAAGAACATACTTGTTTACAAGAGAGAGTCTTTGTGTAGGTTTCATACCTACCCTAGTGGTGTGATTCCTATATGATGGATTGTACAATCCTACCTTACGTTCCACATGTCAAGTGCAAGATGTGACCACATTCTTCATAGGATTCTTTTTTGAAATTGTTTCGAGAAGCATGCCCCAAGGTCAGTGTTGCAATGCATAACATAGACTTCCTTTAGCTTAGGTGATAGGTTGTTGAGATATCTATCAAAATTTTCCCAAACTTTCACCTAATCTAACCCCTTTTTCCTCAACATGCATAGCAAGAACCATTAGCATCCATATATAGCTTTACAATGGAGCCAGTAATTTATACCCAAAATGTGTCCCAATCTAAAGAATGTAGTCAGTTCTATTTTACATATGAGGGTGGCTTTTAATTCTGTTGATAGTAGATTATCATTATTCTTCTTTAAGATATAGTAGATTTTCCATTTCGGATAGTAGGATTATCTTTCGGATAGTATATTTTCATTCTTCATGGAGGAAGTCATAATAACAAATCTCGAGTTTGAGAAGTAAATGACTATGAAGCATGGGAATTCAGATTAGGATGTGTTGAAATATCCTATATGTCACGTTAATGATTATTTTATGGGTGGTGGAATTTTCTAGTGACAACATAGATTGAATACCATGGACTTGTGTAAGGCTACTATGATAGTTGTTTTAATGATCTTAAATTAAATGAGAAGATCAAATCGTAGAGAATTTGGGATTTTAGAATGGAAGCTTATTTAGTCAATAAAAGACTAGTGACAATATTAGAATACACTCTTACCCTTATTCTAGTGTTGAATAAAATTGTCGTGAAAAATAATGTGTCTCTAGTTTTGGATAAAAGGACCCTCAACTTTCTTCGCAACTTATACAGTCACTGGACACTTGTGAAAGGAGTAGGCATCTTTAGAAATGCGGTGCCATTTAGAAGGGAAATACTAATAGCAATAGGGAAAAGGCAATTATTTCGTTCGTTTAATTATTTCTCATTTGTCTAGTCATATTGTGAGCTGCAATATATATCATGAAATTGTTTTAGTACTAGTAAACAATGATTAAAAATATAATAAATTTGAACCTTTGACATTTAGAGGACATTTCTCTCAATTTACAAACAAAAGTATGAAAATCATGCTGGAGACAGTTTCAAAAGTTTTGAGTCTTTTATTTGCAAGATTAACTAATTGGTTTGGAAGATGAAAAATCAACAAATTGGAAGAGTGGGACTTTTATATTCACTAAGGTATTAAAGAAATTATATGCATGAAACTTATACTAGCACCTTCTAGTGGAATTGATAGTGCATTAATTCGTTGCTTAGCACCTTATAGCATATCCGGGTTCAAATTCTATTTTCCATGAGGGACAGTTGAATCTGTTTCAACTCTAATTGTTATCAAGGGGTTCCACAAGGATGTCACATGAGTGTTTATGATGCCCATTTTGACGTAGATCGCTACCTATGTTAAGTTTCTATTTTGCAGTTCCATGTTGTTATTTATGAACATTATATACATTTGGTTGGACATGTGAAAATCAATTGATGGATTTGGTATTGATGATGGAAATGTTGGATGTATGACCAAATGTATGACTTACTTGGTTACAATTTATCTAGTGCATGACTATTCAGAGTTATTGTTGCATCGTATAGGGCTTAAGTAGATATGATTTATCTAATCAATGACTTAGTGAAATTATGATTTAACTAATGTAAGATTTAGTTCTAGTATGAACAACAACAAAAATTGACACATGGATACTAGACTTAATAAACATGATGCTTAAGATCATGTATCTATATCTATTTTGTGGTTATATATATGCATGGATGAGAACTAAACTACAGATGGGAAAGAACCGTATGATAACCAAGGTCTACTATTCCATTGGGGAAGGTCGAGATGACCAATGAGGAAAGTTACAATGTACATTGTTCTATTACATTTGGTATCTACTTGATAGCACTCTTATGACATGAGTAAAATGCAAATGATAGGTGGCAAGACTACCTGACTGGATTATTCGATGACAAGCCCAACCAGCTCTGTAGTGTGGTCCGTGTTAGGGCGTTGACCCTAGTTGTGAAGGAGGGGTGGAGGCATTTCCCATCGTGTATCCTCCGAAACCTGGAATCGTGGAAGGGTAGTGGTGGGCATGCTCCCCTAGACGTGTGATGATGATTGTCAGTTGCCTGCTGTGGAAGTTAGGTCGATGTAGTCGACGCTTCCACCATGTTGGTTTTATTAGTGGTTAGTATGGCTGTTGCCACTGATAAAGCAGCAGAGGACAGATAGGGTGGGAACGGAAGTAGGTCATGATGGATAGGAGGATATAGATCAGTTGGAGACTCTTGATGGGTAGTAATGTCATTGTCTAACTTATCAAATTTTACTGCTATAACTCTCTCTGGTTTGCTATGCTTTCGAACTCCTTGTATCTTTTCATTCTAACTTCGGGACGAAGTTTTCTAAAGGAGGGGGTGTATGTAATGCCTCAGTTAAATCTTATCCTGCAAATTTTATTAATGTTTACATTATCTGAAAATATTGAGAAATATTGGTCTAATATAAAAATTCATGATTTCTATTATTCAAATTCCCAACTTACCTTCTCAAATTGGATCTTGGGTAGGATATGGTCTCCTTTCATTATTTCAAATAATATATATATTCATCTCACATTCCCCAATGCACCCTCACATTTACTAGGGAGAAGACATGGTCCTCTCATTTAGTTACATCTCACATTCCCCAATGTACCCTCACATTTATTTGGGAGAAGACATGGTCCTCTCCAACTAATTATCAATATATATATTCATCTCACATTCCCCAATGTACCCTCACATTTACTTGAGAGAAGATACAATCCTCTCCATTTAATTATCAATATATATATTCATCTCACATTCACAAATGTACTTTCAGATTTACTTGGGAGAAGACATGGTCCTCTCCCATTAATTTCCCAATTTTATATTCATGTCACATTTCTAAATGTACTCCCAGATTTACTTGGGAGAAGAGAAGTCAACTGTAAGGATGGATGAGAAGTTAATGGAATTAATGAGAGGTGGTTGAGATGGAGAAGAGAGGGATGGTATAAAAAGGTAAGGGGGAAGGGAGAAAAGGGGAGGTTGGGGTCTTGCTTATGATTTTGGGGTTGGTTGTGATTTTAAGATTTGTTGTGATTTTTGGAGACCTTAGGAACTTGTGGAGGTTTCTTGGGTTTGTTTAGAGGAGGGAAATATTGTTTATCTTGGTCTTGGACACACACACTACATCTGGTTGGACTTGGGCTCGGAGGGCTAGGGAACGTGTGGAGGTTTCGTGGGCTAGAGATTTATTTCCTAGTTGGCTGGGAGGTAAATCTAGTTGGGTCAGGGAAAAGGAGCGTTCAGCAGGAGCAGCAGGCCAAAGGAATCTCCACCAGCCACCGGTACAAGTATTCCTTTATAGATTACTCATGAAAATTTTATTAAAATGAAATGTTCACCATAAGTTATAAGGATTAGAATGTAAATGGTAAAATTTTATTTGTTTAAAAGTCTTGTAAGTAAGTAAACTATTGCCTCTTATTGCATTTAAATTTATTAGAAATATATCTGTTAGTAGACCCTAGGATAGGGCTCTTACAGGTTCCCAAGACTCGAAATCTGCATTAAATGACAGGGAACACATTCCTAGATTTTCTCAATCATTGGAGCTCCAGAATTTGTGCATGATTTTATGATATCTTGTTGATTTATTATTCAATATTGATCCTCCTATAGTAGGGAACAAGTCCCTAAATTATCTCCTCCTCCAAATCTTCATAATTTTCTCAATATTCTCACAATATTCCACAAAAATAAATAATATTAGGAAAAAATATGCAATTATCCATAAAATTTTCTAATGAACATATTAAAGTTAAAAATACATTATCTAATGCAAAAAGAAAGGTTTAATGTGCTAAAGGATGGTCAAATGGGCCTTAATTTATATCTAATTTGCAGGCCCATCATACCCCCTTACTGAAAGTGATGTTCATCCTTTGAGCAACTTAGTGACCTCAATGTGCCTCATTCATGACTCTGGTGGCCTCTCTCTTGTACATTCTTGCCTTTTTCCCCTTATGCAAGATGGGTTCTTGAAGAACTTTTCAGTTTGGAAAGGTCTTCCACATCTTTTTCTGAACTCCTGCTACCTTTTTCCATCATTTGGACACCTTTGAAACCCAAAAAACACCCTTACATGAGATACTATAGCAACACAAAGCATCCTATAGCAGACCTGTAGCATTATGTAGCACATCACGAAATCTATCAAATCTTAACCAACATTGCACCTCATACTTAATTTTCGCCACTTACATTTCTATAACATCTTGTAGGCTTTGGTGTTGGAAATACTGAGGGGGGGGGTGAATCAATATTCCTTAGTAATTAACACTTTAAATCTTTTCAGAGCATTAGTTAATATTCAATTATTATTAATGTTTATGCAATAATAACAATAAATAAAAGAACACATTAGGCACAAGACTTTTACGTGGAAAAACCCCTCTGGGTCAAAAACCATCAAACGTTTTTCTAATAAATTCTCTAATCTTCATCTTCAACTAAAATGAAAGCAACAACTTCCTGGAATTCTAGAAAAACATTCTTCTCCAGCTCCTACTGGAAGAATAACCCAACGCCCTGCATTCTTCAGTAATCAACTAAATGGATGCCCCAATGGCCTAGTGAGCCACAACTCGTCCTAGCGCCACCCTACCACCCTGACAGGTTCACATGCCCCACCCTGTAGGCGACTTCATACACTTGCCTAGCACCTCCTTGCCGCCCTATATTGACTGAAATAAGACAAGACTATGGATTCCCAAACCAAGGACAACAATCCATGATACAATAAGATGTACAATCATTTTCATGTACTTGACCAAATTCCCAATCACTCTATGACCTGCAACCCAACCGTGACATCATCCCAAAAATGACTCCTATACCTCCCAACAATGCCTCTTCGACTCTAGGCAAAATGACTATTTTACAATATTTACAATGATGAATCTTTTATAACTTTACAATGATGACTCTTTTACAATGATGACCCTTTTACAACTTTACAATGATGACTCTTGCCCTTAACAATACTTCACGATATCCGGATGGTTATCATGTCTTCAAGGATGTCTCGCTGTAATGCTTCCTTTGATTTGATACTTCTGCTCTTGAATTCTTGCTTGATGTTGTACTTGAATCTTCTTCTACCTACATGGAAAATTTTCCTAGCGAAACTAATCTTAAAACAAAACAAAATACCCTTCAACTTACCTATTCCTGCAAAACACATGTAAGTGCATAATAATGAATAAATACAAATTAAAATTACAATGCATACTTGAAGTGTGCTTGTCACTTTTGTTGTTGACTTGTTGCAGAAATAGACAAAGACTCCCACTCTTGATATAGGCTTGGACTCTACGCAAGACTATATCCAAAATTGACCTAAAAATATATACAATAAAAATTGATGATAGACCCTAGACTTGTGATGGACCAAGTTCTAAGTACAACAAAAGAGACCATTCTATCAACTATGAAAAGAAAAGTAACATGAACTTACAACATCATATAAATTTAGCAGACTTGGTGTAGCATCAAGAATATTTAGCATCAAATGTGTAGTATCAAGATTGGGACATCTGAAATGTAGTATCAAAACTATCTGTGACATATAGAGACATGGAGATATAACGAGACCCTATATATACTTATGTTGTCCTACAAAAACATATGTCAGAGATGATACTAAAAATTCAAATGTAAACACTAATCATACATACCTTGTTGTAGGAGACTTACCCTTGACTGTTGATGTATGGTCCTTACTACAGGGATCCTTGAATGCATGATTTTTCTTACCTTCTAGGAACTCGATATTGAATATGTTGCATCTAAGTAATTTCGGATCTCCAGGGGCTGAAATTTCATCATGTGGTAGCCTTATAAGTCCTCTTTCCAATCCCATAGTTCTAATCAAGATTGGATTCTTCAAGAAATATTTATGCACAATCTCCCACGATGACCTGATTATAGACTGGTTCAGTAGAGAAAACTTGTACAAAGTGCCACATGTCACTTTTATGACCTTCGACCCAGAAAACGATACCCAACAAACTACAGTCTGTCATATTTTTGTCACTATTTACGAAATTTGAATCTAATGCTCAGAGAGAAAGTTATGACGATTTTACCAATGTCACCTCTTTTACATGGAATTTGGGAGCCTACAAAAACCCTAATTTTCTCAGATCATATCTCCGAAAATATAGCGAACCAAGATCTGAAATTCGGTCATGAGGTTCATCAAGATTTCAGCTTAAATGGGTGTTAAGTTTAGCTTCTGAAGCTTTACAAAAAAAATAAAAAAATAAAATAAAATTATAGCGAAAATTCCACGATGACCTATTTGAAACCACAAAATCCCTACTAGAGAAGGATTTGAGGGTCACTATTTATATGAATGTCTTGAGTTGAGAGGGTGCTAAATAAGTGAATACTGGAGGGATTTTAGGAGAGTTTTTTTAATTAATTATTGACTATTCAATGACCACAACCAATTATGAGTGGCATGCCACAACCCCATAGGGTTTAGCCAACTGACTAGGGTTACTAAATTCAAACACGAATATCTCTCAAACCGTGAAGAATTATGTGGTGTGCCATATATCAACGGAAAGATCTCGACGAGTAAAATCCATGTAGAAGATCATTGACTCATAATAGAATAATTTCTCAAGTCAAAATTCCCATGCAAGATTGGGGTAGCCCCTGGTGATGCTTGTGTTGACATTAATAACAACCACTGATCAACAATCTCCCCCTTTGGCATTGATGGCAACACAAGTACTCCCCCTACGATCATGACACCTATTCCCACTGCCTTCTTTCACCCTTTTTCATCAATGGCAAAGGGTAACTCCCCCTGACAAACTGTCATCCTACGGACCTATACATACCTCCACTCCCCCTTTCTACTTAGTTAGATAAGATAAAGATTCTAATGAGAACTTGGGAGAATCCCAAGAATTTGGGGAAGATACTCAAATGCTTCACAAGGTAATGGTTTGTTAAAGATGTCGACAATTTGTTCCTTTGTGCCAACATATTCAAGCTTGATATTCTTTTCGGAAACCTGCTCTCTAACGAAATGATATTTGATCAGAATGTGCTTTGTTTTGGAATGCATCACAGGATTTTTGGAGACACTGATAGCACTGGTGTTATCGTAGAAGATGGGAATAGGCTCATCAAACTTAACTTGAATATATTGCAAGGTTTTCTTCATCCAGATAAATTGAGTACAAGAAGTTGTTGCCATGATGTATTCTGCTTCCACTGTGGATAACGAGATTGAAGACTGCTTTTTACTTATCCATGAGACAAGGCAACCACCTAGGTAGAACACTACTCCATTGGTACTCTTACGATCATCAACACTTCCTGCCCAATCTACATCTGTATAAGCTTGGATGACCAGATCATTTCCATTGGGATACCAAAGACCATATTCCACTGTGCCCTTAAGATATCGAAGAATTCTTTTGACAACAATGATATGAGATTATTTTGGTGCTACTTGGAATCGTGCTACTTGTCCAACTTCCTGCATTGCATCTAGCCGGGGGGGCGGGGGAGGGGGGGGGGTTCACATATAGGAGACTATCAATCATGGATCTATAAAACCTTTGGTCCACATCTGTTGATGAATCTTCTTGTAACCTGTTACCATGGGGTAAGGATAGGATTGCAATCTTCCATCTTGAATTTCTTGATCATTTCCTTGATGTACTTGATTTTATATATGAATATTCCTTTATCCTGTTGAGAGATCTCGATAATTGTAGATTGTCTTGACCCACTTTCACATAGAGATTGCTTGTTAGCACTTCTTTTTCTTGAATATGTAATACCTCAACTATTCTTCTCCCCCTAAACATGTAATGAAACTGCCATCTTGTTCTAACTACTTGTCCGTCAATCGTAGACTTGTGTCATATATTGTTGCATACACTCCTCATCTTCAAATTTCTAGGAGTCGATTAGCTGAATTGTTTAGAATAGTGTGTCATTTAATAGACCGTCTTTACTCGAGTCATTAACCGAAACAACTATTGATTCCTCACAATCCGTTATGAATCTTGAAAGCATAATTGTTGGGACCTTATTGCCTTCTTGCTTTTATTTCTCATCTTGTACTTGTTCATCCTGTACCTATTTTCCTTTCCAAACCTTCTTATTCTCGTCGTCAAAATTTTCATTCATGGTTGATTCCATCTTGTACCTGCAGTTACGAGCTATGTGTCCATAGTTATGACATTTTTAAAATTCGATGTTATTCATAGAAGATTCTATTTGGTGTCTATCTCGTGTTCCTGCAAATTTGCTTCAAAGGTTTTGCTGATAATAGTTGTACTTGTCTGGAACTTCACAATCCCTAGCCATATGTCCAAAATTGTTACGTAACATTCGACATTATCCCTCAAATGATCAAATTTGTTGATATTATGTTGAGTTCTAGAATATCCATTTCTAAAGGGTCTCCTGGAATTATATTCATTCCAAACATACATGCGGCATTTTGTAGCTCTATGTCCAAACCCTCCACATGAATAACAATGACCGTAAAATATAGGTTGGTACATAGGAGGAAATATTCTTCAAGGAATTGTCTTCCAAGGTTCTTCATGTGAGTCTTGCTCTCTTGATTTAGCTCAAAGATCTATCTTCTTGGTATATTTTTCATATCCATCTTCTTTAATTGTCACAGAAGGACTTGACTTCTTTTCAAATTTTTATTTGTAACCAAGACCAGTCTTGTCATTGTATGATCGTTGGTTTCTGATAAGTTCGTCCAAAATCTTTGAACTGTTGGCGTAGTTTTGAAAAAAAAAATTCCATTTTTTACTTCCTTTCGTAGAGCAACTATTTCAGCTTCCAATGCTTCTCTTTCCTTGTTGTTTTCCTTTAATTCTTTCCTGAGAGATTCTTTAATTCACTTGTATTCTTCAACCTTGATTTTAAGGTTGAGGGCTTGTTCTCTTTCTGTCTTCAATTCGTCTTCAAGAATGTTGACATGCTTATTCTCAGCTTTGAGCTCTTTGATAACCCTGATCACTTCGTTTTGAAATTCAACCTTAGTCATTTCTTCTTCTTCGTCTCCTTCTTCGTCAGGTGCCTCTTGCTTATTGTGCTTGGCCATAAACAATACTCTTTCGTTGAATTCTTCTTTTTTATCACTGTCTTCTTCGGATGAGGAACTATCTTCTTTGGTGAAGGAAATTTTCTTAAACCACTTCTTATTGCCTTGCTTGTTGAACTTCCTAGGACCTTTCTTTCCATTCGTAACAACCTCATTTTTGTGAGGACATTTGGCTGCAAAATGCCCAAACTCACCATAGTCAAAAGATATTAATGGAAGTTTACCTTGGAATTTTCTAGTACTTTTTCTCATTTTCCGCATGAAGTAGGCAAATTCTTTATCCGAGAGTTCATCTTCCTCTTCTTCACTTTCTTCATCCTTACAACTGCAAGTTTTTGTTTTTTGAGTCTGCTTGTCCTTACCATTCTTCTTGGATGCGGAAAATGTTGTTTCTAAGTGAGTTGTGCCATCGTGTTCTTCAATCCTCAGTTCATATGTCGTAAGAATTCCGTGCAATTCATCTGTGCTGAGATTGGTCAAATTCGATTTATCTTCCAAGACAATTACCTTAGGGTTAAATATTCCTGGCAAGGTTTTGAGGTTCTTTTGGACAACAATTTTTGTTTCAACAAGTTCTCCCAAAATTTCCAGTGTATTTGTTGTTTCATCAACACGTTGAAAGTATGCAGCAATATCTTCATCTTCCCTCATTTTTAGTTGCTCAAATTTTTCCCTAAAAATTTGAAACTTCATTTATTTCACCTTTGAGTGACCTCCATATATATTTCCAAGCTTGTGTCATACCTGTTTAGCAGTTTTCCAACTCAATACCTTAAGATAAACAGATTCGATAAGCCCACTGATAATAAGATATTTAGCCTTTGCATCATATACCATATTTTGCTTACCTTGTTCAGCCTAGGTTGGTGTGAAGCCTTTGTCAACGATTTCCCATACTTCGTATCCTTGTGCCAGCAAATGAACCTACATTCTTCCACTCCAAAGTGCATAGTTGTTTCCATTGAACAAAGGAACTTTATTCTTAGTATACTCCATGATCTCCTTCCAGTTGTTAGGTTGTTATTGAAGGAACCAAACTTTGATTCCAATTGTTTGGAAATACTGAGAAGGAGGGGGGGGGGGTGAATCAATATTCCTTAGAAATTAGCACTTTTAAATATTTTCAGAGCAATAGTTAATATTAAATTATTATTAATCTTTATGCAGTAATAATAGTAAATAAAATAACACGATAGGCACAAGAATTTTAGGTAGAAAAACCCCTCCGAATCAAAATCCACTGAGCGCTTTTCTAATAAATTCTTTAATCTTCAGCCACAACTGAAATGAAAGCAACAACTTCCTAGAATTCTAGAAAAACATTATTTTCCAGCTCCCACAGGAAGGATGCCCCAACGCCCTACTTTCTTTAGTAATCAACAGAATGGATGCCCCAACGCCCTAGCGAGCCACAACTCACCCTAACACCACCTTGAAGTGTTCACAGGCCCCAACTTGTAGGAGAATTCACACACTTGCCTAGCACCTCCCTGCCACCCTATAATGACTGAAATAACACAAGACTGTGGATTCCTAAACCAGGGACAACAATCCATGATAAAATAATATGTACAATGATTTTCGTGTACTTGACAAAATACCCAATCACTCTATGACCTACAACCCAACCATGACATCATCACAACAATGACTCCTATACCTCCCAACACTGCCTCTTCAACTCTATAGGCAGAATGACTCTTTTACCATCTTTAAATGATGGCTCTTTTACAAATGACTCTTTTATAACTTTACAATGATGACTCTTTTACAAATGACTCTTTTACAATGATGACCCTTTTACAACTTTACAATGATGACTCTTGCCCTTAACAATACTTCACGATATCCGGATGGTTATCATGTCTTCAAGGATGTCTCGCTGTAATGCTTCCTTTGATTTGATACTTCTGCTCTTGAATTCTTTCTTGATGTTGTACTTGGATCTTCTTCTACCTGCATGCAAAATTTGCCCCACGAAACCAATCCCAAAACAAAATAAAACACCCTTCCACTTATCTCTGCCTGCAAAACACATGTAAGTGCATAATAATGAATAAATACAAATTAAAATTACAATGCATACCTCAAGTGTGCTTGTCGCTTTTTTGTTGACTTGTTGCAGTAGTAGACAAAGACTCCCGCTCTTGATATAGGTCTGGAATTTATGCAAGCTATATCCAAAACTGACCTAAAGATATATACAATAAAAAATTATGACAAATCCTAGACTTGTGATGGATCAAGTTCTAAGTACAATAGCATAGACAATTCTATCAACTATAACAAGACAAGTAACATGAAATTACAACATCATATAGATTTAGTAGACTTTGGTGTTGCATCAAGAATATGTAGCATCAAATGTGTAGTATCAAGAATAGGACATCTGAAATGTGGTATCAAAACTAACTGTGACATATAGAGACATAGAGATATAACTGGGACCCTTTATATACTTACGTTGCCCTATAAAAACATCTGTCAGAGATGATACTCAAAATTTAAATGTAAGCACTAATCATACATACCTTTTTGTAGGAGACTTACCCTTGATTTTTGATGTGTGGTCCTTACTGCAGTGGTCGTTGAATGCATACTTTTCCCTGCCTTCTAGGAGATCGATATTGAATATGTTGTATCTATGTAATTTCGGATCTCCAGGGGCTAAAATTCCATCCTGTGGTAGACCTATGAGTCCTATTTCCAACCCCATAGGTCTGATCAAGATTGGATTCTTCAAGAAAGAGTTATGCCCAATCTTCCATGATGACCTAATTATAGACTAGTCCAGTAGAGAGAACTTGTACGAAGTTCCACGTGTCATTATTACGACCTTCGACCCTAAGTATGATACCCAACAAACTAAAGTCCATCCTCTTTCTGTCACTATTTACAAAATTTGAATCCAATGCTCAGAGAGATAGTTATGACGATTTTCCCAACGTCACCTGTTTGACATGGAATTCAGGAGCCTGCAAAAACCCTAACTTCTTCATATCATATCTCTGAAAATATAGTGAACCAAGATCTGAAATTCGATCACAAGATTCCACAAGATTTCACAAGATTTCTTCTCAAATGGATTTTAATTTCAGCGTCTGATACTTCGCAGAAAAAGGTTATAGTGAAAATTCCACGATGACCTGTTTGAAACCACAAAATCCCTACTAGAGGAGGATTTGAGGATATGAGTTGACTATTCATTGACCACAACCAATTATGAGTGCCATGCCACAACCACATAGGGTTTTAGCCCACTAACTAAGGTTACTAACTTCAAACATGAATATCTCTCAAACCGTGAAGAATCCATCTAGAAGATCCTTGACTTAAAATAGAGTAAGTTGTCAAGTCAAAATGCCCATGTAAGATTGGGGTAGCCCCTGGTGTTGCTTTGGTTGACATCAATGACAACCACTGATAAAAAAACTCCCCCTTTGGCATTGATGGCAACACAAGTACTACCCTTGCGATCATGAAACCTCTTCCTACTACCTTCTCTCACCCTTTGTCATCAATGGCAAAGGGTAACTCCCCCTGACAAACTGTCATCCTGTAGACCTATACACACCTCCACTCCCCATTTCTACTTAGTTAGATAAGAGAAAGATTCTAATGATAGCTTGGGAGAATCCCAAGCATTTGGTGAAGATACTCAAATTCTTCACGAGGTAATGGTTTGGTAAAGATGTCAACAATTTGTTCCTTTGTGCCAACATATTCAAGCTTGATATTATTTGGCGACCTGCTCTCTAATGAAATGATATTTGATCGGAATGTGCTTTGTTTTGGAATGCATCACAAAATTTTTGGAGATATTGATGGCATTAGTGTTATCGTAGAAGATGGGAATAGGCTCATCAAACTTAACTTGAAGATCTTGCAAGGTTTGCTTCATCGATGGAACTTGAGTACAAGAAGTTGTTGCCACGATGTATTCTGCTCCCGTTGTGGATAACAAGATTGAAGATTGCTTTTTACTTAACCATGAGACAAGGCAACCACCTAGGTAGAACACTGCTCCACTAGTACTCTTACGATCATCAAAACTTCCTGCCCATTCTGCATCTATATAAGCTTGGATGACCAGATCACTTCCTTTGGGATACCATAGACTATATTCCATTGTTCCCTTAAGATATCGAAGAATTCTTTTAACGGCAATGATATGTGATTCTTTTGGTGTTGCTTGGAGTCGTGCTACTTGTCCAACTGCCTGCATCACATCTGGTTGGGTCACTGTCACATATAGGAGATTACCAATCATGGATCTATACAACCTTTGGTCCACATCTGTTGACGAATCTTCTTGTAACCTGTTACCATGGGGGTAAGGATATGCTTGCAATCTTCCATCTTGAATTTCTTGAGCATTTCCTTGATGTACTTGATTTGATATATGAATATTCATTTATCCTGTAGAGAAATCTCGATAATCGTTAGATTGTCTTGATCCATTTTCACATAGAGATTGATTGTCAACACTTCCTTTCTTGACTCTGTAATACTTCAACTATTTGTCTCCCCCTTAACATGTAATGAAACTTCCATCTTGTTCAAACTACCTATCTGTCAATCATAGACTTGTGTCATATACTGTCGCATAGACTCCTCATCTTCAAATTTCTAGGAATCGATAAGCTGAATTGTATAGAATAGTGTGTCATTTAATGGACCATCTTGACTTGAGTCGTTAACTAAAGTAGTTGTTGATTCCTCACAATCTGTTACGAATTACGAAAGCATAATTGTTGGGACCTTATTTCCTTCTTGCTTTTCTTGCTCATCTTGTACTTGTTCATCTTGTACCTGTTTTCCTTTCCAAACCTTCTTATTCTCGTCGTCAAGATTTTCATTCATGGTTGATTCCATATTGTACCTGTAGTTACGAGATATGTGTCCATAGTTATGACATTTGTAACATTCGATGGTATTCATAGAAGATTCCATTTGGTGTCTATCTCGTGATCCTCCAAATTTGCTTCTAGGGTTTTGCCTATAATAGTTGTACTTGTTTGGAACTTCACAATCCCTAGCCATATGTCCAAAATTGTTACATTTGTAACATTCGGCATAATCTCTCAAATGATCAAATTTGTTGATATTATTCTAAGTTTTGGAATATCCATTTCTGAAGGATCTCCTAGAATTATATTCATTCCAAACATACATGCGACATTCTGCAGCTCTATGTCCAAACCTTCCACTTGAATAAAAATGACCATAAAATATAGGTTGGTACCTGGGAGGAAATATTCTTCGAGGAAGTGTCTTCCAAGGTTCTTCCTGTGAGTCTTGATCTCATGATTTAGATAAGTGATCTACCTGCTTGGTAGATTTTGCATATCCATCTTCTTTAATTGTCATAGAAGGACTCAACTTATTTTGGAATTTTTCTTTGTAACCAAGATCAGTCTTGTCGTTGTATGATCATTGGTTCTTGATGAGTGCGTCCAAAGTCTTTGAACTGTTGGTGTAGTTTTGAAAAGTTTTTCCATATTTACTTCCTTCCATAGAGAAACTATTTCAACTTCCAATGCTTCTCTTTCCTTGTTGTTTTCCTTTATTTCTTTCTTGAGAGATTCTTCAATTCGCTTGTATTCTTCAACCTTGATTTTAAGGTTGGGGACTTGTTCTGTTTTTGTCTTCAATTCGTCTTCAAGAGTGTTGACATGCTTCTTCTTAGCTTTGAGCTCTTTGATAACCCTTATCACTTCATTTTGAAATTCAACCTCAATCATTTCTTCTTCTTCGTCTCCTTCTTCATCGGGTGCCTCTTTCTTATTGTGCTTGGCCATAAACAATACTCTTTTGTTGAATTCTTCTTCGTTATCACTATCCTCTTTGAATGAGGAACTATCTTCTTTGGTGAAAAAAAATTTCTTAAACCATTTCTTCTTGCCTTGCTTGTCAAACTTCCTAGGACCTTTCTTTCCATTTGTAACAACCTCATTTTTGTGAGGACATTTGGATGCAAAATGCCCAACCTCACCACAGTCAAAACATATTAATGGAATTTTACCTTTGAATTTTCCCGTACATGTTCTCATTTTCTACGTGAAGTAGTCGAATTCTTTATCTAAGAGTTGTTCTTCCTCTTCTTCCTTTTCGTCATCCTTACAACTTCAAGTTTTTGTTTTTTGAGTCTTCTTGTCCTTACTATTCTTCTTGGATGCGGAAAATGTTGTTTCTAAGTGAGATGTGTCATCCTCTTCTTCAATCCTCATTTCATATTCCGTAAGAATTCCATGCAACTCATCTACGCTGAGATTGGTCAGATTTGATCTATCTTCCAAGACAAATACCTCAAGGTTAAATCTTGCTAGCAAGGTTCTGAGGATCTTTCGGAAAATAATTTTCGTTTCAACGGGTTCTCCCACACCTTCCAATGTATTTTTTGTTTCATCAACACAATAAAATTATGTAACAATATCTTCACCTTCCCTCATTTTGAGTTGCTCATAATTTTCCCTAAAAATTTGAAACTTTGCTTCTTTCACCTTTAAGTCACCTGCATATATATTTTCAAGATTAACCCATACCTCTTTAGCAGTTTTGCAACTCAATACCTTATGATAAACAGATATTATAATCCCATTGATAATAAGATCTTGAGCCTTTGCATCATATATGCCATATTTTCTTACCTTGTTAATCATGGGTCAGTGTGAAGCCTTTGTCAATGATTTCCCATACTTCGTATCCTTGCGTCAGCAAATGAACTTGCATTCTTCCACTCCAAAGTGCATAGTTATTTCCATTGAAAAAATGAACTCTATTCTTAGTATACTCCATGATCTCCTTCCAGTTGTTAGAATGCTATTGAAGGAACCAAGCTCTGATTCCAATTATTGGAAACACTGAGAGGGGGGGTGAATCAGTATTCCTTAGCAGTTAGCACTTTTAAATCTTTTTCAGAGCATTAGTTAATATTCAATTATTATTAATGTTTATGCAGTAATAAAAGAAAATAAAAGAACACAATATGCACAATAATTTTAGGTGGAAAACCCCCTCCGGGTCAAAAACCACCGAATAAATAAGTGCATAATAATGAATAAATATAAATTAAAATTACAATGGGTACCTGAAGTGTGCTTGTCACTTTTGTTGTTGACTTGTTGCAGTAGTAGACAACGAATCCCACTCTTGATATAGGCCTGGACTCTATGCAAAACTATATCCAAAACTGACCTAAAGATATATACAATAAAAATTGATGAGATACCTTAGACTTGTGATGGACCAAGTTCTAAGTACAACAATAGAGACCATTCTATCAACTATGACAAGACAAGTAACATGAAATCACAACATCATATAGATTTAGTAGACTTGGTGTAGCATCAAGAATAAGTAGCATCAAATGTTAGTATCAAAAATAGGACATCCAAAATATGGTATCAAAACTAACTGTGACATATAGAGACAAAGATATAACCGAGACCCTGTATATACTTACGTTTTCCTACAAAATTATATGTCAAAGATGATACTCAAAATTCAAATGTAAACACTAATCATGCATACATTTTTGTAGGAGACTTACCCTTGACTGTTGATGTGTGGTCCTTAGTGCAGTGATCCTTGAATGCATGTTTTTTCTTTCCTTCTAGGAGCACAATATTGAATCTGTTGTATCTATGTAATTTTGGATCTCAAACGGATGAAATTTCGCCCGGTGGTAGCCCTCTGAGTCCTCTTTCCAACCCCATAGGTCTAATCAATATTGGATTCTTCAAGAAAGAGTTATTCCAAATCTCCCATGATGATATGATTATAGACTAGTTCAATAGAGCGAACGTGTATGAAGTGCCATGTGTCACTGTTGTGACCTTTGGCCCTAAAAACAATATCCAACAAAGTATAGACTGTCCTCTTTATTTCACTATTTACGAAATTTGAATGCAATTCTCAGATAGAAAGTTATGACAATTTTTCCAATGTCACCTATTTGACATGGAATTCAAGAGCCTGCAAAAACCCTAATTTCCTCGCATCATATCTCCGAAAATATAGCAAACCAAGATCTGAAATTCAGTCACGAGCTTCATCAAGATTTTGGCTCAAATAAGTTTTGATTTTAGTTTCTAAAGCTTCGCAGAAAAAAGGTTATAGCGAAAATTCCACACTGACCTGTTTAAAACCACAAAATCCCTACTAGAGGAGGATATGAGGGTCACTATTTATATGAATGTCTTGAGTTGAGAGGGTCCTCAACAAGTGAACATTGGAGGGATTTTAGGAGAATTTTTTAATTAATAATTATTGACTATTCAATGACCACAACCAATTATGAGTGCCATGCCACAACCCCATAGGGTTTTATCCCACTAACTGGGGTTACTAACTTCAAACACGAATATCTCTCAAACCGAGAAGAATTACATGGCATGCCATATATCAACAAAAACATCTCGATGAGTAGACTCCATCTAGAAGATCCTTGACTCAGAATAGACTAAGTTTTCAAGTAAAAATTCCCATGCAAGATTGGGGTAGCCCATGGTGCTATTTGGGTTGACATCCTTGACTCAGAATAGACTAAGTTTTCAAGTCAAAATTCCATTTCAAGATCAGGGTAGCCCCTGGTGCTACTTGGGTTGACATCAATGAAAACCACCGATCAACACTTGGACAAAAACTAGAAAGAGTTTAGAGACCTCTTGGAAAGCCTCTTTTCATCACTGCGGCTTGAATTCTATTTTGATGGTGAATGCCCTCTTGCCTTTTTTTCCTTTTTATTCTCTTTTGTGGCCTAGATGATTGCCTAATGGGATTTGGAGTTCTCTATTTTGATTAGGTCTATCTTAGGCACTGCTATTCTGGTTTTTAGCACAATTTGTTCCTTTCTTCCTCCTTGAGTTTTTATTTTCGCTAATTCCCCTCTTCTCCATATTTATTTTCTTCTTCATTACCTTCTTCTTCTCCTTCTTCTTGGTTTTGGGGTTTCTATGGTTAGATCCCCTCCCTATAGCCTTCAATACAACTTTCCAAAATTGGCAAGGCAATTGTCTATTTCTGCTAGAACTTTTAGATATTCCTATGTAATGAGGGTTTTATGACAAAGGCAAAAAGAAAAAATTTCTCATATTTCCTGAAGGAAGGTTTATTTCGTCCTCACTCAAAAATAATTGCAATACCCCTTCTTATCAGGCTCAATTCAAAGGAAACATCCATATTTCATTTTTTTGTTTTGTAAACATTTATCAAAAGTTTCTCATAGGTTGTACTACTGAAAACATGAAAATTTTTGCAAGCTTTTTTGATCACATATAGCAAGGATAAATATGTATTTACCCTTGCTTTGGGTATTTTTCTTTGAATCCTACGGTTTGGGAGTGAAATTCCTCAAAATCGGGGTCTTTTGCAACAACTTTTTCCTTCCTGTAGCAACTCTATTTTTCTTGTAGCACACAATTTATCTATCCTATAGCAACCTTGTTTCTCCTGTAGTAGCTTTGTTTTCTCATGTAGCAGTGCAATATCCTCTTGTAGTTGGTCAGTCTTAGCTCCCTAGGTGTTTGTATTTCTCTATGAGGCTTGGGCTACTTCCCCTTAGCTTGGAGGGAGGTTATTCCTTCAATCTGCTCCTTATTTCCCTCTAATTCTTCCTTTTGCTGACAGGTCAATTGCTTAATTTTGATTAGGGTTGTTGAGGGAGGTTGAGGCTTCTAACCCATCCTTAGCTTATAAAACATCATCTCTTATGCATAGAAAACAAATTTATAACCATAACACGCTCAAGAGAAGAGGTAAAGAATATTGCATACATGTACCTACCTGTGGATCAGATTGCTAGAGGTGATTGCATGTTGTTGCTAGGCCATATACATCATGATATCCTGGTGTATGTCTTCATAGATTGATTATACCTTGACTAATAGCTTTTCTTGTGTGTGTAGGTTCCTCTCCGATGTTTAGGCAATTTTTGTTGGTGGAATGCCTTCCCAATTGCACACATGGCTTCATCATGCTTCAGTGGTGGGAAAAAAAAGATCTCAGAGATTTCTATTGTGACTGCATAGGTTGTTATAAGAGGAGTTTCTTCCTATAGCAACCTTTTGATCCTTTCTTCTAGTCTTCAGCTGACATGGTGGTGTTGAGGGGATTGATGAAAATCCATGTAAATAGGGTTGGCATCATGAGGAGGTAATGTGAAGAATGGAAAAATGGAGAATAATGTTCTATGTGTTTTTTAGCCAGGACAGAGTGAACATTTTGAGAAAGTTTCGGTGAAATTGAGTGGATGAGTGATGAAAGTGGTGTTGGGGGACCTCTCTCAACCTTCCCTAAACAAAAACATGACATTTTGACCCATTTCCCAATCGAATTGCCTCCTATATCTTCTTCTCGACCATCCTGTAGTGCTACAGGATCTTCGTGTAGCAATTGAGGATAGCCTCCTATAGCAGACTTGTTTTATCCATATCTCACAAATGGTAGATTGGATTGACCTGAAATTTTCTGAGCATGTTTCCATTATCCTTATGCACCTCCCCATAAAAACTATTGGCCAATGGATGCACGAATCTCGAGAAAAAATAAAAATAGTTGTAGGTGATGGAGGTCAATTTCTCAAAAATTGTGCACTCGAATTTGCTAAAATTGCTTGAGCATGTTACAATCATCCATATGCATCTCCCACTGAAACATATCGGTAAATGGATGCATGGTTTTCAAGATATGACAAATAATTTTCTGCTCTGTGTATTTTGGCTTCCTGCAACAAAACATAGCCTTCCTGTAGCATTTAAGGACAACGAGGAAAATGAATGGGGAAAGCTTTGGAATTATGGGTGGATGGTAGAAATAGATGAGGGTGATGGATTAACATAGCCTTGGTCCTTCTGGAGCATCTGAGCAAAGGAGGAGAAATTCCAAGTTTGATTTCTTTGACCAGAAGTTTGACCAACTTTTTTCTTTTGGTGCCAACTTGTTTTTGTTGCTTGCAGAGGTCGAAGAGCACCTACATTCATGAGAGAGAGATACATGGAGTAATGTTTTTTTTTCTTCTAGGCCTATTAGCTTCCTTAATGAGGTTTTCAACTAGTAGGTTTGCCTAGGTGCCTCAAAGAAGGTTTTCACCTAAGATTTTTTCTTTTTTCTCTTTTTTCTTTTTTTCCAACCCATTGACCGCCTCATGGAGGTTTTCAATCAATGAGCCAATATCAAGAGCCTCAATTGAGTTTTTCACTTGAGATTTTATTTTTTCCTCTTAGTTTTTTTTATCTCTTTTTCTATCCTACTCTACTTGAAAAAACAAAATCATTTTCAAGTGTAGGAATATTTCCAATGGAGCCACTTGCATAACTGGATGACAGATAAAATCATGTGTAGGCTCGAAACATATTCTATGACATGTACCTGAATGTAAGAGACCAAATGCTTTGACTGAGTTGAGATTAGAATTTTTTTAAGAAGAGCGTGTTGCTACAAATTAATGATTATCTGGAACATATTTCAATATAGTTATGATGCCCCTGGTCCACTTGCTGATTTGGATCATCTTGGATGTCTTCTTCTTCGATGAAATTCAGATCTTCTTCTTTTTGTTGATTATTCTCTTGAACACATAATATATTGGTGAACATGATGGAATTGTCTCGATCTCTGGTTTTGATGTCTGCTCTTCATCAAGTTCAGCCCATGATTCTTTGGTCTTCTCATTTGAATATTTTTTTTTTGCATGTTGTCCTTCAATGGCATCAAGAGAATCTCTTTTTTGCAATACTCTTTCTGAGTTAAGATGAATACCATTGAGATCAAGAGGAGATGTTAGGAAGTGTTGTACCTCAGCATTGTAATTGCATTGAGCTACTTCCTTCTGTGGGTTTGGAAATGGTGGTACATGTAGTTGAGTGGGAGTGGATCTTTGAGTTGGATGTGGTTGGGGTTGTGGTTGTGGTGGAGGTGGATGGTAGGGATAGCATGGAGTTGGGTATAGAGGATATGGAGGAAAATATTGAGGATATTGTGGATTTCTCTCATAAGTTCCTTTCCAACCTTGTTTCCAAGATTAGTTTTGGGGTTGAGATGACCAAGGTTTTCAAGGAAAGAGTGTGTTCCAATTCCTTTGAGATCGATGTGCATAAGCTTGAAATTGTGAATTAGGATCTTGCATCATACCAAGTTGACTAGGTTTCCATGGTCCTCTTGGAGCTACATAACATAGTTGCTTTGGTGAGTGACTTGCTCCATTGGCCTCTTGGTAAAATTCCTTCAACCTTGGTAATGATGGGAAATATTTAACATCATGTGATTCTACGTGGACAACATAAATATCAACATATTTTTTTTTTCTCATTTTGTATTCTTAACATTTCTACTTATTCACTTAGATTGCTAAGAATTTCTGTTTTAAAGTTATCATGCAAATTTCTAAGTTTAGCTTGACTTACTAATATTGATCTTGATTGACTTACTCTTGCCCTTCCTCTTGATATGTGTTTGCATGTTTCACAAATTTCTTCAAATGATAATTGGTATACATCACCTCTATTCATGAGATGAAGGAGATCAATCCACTCATATGTAATTGTTCTAAGTGAGAGGGTTTCTAGTGTGTCATATCCTAAATGATGTAATTTTTCCCTTTTAACATTATAAATGAACCTCTCTATTAGATCCTCAAGGTTCTCATCTTCTCTTTGATTTATTCTAATTTTTTTTTTCCTTAAGATCATGGTCTTTATATTTTTCTAGAAATATCATTTACATATCATTCCATGATCTTATTGAATTAGTCCCTAAACTCATGAACCATTTAAGAGTTCTATTCTTCAATGTTGCTAGGAAAAATATCATTTTTTTTTTGAATGAGTAACCATAAGATCTACAAACAATTTCAAATTCAAAGAGAAAGGTTTCTGGATCCTCTGACCTCATACCATGGAAGTTGGGAAGGCAAGATGGAGGGATATTCTTCATATGCACACTGACATCGGTATCCTGAATTGGAAATCCAAGAGGATCTTCTTCATTGTCATGATCTCCATCCATTTCTCCTACCTTCTCTATCACTCTTCTTCTTCTACCTACAAAAATGAACGGTGATGTGGCTCTTACTACACCTTGTGATCAAATGGGGGGTTAGTGTTGGAGAAGTATTTAAAAAAAATGAATAAGAATGATAATGTAATGCAATTTTCTATTTTTGAAATGAAATATGCCTAATGCAATTTTTTTTTTTTTTTGCAAAAAGTAAAAGAAATGAATCAACTAGGGAATAAAACAATGCATACTTTGACACCTCCCCAGCAATGGCACCAAAAGTGATGGACCTCAGTATTGCAACAAGAATGTTGCAACTCCCAAGGTTACCAACTTTAATTATCAACCCGGGGTTCGTACAAACCTAAGAGGTATCAACATTATATGTGCAACATACAATGTTTCCTTCCTTCGTTTCCATGATATAATGGAGTGAATGTAATCAAATCCCAAACTAATTACAGAAATGGAAATGCTCGAAATGGAAACCTTAACCTATTGCAGGAAATAAAATACAAGGAAAGGAACCCTATTGTAAATTCATAAATAAAATATCTTAAGCGAAATATCAATCATTAAATTTCAAAGAGTTTAGATCCATTGACAAAGTTCATTGGATGTGGCAATCAAGAAAATCATCATTGTATTATCCATTTCATAAATCTGTTAACTAACCCAAATTGTTGAGATGTTTTGCAAGGGTAAAAAGAAAAGTCCTAAGTGGTTTTTTTTCCTCCTAAACCATTGATTTAGAGTCTAAGAATTATGATTCAACCCTAAGGGACAAAAACCAAGCTTTTTGAGAAAATATGGGCAAGTATATACATGCTGGAAGAGTGCTACAGGAAGCTGCTACAGGAAGTTACACATTTTCTACAGGAAGATATAATTCACCAAATGACAAAGTAAATAAAATAAAAATTGCATGGCACTAATTTTTTATTTAATATGATGTCTTAGGTCTACATTCCAAGGGGAATCACTCAAAAATACCTCTGTTAACACATGCTAAAAAATAACAGAAAATTACTAGTTTAAAATCTAGAAATCCAAGAACTAGTTAGCTAGTTAATCTATCAAATGCCTAACTTAATCAAGTGAAAATGAAATGGGGTAAATTTTGTTATTAACTTGAATGTTTTTATTATATAATTCAAATGGAATCAACTCAATTGAAGCTCATTAGAATGTTCTAAAAAATAACATAAATTTACTACTATTTACCACAAGGGACTTCCAGAAATTTAGATTTGGAAATAAGAAAACTAATGAAAGTAGCTCAATTATTACTATGACCTTTCAAAGTTGTTCCAAGGGTGAAATCATTCTTATGATCCTGGAAAAAAATTACTTCAACCTTTAACCCAATCCTACAACAAGAAATCATCAATACTAAATGTTGAAATAGAAAAAACAAGAACACGAGATGCATGCGAATAAGAAGTGAAAGGAAGAAAAGTAAATTATACAAAAGGGATTTGAGGCTTTTGGGATGGCCAAGCACAAGGAAACTCAAATTCCTATGGAGGAAACCAATATTTAGAAGGTGAAAATGGTACCAATCTTCGTTATTTCCATCAATACAATTACATCCCTACAAGAAATGAAAGTGGAACCGCAAAAATACAAGTATTCTCCACAAGAAGGCTAAGAAAAATCAACCCCTAAAGGAAAATTCAAATTTTTACTTATACAAGATGATGAGGAAGCATTCTCCTTGAAATGAGGAAGCTTTCCCCTCTAAAATACCTCAAATAGTTGATCTAATTCCCAACACTAGGAATCTGCATTAAATGATAGGGAACTCATTCCTAGATTTTCTCAATCATTGGATCTTTAGAAGTTGTGCATGATTTCATGATATCTTGTTGATTTATTATTCAATATTGATCCTCTTGTAGTAGTGAACAAGTCCCTAAATTTATGTCTAATTTGGAGGCCCATCACCTCGTTGATTATGTTTTGGTTTAACCCTTATGATTCCAAATTCATGCTTGGAATATCGCATGGGGGTGATTGGATGAAACAGTGATTTTGGTTCAGCCAATCTATGGTCGGGTGGTGCATGGAAGTCCTTGAATTGATTGGAATTTTCATAGGTTAACATAAGTTATTTTCTTATTGTGATCTATGATCACTTGTACTGGTTATTATGGTGATATTTTGCTGATTTGTCATAGTTTCTATTATGGTTATATGTTGTTTATATGTATCGTTTTATGATGTGATTTATTTATGGCTCTTATTCATGATTTGATTAGTTATTGGATGGTTGATGAATCCATGTGCTAACAAGTGTTATTGCAGCTAGCTAGAGAGGGCATACATCATTCTTGGTGATTTTTAGATGAAGCTTAGAAGTTTATGATCATATATGCATTCATGACCTATAGCTTTCATGTTCACCATATGTTTGACAAAATGTTTATCATGTACTAAGCATTTTTTGGTCAAGGTCTTGTTCAAATTTTGATTGTTTATCCTTGTTCACCTTATTTATGTATCTGGAAACTTACAGGCAGTTCTAGGTAGTGGTATGAAGGCTTTCCTGAAAAAGTGGCATAGATCTCACGACCGCATGCACAAAACAGGGGATTTTGGGTCATAACTGCATGCAGGCAAGCTTATGGGTGCGGTTGGATCCTCATAATTGCATGCACAATGTGTCAAGTGTGCATTTGGGGCGTTAAGTCAGTGAATAATAGTTCCATCTCAGGGATTGATCACTTGGGGTGGTTGGTAGGCTCTTTAGTGATGTATAGTCTCTTAGGGATGTCAGTTTACTTCTGATTGTAGGACCCACTTCCATAACTAGAACTTCGAGGTCAGGGCATATTATAGTGACACTCAACTCATGTTTACCCTGGATATATTTTTAAAGTGGGTGAATGTGGGAGGGGTGGTTACAATCAATCTGTAGATGCAATGGTTACCAAAAAAAATCACAAGAAAAGATTTTGAAGATGATTGGATACTTGATACAAGAGCAACTCAACGTATGTGCTCTAGAAAATATTACTTTTGTACATATCAAGATATGGATTTAAATCCTTTTTTTTGGGTTGATAATACAACTCACACCCCTCAAGGAAAACAATCAATTCGCTTTTCTCTTCCATGAATTGGAAAAGTGTTAATTTCAAATGTATGGTATGGTGATGGTATCTTCCCACATCTAAGAAAAATATTTTATCCCTAGTACTCATTAGACAGGGAGGCCATCAAATAATTATGGAATATGGATGGATAATAATCAATTCAATTAAGAAAAAATACAGGGCAATATGAAAGGATATGAATATGGAAAACTTTTAAAACTGCAAAGAACGATGATTCCTCCTAAAGAAGAATTGGCAACATTAGTGGACTTATCATCTAATTCTCTGAGGTTATGGTATTATGGATTTGGCCACTTGACTTTTATAGCCTTAGTAAACTTAAGGTTGATGACATGGTTATAGGATTTCCCCATTTCAAAAAGGAGAATGGTAAGTATGAATCTTATATCATTGAAAAACAAAAGAGGGATCATTTCCTCATAAGTACATGGCAAGCAAATAGATGTTTACAACTCATCCATAGTGACATATGTGTCCTATGGAAACCTCTCTTGGTGGATATAAATACTTTATTATTTTCATAGATTATTTTCCCAAAATGACTTGGGTATATTTCTCAAGAAGAATTCAAAAGCCTTTAATAAATTCATACAATTTTAATGCTTAGTTGAAAATGCCACTAAGGATAAGATTGTTACTTTGAGAACAAATAATGGGGGTGAATTCAATGATCATTGCAAAAGGAGTGTATTACGAAGACAACTGACTAATTCTTATACTCCATAATAGAATAGAGTCAAAGAAAGAATGAATCACACACTACGTGGACTGCCCATATCTATGATGCACTCAAAAGGGTTACCAACAAAGTATTGGCCAGAAGCAGTTCATACAACAATTTATCTAAGAAATCAATCCCCCACTTCAGCTTTAGATGGTATCACTCTAGATGAATCTTGGTACAATATTAAGCCTTCAATAAAACATCTTCAAGTTTTTGGCTCCACTTGTTATGCCTTAGTTCCCAAGGACAAAAGGACTAAGCTAGAAAATCACAGCATGAAATGCATTCTTCTTGGTCTTCTTATGAAAAGACAGGATACATATTGTTGTCTAATGGGAAGTTTATTATTAGTAAAGATGTTGTATTTGTAGAAACATAAAATCAAACAAATCAAGAACTTGATAATCACCTGAATCACTCAGAAAATCAAGCAAAAAAATCAATTTCTCACAAAATATCAAATTGGATTGAGAAAGACTTAGCCCCCAACATGAATATTCGTGAGATTGATCATTCATATTCAGATGAATATTCTTCTACACAAGATAGAACTACTACAATAACTTCTCCACAAGGACAACCTAGTAGACCAAAATGGTTCACACAATTATTAAAAGGTGTTCACGAAGATGAACAGAACAAAAATGGAACAAGGAGTTCCATCCAATCCAATTTTTCCCTAGTCATTCATGACTCTTTTGAACCAACAACATTCACAGAAGTAGTAAAGCATAAGAAATAGAAACAAAAGATGGTGGAAGAAAATGATTCGGTAATTGCAAATGGCACATGGAATCTTATAGATTGTCCACCAAATGTTAAACCCATTGGCTACAAATGGGCTTATTGTGTTATGTATAATAAAATGGTGAAATAGATAAGTATAAAGAAATACTTGTGGCTAAAGGCTTCACTCAAAGGAAAGGAATTGGTTATGAATAAATGTTTGCCCCAACAACAAAATGTAATACAATCAGAAATTTTATAAATTTGGTTGCACAGTATGGTTGGACACTTCATCAAATGGACGTAAAAAGTTCCTTTCTGAAAGAAGTCTACATGAATAAACCCCTAGGATTTAAAGTTGAAGGAAAGAAGAATAACGTTTGTAAACTTATCAAAACTTTATATGGCTTAAAGCAGACACTTAGGGCATGGTATGCCAAAATGGATGAATACCTCAGGCACATTGGTTATGGGCTCAGTGAATCTAATGATACTTTATATTTCAAAATCAAATATCAAAAATTGGTCATCACTATTCTTTATGTTAATGGATTAATCATTATAAGAAACCATGAAAACTACATTAAGCATGTCAAACAAGAACTTCATAAGGGATTTAAAATGACAGATTTGGGACCACTTTGGTACTGTCTTGGAGTGGAAGTTTCACAAGAACATAATAAAATCTTCCTAAGTCAAACAAAGTATGATATAGACGTGTTGAAGAAGTTTGGCATGGCAAATTGCAAACCCTACCTCACTCCCATGGAACAAAATATAAAACTTTCAAATTTGAAGGGGGGGGAATTGGTAAACAACACTACATATTAGAAATTGTGATGGGAAATCTAATGGCTTAAATTGTTGCACATTAAATTGTCAACCAGGGGAAGATAAATTGATGAGGTGCCTGCAAAATATATGTAGAACTAGATCTAATTGCCTAACTATCAATCAAAAGTAACATTATCCTCACATTAGTCTGTTGTTACAAAAACATAAACTCATTCCTCACATGTCACGTGAGAATATTAAAGATTTAAATATAATAATTATTCAATTCACGTACACCAAAGGAACAAGTAAACAATCTAGAAGTTGTAGCAACTAATTCAGAAAGTCACACAATGCTAGATAAAAAGAAATCCATTTAATTGAAGGTTCATAGTTCGAGTCCTAGGGTTACACTCGTAATCTCTATTGGATCCATGTGTCACAATTCTTCCTCACACAAGGGCCCTTCTCCTATTCAACATATCAATTCAACTTCTAGTAGCATATTCACACATAATCAATGCAAGTCTTTAATTAGTACAAAAGATAATTCATCGATATATATATATATATATATATATATATATATATATATATATATATATATATATATATATATATATATATATATATATATATATATCATTGTAAAATAAACTCATGCTAATTCACATGTTCACACAGTCTACAATACTGCAAGTGCGTCCCAATTCAAGAGACCCTACCTGACTATGAACATTGCAAGTGAAAAGAGAACATTACACCATGGCATAAACCAACAATAATGTTCAGATATATGTATTAAACCATCTAAAGAAAAAAATTACAAAGTTCTAGAATGGCAGAGATGGCCGCAAAAACTTTCAAAAATATAACTACGGTTTACCTTGCTCTGCCAATCACAAAAGTATATATAGTCTGTAAGAGATAAAGTTCAAGCCAACAAGCATTACAAACAATTGTAACTGTGTGGTTAATCATTCCAAAATTATAACAAAGGACATTACCACCCAGATAATCAATAAACACATATAAAATGATCTTTTGTCTAGTACTTCAAAATATTACATGAAGATCAAAATAGCTTCTAGTTGGACAGGTTGTTAGTCGTAGATATCTAGGTTGACATTGATAGTTATGATTGTTCCCTCTTACAGTAACTCTAGTGATGACTACTTTAAGTAACTGGAGCTTAAATCACAGAGTTGTGTTTTGGTAGTCAGTGGTCAACCTTCCTATAGCTTGGGCAAAGAAACTCCAATGTCCCAAAATAGTTATAGATCAATTTAGTGAAAATAATGGTTAATAATGATATATAGTCACCTTAATACTCAAAGATGGCTAAAAGCATAAAATTGATAAGAAAAGCAGGACAAAATGGAGGTAATTAGGTTTCAAAGGGTGTTTGGAAGGTACTTGTTATGAAACCAGCTCACAAAAAGATAGAAAAGAGAGATCAACGCCTTAGAATTCAGCCTCTTCGAGGGGGCAACCTCCTTTACATTACACAAATGAACAATTCTTGAATGATACAAATGAAAAGACCTCCTTTCTATATATAGGAGTCTAAGGGGTCATAACATAATCAGAGCCGACATAACAATAATAATGTAAGGGCACAATAATAACAATAGTGGGCTTCTATGGGGCACAATAGTAACAATATGGGCACTACATGGGTACATCAATATAATAAGTGGGTTGTACTAATAACAATAAGGGGTTACATTAGTAGTATAGGGGCCTAACATGCCCCTCTCCTTCAAAAAGTGTTGTCCTCAACGCTTGAGTAGTTCTTGATGCTTCTGTATAAAATTCTTTTCCTCTCATGTGGAATCTTCAACTGGTAAGTTTTTCCACTTGATGAGAGACTCTGAAATTGATCAATTTCGTAGCTGTCAGGTTCTTGTTTCTGTGACTGCTCCAGGTTCCAATATGATTTTTCCTTCCTCTTCAATTTTTGGTAATATTGTTTGAATTGGGATCTTTTGCAACTTTTGAATAAGTGGCCATACTTCTTCGTCCTTCTTCCATTCATCCCTTGCTTCGTTCATCCAATCTAGTTGGATAATAGAAATAGCATAAAACAATGCTTCCACATCCTCATCCTTGAAGAGTCTTCCCATTCAGTAAGGTCGCCATTTTTTAAGTGCATGTAGTATTGCCAACATTTCCTTCTCATAAATAGCTTGCTTGAGATGTAGTAGTAAGAATACCTAATCACCTACATCAAAACATTTTTCACTACAATGTTGATCTACCTGTTGTTTTGTTTGATTTTGCATCGAAGTGGCGTTATCCTTTAAAATTTGGAGAACTTGTTGTTGATGCTAGATGTGATCTTTCAGTGCTTGAACCTTTTGTTCTTGATATGTCCTTCTATCTCTAGAGTTTGAGGAGTGGTAATTTCTTCCAATCCTTTACAAGATATGGTTGGATTCATTTCCTGATGCTCGATGTGATCTTTCACTTCTTGAACATTTTTCTTCTTGATATGTCCTTCTATCTTGATAGTTTGAGGAGTGGTAATTTCGACCAATGAATTACAAGATATGGTTGGATTCATTTCTTCTTTCTCGATGTGATCTTTCACTTCTTGCACATTTTTCTTCTTGATATGTCCTTCTATCTTGAGAGTTTGAGGAGTGGTAATTCTTGCCAATGCTTTACAAGATATGGTCTGATTCATTTCTTCTTTCTCTGGGTGGGTTCCTGGCGTATATCTTCTTCTTTTTAGGTTTCTTGATCCTTTTCTTCCTCCTATTCATATTCTATGTAAAATAATTTCTTCTCAGCACACTTATGACCTTTAGTGCATTTGCTATCACAATTGTAACAAAGCCCTTTTTCTCTTTTTTCTTCCAATTGTTGTGGTGTAACCCTTGTAGGTTGTGGAAGGCTAGGAGAAACAACACTTCCATCTTTATAGTTGTGAGGGGTATGCTTCCTGGTTTCCATAATTTTGCTTTCCACTATGTCACAAAGCCCTTTTACTCTTTCCAATTGTTGTGGTGTTTATCTAAAGAAGGTGTTGCTCTTTGTATCCTCATAATGTGCTATCATTTCCTCTGTGAAAATTGACCACGTAAAAAGTTGTTTATGAGAATAAAGCCCTTCATACCATAAAAATTGATCCGGTTCTAAATATGAAGATGCAATACATACCTTTTGTAACAATGGTACACCATTTAGATCAAAATATTGCTCCATCTGAAGCATCCAATTTACCGGATCCTTGCCATCAAACTTCGTCATCTTGCTTTTTCTTGATTTTAGGAGCTCTATCTTGAAACAACTGTAACTCTGTACTTTTGGATCTTTAAGTTCTGAAATTGTGACCTGTAGTAGCCTCTGTGTCCTCTTTCCAATGCCACCAGTCTGATCCAAATTGGATTCTCCAAGGAAGAGTTATGCACAATCTCCCATAGTGACCTGATTATAGACTAGTTCATTAGAGCGAACTTGTACGATGTGCCACGAGTCACTGTTTCGAGCTTTGGCTCTAAAAAAATATATACAAAAAACTACAGTCCGTCCTCTTTCTGTACCTTCTTACTAAATTTCAATCTGATGCTTAGAGAGAAAGTTATGACGATTTTCCCCAGGTCACCTGCTTGGAATGTAATTCAGGAGTCTGCAAAAAGACCAACTTCCTTAGATCATATATCCGCAAATATAGCGCAAAAAGCTCTGAAATTCGGACCCGAGATTCAGCATGATTTCTTCTCAAACGGGTTTTTTTTTAGCTTCTGAAACATCGCAGAAAAAAAGTTATAGTGAAAATGCCACAATGACCTGTTTGGAGCAGCGAAACCCTAGAATACAAAGCTCTGATACCAAATGTTATGAAACCAGCTCACAAAAAGATAGAAAAGAGAGATCAACGCTTTAGAATTCAACCTCTTCAAGGGTTCAACCTCCTTTACATTACATAAATGAACAATTCTTGGATGATACAAATGAAAATACCTCCTTTCTATATATAGGAGTCTATGGGGTCATAACATAATTAGAGCTGACATAACAATAATAATATAAGGGCACAATAATAACAATAGTGGGCTTCTATGGGGCACAATAGTAACAATATGGGCACTACATGGGTACATCAATATAATAAGTGGGTTGTACTAATAACAATAAGGGGTTACACTAGTAGTATAGGGGTCTAACAGTACTCCAGGCAGGTTGAATTTGGGACTCATCATCTCACCCATGCTCATATTGTTGCATGTCCTCGTGCTCAGATCCCTCAGCTGCTTGAACCAGAAGATCGAGCTTTTCCTTGGCTATCTTCCTGTTTGATCTGTGAATACGTCAACATCATTCGTTTATAGCATCATGTGTTCACAGTTAACTTGCCATGATTCCTCTTGATTACCCAAAATCTAGATCCAAACAACCAATTGGTCTCAAAGCTTCTTTAGGCATACATTATCCTTCATCAAAATATTATTTTCCAATTTTAACTCAGCACATTGAGTTTTGAACTTTTTAAACTGATGTTCAAGCTTCTTAGTTTTGGACCGCTTACTAGAACTATGTTTATCCACCACCATCTCATTCATGACTAAGTCTTAAGGTTTAATGGTTTGTTGTGCTTCTTATAATTCCACTACTCCCCTAGACTCCTCTGGAAATTTCTCCTCTTTACCTTCATAAAAAAGTGATGATTTTTCTTCTTTCACCAATTCTAGCTGATTGAGCTACAATGATACGTGCAGATCTACTGGTTCCCCAAGAAGTCCTTAAGCCTCTTTGTTATAAGCATCCAAATCTAACACTAATGCTTTCATTTGATCGATCTCCATATTTCCTAATTCATCATCAGTCTTCAAATAAACTCCATGGTTTCCTAACACCGATATTTTCTCCTCTATTTCAACCTCATGGGTACTCAAAACTTGAGTCTCCTTAGTTGTTTTAATTTCATAACTATCGAACATTGGAATATCATCAACATTCTCACACCCTATATCTTAAGGTCATTTCCCACCTTTTTAAATTCAACATCTCGCATAGAATGAGATTCTATAACCAAATTTTCAACATCCTCCTCTTCTAAATTAGAATAGGGTAAATTAAATAAATTCTAATTGACAACTTTGTATACCTAAGACACCACACTTTCGACTAAATCTAGGTCTATGACTAGACTCAATCATGGAGCTATTTTTGGTTTGGCCATAGTCTCCACAAGTTCATTAACAAAGTATGGTTCTAGAGTAGTGTTTAAGGGAGTGGTTACAGGTCTAGGTGATCCCTCGACACTCACACTTTGACGATCCAATGAACGAGTAGGAAGACAATGAGGCAAAATCTATCTCCACTACCTCATATGACTCTTCCCCATATCTTGTCCTCTTCTCTACTCCTTGACTTTTCTTTCTCTTTACTACAGAGGTTTTACACATTCTATTTTTTTCGAGAACCCTCTTTCAGTGACTTTTTCTTTTTCTCCACTCAAATTCCTTCCTCCTTGAGTGAGGATCTCTTATTTTTATCAATGGTTTACCTATTTTCCTTGACCAAACATTCCTTTGCTTCACTAACTAGGGTATTTTCCCTCTCAGTAGAGGGTCTCTTTGCCCAACGAAATTTTAATGCTTTTAGAACCAGGTGTTCGCTCAGCCTCACTAGAATTCACCTAGCATCAATTCTTCATAGGAAAATTCATCTTTGACAATTAGCTTCCTCTCAGACCCAAAGGCTTGCTCTTTTTTCATAGCGGACGAGAGAGTTATCTTACCAAAACCTCTCTAGAAAATAAAATCATCCCATGTTTTTCCCTGCTTTCTCAACTCAACTTCAACTAATATTTTAATGAGCCTGTGATGTAACATGTTAGTTTTTGCATGTTCCAGGCAAGCCTAAACATTTTTAGCCATTTTTTATAGACTCCTTAAAAAGTCAAATTGAAGATTCATTTTGTGCTTTTCTTTGAAACATAGTAAGAAACTCAAATGATACTAGAAGGTTACATCATACCTGGCCTCACATGTAATATATTTCTGAACTAAGTACAATGCCTCATGCCACTCCTCTTTCACCCTTGCACAGGGAATCCCCTTGATCCAATTCGTATTTTTCTATTCAGGTATCAAGAATTGGTTGCAATAAAACTCCTTCAGGGTATTTTAAAACTAGCATTCTCCCATCTGCATAAGGTCTATACAGTGTGCAATTGAAACTTCATAAACAAACATTTCCAACTGATTAAAGAAGGCTACAATTCCATTAAAGTTCTTTGTGAAGGCTCCAGTAACTTTAAAATTATGACCTTTGAATTTCTCACAAAAGGACAACCAACCTGCCTCCTCGAAACATTTACATCCATGCAGATACTCATTCAGAAATTCTACACAGCTTAGCTCGAAATGAGGCATGAGGGCTTTTGATATCCTGCCTACAACACTGGGAGAGTGACAAAACCCAAATTCTCTTGTCTTAGTGTGAAGCTGGCGAGAAGGGTGGTGAATTAGCAAAAGAAATATAATATGATTTATATTATGGTGAGTTATGATAAGGGTTACATGAATAAAACAAATTTCAAATCATATTACTGCTTGGCGAGATCGCAAATGTGTATGCACAATGATTGGATAAGGTGACGACATAGGGAGCATGAAAGGTTGTGAGTACAATGATTAGTATAATTATCAGACTATTTACCAGTCAATCATATATTAAAGTAAAAATCAACTTACCATCATTACCATAGGAATCAAACTTACCAAAGCGACTCTGCCTTGATTGTTATGAAATACTAATTGTTACCATGAGTGGAAAAGTTTTGTCAATTTGTCCAGTAGGTGCTCAACCATTACCAGATCAAAAAAGTTTCGTCCATATGTCCAATATGTGCACAACTTATCGAAGCATATGCCACTTCTTGTTTCATGTTTTTACACGGTTACAAGATGGTGCAAGCTGTCATGATGAACCTCTAATTCGATAAGTTCTATGTTTCTAGAAGAAAACTCTAAAAGATGATTTGCAAGTATATTCTTTATACTATGTTGGTTCTTCATTCTAGTTATATTCTTTTGTTCTTCATTTGGTTATTGTTTATGATATATTTTTCCAAAAGACTATTGTTCCTTCAAGTAGGGAAATAGTTTATAATTCTATAGTGAAGTCTGATAACTACTATCACCAGTCCCAATTCTAGTAGTTGTTGCAAAAAATACAAAATCACAAGTCTTCTACATTTTTTCCATCCTTGGCACAATCTCTCATCATGCGAATAAAGGTGTTGAAGTCAATCATATGAGAGAATCGTTAGATTACCAATCGTTGATGAATATCGTTAACCGATGCTAGGCTACTCACCTTTAATGTTAATGAGAGCCAAGGTACCCTAGTACTGTAGGAATTTACAGGGTAAGTTCCTCAGAAAGAACACCAAAAGGACACCGCTCACAACCAGATCACAGATCAATACACCAGTATTTTTGACGTGGTTAAAACCCTCAAAGAGGGAAACAGTCCACGGCCTGAGCCAACGCGGCCACTTCAGGCAATTTATTAATCAAAGAATGAAAATTTACATAAGCTTCTCTCATGCACGGATTACACTACAAATGACCCTCCATGCGCTTTAAATAGAATTCATGGACCAATCGGGTGTCAAGCCACGGATCAAGTGTCGGTAATATCGAGGAGAGAATGAACCGTCAGATCACTACATATCGTGACCGTCGGATTGTAAGTTACAAAATGTACAACGGTAAAGAAAAACACTTTACCTAACTCTATACCTAACTCTATACTAGACCAAGTTTTACTTAACTATTTCCTATGTGTCGGAATATCCTAACATCCCCCCTTAAGAACAACTTGGGATAGGATTGAAGGATTTACAAATATGACATAATAGGAGAAGGAAGGAGGCACTAGAGCCTATCCCCCCTTAGTGACAACTTCCTGAACTCCAACCATAAATCGAAGTTTAGTGAACTTCGCCTCTGTGAGAGCCTTTGTGAAGATATCTGCAACTTGATCATCTGTTGAACAATATTGCACTTCAAGAACATGGTCGTGAATGAGCTTTCTGATGAAGTGCATGTGCAGTTCAATGTGTTTGTTGCGCTGATGTTGAACTGGATCTTTGCATAGCTGAATGGCACTTTGATTATCACACCAAAGTGTAGTCGGATGCTGCTGCTGAAAGCCAAATTCTGACAGGATCTGACGAAGCCACAAGGCTTCCTTACTAGCTTCTACGGCACCACGATACTCTGCTTCTGCTGATGAAAGAGAAATGGCACCCTGTTTCTTACAAGCCCATGTAATAGGTCTTGAACCAAGAGTGAACACATAACCGGCAGTAGACTTCCGATCATCAGGGTCACCAGCCCAATCGAAATCAGTGAAACCAACCAATAGAGGAGCTGCTTCGGCACTGTACTGAATCCCAAACTGAACTGTACCTCGAACATAACGAAGTATTCTTTTAGCTGCTTTCCAATGACTTCACGGGGGTTTTGCATGAACCGAGCAACAAGGCCAACAACAAAGGAAAGGTCAGGACGAGTATGGGTTAAATACAAGAGTTTTCCTACAAGTTGACGGTATAAGGTAGCATCAACTTCAGGAGAAGTACAAGTGACTGAGAGTTTGACTCCAGACTGAAAGGGAGAAGGGGCTGGCTTACAGTCTTCCATGTGAAAATGACGTAGAATATCACAAGCATACTTGGACTGGGAAAGGGAAATACCCTCCTTGGATTGCAAGACTTGAAGACCGAGAAAATAGTGTAAGTGTCCTAAGTCTGTCATTTCAAATTTCCTTTTGAGGCTAGACTTCACATGGTTTATAAGGTTGGGATCACTACGAGTAAGGATAAGATCATAAACATAAAGAACAAGGATGATAAGAGAGTTGCCCACTTTCTTGGTGTAGACAGTATTGTCAGAATGACACCTAGAAAAGCCAGATTCTAAAAGAAAGCTATCCATTTTGGCATACCAAGCCCGAGGAGCTTGCTTGAGACCATAAAGGGATTTCTTAAGTCGACAAACAAGGCTGGAGTCTATTTGTATGAAGCCAATGGGTTGTTCCATATAGATTTCTTCATGCAAGTCCCCATGCAAGAAGGCATATTTAATATCCATCTGATGGACTTCCCATTTGAAAGAGGCAGCAAGGGAAAGAACAAGGCGGATAGAGTTCATTTTGGCAACAGGGGAGAAGGTTTCAGTGTAGTCAATGCCTTCAACCTGTGAAAAGCCCTTAGCAACAATACGAGCTTTATGTTTATCAACTTTCCCATCTGGTCCATACTTGGTTCTGTAAACCCATTTGCATCTAACAAGTTTTCGTCCCTTTGGTAAAGGAACAAGATCCCATGTATCATTTGCCAATAATGAATGATATTCTTCATTCATAGCTGCTTCCCAATCTAGATGGCCTGAAGCTTCTGCAAAGGTGTTAGGATCATAATTTACGGGAGCTTGAGCTAGTAAAGAAGAGGCTCTCTCGAACTGAGAACGTGTGCGTCACTGATATGTAGGATCACCAACAAGATCACCTGCTGCATCTCGTGTAGCACGAACCCATTTTGGAAGCTCAGGAGCTGAAGGAGGATCCTGAGATGGTGGGGGAGGATTGTCATCCTCACTTTCATCATCTGAAGAAGAAATGTTTTCAAAGGTAGAAGAGATAGGAAGAGGTGGCACATCCGCCGGACTAGGCTCACAGGCCGATATATTTTCATCAAATTTTACATCTCTTCTAATGATAACATTTTTGGACTTAAATGGAATAAGTATATAGCCTTTGACATCTTCAGAATATCCAACAAAAGTACATTTTTCACTCTTGGGTTCTAAAGCTTTATGCTTTTCATCTGGAATATGGGCCCACACTTCACTTCCAAAAACACGAAAGTGACTTACATCTGGTTTGATTGAGCTCCATGCTTCTTCTGGAGTGATATTCTTTAAAGCCTTAGTAGGAGTGCGATTTATTATGTAATTTGCACAGTTAATTGCTTCTGCCCAAAAACTAAGACCAAGTTCTTTAGATTGTAGCATACAATTAGCCATTTCCTTTAAGGTGCGATTCTTCCTTTCAGCTACACCATTTTGTTGTGGAGTATATGGAATAGTATGTTGCATTTGAATTCCATTCTCAGTGCAATAGTTGATGAATGTGTTTTTAACATATTCTCCACCATTATCAGATCTTAACTTAAGAATTTGATGTCCAGATTGTTTTTCAACAAAGGCCTTGAAGGCCAAAAAAGTGTTAAATACTTCACTCTTGAGTTTTAAGAAGTATACCCAAGTGCGTCTGGAGAAATCATCAATGAAAGTTAAGAAGTACTTGCAACCAGAGAATGACACAACTGGAAGTGGACCACATAAATCACTATGCACAAGCTGTAAAGGGGCTGAGGCGTGCCAAGAGGCATGTTTTTCAAAACTGTCCCGATGATGTTTTCCGAGTACACATCTGGAACAAACACCATCTCTGCAAGATACCATAGGAAGACCTGTCACCATATTTTCTTTACATAGATGCTGAAGGGAGCGATAGTTTAAGTGACCAAATCGCTCATGCCAAAGTTTGCTCACTTCATCGTTATGAGCAACAAATACTGAGGGAAGATTTGATGACCCAAAGTTGTGAAACTTATACAACCTTGTAGAATCATCAGCAATGCCAGTAGCCAAAATCTGTTTAGGATTTTTTAAGTCCTTGATTACAACATCATGAGGTGAAAATTCAACGATTTTACCTTCACCTGAATGAGTTATCTGATATACAGATAGAAGGTTGTAGGATAAGGTTGGAACACATAATACATCATTAAACTGACCATTGTCTAGATGAACAGTTCTAGTCCCCACAACATTAAGAGATCTATCATCACCAACATATATATTTTTGGTGTTACAATCATTTAAAGAAGAAAACATGGCTTTGTTTTTGGCCATGTGATAAGAAGCTCCAGAATCAATAAGCCACTCATGAGAATGAGAAGAAGAAGATACATTTAATGCATAGCCAGACCGAGATGCTTGACAACCACATGCAGAAAGTGCCATTCCTCAAGATGAAGTTGAAGTTGAAGATTGCCCCAAATGGACGTTATGCTTCTTCATTGCTGCTTCCAAGGCTTCCATCTTTTTAAAGCATTTTGATTCTAAGTGGCCATCTCGATTACAAAAATTGCAATGTCTATCAGTCTTCTTCCCTTTGTTTTTATTTATCTTATCATTTTGTTGAAATGATTTTTCATTTTGGGGCTGAAATTGCTTAGGACCCTTGTTTGGTTTAGGACCATTCTTTTTAGGATATGGCTTCTTAGGATTCTTTGAATTTGGTTGCTGCTGGGCGGCTAACGCTTTCTTGGAAGAGTTTCTAAGATTAAGAAGACCAAGGTGTAAGAGTTTTTCTTGTTCTCTTATTAAAGAATCACAAAAAGAGTCAAAGGAAGGGGGCTTGTAGTCTTTTCCTTGAGAAATGAAGGCTTCTCTTGTAGAATGGAAGGTGGAAACAAATACAGAGTAGGCTGGTCCCAACTTAGTAAGTATGGAATAAATAAGGTTACTATCTTCTTTCTTAACCTTAACACCTTCCAAAAGATATCTAAGGGTCTTGAACTTAGACAAGAAATCTTCAATGCAAGAAAAATTATTAAGGTCCAATGTAAGCAACTCATTTTCAAGTTGATGGGCTCTAATTTCATTTTTAATCCCAAAAACTTTATTGATTTGTTCCATTGCTTCATGAGGAGTTTCAAGTTCTGCAATATGGAACCTAAGATCTGGAGAAATAGACATTCCTATCAAACCACATGCTTGATCTTGTCTATTTTCCCATTTAGCAGCCTTGTCTTCATCTTTCGGTTTCTTTTCTTGGCCTGTGGCTATTCGGCAGAGACCTTTACTTCTAAGTAAATCCTCCATGTAGGACAACCATTGGAAGTAGTTGGTGCTGTCAAGGGTAACTTGGTATTGACTCTCCATTTCAACAGAAACTGAAGCTGAAGATGCTGAAAGTAAGTGTTCCAATGGATAGATCTCAAAAAATTAGGCTGGTTTAAAAAAAACGGCTCTGAAAAAGGCTTCCGGATGAAGAAGTTATGGCTTTTTGAAAAAACGTTGTTGAAGTTGCTGACGAAGTGCGGGAATGTGCGGAAATGAAAATGTCCGCCCCCAAAAATGGAGACTTGAACCCAAGACCTCTATTCTCTTAAAATAGCTTTGAAGCAATTGATCTATACAAAAAATTAGAGAGAGAGAGAGAGAGAGAGAGAGAGAGAGAGAGAGGGGGGGGGGGCTTTGGGTTGCGTGCTTGCTTTGAGAAAGCTCTTTTTCCCTACAAAACAAAAAACACAAAACCCAACACGAACATGCAAAGAAAAAGAACCTTACGGCTCGAAGTTAGCTTTACCTAAAAAACTAAATATTTTCAAAAATTGAACCTTGCGGCTCAAAGTTAGCTTTAGCCGAAAAACTAAATATTTTTCTCAATGTTTCTGATTTTCCGAGATCACACTAAGGTGCAGGGAAAAGAGCATTGGCATGAGAAAAATCCTTCCTTTCTGTTTCTGATTTGCCCAGATCGCACAGAGTTGCAGGGCAAAGAGCATACGCAGAAATGAAAGGTATATATCCGGTTAATAAAAAAGCTAAATAAACCGAAACCGAAATAAGCAGAGAGAAAATAACAGTAAACTGCAAATAAACACTATATACCTCCAGATCTTAAAAATGACGTAGCTAGGGCTACCGGAAACCTTTTCGCGTGAAACGAAAGGGGTTCCTCACTGGAACAGATGCTCCGAACACAACAGAGCAGTCCTCTCGGCCCAAAAGCAGTCAGAAACAATAGATCTAGGAAACGGCAGTCGGATGCAGTTCTACCGGCTTCAGATTTGGATCACCAATGGACGCGGCCCTCAAATAGCTCTGATACCATGTAGGAATTTACAGGGTAAGTTCCTCAGAAAGAACACCAAAAGGACACTGCTCACAACCAGATCACAGATCAATACACCAGTATTTTTGACGTGGTTAAAACCCTCAAAGAGGGAAACAGTCCACGGCCTGAGCCAACGCGGCCACTTCAGGCAATTTATTAATCAAAGAATGAAAATTTACATAAGCTTCTCTCATGCACGGATTACACTACAAATGACCCTCCATGCGCTTTAAATAGAATTCATGGACCAATCGGGTGTCAAGCCACAGATCAAGTGTCGGTAATACCGAGGAGAGAATGAACCGTCGGATCACTACATATCGTGGCCGTCGGATTGTAAGTTACAAAATGTACAACGGTAAAGAAACACACTTTACCTAACTCTATACCTAACTCTATACTAGACCAAGTTGTACTTAACTATTTCCTATGTGTCGGAATATCCTAACAAGTACATCATGAGGTACAAATAAATGTTTTGAAGTTGAGTCAGCTACAAGATCTAGTAACAAGGAGACATTGATGAATTCCCATTATTTACCAACGAGAGAACCTGCCACTAATGTCTACAAGTCTCAAGGTAGTGCAAATAGTCTTGAGTCTTTGATCTCAGATAGTGTGTTGAAGTCGGTGGGAAAAAGACTGTTAGAAGGAGGGTCGTACGGAATCCCCTATCAACTAACTTTAGAACAAACAAAGGCTTTAAAGATTCATGATCAAAAAAAGAAATAAAAACAACAACTTATCAACCTAACCATGCCACAAGGTGGTTTTCACAATTAGGTCCCATTTTATTATTATTATTTGATATTTATTCATTTACTTTAAGAAGAAAATAATTAAGAAGAGGAATTGGAGGCAATCAGAGGATCTCCCTGCTCACTACCTCCATCCATTTCTCTTTACAAATTTCTGCTACAAATTCTTCCTTGGACATCGAATTATGATAGAACTTCATCGTGTGCCCATTCATCAGGAAATATATTTGTTGATCATCAATGGTGTTTATTTGAATCAACCCATTCTCAAAAACATTTTCTACTTCATATGATCTAAACCAACTAGTTGTGAATTTGCCCTTAAAATCCTTAAATCTATAATTAAAAAGGAAAACCCAGTCCCCTTATTTGAACTACTTATGTCGAATGAAATTATCATGCCATTTATTTCTCTATTCGTGCACCAACATAGTTTGCTAGATCGCATCTTGCCTGATTACATCCAACTGATTTAGTTGTAGCAATATTTGATCTTGTGCCTCACTTAAATCCTATCCTAACTTAGCAACAATTTGAAAGTTATGAATTTGGAATTCAATCGGCAGAATGACCTATTTCCAATAGACTAATGCATATGGTGTGCATCTTGGAGTACCTCTCCACATCGTCCGATAGGCCTAGAGAGCTTCAATTAAACGGTCTACCCAGTCCTTATGATGAATTTGAATAGTCTTGGTGAGGATGGCCTCCAATACCTTATTAGTGGAATCTAAATGCCCATTTTCTTGTGTATGGTAAGGGATCGAAGTCTAGTTCCAGATCAGATATTGCTGCATAATAGCCTTCATCAATTTGGATTTGAATTGTGCTCCTTGGTCTGTAACGATCTCCCTTGGTACACCAAAACCTAGTAAAAATACCCTCATAAAGAAAATATGCAACTGCTTGTTCATTTTACCGAGCTAACGCTTAGGCATTAACCCATTTCGTAACATAATATGTGCACACCAAAATGTATTTCTTTTTTCAGGACATTGGCATGATTAGACTTGCAAAGTCCAGAGCCCACCTTTTGAATGGTTCAAACAATCCCCATGGCTGTAATGGCATTTTATAATACTTGAAATGGCCTCCCCATCCTATGGCAATTATCTCACTGGCACAGATATTACTCCACGTCTTTGAACAAATTGGGTCAGTAATACTCAGCTTGTATTACTTTATAAGAAGTGTGCTTATATGAAAAGTGGCCTGTATAAGGATCATTGTTGCGGGATTTTAAAATATATGGTACTTCATCCTAAAAAACACACCTTCTAATGATAAGATCTATGCCTATATAAAATAAATCACCATTAATCCAAGAATTATAGGCTCTTATATTTATAATTTTGTGCTTCTCACGAGCAGACAACTTTCACGGTAGTTTTCCTATAGCTAAGTAATTTGCAATATTTTCAAACAAAGGTAGGTAATTAGAAACTGCAAATAATTGTTCATCTGGAAAATCTACATTTACAGGAACATTATTTCCTTCATGTTGCAACCTAGAAAATAAATCATTAACTAAATTATCTTTACCAGGCCGATATACAATCGTAACTTTAAATTCCTGCAGTAACAAAATCCATCTTGTGATTCGACCGTTAGTTACTAGTTTGTTCATGAGGTACTAGATAGTTGCATGGTCTATGTGGATGAAAACTTCATAACCTATAATATAATATCTGAACTTGTTTAACAAATGTACCACTGCAAGAAACTCCTTTTCTATCACAGTATAATTCAATTCAACGGGGTTAAATTTTTACGAGTACAATAAATGGCATAGTAACACAGGTCATTTTTATTTTATTTTATTTTATTTATTTATTTATTTATTTTTATTTTTATTTTTATTTATTTATTTATTTTATTTTATTTATTTATTTATTTTTCCTGGAGGAAGACTCCCAAAGTAATGTCTAAGGTGTCTGTGGAAATATCAAAAGGTAAAGCATAATTAGGCCCTCTAAAAAAGGGGGCAGCTGAGATTTTTTCCTTCAGAGTATTAAACACATGTTCGCATTAGTCAATCCATAAGCAAACAACATCTTTAGACAACAATTTTAACAAAGGTGTGGAAATCTTCATAAAACCTTCAATAAAACATTGATAATATGTTAGGCCCCTATACTACTAGTGTAACCCCTTATTGTTATTAGTACAACCCCCTTATTATATTGTTGTACCCATGTAGTCCCCATATTGTTACTATTGTGCCCCATAGAAGCCCACTATTGTTATTATTGTGCCCTTACATTATTATTATTATGTCGGCTCTGATTATATTATGACCCCTTAGACTCTTATATATAGAAAGGAGGTATTTTCATTTGTATCATCCAAGAATTGTTCATTTGTGTAATGTAAAGGAGGTTGCCCCCTCGAAGATGCTGAATTATAAGGCGTTGATCTATCTTTTCTATTTTTTTGTGAGCTGGTTCGATAACATTTTGGTATTAGAGCTGTGGATTCTAGGGTTTCGCTGCTCCAAACAGGTCATCGTGGGATTTTCGCTATAACTATTTCTCTACGAAGTTTCAGAAGCTAAGAAAAAAACCCATTTGACATGAAATCGGTCTGAACCTTGGTTCCGAAGTTTAGATCCTGTCTCACTATATTTTCGGAGATATAGTCTAAGGAAGTTAGGGTTTTTGCAAGCCCCAAAATTACATTCCAAACAGGTGACATGGGGAAAATTGTCATAACTTTCTCTCTGAGCATCGGATTGAAATTTCGTAAGAAGGTGCAGAAAGAGGATAGATTTTTGTTTCTTGTACATATTTTTTAGAGCCAAAGGTCGAAACAGTGACACGTGTCACGTTGTACAAGTTCGCTCTACTGAACTAGTCTATAATCAGGTCACCGTGGGAGATTTGACATAACTCTTCCTTGGAGAATCCAATTTGGATTTGACTAGTGGCATTGGAAAGAGGACATAGAGGGCTACTACAAATCTTAATTTCAGAACTGGATGATTGGAAATTACAAAGATACATCAGAGGCAATATCGAGCTCCTACAAAGTGAAAAAAAGTGTGTAGATTTTTTTAAATTTTTGCTTAAGCTTGGTTTGAAAAATTATTTTGAAGGAATTCAAAGGGCATAGTAGAGCATTATTATCAATAACTGATGCCCCGAGGAAAGAAAATGCAAACACCTAGTAAGCAACCTGAAATTTTTAGCATGACTCATGAAGAAGAGGAAGAAATGCTACATGATATATCAAAACTACAAGACCAAGTGCAAAAAGTGTCACTCTCACAAAAGCTAATAGAAGCTAAGATAAATGGCGTGGAATCTAAGATAAAGGGCGTGGAAGCTAAGATGGACGATTTGAAGATAGATTTGAAGACAGATTTGAAGACAGGCATGGCAGATTTGAAGACAAATTTGACAAATTTTCTACAAGAAATACTTACTAATGGTGAAAGGGTAGGAAAAGAAACTCATGATGCGAACAAAAGAAATGTTAATCATGATTTCATAGACTCTAATGTTGGATCGAAGACCCACCATATTCCAAAAATCGATATGTGGAAGTTTGATGGCAAGGATCTGGTAAATTGGATACTACAGATGGAGAAATATTTCGATCTACATGGTGTACCACTGTTACAAAAGGTATGTATTGCATCTAATTATTTAGAACCGAACCAATTTTTATGGTATAAAGGGCTTTGTTCTCATAAACCACTTGTCACGTGGTTAATTTTCACGGAGGAAATGATAGCACATTATGAGGATAAGCCAATTGATAAATCTCAAACAAGAGGGTTCAATGGAAGAGCACATTGAAGACTTTCAAAAATTGAATAGAAGGGTAAATTATATTCCAGAGAAGCATTGTTTTGTGCTATTTCTATTATCCAACCAAATTGGATAAACGAAGCAAGGGATGAATGGAAGAAGGACAAAGAAGTGTGGCCACTCATTCAAAATTTGCAGAATATCCCAATTCAAACAATATTGCTAGAAGTTGAAGAGGAAGGAAAAATCATATTGGAACCTAGAGCAGTCATAGAAACAAGAACCTAATAGATAGGAAATCGATCAATTTCAGAGTATCTCATTAGGTGGAAGAACTTACCCGCTGAAGATTCCACATGGGAGGACAAAAGTTTTATATAGAAGCATCAAAAACTACTCAAGCGTTGAGGACAACACTTTTTGAAGGAGAGGGGCATGTTAGGCCCCTATACTACTAGTGTAACACCTTATTGTTATTAGTACAACCCCCTTATTATATTGTTGTACCCATGTAGGCCCCATATTGTTACTATTATGCCCCATAGAAGCCCACTATTGTTATTATTGTGCCCTTACATTATTATGTTTATGTCGGCTCTGATTATATTATGACCCCTTAGACTCCTATATATAGAAAGGAGGTATTTTCATTTGTATCATCCAAGAATTGTTCATTTGTGTAATGTAAAGGAGGTTGCCCCCTCGAAGATGCTGAATTATAAGGCGTTGATCTATCTTTTCTATCTTTTTGTGAGCTGGTTTCATAACATAATACCCTGTAAAACCAAGGATAATTATCACCCCTTTCTGCATTGTAGGAACTGGTAACTAAGATAGGACATTGATCTTAGCGTGATCAACCTCAATACATGCAAGAGAAACAACATGACCAAGCATTATACCCTTAGTTAGATTTAATATTACTCAAGGTGAGATGTGCTTCCTAACATCTAATTAATACTTTTTAAGGTTTTCCAAAGCTTTTTCAAAGGAATCCTCAAAATTTTTAATATACATTTCCACACATTCATGAATTAGATCTACAAAAACTCCTAATACCACTCATTTTAAGGTGGTTAGGGAACTACACAACCCAAAAGGTAAAACTTGGTAAGAAAAAGTTCCCCAAGGACAAGTGAAATTGGTTTTCTCTTGATAGTTTGGAGATATTTGAATCTATTTATACTCGCTATACCCATCCAAGAATGAGAATTTTTTCTTCCCTGCTAGGGTGTTTAGGACCTGATCTATAAATGGAAGGGGTAAATACTCCTTCATAGTAGATTTTTTCAACTCATGGAAGTCTATAGATACACACCATTTTCCTGAAGATTTAGGAACAACAACTAAGGGGGAAACCCATTTGCTATCAGAGATCAAGTAGATTAAATTTGCATCAAGGAGCTTTTGTAACTCTCCCTTTACTACTTCCTTGAGTGTTGGATTCATATTATTTTGAGGCTTCTAGATAGGATGAGCATCTTTTTGCGTATAAATATGATGAGAACAATCCACAGGATCAATCTCCTTCATGTCCCAATAATCCCATGCGAAGGCCTTTATCTGTTCTTGTAGAACCTGCATAAGCTCCTTTTGTTTTTCACTAATAATTTCACCACTAATTGGAAGTTGTACCTTGACGCCTAGGTTTCCACAACTTCTTGGTCGCTAATTAATACAACTTCTATGCTATTTTCTCATTCTCATGGTGCACTACTTTAAGTCTAGGTAAAGAGGAACAATTATCTGTAGAGTGATCCTTTGCATAGATGACACAAATGGTGATGTTATCTAGAGGGAAATATTTTATGGGGTGTTTCTTTCGACACCTGAGGTAGAAAATAGCAAGGACAACACACTCTTCTTCCTGTTTCTTCCTAAAACTCAAAGTGTCAAGTTGTAAACTAAGAGTACTTAATATATCAGTTTTAAAATCCTCTAAGAGATTCCCTAGTTCTGTTTTGGTCACCCCGTTAGAGGTTGACTTATGATTTTTAGGGAGATCTTGAGGGCTCTTAGTTGTCTTCCCTTAACCACGAGAATATCTCCTACAAACGTCAGCAATTTCATTAAAAGGAAATGTAAAAATATCACCTCTTCCCATGAAGTTGAGCATATTCATTGACTCCTTTTTCATGCCCTTCAAGAAAAGAATCTTCTTTGTGTTAAGATCCAATTTGTGCTGCTTGGCACATTGTAAATTATATAGAAATCTCTCTAATAATCCTCCCGGATTTTGTCTTCCCTTTACAACAACCTAAAGATTTCCTCTTTCATTTCTCGAGCTTCACAATAATCCTGATACCTTTTAAGAAATGATTGTCTCATGCCTTCGCAGGTAGTGATGATATTTTATGGTAGTCCCATGAACCATCGCAAAGTGGATTCTTCAAGGGTAGTCAGAAATAACTTCAACTTATGCGCGTCAATTGAATAATCCATGCTACAACATAAAAAATCAAATTTGAATAGAAAAAATTTAGGATCCTCACTTATCATACTTGGAAATCATAAAAGGACTGTGGGAGAAATTTTCTTCATATGCACGTTGGAATTTGGATTGACGATTGGAAAACCAAAAGTTATTTCTTCTTCATTCCTTGTTTGATTTGTCCCACCTTCACCTGATCCGAACTTAAATAGGAACACAACAACTTACATATATAATCATAAATATAGAGACGCAACAGAAACACACTTCATTTCATTAATAGAAAAATATTGAACTATGCTTACAAACATAATGGAAATAAGATATCTTGGGCGATTGTAGCTTATCTCTAAGAAGAGATGTCACTGCTACATGCCTCTAAACTGTGTTACAATGAGGCCCAAAAGCCTATTTATTATTGAGAAACAATGGAAAACCCTAAACATCCAAAAATATAACCCTAGGAGATGAAGCGCCAAAACTGTGGGTCTTGTTTGGGTAAATTGGTACATCAACTTCCTGGGGTCGTAACTTTGGCATACGATCTTCGTTTGGCTATCATAATACCTCGTTTTAAAGATCTCGAGGAGAAGAGTAAAAAAATATTAGCAAGTTGTTTTGGAAAGTTTTTGGCCTCTCTGTTTTCCCTAAAAACGTCGTTTAGGGCCTCAAAACTGCTCCAGAAGTTCATGACCCAAAAAGCTGCCAAAAATAGTAAATTCTGCTACAATTAAGGAAACCGAAAAACTAAAAGAGACAATTTTGGGGGTCCAAGTGGAATAGGTGGGTGGCCACCAATATCCACCCGGATCATTCTTCCCCCCTTAGGAAGCAATGATCCCCATTGCGTTGAGTGCCTGCATGGGATGGGGAAACTTTTGCTGAACTTGGTCCCCAGTGAGCCACTTGCCTTGGTAAAGGAGTTTGCCAGCTTTGACAACCAGATATAGTTGGATCTTCTGTTGGCAAGTGTTCTTGATCTGTGTGCCCATGATCCAATCAGTGGTGGCACGTTCCATGTAGTCTAGGTTTAGCTATGTTGGTGTGAGTTATTCTGCAACGTTAGATGTGTCTAGCAATGGTGGAAAGTATGGTTGAAGGCGGCCTACATTGAACACTAGGTGCAGACCAAGGAACCATGGAATGCTAAGATCGAAGGCACTATCCCCTATAGCCTGCGTGATGGGGTATGGCCCATATCTAAGCGGGGGAAGCTTGTGGTGGGGTCCAGCGAGGCGCTCCTTTTACAAATGTAGCCAAACTTTGTCACCCACCTGGAACTTGTGCGAAACCCAGTGTTGATCATGGTGTTGCTTGTAATTAGCATTGAATCTATCCAATATATCATGGACCTGTTGGCGGATGTATTGGATGCGCTCAATGAAGTTGTTAGCCCTGTCGGCTTCAAACGGACATGAGTCGAATCTGTCTGAGTAGATACAAATGGTATGGCCACATCAATGGGACATAATGGCTGAAATCCCATCCCTATTTGAAAGGGGTTGTGGCCCATTGAGTTGTGGAGAGCTCTGTTGTAGCTGTGCTGGACATAGGGGAGGCTTTCATCCCATGTGCGTGGATGCTTCGAGTTGTACATGCGTAGAATGTGTATGATCATCCTATTGACAACCTTTGTTTGGCCATCAGTTTGGGGATGGAAAGTCATGGACTTAGTAAGTTTTGTATCCAGCATCGACCAGAGACTTGACCAAAATGCACTCAGGAATCTATTGTCCCAATCTGAGACAATGGACTGTGGGATCCCAAAGTGTACCCACACTCGCTCAAAGAAGAGCTTAGCAGTGGCCTCTGCTGTGATACTCTTCTTGCAAGCCGCCATGATGGCCATCTTAGAGAATCTGTCGACGACCATGAAAACACAGTTGTTGTCGTGCTTAGTAGAAGGAAGGCCCGACATGTAATCCATGGAGATAGATTCCCAAGGTCAATTAGGAGTACATAGAGGAGTATACTGGCCTTGTTTCTTGATGGTTGGTTTGGCAATGGCGTAGGCGGTGCAGGATCTAATGTATTTCCCAACATCTTGACAAAGTTTTGGCCAGTAAAAATACTTCTGCAATACCGCCATTATTTTCTATACTCTGAAATGTCCAACGACCTGACTGTAATGCGATTCCCAAATCATCTTGGCACGCTCACTTGAAGGAACACAAATGTGTCCCAGGTGGCATAACAATGCATCCTAAAGGTGAAAATTTGGAACTTTCTTCCCTTACAGGAGTGTCTCGTATGTGTTGCCGAATTCTGGATCGCTCTTGTAAAGATGCGGCCACCCTGATGTCTCGTGCCCATAGGAGTCGAGCACAGTGATCAACACCATGCCCGGTGGTCGGCTCAGGCAATCAACGACATTATTGGTGCTTCCCTTCTTATACTTATATTCAAATGGAACTATTGTAGGTAGGTGGACCATTTATGATGGCGATTGTTCTGCAACTTCCCTTGTGTATGTATGGACTGTAGAGTTCGGTGGTCTATGTGGATGACCATTTCCTTCCCCAGAATGTAATGCTTCCATTGTCGGCAGGCCTGCACAATGGAATACATTTATTTGTTGTAAGTGGGGTACTCTCGAACTGTGTCTGAAAGTGTCTCACTGTAGTAAGCCACTGGATGCCCATGTTGAGTAAGAACACACCAATAGCATAGTCGAAGGCACTTGTCTCAATCTGAAATGGTTGTTGCAAGTTTGGTAATGTGAGCACTAGTGCAGAACAGAGGCGATTCTTCAAATCGGAGAACACTTGTTCTTGGGTTTTAGACCAAAAAAAAATTTCTTTTGCTCCGCCCTTGGTGACTTGACTTAAAGGCCAAGTGATATGAGAGAACCCCAACACAAACCTACGATAGAAGTTGGAAAGATCCAAAAAGTTGCAGAGCTCTGTTAGAGTGATTGGGGCTGACCAATCCCAAATGACTTGTATCTTGGATGGGTCCACATGTACACCCTGCTCATCAATTATGTACCCCAGATATTGAACCTGGGTTAGGCCAAAGGTGCATTTCTCCAAGTTAGCACACAGCTTGTGTTGCCGCAAGGTTTGAAGGACCTGTCGAATATGGTGGAGGTTCTCATCCCAACTTTGGCTGAAGATCAAGATGTCATTTAAATACACCACCACGAATGCAATGGTGAAGGGTCGCAAGTTGTCGTCCATCAGTCTCATGAAGGTTGCAGGGGCATTTGTCAATTTGAATGGCATGACCAACCATTCAAAAATTCCCTCCTTGGATTGAAGGCAGCCTTCCACGCATCAAAGGGTTCGATAGGCACCTGGTGATGACCTAACTTCAAGTCAATCTTGCTTAAATATTTGGCCCCCTTGATTTGGTCAAGAAGGTCATCAATTGCAGGATTGGGTACCTATTCCAGACAATGATCTTGTTCAATGCTCCGTAGTCAATACAGAGCCTCTAGGTCCCATCCTTCTTCTGTACCAATATAATCGGTCTCCCACGGGGTGATGAGCTTGGCCTAATGTTCCCTTTATGAAATAGTTCTTGAATCTTCCTCCTGATCTCATCGTTATCTAGAAAAAAGCGTCGATAGATTGACCCATTGGGTAGCAGCGCGCCTGGGGTCAGATCAATGGAGTGGTTGACTTGACAGTGCAGAGGTACCACTATAGGTGAGGCGAAAATACCCCTGTACTCCTCCACAACCTTGTCCATTTGCTACTGCTTTGTAGAGGAGCCCTGCCTGGAAGCCGTGGCCACAACCTTATTCTTACCCTAAGGGTGAACCATAAGGAAACAAATTTCCTGGTCTGGGAAATGATCTTACTGCATTGCTTTGTAGTGATCAAAGAGATGGTGGTAGGCAAGGCTACCTTCAGTATCATGTACAACTTGTTAGCCAAGGTAATAATCACATAGCGAGGTCTAGACTTATATACAACATGTCGCTTCCACAAGTATGGTTCCCCTAACAATACATCACAAAATTCAAGAGGAGAAACATCACACAGTACCTTATCCGTGAAGGGCTTGATGTTGTAGGGAAGGTGGCACTGCTGGTTGACGCGAAGATCTCGTCCTTGGTGAAGCTAACCGATGGTGTATGGCTATGGATGTGTTGTATTCTTTAGGCCTAGTTGCTTCATGAACTCTACTGAAATGAGGTTCTTTTGGCTCCCGCCATCAATAATGAACTGCAACAGAGAACCCTTCACCCACATTTGTGAGTGGAAAAGGCATTCCCCCTCCTCTGGATCTTCAGGCTCAATATTTTGGATCTTGGTGGTGGCCATGGTGGCACTGGGCTCTGCATCAATGATCTGCTTCCCTTTGTCAATTCCTTTATTAGGTTCCGATTTAGAGTCAGGACATGCATCTAATTCATAAGCCTTCAGCTCGGCCACTAGTGACTGCTTAGCCCGACACTCACTTGTATTGTGAGTGGAGCTCTTATGGAACTCACACCATTTTCCTATGTCCTTCTTTGTCTTCATGGTGTTGTTCTTTGCTTGCGGCTTCGGTGGGCTGTCCTGGGTAGCCCTGCCTTGGCTTGGTTCTTTGTTTTGTGGTTTGGGGGTGCATTTTCCTTGTTTTGGATTCACAGATCCAAAGTCCAACTTCTTCTATTTAAAATTTTTCTCAATCTTGATAGCGTACCAGTATGTCGTGCTGAGCGAGGAAATGTCCAGGAACTCCATCTCGTCTTGGATGTACTTGTGTAGACAGTCGCGGTACTTGAGCACCAAATACCACTTAGTATCCTTGATACCCAGCTTTGTGTGAAGGGTATGGAAAATATTTGTGAACTTCGACACATCTTGTCCCTTCCTTGTCATGGCGTGGTCCACTTTATGTATTTATCTTTATAGCTCTCCACGGGGTAATATTGTTCCTTGATGGCGTCTCGGAAAGAATCCCAAGTGGGTGTGGTTGAAAACAACAAGGGTTCACTCTCATCCTTTTATTCACAGTAGGTTTCCCACCAATCCTTGACGTGTGGGGTGGCTTTGAGAAGTGTAAAATCTTTTCCCTATTGGAAAAGTAATGAACTGAAAAATATCCTTCCAATGGATTTAACCATTTATCTACAGCATTTGCATCTATAAGACCTTCAAATATGGGAATATCGAAGTTAACTTGTACCTTAAAAGGAGTGGCACCTCCAAAGTGGCTGTTGGATGAAGATACATCGCATGTGGGTAGCCGTAGAAGGAGCTGGGAAAATTTATCCATCATCGCGTCCCTTTGTTGCTCAAGGGCTTCCTCGAGCAACATTTTGAAAGGATCTCTTACCCCCTTGTCTTTCTTTTCTTCCACCATGGGAGGTCGTCGGGTTTTGCAAGGTTGATCTTACAAAGGTTCAACTAGATCGAGCCCTAACTCCTTATACCTTGACCTCATTGGGGACATGCAAAGAAAAATAGAGAAAGAGAAAATCGCTTTGATATTGCTAATCCAAACTTAAACAGGAACGCAACAATTTACATATATAATCATAAATACAGATATGCAACAGAAAAACACTTAATTTCATTAATAGAAAAATACTAAACTATGCTTACAAACAAAATGGAAATAAGATAGTTAGTGTGATGGTAGCTTATCTCTGAGAAGAGATGTGGCGGCTACATGCCTCTGAATTGTGTTCCAATGAGGCTCAAAGGCCTATTTATTATTGAGAAACAATGGAAAACCCTAAACATCCAAAAACCTAACCCTAGGAGATGAAGTGCCAAAACTGTGGGCCCTATTTGGGTAAATTGGTACATCAACTTCTTAGGGTCATATCTTTGGTATACAATCTCCGTTTGGCCATCGTAATACCTCGTTTTGAAGATCTCAAAGAGAAGTTTGAATACAAATGGATAGGCCAATTTTAAATGGTTTTGGTGTCTCTATTTGCCTTAAAGACATCGTTTAGAGCCTCAAAACGGTTCCAGAAGTTCAGGACACGAAAAACTTCCAAATATAGTAAATTGTGTTACAATTAAGGAAACTAAAAAACTAAAAGAGACTATGTTGGGGGTCCAAGTGGAATAGGCGAGTGGCCACCAATATCCACCTGGATCATCACCTTCAGTCATTTTGTCTCTTCCAAAAAATATATACTTAGATTCTAAGGTCGAGAGTCCAGTAGTTGGATTGCGGTGAACAAATGACTCACCTCATCTTTCCAATATTGTTTCAATTTTAGGTCTAAGGGGAGATGTGGTAGCATGAATCACTCTCCCAGCGACCAATGTTCCTCTTGAATTATCCAGCGCTCCACCTTTTCCTTTGAAACTATCCATGCTATTACCTGTCAAGTTTGTATTGGGGGGTCTTTCTATTTTGACTTTACTAATTGGAGTATTAAAATTTACCTTGATCCTACCCTTTTTACCTTTACTGTGACTCATACAATACTAGTATCATCTAGATCTAGTGAGGAAGGCTAACCCACAAAAGTGGACGTGCAGGTTCTTACCTCTCGTCTGACAATTCTTGCCACTCTGTATTCTAGGATGCTCAGATATTGTAGGCCAAGAAACCTAGTCACACATCAAACCAATCAAAATCTAATTCCTTGGCACCTCCCCAGCAATGGCACCAAAAATCACAAAAAATTTAATTGCTTAAATTGTTGTACATTAAATTGTCAACCAGGGGAATGTAAACTGATGAGGCACCCACAAAATATAGATAGAACAAGATCTAATCAGTTAACTATGAATCAAAAGTAACACTATTCTCACATTAGTCTATTGTAACAAAAATGTAAACATGTTCCTCATATGTCACATTAAATAATTAAAGATTTAAATATAATTATTATTCAATTGATGTACACCAAAGGAACAAGTAAACAATTTAGCAACTGAAGTAGCTAATTCAGAAAGTCACACAATGTTGGCTAAAAAGCAATACATATAATTGAAGGTTTGTTGTTTGAGTCTTGGGGTTACACTTGCAACATCTGATGGATCCATTCTTCACGATTCTTCCTCACACAAGCGCCCTTCTGCTATTTAACATATCAATTCAACTTGCAGTAGCATAATCGCGCATAATCAACACGAGTCTTTAATCAATACAGAAGAAAATTGATCTATCTATCTATCTATCTATCTATCTATCTATCTATCTATCTATCTATCTATCTATCTATATATATATATATATATATATATATATATATATATATATATATATATATATATATATATATATATATATATATATATATATATATATATATATATCTATATATATATATATATATACACACACACACACACACATATATATAGATATATAATTGTGTGTGTGTGTGTCTGTGTAAAATAAACTCATGCTAATTCACGCGTTCACACAACCTAAAATACTACAGGTGCATCCCAACTCGGGGGGCACTTCGTGACTGAGAGAAATGCAGGCAAAAAGAGAATATTACACCACAAAGTAAACCAAAAAAAATATTTTGATATATGTATTAACCCATCTGAAGAAAGAAATTACAGATTTTCGGAATGGCAGAGATGGTTGACACGAGGATTAAGAAATATAACTACGGCTAACCCTGTTTGGCTAGTCACAAAATTATATATAGTCTATAAGAGCTAAAGTTTAGGCCGACATGCATTAAAAATAGTTGTAATTGTGTGGCTAAGAATAACAAATTAAAAAACTTACCTCTCATAATATGCTGGGGCATTTGGATTGTCTGGAACCATAGAATATTGTAGGACAAAGACATATTGGGAGCGGTAGTCTGCAATCACATTCTGGCCATTTACAACTCAATCCCTGAGGATCCGATACAGTGTCCCCCTCAGGAAATATTCCCAGAAGTAATAGACAGAAGGCAGCCATGGGTGTACTTCGATGGCTCGACCCAGCCGAAGGGTTGCGGGGGAGGGGCAGTTCTACACCTAAATGAGTCAGTGAGTTTCAAAGTAAAAGTGGGATTCAAGAGAGGCACAAACAACTACGTGGAACTAAATAGTCTTAGACACGTCCTCTTTTCCAAGGAAGAACACTTCCATAACCTTCAAATATTTGGAGACTCTCAGCTTATCATTAACTAGATAAATGGGATCTATAACTGTCGCTTGCACACACTCAGAGACTTGGTGGAGGAAGCTATTGAACTAAAATCTTAGTTTGAGTCTTTTGTCTACTCTCATATCTACAGGGAAAGGAATGAAGTCACTGATCTTCTTTCCAAAGAGGCCGCGCAGCTGACCAGAGGACAGTGGGTGATTCAGGAGTACATGGATGGAGACTTTTTCCAGATCTACCATAGGCCTTTCATTGAAGAGGCGATTCACTTACAACACGGATCAATATGATCAGATTTTTTTTTTCTTTATAGTCTTTAACATTGCAAATACAGACCTAGTTTATTTTTTACCCTTCAAGTTTATTGAAGGATGATATGGAAATATAATGCTCATAACATTTGGACTGACTTTCTGCTAATAGTAGTGAAAGCATTGCACTAATGCTAGCATACATCATGTTATTTTCTTAAATTTCTTAATGAAAATTACGCTTTTTCCTTGGAAAAAAAATAACAAAATTACAACAGAGGACACGATTGCGCAACTATTCAAAAAACACCTATAAAATGATCTTCTTAAATAAGAAGATTTTATGGTACTTCAACAAATTACATGAAGATCAAGATGACTTTTAGCTAGACAGGTTGTTAATCGTAGATATCTAGGCTGAATTTGATTGTTTTGATCGTTCCTCCTATTAACTCTAGTGGCGACTACTTATGGTAACTGGAGATTAAAGAACAAACTCGTTGAGTTCTAGTAGTCAATGGCCATCCTTCCTATAGCTTGGAGAAAGAGACTGCAGTGTCCCAAAATAGTTAGGTAGCTAATTACACTTAGAATGTAGATCGATTTAGTGAAATGAATGCTTAGTAATGATATATAATCACCATAATACTCGAAGATGGCTAAAATCATAAAACGAATAAGAAAAGCGGCAATGTGTATGGGAATGTAAGACAAAATGGAGGTAATTTGGCTTTGCAGGCTGTTTGGTAGGTACTCCGGGTAGGCTAAATTTGGGACTCATCAAGTTGATTGGAAGTATCATCTACCTAATGTTAATTTTTCTTAGGGATATATTGTTCTTTTATTTGATAATTGCATTACTTCATTAACACGTTAAATTCACCCCATAACATCACAACATTATTCATATTTTAATTATTAAACAACTGATGTAACTATGTATAAAGAACGATATCATCAGTGGGACATAAAGGAACAATAGAAGAAAAACATTCAGACATAGAGACACCGGGATCGGTCAGAGACCAGGGAAAAACCCACTATGGGGAAAACCCTTTCAAATTATTCTTCTTATCAGATCATCATTGAATGATTCGGTAAATGAGAGCACAATAATCCATATCTTCAAACATAAACCTATCTAGAAATAGTCAACTAAACAATATCCATAAAATGAACCCATGAATGCTTATAATAAAAAACCTTGATTCAAAAGCATGTAATGAATTTTCACTGTAATGAAACCTTGATCCACAAGATGCTTAACGAATTCTTGACAAAAAATTAGATCAATTTATCCACTTATCAATAGCCACAAAGTTATAAGATGCCAATTACCAAAGATGTTTCCAAACAAGATTATGTGTGATCTTATTACTCAATGCCAATTATTAAGAGAAACTCAACCAGATTCACAAGATACCAATATGCCCAAGAGACTTATCACCAAGATGAATTATGATTTAAGTGCTTCAGTGAGTAGCCTACTAGATGTGAAATATGATTTCTTATAGCACATAAACTCACAAGAAAAACACAATGTTAGTGACTTACACAATGTAAATGCTAGGAACAAGTAACAACAAAATATAGGACTATGAAAACACTTATGCACTTTATGTTCCATTGACCCTTTTATGAGAAACAAGTGACTATTATGACAACAATAAGAGACTTATGACAACAAGAAGTAAATTCGCTTTAGATATCAAATTCAAAGTCTATATGCTTGCTCAATGTCATAAAGAGAAACCAAACCACCAAATAAACTTAGCCACCTCAAGAATTAGATGTGTTGGCCCTCTTAAGATGTATTTTTTCCATTGTTATATCAGATCTGAAATGTTAATTATAGCAATAAGAAAAATGCATGAGTAGTGATCCATTAATGCTTGAACCAATGCCCAATTTAACCCAAAAATTGGAAAAATGTACCAAAATTGAAAAATCAAGTTTTTAGGCCTTTTAGAGTGTGTTATTCATAAAATTTCAGAACTGATTCAGTGTTTTATGCAGAAAATTCCAGCAAATAAAACTTTAGAACTAGGCTAGATCCTTGATGCCCAAGTGGCCAAAATTTAGGAAAATTCAATTTTGCAATTTTAAGTTATTTTGACCAATTTAAAGGTGATTTTATGGCTTATGATATCATTGTTATAAACTGAAAATTACTGCAGTAATAAAATAGTCAAAATTACAATTTAGAGAGAAAACCCTAGGCCCAAGGCCTTGAATCTCCCTTGGTAAAAATTTGTTGAAACCTTGGGATCAAGTTGCCACCTGAAGAATAGATCTTTTGAGGCCCAAAACCTACAAGACCACCAAGTATTCATTCCAAAAAAATTAGAGATGCATTTAGGGCATATTAGGGTCAAGGAGGGTCAACATTAGGCCTACTAGGGCTAGTTTTGAGGGCTAAAGGGGCTAGGAGGATGAGGAAAGGGCAAATGTGGAAGAATAAGGCCCAAAAAAGTCAACGCTGGAGGGATAAGGGTCTAAAAGGTTGGAGGGATAGAGTTAGAGGGAAAATTAGGGCTTGAAAATACCATGTCTAGCCCAAAGGCAGTCAATTAGGGTGGAGGAGGGAGGTTGAGGCTTCCTGAGGTCACGACTAGGCCAAAAATGGCCTAGAAACCCCAACGCAAGGCCAAGGAGGGAACATCAAGGCCCTTAGGGCTTGGGTCCAACACCTAAACAAGACTAAAAGGATAACACATAGGCTAAGGAAGGGGATGTTGGCCTTGGGGAGGCCAGATCTAGGCCCGGGAGGCCTAAAGCTTGAAAACCCGACTTCAGAAAAAAAATTCTTCCTTCAGATCTGAAATTTGCAGCAAAGTTCTCAGTGGTTGGCCTTGCAAAAAATTCTAGAGACTAGATCTTACCCTCAAGGGCCTAGATCTAGCTCTACTTCAGCCTCTTTTCTTGACTTCACCTACAAAATGGAAATAATGTTGAAAATAATATTGAGAGGGGGGAGGGGAATCAGTATTATCAAGTCAAATATTCCTTTTTCAAAATCAAATGCTATATGCTACTTCAGTTAATTAAACCCGCGCATATATGCAACTATGCAGAAGAAAACCCACGTATATAATGCAAACTTTTAATTTACTTTATCTTTCTGATGTTGATTGTTAATCTGTAATAAATAACCAGTAACCAGAAACAGTAAAACAAAGCAGAAAGACAATCACACACAAGAACACAAGATTTAAGGTGGAAACCCAATGTGGGTGAAAACCACCTGCTGCAATTCGTCTCTATCTTCTCTTTAATTAGAAACTTCTTTTTACAAATGTACTGGTGCAGTCCTTTACCAGTACGCAGGCTGCAACTTGCAGAGAGCTACAACCCTCTCTCGTTTTCCAACTTCTCCTGGAAGGGAGCTACAACCCCCTTAGCTCTTGCACTAGCCAAGATACTAGTACGTAGGTGCTGGCCTACAGAAGGCTACAACCTTCTATGACTTTCAGGGACCAAGTTTCATAAATTTTCAAACTGGATCCAAAAATAACATCAATCAACCATCAAGAATTTATGCATCAACCAATCACCTTTTCACCAATCAAAACTGAATCAACATAAACACTTCTCTGACGACTATACCCAGATCACAGTAACAGTACCACACACCAAATCTGAACCCAGAACACTGCAGCAATAAACAGAAGCAACAAAAACACAACTCAAAAATATATACGCTACTTTAATAGCTTGAAACCTGCGTGCATACGCTTCTCCGTATTGAACAGCCTGCGTATACGCTGTTTTCTTTCACTGAACCTACGTATATACGTGCCTTAGCTGAATTGAACCTACGTACAGATCTACAAAAGATAATTCACTCTTTCAAATATTCAGGCATTGATTAACCCAGATTATCAGTTTTATAGATCACGCATGCGCCAGATACAACATATCAAAATCATGCAAAGATATTATCATTCAAGAGATTATGACCCATCAATAGAACTTATCCTTCTTTTCGCTAAGGTTCCTCCTTCATTCAGATCCAGATCTGCTCCTCAATGCTAATCACCAATATTTCAGATCTCGTACTTTTTCAGATATTCAATAATAATTCAGATGATCCCTTGTCACATGATCTCCTTCCTCTTTTATAGTTTTAGGCCTTCCACAATACCACGGTCCAAAACCATAATAAACCAATACCAGGGGCCCAAAACCTGGGGTCAACACTTCTGACGAGATACCATGGTCCAAAACCATAGGTTCAAATTCCAAGGATTAACAACCATGGACCAAAAATAAGTTTTCCACCATGTACATGCTTTTCTGTGCATAAAAGTGCGTGTATATGCATACACGACTTCTGAACGTATAACCCGCGTGTATACGCATCTTCGGCAAGGTGAACCTGCGTATACAAGATTTCCTTCATTCTAAGCACCTGAATTGAGGTCTGACACCAAAGTGAGTTGCCATCAAGGACAACACCTGTACCATAGGGCCACACCTGTGCCAAAATGCCAACAAATAAAACACCCAAACCCTAAAAATATACAAAATCTTAAAACCCCAAAACCCAAATCAGCAAAATAATTTACAAATATATTCACAAAATTTACAAATATACAATGGTTTTAAAAAATATTTTTTTGAAGAATAATATGTTATGGCTATTTTCTTTGATAAATGGCTAAAAATAATTTAGAAACCTCGTGCACACTATAGCCTTAGCGAATATCAAATCCACCACATAAATATTCAGAATCCAAGCAAAGTTGATCTGCCCACAATTTGTGAACTTGGAGACCAATGACTGAAGTACCTGGAAACACATTTATCAACACAACATAGGAAAGTCTGTAGTCAGTACATACCACAAATCAAAGAACATGGAACACCTTGAATTGCACCCCAAAGTATTTATTATGATAGAAATAAAAGTTCTCAGTGGGACAATAGTTTACACGAATGCTTCAACGACAAATTTTAAGCCAGAAATCAGATGGCTAGAGACCTAAATGACTCTCTAATTTATAGATAAATCCTCCAAGTGAAAAATAACGGTTAGTTTTCTTGATCCTTATCAAAATAATCTTGGTCGTCGAAAAATACTTGATCATCTTTTAATCTTAGCTCTTGAATTTTTATTTTTGAGGGATTTTCGAGTTTATCATTTAATTCCATTTTTATTAGCTCAAAATTAATTATTTTGAACTAATTTTCTCAAAAAAATTGATTTTGACTTAACCACCAAGGTCCAAGGGTCCAATTTTTCTTGAAATATCCAATATTCCTTTGGTGGAGAACCTCCAAAAATTAATTCTTTTAAGACCCACGAATTTTTACACTTGAAGAGTTTAATTTTCCTAAGATACTAATTTTGACTCTAATTAATTAAATTTATGGCTTAGGATTTAAAATTTATTTTTTCCATCCCAAATCGAGGTGTGAGCCGGCCCTAGTGGGCTTGTACGGGCCCATGGAATAATGAAGTTCATTAAGAATGTCTTGGAAACCCTCGGCATGAAGCCAGCAGTTGGAGTGGTGGAGGAAAACATGCGAGGGTTAATGCATGGGGGAAGCAGCGTGTTAAGGAAAGTTGGAGAGGGTAAAACCTTACTTCAAATGTTGAGGAGAGCAATGTGGGTGATAACAATTTTGTGGAACGGGAGGGTGAGGGGAATTCGAGACAGCCAGAATCAGTCGACATCCTCATAATTTAGTAGTGAATTCTGGAATGTTATCAGTCTCCATCCTACAATATTAGCTTGAATGGCGTTGTGTATCCAACCTTGTGTCGGGGAATTTATAGTCTTGGTTGTGGGGTGATGGTTTTTGGAAGGGCCAGAGGCATGGCCTCGCTGGGATCCAGTTCGGGTCAGTGTCCATAGTTTTTCTTGTCCCTGTGTCTGTGGAATTCAGGATTTGTTTGTCTCTCATGGGTGCATGCATGGTAGAGGGGGTCGAGCATAGGGATGGTGAAATTATCCAACCCATGGGGATGGAAGAGTGGACAGGGGGTTGGGTTTGCAGAGATTTGGGGGGTGCTTCAAACAACTACAGTGAAGGGAGAGCCAGGGGCTCAAGAAAATCCATATATATCATCTGGTGGCAGAGGGGGGAACATAGAGAAGCCATGTCAGTCTGATCTTGTGGTATCGAATTTCCTGGGTTGGGAACCTCAGCTTTGATGGTATTCATCTCAAGTATCGGGGGAGGGTGTGGAGTGATGCCAAGAAATTGAAGTCGGCTATGGACAAAGCGGGCTTGATTCCCATTACCTGGGTATTTTGTATGGGGTCGCTAAGCAAAGGGTTTGATGAGAAATGGGCTCAGTCCCGCAGTTGGATTAAAAACCACTTCATTCCTCGTAATTGTGTTTGTTTGATGAAATCAATTAATTTTGGAAATTGTTGCTATAGTATTGATGACATGGTGATAGTTGGTATGGCTCTACACTGTTCGTTTAAGCTCTGCACTTGGCAGAGGAAGGCTTGCAATAATGATGGCAGTAGAATCTTGTGTTGGTATTCAATTACTTGCAGACAGTGGAGTGGGTTCCTTACTCGATTGGTGTCTTTCGAATTTGAAGAAGGTTTGCAATGGGGGCGAGACCGTTGGTAGTGTCGAGAACCCAACCTACGTCCCTGGGCAGTAGAAAAGTTGAGAGTGCAAGAAAGAGAAGAGAATTTGACAGATAGAGGCAACAAAATGGCTCGAGCGAAGGGGATAAAGAACAATGGAGGAGGAAACTGAGGTCGAGGGAGGCAGAGAAAGGTTGTCTTGTCTCTGGGAAGCCAACCCAGCTCCTCTAGTGGGGTGACAGGGATGGGACAGGGTCATAAGCCAGCCTCACATTTCTTTGATGAAGTAGCCCAATCTTACCATGCTAGCAGCTCCAACTTGGTTAGGCAATTAATAGTAGAGTGGGAAGAAGAAATCCGACAAATAGTGGAAGACTTCGATCTAGACTTGGATGAGTGGCAAGCAGTGGCCCCGGATCCAGGCCATACTCGAGGGAGAGTAACACAGTACAAGAAGACTATGCACTTATTCTAGATGATGAAGAGCATTCTAGCGAAAGCTTTGGAACATTTTCCTTCGGACATGAATGCAGCCCCTCGGGAGCATTCAATGAAGTCGGATTTCACAAAATAATTGTAAAAAAATCAGTTCCATCTGCAGCAATAGAGTGGTCGGTTGAGCCAAATCGAGGAGCACATCCCATGCATACCTCACTCGGAGCTGCCCGGTTCTACAGTGAAGGACCCCACTCCGGTGGATTCTACTGATGATGAACAGTGATAGTGCACCCATGGTTTTCTTTTTGAATGCTTTTGTTATATAGTTTTAGACTTATTATCAGTTATGTTTATAGTTATTTAGAGAATAGGAAGTATAAATACTCTCAGGTTTATATTGCATGGCTGGACAGACTTATGTTTTTTTGCTTATGGATGGCATATTTTGTAGTTAGGTGGCCAACAAACCTAGTTTCCCACTGGGTAGGTTGAGGCCACTTAACTCATGGACATATGGATGTAACCTGCTTCATTTCTGAAAATTAATAAAAAGGTACCACTAAGCTTTCAAAAAAAAAATTGCCAGAAAATTTAATTAATTGACACTTGAGGGGATTAATTACTTTTTTCCACCCTCTAATATTTTAACCATGGTGTCTAAGTATGAGGGACCATGCATTAAAATAATGTTTACATAAGATTTTTTACAATTCAACCCTCAAAGGGGAATACCCGTTCGACTTAGAACCTCAAATTACATACCCAATCAGTGACACAATATGATCTAGTAAACCAAGTGATTTGCAATAAAATAATTTAGCCAACTAGCTTAAATTCTTTCCAGATCACTTTTACATAAGACTCAACTAGAATGTTAGGACTCACCTCAGACTTTGACGAAAAATTCCACCCTAGATTTTGGGAGAGGTTGGAGGGAAAAACTTTTCCGACCATCCGTGTTTAGAAACACAAATGAATCAGTGAGGCGAAAAACCTCATAGGATGAAATTCTCACCAAAAATAATAGTCTTACCTAGCTTGTTACATACATTCATGGCCTTATTAGCATCATTTACCTTACATAACCCACAGAATGGGTTTACGATGACAATAGTGTTGATGGTTGATGATCCTTCAAAGAAAAATATGGTACATATACTTCCTCGGAACTTTGACAAAATGAGTGCAACAGGGACGACCTGATCAAATATGAACATGTGGGCTCAATTCAAAAATACACTTTCCCTTGTTTAAATTAGATGATATTTAAGTCGATTTTGGTCCTCTTGAAAACATGTATTTAATGAAATCATCATCTCCATTAAATGAGTTCTCCAAAGTGGAATTTGACCATAGTTTCCTATTTTAACACTCCCTCTCAACTAGGGATAATTCCACCTATCAATATCTAACCAACGATTAACATGTCATCTTGTCATCATATCATATCCAATATCGTCATTATTCATCTTGATTCATCTCTTGATTATTCATTCTTATCTCTTGATTGTCCCTTCTCATATGCTAAACATTCTCAAATCTAAAAGAAGAAGAATTTGACCTCAGATAGGAGCCTAAGCTACCACCCTAAACTCATCGAGGAGCCACTGCTATTGCCCGGAATCTCTTTCAGCGGGGAGTCCAATGTTATGACAGGCATCAACATTGGAGAGAACATCTCAAAATCACAATGGGGAGCACATCTCAAAATCACATCGGGAAGCACATCTCAACCTGGAATCTCACGGGGGAGCTAGACATCTACGATCCCATATTGAGCAATAGGTGATATAGGGGATCACATCTCAACCCATCCTATTACCTACCGATATTCCCAACAATGACCCTCAAAATTCATGTGGTAGAATACCTGCACCATAATCTGATCATGGGTGAGATACTTGACTTACCAAAAAGGTAGGATCACATTCCCCCAAGCCTCCTCAACCCGTTGGTCAGATGGAGAGGGACAATCCCAACAAGCTTGGCTTGCGGGTATGATGCCAACTGGGGTATACTCTATAAAGACCAAGATAGGGGAGAAACATATCCAACCCTAATGGATAGGGGTGATACCCCATTTTCCATAGATCCCTCAACCCCTGGAGCCCTCTATCTCAATTCCACACCCTGGGAGATCAAATAGGGGGGAAGCGTTGGCTCGGTGTCCTCGACCAAAGATGCTCTCTTTACATCACAAACATATCATCATGCTCATATTTGGTAATCATCATGTACTAATAGCAACTATCTCTTGTTGATACAGAAAATCAAATCAAATATCATACTATAACAAAATATACATATCACAAAACGGATACCATAGTCATATGCCCTCTTGAGGAAGTGTTAACTACAAACCTAAGCTTCTTTCATCCATCGGCAATGTCTCAATGAAGGTATCTCATTCCCAGCTATATAAGGGATTCTATGCCAATCAGTGCCCACTCTTTGTCATCATAATGTATCCATGTCATATCCAAAACCTTCTCAAGCATCTCTCCAAAAAGATTCTTCATCCTGCCTCATAGCTATTCGTGCTAACAACCATCGTACTCAACCTCAATCGTGATTAAATATATAGACTTCTCATTCAAAACATCATGGCCGATCTCATACTAAGTTAGCACCCAAATGTGCTCATTAATAGGACATCCATGTAGTCACATATCATAGGAAGAATGTCAAAGATATATCATCCCATGTAAATATCTCGAAGGGTGCTTAGAAACAACAGCTCAATAATGAATTCACCCAGGTTATGCAAAAGATATATATATATATATATATATATATATATATATATATATATATATATATATATATATATATATGCAAAATCTCTCTCTCTCTCTCTCTCTATATATATATATATATATATATATATGGGTGCTGGGACTTCAATGCTTCAATCAACTATCGGTTGCCAAGTTAGGTTCAACAATTTTTCAACTTCTTGAAATTCAATCAGATTGTCCAAGGATTTGAATTTCCATTTTCCAAAAACTCTTCAATAGCTTTGCAATGTAGATTTCCTTTTCCAAACTTCATGACAAGATACATCGTGCCATGATTCTTCATTTCGAACTTCAGATGCCATCTCCCTCTTACTTTGATCATTAGAGGCTCATTACTGTCAAGAGTAGATCATCAATATATATATAAAAACCAAAATAAAAAATATAACTTGGGCACCTTTTGAAGTATAGGTTTGGATCGACACATCTTCTTGGCTTCACTAGGTAACTATCAATGCGGACATACCCGACTCGTGGAGCTTGCTTCATACAATGCTTTATGCAAACATAACACTTTACCAAACCAATATGCTCAACTTTACGTAAGTCAATATTATGCAATCAAATCAACTAAGTCAGCTTATCAAAGTTTCGATGCCAAATCTGAACTAATATAAAAATCATCAGTATCACTGTAACAAATTCTTTGGACCAAGTGACAGGTAGAACTCACATCCAAATATAAAATTATGACTTTATCATGCCAACAAGTTTTCATCTACCAAGCAATATCAATCCAAACTTCATCAAGTCATCCTCATGATCATAATATAAGTCACTAAATGCAAATACATACACCAAGAATAAGTCATGCATGTTCCATCCATTTATTGTGAGATTACTTCATATTGAATCATAATTGTCAATATTTCAACCATTGTGTCAAAGTTAATGATGTCAACACAGAATACCAATATAAGTCATTGAAAGTCACTATGCCCATATAACATTGTTATTAAGGAAAATCATCAATCATCAAATCAAATCATTAGTCATCAGGTCAAATCCCAAATAGTGAGATCTATATCCCAAAACATATCTCAATCATCAAGTCAAAGTTCTAAATCATTATCAAGCATCATGTCAAAACTCCAAACACTGCTTATCTATATCAATAAGCCAAATCTAGTCAAACCCTTACAATTGTTATCAAATACTATCATACACAAGCCTCAATGGTTAAATCATAATGACATATTGATATTCATATCTTGATCACCTGCAAACACAAGTTTAGTCAACATATTCACATTATAGTAAGCTAAATATTTGAAATTCCCTGCTCATAGAACTTGTTTGCTCCATGTAGGTAGGACTGGCATCCTTCAAGTGAACTTCTGATTTTATGCACAAAGATTCACCTTTTTTACCTACAGACATAATTGCACCCATAAGCCTTCCTCTCTGTGGTTTGGAGGCTACAGTCACACCCTTAGGCTTGCTTTTGTGCGACCGAGGCTTAGAGTAAGGGAAAAGTCTCTCTTCTCAGATTAGAATTTTGGTGCAGACCAACAATATCATATATTTGTCTATTCATGCCCATAAATCACATTTCAATAGTAAAGAATCTTCTATACATATAATGAAGATGATAATAGGAGTAGGGATCTTATGGAGAGATTCTCCCTCTGAAAGGGAAGCCACTTTAGTCATCCTCATGTTGAGGAATGTAGCTAGGCTCGGTCTTCATAATTATACTAGAAGTCAAAATGTAATATTTTTGTCAAAAGAAAAGCAAAAATAATTTTCATTATTAATTTAATTGACTTGTTAAAGCACATGCTTGGGTCAATTGTTATAGGTCAAGCCTCCATTGTAGGCTTTAGGATTGTCAAAGTCAATTTTGTTTGAATACTCCTCCATCAATAAAAGTTTCCTTATCATCAAAGGACTCATCATCAAGTCGGTTTCGATAAGGTGAACCCATGTCGGCCTATATAAAGACACAATTGTTCGAATACTCATGTCGACTCATTTATATTGGATGCTAGCTATATATATGTGTATAAGGTCTTCACATTACACAACACAGAAAACTCAGACTAATTATAGAGATAATTTCAGGTCACCACAGAAGGTCGGATTCAAAAATCATATTGGACAGTTTCTATGTTATTAGAGTGATACAATGTCGATGCTATTTGGTGATATTACAGTGGACAAGTCTCGGTTAATTGTATATATTTACTCACATTACAATGACCATAGAACTCACATTACAGTGGATACTTTTAATGATACATCATAGTGAAGGTTTCAGTGCTACCATAGTGAGAAGGTCTCACTGCTACCACAGTGAGAAGGTCTCGATGATATCATAGTGGAAAAATTTCAGTGCTATCTTAGTGAGTATCATGACAAGGTTGACTTGATGGATGGAGGTAGTCTTGAGTCTAATTTGTAAGGGTCTTGGTCATCTCATCCTATTCTAAATCTACTGAAGCAAGAATTTTAACCAGGTTTTCTCCTAGAGTGGGGTTTTTCTCTGGTTGTGTGCCTACATCTTGTGTCCTCTTCTATTTGTTGCTTGGCATTAGTGTTGATGATAAGAAAAGATGAATCGAAAAAAAAAAAAATAATGAAAAACATCACAAAATAATGTCATAATAAGAGAAATCGATTAATTGCCACCCTTTGGATTTCTCAACATGGTATCAAAGCTATGGTCATGGTCAAAGGCAATTTGAAAAATAACTTATACATATTTAAAGTATTCTCAATGATGTCACAGTGATGAATTTCGGTACATTTTGGTGATATAAGCTCGAATCAGTTTTAGAAAGAAGAATTTGTGGAAATATAGTGACAAGATCTCAGAAGTGTGGTGAGGACACTACATGTGTTAGTTCAATGTAAAAATCATAGTGGGGTAGTTCAAAGAATGGGTGATCAAGCCCAATGCAATAAGATGTGTTACGAGGTCTAAATTCAATCAGAAAAAATAAGTCATTTATGACAGCATAAGAAGTAGTCTATATGAAGTCTTGTAGCAACTATTTTCTTGCAATCCTTCTCTGCAACATTCAACAGTTTGAGAACAACTTCTAACTCAAGTAAGTATTGTGATTTCTATGCTTTAGTCGTCTAACAATGTGTTTACAGTTTCCAAGGAGAACATCAAGTCCTATGAAACATTGATCTCTCAATCAAAGAAGTCCAAAGTATGTAAAATCGAGGTACAAATATTTATAAGCTTTTATTATATCCAATCTTAGATGGTCCATATAATTCTAGTCTACATAAAAGAACATACACGAACCTTAATCCTGATCTTTTATGATTTATAAAGTAATCTGGATGTACAAAAAAAAAAAAATAACTTGATTCCATCCTCCTAATTGTTACATAGAAAAACTAGATTAAGAAATTAAAATCATGTTCTTGGTATCACACATTTTTCTCGGAAGTATTTATTTCAGGTATAAAATATCATGACTTAAAGAGAACACTTTAATAAATTCTTACAAGGTTTTTCAAGAAATATCTCCACATATGTCTTATATTATACACCTTATAAAAGTATCTCAATATAAAAAGTACGTTCATCTTATTTTGAAATTTGTATTACTAATATTTGTTGTCTAGCTTCCTTGAATCTTAAATATTCTTGATTGGGTGATTCATCATTAGATAAATCTACCCTCCTTACACCCTTGATTTCTCTTATAGAACCATAGACAGGTTCTCTGGAAAACCCTAACCTAAGGGTATGTTGACAATGTGTGAAACCCTAGCCTTCTTAGGGTTATTGGGAAATTGCTATTATGTTTGATATATGATGATGTCATGTTTTTGGTTTTGGTATGATCATGAAAACCCTAACTTGTTAGGGTTGAAATGTTGTTGTCTGAAATCCCTAACCTTTGAAGTTTTGGTATAGTAGGGTTTTCTTTGCTATGTTATGAAACCATAGATATTTAGGGTTTGGTTGGATCTATAAGCAAAACCCTTGTTATGTAAAGTCCTAGGAATGAAACCGTAGGTATGTGTCCATTGATTGAATGCCTAGCCTGGTCTAGGTCGGTATATGCCTAATACAATAATGTTGGATGACATATGATATGCTTATGTATGATAATAAATTCCTAGATATGTGTGGTGACTATAACACCCTCCTCCCACATCTACCCAAGCAACCGGCCAGCCGGGGTAATTATGCGATGAGAGGCCACTATGATATGTTTCGACCTCCTAAGTCACATTAAGGAAGTGGAACCAATGGAAACACACCATACAGACATTCAACATCAACTTTAGGACCCTCAGGAACCAATCCAACACTTCAAGAAGCTTTCCCTTGGGTCCCACTAAACTTTTGGACAACTTCATTACGAGAGTTTTGAGGTGTAAAATGGGCCTCCTAAGGAAATTGTAAAATAATAATGGAAATAATAAAATAATATTAGATTACATCATCAAATTTTAGAGGGAAAAAAGAAAAAACTATTTTTTCAACTCGTATTTTCAACTTATCTCCATATGGGTTTACTAAAATTTCGAGTAGAAACACTCGTTGGATGTAGAATTTGATTCCTCATCCAACGATTACCCATGTTGCATACTTTATGGATCTTGCTACATGAAAAATGAAAAATACATGAAAAATGTGATTACAATCACGTTTTTTCATGTATTTCTCATTTTTCTTGTAGCAGGGTCCATCGAAAGTATGAAACATGGGTACTCCTTGGATGAGGAATTAAATTTTGCATCCAATGAGAACTCCCATTTGAAATCTAAGTAAAACCTTAGGGAGATAAGTTGAAAATACGAGTAGAGAAAATAGTTTTATTATCTTATTATTTTTTAATCTTTTTACTTTTTTACTCCAAAAATGGTCAATCATCCCCCATGGTTGACATCATCATCTTGAATCTTATTGGTTCTTATAAAGTTTATTTTGGTTGTACATTTTTCTTAGGAGGCCCATTTTAGACCTCAAAATTGCCATAATGTAACCCCTAGTTGCTCTCATCCTATAGGCATGACAACATCCAGAAACCTCCAGTTGCTCTCACAGGCTTGCCTTCCAGCATCCAAAGACTTTTTTTCTTAGTGTTATGCCAACGTCCCCAAGATTTAAGCCACTTTTCAGGCCTAGAGCCCATGTCACTACCCAAAATGACATGACACCTTCAAAACAATAAAATAACATGGAAATGAAAATACTAAAGCAAATACTTGTTTAAGACCTTGATTGGACACCCACTAGCCATGACAGGCATTTCGCCAAACATATAACGAATATGTAATCTACAGGTGTAAAGAACAGATCTAAGCATAGGGGTCTCATACTTATCTAAGATTTTCCATGAAGCATTGATGCCTCAACACATTAACTGCCATTCCATCCATTAGGTCATAGATACATTTTTCATCCATTTACAATTAAAAACATGTTGAGAGCCATACATAATTGTTGTCATAAAACATATGCATAACTAGCATAATAGGGATAGAAATATCAATGAAATCACAACCATATAAACCTCATATAATCCAGTATAATGCTCATAAAAATACAAGGAGAAATAAGCTCTTATTGATGATGCAAAATCCAACCCGAGATGGGACTTCCATGTTCCACTCGACCGTAGAATGGCTGAGCCAAATATCTCTTCAGCCATTCACCCCCATGCCATATTCTAAGCATGAATGTGGGATCTTATGTAACACATTAATCAAAACTCATCCAAGGCTTCTAGAGGCCACCCACCTCAACCCATCAAACAATGATTCCACCTCACGGTCGGACATCACAAAACCATCATCAGATAGGTCTCCATCCAATCCTTCTAGGGTTTCCAGAGCATTTGTTCCAACCCATCTTCTAGGACTAGTAAATCAACCCATAAATATTATTGGGCTCCATAGCGTTTGTCCAACCAAGGCTCCAGGACTAGTAACTCAACCCACCAAGGGCTTCGAGAGTGTTTGTCCAACCAAGGCTACAGGACTAGTAACTCAACCGAAGTTGTTACAAGGCTTCAAGAGCATTTGTCCAACCAATGCTACGAGACTAGTAACCCAACCCAAGCCATTACAGGGCTTCCAGAGCATTTGTCCAACCAAGGCTCCAGGAACTAATAACTCAACCCAAGCTAAGGAAACATGAGAACCAACCAGAAAATAAAGAAAATAAACCCACAACACCATGGCTATCTGGAAATGGCAAGGCTAGGCAAATCCACTATCAATCCAGGCAATCCTCCATGCCAGTGATAGATCGTGACCAATAAACCACATGCATGCTCCATGCATGCCAAAACTAGTGAGAAAAATATACATGCAACTTGGTACCTTCAATAAAATCCCGTTGTAGCTTCCAATCCCTATGCCCCCTTTTGTTTTCCTTCTCTTCAATCTCCTTCTTGCTCCAAGAATCCAAGTATGCCACACCCACCAAGAGTGCTCCAATAAAACTCTAAGTCTCCAAAAGTATCAGAGAGAGAGAGAGAGAATAAAAGAGAGCTCCACCAAAACCTATCAAAAGTTTGAGCCAAGAGCTTTCCAACTGATCCTCAGAAGCCTTTTTATTATTAAGGCCCCTAATTTCTTCATTTTCCACTATTTTCCTTCATTGTCCTCCCCACATGCAACCTGTGCCCTTTCACCTTCCTTTTCTCCTAATTTCCATTATTTTCATAAATAAAATACCAATAAATGCCTCATGCCTTTCCAAAGCCTTAGCCATTTCCTTTTAGAATTTCCTTAGCCATAATAAATTGAATCAACACCCACTAGGATGTTCCCCCCACCATTCAGCTTGGAATATGTGTCCCATCGACCGTGGCCTTACATATTTTTTACATGGAAATTTCACCAGGGTTGTTACAGAACCCTACCCCTTGGGGGAACACCATCCTCGATGTTCAATGACACCTATAATATTTTCAATGACACCTTTAACCAACAAGATTGTTGAAAACAAAACATACTGCCCATGGAGCTTTATAACATAGCTCATTGCAGTGTTTACAATGACCACTGCTGAAACATGCAAACATACTGTTTACTGGAGCTTTATAACATGGCTCATTAGGGTATTTACAATAACCACATATACACATACACATTTTCTTTAACCAAACAAATAACCAAACTGTCTATGGAGCTTTATAAATCCAGTTCGATACAGTATTTACAATAATACACACATATGCACATTTTCTCAACCAGCAAATAAAAAGGATATGATGCCCGCATTCATAACAATGGAATCCACAGGCTCACGCCTCCACTTTTAAAGTAATACCAGGATTAACCTGCTTCCCAAGGAGTCCAAAATCCACTGCAAAGTCAAATTTGCATACAATGTCCAGCGTTACAATCCCACACCACTTGTCCTCTCAGTGAACAGTTATCGGCTCATTGTTCCAGGGCACACTCCCAATGTGCATCTGATTCCATATAGTAATGCTAATGACCAAAAAAATCCATCCCCAGTCTTCCCTTCTCTATTACATAGTCCCTCGAGAAGTCCAATCAACCCCTTCTGTGCAGTCACTCACCTTCCAAGTTCCGTTGGCACCCCCATCTCGGGTAGTCGATCCTTTGGCAAGGATTCCTCGCATTAGAAGATACAAAAACCAAGGCATATCCTAGCCCTAAAACCATCATACCGGTCACAACATGCTCATGGAACTCAATGGATACTATTGGGTACTAATGTCCCACAATGGACCTGCTCTTGAAGTGCTCTAGCAACATACTGATGCATGTTCTAATTTCTTTCACTGTTGCTCCTAATTATTGCAGTCAGTTTCAATCACCCAACCAAGAATTTCATGCATTCCTGTACCAAGCACATAATTTCCATTGTATTCAAAATAAATTGAAATAACTTCAAATCATACCTCATTGGTAGCTCGTCAATAAGGTACATTTGCAATTATGTTCGCTTCCTGTCACAACAAGTCAAACTAACATATTTGAGAAAATCATCATGTATAACTTATCACATCATGTTAGCTCGAAACACAACCATCATAGATCAAAATCATAAATCACACGTAACCATCATTAACCAGAATCACAGATCACATGTAATCATCATAGAGCATAATCATAAATCACATGTTTAATAAAACTAAAATAAAATATCAATACTTATCCTTTAATCAATCCTTAGCTTCTACCTTTGTCCTTATTGAATACGCACTCTGGATTGGTTCCCACGCTTGACAAACACCCAATGCCTTCTCCTCAACCATGTGCACACACACATAGTGTACATCCCACACATACAACCACACATGGCATACCACAGCATGAAATACATGCATCTACACCTGACATACAACACATACACCTACACCTAGTGTACAAAACAACACAACACGTATATGTACACAATGTACATCACAAGACATGCGTCCGCACACAACATGTGACACCACAAATGCACACACATACACCTAATATACAACACAACTCATACATCTATACTCGATGTACAACACCACACAATACCTGTACCTACACCTGGCGTACAACACAACAAAATACATGTACTACACAAAGTACAACACAGGGAATACACATGTCACGTTACCACGACTACACAATGCACATACATAGTACCACATGTACACTAGTTCCATATGTACAACATGTATAGAGTACCACCTATACAAAGCACCACCTGCACAACGTGTGCTTAGCATCAGATGTACACAACACCACCTGCACAACATGTACACAACATCACATGTACATCGTACCACCTGTATAATGTGTACACAATACCACATGTACACAGTACCACATGCATGACATGTACACAAAACCACATGTACACAATGCCACATGCACAAAACACCATATGTACATAGCACCACATATACAACATGTACATAACACCATACACAACACTGCATATCCAACATGCACACAGCACCATATTCACACAACACCACATATCCATCATGTACATATCACTGTCTATACCCAGCACTGCATATGCAACATTCACACAACATTATTTGTACCACCATGTACGTAACATTGCATAAACAACATATACACACCCTATATATACACAACACCACATGCGCACAACGTCATAGAAGAAATATATACAACATATACAACGTATGCACAACAATAGTACCACACATCCAAACCACACTGTCTCTACTAGGTAACCTTACTTCTAGTATCTCTCTACCATCCATGCTTATCATAGCATGCCACATACCACACAACTTTCATTCTGCTAATTCATTCCTTCGTATAACTTGTCCATAACATAGACATAATATAATAACATAATATCAACTCATAACTACATGATACTGACCTCGTATATGTGTCTGAATACTCTTCCCACTTGATTCCTCATGAACCAGGAATCTCTTCATGCGATTCACCTGCATAAGAAATCATTCCTCCACACGAACGATCCCTGACAACCCTATCAGACAGTGACATAGATACATACATACATACATACATATATAATCATTAGCATAAAACAATCATCATCCTTCATCCAAAATTAAATAGGAACGCAACAACTTACAGATATAATCATAAACACAGAGATGCAATAGAAAAATACTGAACTATGCTTACAAACAAAATGCAAATAAGATAGCTCGGGCAATGGTAGCTTATCTCTAAGAAGATATGTGGCGGTTACATGCCTCTGAACTATGTTACAATAAGGCTCAAGGGCCTATTTATTATTGGAAAACATGAGAAAACCCTAAACAACCAAAAACCTAACCCCAGGAAATGTAACACCAAGAGTTTGTGGGCTCCATTGGGGTTAGTTGGGCAACCAACTTCCCTAGGTCGTAACATGGTCATATTATCTCTGTTTGGCGCATACGATACCTTGTTGGAAAGGTCTCGTCGAGTACTACAGGTTTCGCCATAGGCCCATACCTATTTCTACAGGCTTGCCATGGACCCCAAAAAAATGTCCTTTAGGTGGTCAAAACTGCTATGGAAGTTCAGGACCCGAAAAAATGCTAAAAATAGTAAATGTTGAAATGAACAAGGAAACAACTGAAATTGAATGGGGGGTCTAGGTGGAATAGGAGGGTGGCCACCAATATCCACCTGGATCATTCTTCCTGCCTTAGGAATCAATGGTCCCCATTGCGTGCAGAGTCTCCATGAGGTGAGGAAATTTCTGTTGAACTTGGTCTTTGGTGAACCACTTGCCCTAGTGAAGGAGTTGGCCTGCTTTGACAACTCAATATAGTTGTATCCTATTTTGGTGAGTGTTCTTGATTTATGTGTCCATGATATGATCAGTGATGGCATGTTCCATGCAGTCCGGTTTGAGCTCTGTTGGTGTGATTTGTTCTACAATGTCAAATGTATCCAACAATGGTGGAAAGTATGGCTAAAGACGACCTACATTGAACATTGGATGCAGACCAAGGAACGGTGGGATGTTGAGCTCGAAGGAATTGTCACCGATGGCCTTGCTGATGGTGTATGGCCCATATCAGAGCAGGCGAAGCTTACGGTGGGGTCGAGCAAGGTTCTCCTTCTGCAAATGTAGCCAAACTTTGTCACCCACCTGGAACTTGTGTGACACTCGATGTTGATCATGGGGTTTCTTGTACTTAACATTGGATTTGTCCAATATATCATGGACCTGCTGGTGGATGTGTTGAATGTGCTCAATGAAGGTGTTATCCCTTTAAGCTTCGAAACTGAACGTGAGTTGAATCTAACTGAGTGGCTGAAAATGGTATGGACACATCAATGGGGCATAATGGTTGAAATCCCAGCCCTACCTAAAATGGGTTGTGGCCTGTTGATCTATGGAGAGCTATGTTGTAGCTATGTTTGACATAGGGGAGACTTCCATCCCACGTGGGTGGATGCTTCGAGTTGCACATGCACAGAATGTGTACGATCATCCTATTGAAATCCTCTGTTTGGCCATTAGTTTGGGGATGGAAACTCATGGACTTAGTAAGTTTTGTATCCAGCATCGACCAAAGACTTGACCAAGATGCACTCAGGAATTTGTTGTCTCGATCTAAGACAATGGACTGTGGGATCCCAAACTGTACCCACACTCACTCAAAGAAGAGCTTAGCAGTGGCCTCTGTTGTGATACTCTTCTTATAGGCTTCCATGATGGCCATCTTATAGAATCTGTCGATGACCATGAAAATGCAATTGTTTTTGTGCTTAGTATAAGGAAGGCCTGATATGTAATCCATGGAGACAGATTCCCAAGTGTTATAGACATTTTTGTGCCTTACAGCATAGAGCATGAAATGTCAATAATCTGAGGGATCCAAAGTCCCTAAACATGTTGTTCTTACCCTTAGAGGAACAAGGTCAGCAAACCACAGCACTGCAAATCAGTTCTCCACTGAAAAACACTCAAAAACAGGTCAATTTTGGATCAAAGCAGCTGCTCCACTAAGCATCTGCGCTGAATGACAAAAGCTCCATGGTGTACCTGCGCTGCATAGCAAGTGCAACAAAGGCTACCTGCGCTGGGCGTACTTTGACATGTGGAGGAATCTTTTCTCAATGTGCCAGTGCCCAGGAAGCTTCCAAAATGACACTTGGATCAGAAGATTCGCCTAATGATGAGTAAAGAGGTTCTAAAACTCCAAGTGGAAGGTAGAAACTCCGAGTGGACTCAAGGACTGAAGAACAACTGGAGTTGAAGAGGACAACAAGTCACACATCAAGCTGACTTATCTTCACTCCAAAACTCTATATAAGGATCTCATCCTATGGGATCTAGAAGGCCGGAATTTTGTGCAAAGAATTGCTATTGGTTTACAGTTGTGAGTATTGGGTGATTGCTTGAGGGAGGTGAAGAGGAGATTTCTTTCCGTCGAGAAGGTGATGCTGGATTGGACCTCTCACGGTTGTATCACCGCCTGAACCTTACTTCCTTATATTAATAAAGCATTTGAGGTTCTTCTATTCGCATGTGTTTCAATGGTGTATTGTCTTACTTGCGTATTTGATTTATGCTAATCCTTGAATCAATTATGAATGCATGCTTCTTGTAGTTTCCTTTTCTTGTCTTGTTCGCAGGATCTCGTGTAGCTGGGCCCGTGAGAAGACTTGGAGCAGGGAGCAAGCGGCAAATAGAGGAGATTGGATCGACCATTTGCGCAAGACATCGGTAAGTGGATCTCTTCCTTTCATCTCTTGCATGTCATAAAGAAGTAACTTTAGATAGCTTTGCTTCAGCTGTTGCTAAGGAACTATCACCCTTAGAGTGGGATAGGGTCATTCCGTGTTGGATACTTTTCCCCACAAAAGACTGGCGACTCTGCTGGGGATCGTGTCTTGTTGGTAGCTTGTGTTTCTTACTATTCATTTCTTAAACAAAGGGAGTACCGAATCGAACTGCATTCGAGTCCTTCGAATGCAAAGTAGAGGGCAGCTACTCTAGCCCAGTGCTGGGCATGTTTATGATTTGAAGAGCTGGTCCACAAGGACTCTTTTTAGCTCTTTGTGATAGTGTTCATCTTCCTTAATCATCCTCTAGTGTATACTTGGCTGATAGCCTCTGATTTGGCCAAAAACCATTGATTTTTGAGCAAATTGTGACCCGGAATCTGAGAGAGACGAGAGTTGTCTCTTCAGTGCAGCTGCAGCAAAGGCTACCTGCGCTGCAACGCAGGTCCCGAAGGGGCTACCTGCGCTGCATGTCAGATTGACAGTGCAGTACCTGCGCTGATCCAGTTTTGCCTTGTGCAACTGGGGTTCCCTACTGTCTGTTGCCTAGTTTTCAATATTGTTTTTGCAGCCTGTTGTCAACCTGTATACCCAGCTGAAACTACCTTTCTTTGCCTTCATTCCGCCTCAGTTGTATGAAGAAACCGTGATTGTTCTTATTGTATTTCTTGCTTTCATTCACAGTTTCCCATAGCGAAAGTGAACTAGTCTTGCTGTGACCTCTTGGATCTAGACCTGTGAGAAAGTGTCGTTATGATTCTAAGAGCTAGTTTATTGTTGTTCATAGCTGCTTGAGCATTTGCTTTCGTTATATGGTTCGAATTTCAGTATTTCTTGTGTTGAAACGAGTGAATCTTAAGGTGTTCTTTTGATTATTGGACGAAAACTTGTTTGCTTTCGCTTGAAATTGAATTCGAAATCATACAACAGCTTTCTTTTTGTAATACATCAACATTAAGGAAGAAGAAAAGAAATACTTCCATTGTGCATGTGCATTTTGACAGTTTGCATGTCGATTTAGGAAAAGTGCATCAGTGTGTGCTCTATGATCTGTTCGAAAAGATGATGTCTTTCTTTTCCCTCAGTAGTTAAGATTTTCATAAGTTGAAAGAATTGAAAAAAGCTTGCTTATCATTCTTAGACTGCATTTAGGAGTTGTATCATACATCACGTGGTGATCCATAAAGGCAAACTGCTAAGCAAGATCAACCTAAAATGAACTGAATTTACATAACAACGCTTTGAAACATAACGAAACACTATAGAGGTCTAGGTAGAGACGTGAACCGGCGTCGTTAAACATAGTGACTGTCGATCTCTACGAAGGTGGGTGATTCCTCCTGAGGGACGATAGCACTAATACGGACTTGTGCCCCCGCGTACCGTCGCGTATATTGGGGGACCCCTATAGGAACAAAGCCTTTATCCATAGGAAGCCGTGTCGGCCGCCCTACTGATCGCGATGCAGTGAACACAGCATTCACGAAGATCGACCACTCGTACCGTAAAACGTATTCTGTGGTTTCGCGAAAGGTTTGGCACACCCTCTGCCTAGAACTCCAGAGTAGTTTCTTTTGGCCTTTTTCAAACTCTATAACTGAAAAAGTCCATCCGAGCATTTGTCACTTCGGGCTCGTTAATACATCGAAGGAGACTAGAGTCATCTTTAGCTTTTTCTCGACTCTTAAAATATGAAAAAGCAAGTTGTGTCTTAAAAAGCGTCTAAAATTAATTCAATCCGAAAACACATTTTACCCTGTGCATTTTTGGTTGATCAAGTAATCCGCAACCGTGGAAGAAAGTCAATCGATGAACCGTCGTTCGCGGAGGCGTACGAGTCAACCGTCTTTGTCTCCGGAATCGAAAACAACCCGGGCAAAGCGATCTCGTTCAACTGGTTCCAAATCTCCTGTCAAAGTTAGAACAAGTGTTGCGATGACATCTGAGGTTCCGGTTACTCCAAACATTTCTGGAAACCCTGCCCCTATTGAAGAAGTTCAACAGCCCCAGAAGGACAGTAACACTGATCCTAGTCTGAGAACAAATACTTGTGTTACTGAATCAGTTCCATCAGTGATCGGTTCAGAGAGTCTTGCTCCTCAAACAACTGTCGCTGTCGAAACAACCCCTTCTTCGGCACCAGAAGTATTCTACGGACCTGACGGTCTTCCTCTTCCACCCGGTCTGATCGAAATAGAAGAAATTGTAGAAGATCCGCAAGCAACTACTCCAACACATTTTGGAGCAGGGATCACTCTACTTCCTACTGCATCAGAAGCTAGCCTATCACCCAGAGAAGTTCCTGAAGAATCACTAGGCAATCTACTGGATAGACTCAAAATGTCTGAACAACCGTCAACATCTAGGACTGTGCCAAATGACACAGCGACAGCAGAACTCCCTGCAGTCATTCCGACAATGTTCGCCGGCATGCCATCTGTCTCTAACTCTCAACAGCTGGAGGGGGTCCCTTCGGGGGCCATGACGACAGTATGGTCTGTTCCTGTCTGTTCTCCCGGAATAATACCCGGTAACTCCTATGTTGGAACTCAACAAATTGATCCTTTCGGAAATCAGTTTGGGCAATCCGGTCCCCGAGGTGTAATAAATCCTCTCGGTTCCGGACCACCACCGTATGGGGGCCAATATGCCTTTTCGTTACCCCCTCCGGGAGGTTACCCATACGGGAGTTCACAACCATATTCAGGTTATACTGGAATAACTACAAGTGGTTGGATACCTATGCTACCCCAGCAACCAAGAGTTGTGTATTCTATGCAACAACAAATGCCTGTGACAAACATCCCGACGACACCAGCGATTGTAACCGTGTCGCAAGTTCAAACGGTGCCTGTTGTATGTCAACCTCAGTTTCCTCAGGTTGTAATGCAACAGCCCCTTGACCCTGCGACTCAACCACAATCGCCGGCTGGCGGGGCGGCACAAGCACAAACGGGTACCATTACCCCTCATCTTGGTCCAGTGGTTAGTATAGCACAACAACCCATGGCATCACAACCATGGTTGGTGCAGTATCAACAACCACAATTCCAGCAAGTGTACCAAGGTACCGAGCAGCAGATTTTTGCGAACAGTGGACAACCGTACATACAAAACGGTCCAAACCAGCCACTTTACAGTGGGGTAGTCCACCAACCGTATCAATCATACCAGCATCAAATACATTATGCCGGTATGCAAAGACCAACTACTCAGGCGATCCCTTCGTATCCTGGGTACGCTTCACCTAACCTGAGTCAACAGCTGCCATTCGTGGCAACTTTGGAGTTACCCGATTTACATCGGTTGACAAACGATCCGATTGCTTATGCCCCTTGGTGGCCAGCAATTCCTCACAAACTTCCCTCGGACATTCCTAAATTCAATGGAAATCCAGGTGAAGACCCGTCGAATCACGTCATGACCTTTCATCTATGGTGTTCATCGAACACTCTGAACGATGATTCGATAAGACTTCGCCTCTTCCAGAGGACATTGACAGGTCCGGCGGCTAAATGGTATATAGAATTGCCGAGAGCCTCTTTCGACAATTTCAGCTCCTTAGCCACGACTTTCTTAACCCATTTTCAATTACCAATTAGGTATGAAACAGGAACCGAAATACTGACCAACTTCAAACAAACGACAGCTACTCACATATCTGATCATATACATGAGTGGCGTCGCCGACGTAGGATGGTGAAAACATACGTTCCTGATCAGCTATTAGCTGAATGGTTTATAAAGTCATTACTTCCGGCTATAACGGAAGATGTGGCCAAGGGGGGAGTCGTAACGGAGGAGCAAGTCATCGCTCGTGCTCAATATTTAGACTTAGTATATACTCAGTCGGGCACGCTCTACAACAAAATACCTGACGCCCCTAGACCTGAATTTTCAATTCCTCCCCCTCCTAAATCGAATATTGACTCTCATGCCGGAGATGGCATGATTGGCACTGCAAGCACGAAGTCGAAAAAGGCTTCACCTCAGAAAGCCCGTAAGACTTCAGATCGAAATGCCCATGAAGAGATTCTTGCTTCGGAAGTAAATGCCATATTAGCAGATAAAGGCAAAGAAACCAATCAACCAGGAAGCAAGAAGAAGCAAAACAAAGGGAAGAAGAAGCAACAGGATGATCCGTCACCTGAAAAAACTTCTTCGAACTCTCCTGAGAAAGGGAAAAAGAAATGGCCCTGTAAGATATGTGACGAAGATCACAAGACATTAGAGTGTCCATACAAAGCTGAGCTCAAGAGATTCTTTAAAAGTCCAAAGAACCCAGCTGTGTTGACAGATCCATTTCCCAATCCAGGTCAAAATATGGTTGATAGTGGAAATGCTTCCCCGTCGCAAGTGCTGATGTTATCGATCTCCAAGCAGCAGAATGATGCTTTGATTTCGACAAGGAACAAAGATTACGGGAATCCGCAACTGTCAAACGAAAAAGGTAAAGATCAACCTAGTAGTTCGACAACAACTTCGACAGAAGTTGTCCCACCCATAATGCCAGAATTAACGATAAAACCACCTAAGGGTGTAGTACACAAGTCGACTTTTAATCCTCGTGCCAGAGCGGCGCAGCATTATAACATAGTAGAAGATTTGGCTCAATCGCCATCCGCTATGTCAACTCTAGAAGTACTACAAAATTGTCCATCCCAAAGGTAGGCATTGTTATCGGCAATAAAGGGGGTTGATCCTAAGGATTCCAATCTTGTGTCCTTTGATCACAAAGGGTATGACCCTCAGTTACTAGCTCAACTAGCTTTCCTTATTCAAGTGAAGGCCCTCAACAAAACTGTTCACAAAACAATTATTGACGAGGGGGCATCTACATGTATTATGTCGATGAGCTGCTGGAAGATGCTAGGGTCACCAACCTTGTCGAGATCTTCGACAACACTAAAGGATTTCGACGGTAGGACATATACGCCCTACTGTATCCTAAGTAACTTGAAAGTTGAACTAGGTGGAAAAACAGTAGAGATTGATGTTGAAGTCATAGATGGGAATCTGGATTACAACATCCTACTGGGAAGACCATGGATTTATGCCATGGCAGCTATCGTGTCGACTTATTTTAGGAAGATCGCATTCCCGTTTGAAGGAGGGATTACGGTCGTCGACCAACAGAACTTCCTCCTTAATGGTTCACAAGTTACGGGAAGCATCCCCATGATCCATGAAAGCGACCATTCAATTCAAGATATAGGAGTAGGCCTGTTGAAAGACCCCACGATGATGGGGACTTTCTCGCTACCAAATCATATGTACATAGGAAATGTACCATTGGTGGCTACCTGCAACATGATATCTTCCATGAAGGTCGCAAAAGACAAAGTCATCATGGATCGGGCAATGGTCTTGCACTCGAGCCCAATCGAAATATTGTAGCAATCAATGTTTCAGGCATGGGAGGCGAGCCCAAATCAATGCTCGTCAAGCATTTGGGTAGATAGGTCAGGAGAATGTGGTACCCCTTTGGATCCTTGGTCACGAGTGCATGCAAGTGACGAAGGAATCCTACAATCAATGTGGATTGAGGGGGCACCATGGGATGATAACCACCATCGTTCCCTTCCTAAGGAAGATACTCAAGGCGACCTGTATCACCCCTCAGTATTTGAATTCCTAACGAATACTGTAAATACGGTGGACTCCGAGAGAAACCTATCCAATATAGAAGAAACTATAGCCATAAATATCTCGACCAAAACAGACATTGTAGAGAATATTTATGTCGGCAAAGGTTGTTCCCCTTCAGAACAAGAAATATATAAAGCTCTTTTCCGCGAATTTAGAGATGTCTTTGCTTGGTCATATGATGAAATGCCAGGCATTGACTCGAGTATCATTGAACATGAAATTAAGATGTATCTTGATGTCAAACCAGTAAGACAACGGCTTCGGCAGGTACACCCCAAGAAGGCCGCTGCCATTAAAGCGGAAGTTGAGAAACTTCTCCATGCTGGTTTCATCTACCCGGTTCCTCTAACCGATTGGGTATCGAATATTATCCCTGTTATGAAAAAACAAGGAACAATACGAGTGTGCGTCGACTATAGGGATGTAAATCAAGCTTGTCCAAAGGACAACTACCCTACACCCTTCATCGACCAGATAATTGATGAATGCGCCGGATGTGAAATCTTTTCATTTATGGACGGATTTTCCGGGTATAATCAAATTAATATCTGCCCACAGGACCAGTCAAAGACTGCATTTATTTGTCCGTGGGGCACATTCGCTTATCGAAAATTACCCTTTGGTTTAAAGAACGCAGGGGTGACGTTTCAGAGAGCAATGAATTATGCTTTCCATCACATCAAGAACATCGTTCAACCTTATCTTGACGATCTTCCGGCTCATTCGCAAAAGTGGACTGATCATCCGCAGCATTTAAGAGCGATATTTCTATGTTGCCGACACTACAAGATAAGACTCAATCCGCACAAATGTGTGTTTTGCGTCGGTTCTGGTCGTTTACTTGGCTTTATAGTCTCCAAGGATGGAATTCATCTCGACCCTTGCAAGGTGAAGGAAATCATTAATTTGCCTCCACCTTCGAACTTGCTTCAGATTCAGAAACTCCATGGGAAAGCAAACTTTCTGAGGAGGTTCATTCCGAATTACGCAGAACTTGCTAAAGGTTATACCCGTCTCTTGAAAAAGGATGTACCTTTCGTCTGGGACCAGGTTGCGCAAGCTTCCTTTGATGCTCTGAAAGAAGCGCTAGTAAAAGCATCATTAATGTACGCCTCAGACTATCAAAGAGACTTTAACCTGTATCTGGCTGCAGCAGATACGACCATTGCAATGGTTTTAGTTCAAGAAGTCGACGGAATTGAACACCCTATATATTATTTAAGTAAAAACTTAAATGATACGGAAAGTAAATATTCTCATGTTGAAAAGCTAGCACTCGCTGCTGTTCAAGCGATACAAAGATTTCGGCATTATGTCCTCTTCAGGAAGACCACCGTATTGTTAGATTGCAACCCCATGACTTATATACTGTCGCGACAGTTGCTTGGGGGAAAATATTCAAAGTGGATAGCTATCCTTCAAGAGTTTGATCTGGAATTTGTGAAATCCAAATCAAAGAAAGCTTTAGTTTTCGCAGAATTATTATGCGATCTCCCATCATCGTCCAACGATGAAACGTCCAAAGAATCGATCGTGGACGAGAGTTTGTTTCTGATATCAGCAAGTGATGAGTGGTATGGAGATATAATAGTTTATCTCCAAACCCAAAAGTTTCGGCCAGACACCTCTCACTCAGAACAAAAACGCATTCGATACCAAGCAAAAGACTACATGATCGTCGGTGATACGCTTTACCGTCGTGGTGTCGATACGGTCCTGAGAAGGTGCCTAACCCATGAGGAGGCCGAAAAAGCCCTGAATGAATGTCATTCAGGCACCTGTGGGGGGCATCAATCTGGATATGCTACAGCACAAAGAATCTTACTAGCAGGATACTTCTGGCCAACCATGTTCAAAGATTGCATAACCGCAGTTAGAAGTTGCCATGCATGTCAGATTTTTGATAGCAAAACCAGAAGCCCCCCCGCTCCTTTACAGCCAATAATAGCTGTGGGGCCTTTCGCCAAATGGGGCATCGATTTCATGCAATGTAACCCCACCTCGACCGGGGGGCATGGGTATATTATAGTCGCAGTTGACTATTTTACCAAATGGGCCGAGGCGATGCCTACATTGGATAACACTGGTGAAATAGCAGCCCTATTCTTTTTTAATCATGTAGTCGCCAGATTCGGCGTACCACAGGCCATAGTAACAGATCATGGATCGCATTTTCGCAATCACATGATGGTTGAATTAACTGCCAAACTAGGGTTGTCTCACGACAGCTCTACTCCGTACTATCCGCAAGCTAACGGACAAGTTGAAGCGATCAACAAGGTCCTGAAGCGCATGCTGCAAAGGATGGTGGGGGTTCACAAAAGAAGATGGCATTTGATCCTGTACTCGGCTTTGTGGGCCTACCGAACATCGGTAAGGAATGCCATTGGGTTCACACCGTTTCAACTGGTGTATGGCCTGGAGGCGATCCTACCAATCCAGTGTGAAATTTTGTCCCTTAAACTCGCAATTGATCTCCTCCCCGGAACCTCAGAAGAAGAAGCTCGTTTCTTGGAATTAATCCAGTTGGATGAAACCCGTCGTAATGCCGCCTGGGCCAATGAAGCCCACAAGAAACGAGTCAAAGCGCAGTTCGACAAAAATGTCAAACCCCGTGTCTTCTCGGAAGGTGATTTGGTTTTGCTTTATGACCAAGAATCCGATAAATTGGGAGCTGGGAAATTCAAGTCCTTATGGATGGGCCCTTATATTGTTAAAAGTGTGTTAGCAAAAGGTGCCTACGAGTTGGTAGATTATGACGGAATTCCACTGGCGCAACCCCGCAACGGGTTGTACCTTAAGCGTTACTATGCTTAATAGTAACCTGTATGCTTTTGTTACATTTTTGTTTTCGCTAAAGCGTTTGTTCCGGTTTAAGTAATCCGCTTTTTACACTTATTGCAGATGTCAAATCCATTGGAACCGTGGGTTGGATATGCTGACGGAGCGAGTCGTAGTTCGAGGAACCTATCCTCTGCAGCATGGGCCATTTTTGACCCAAGCGGCGAGTTAGTGAGTTTCAGGGGGGTATGTATTGGTCAATCAACAAATAATATCGCTGAGTATAGCGCGTTGATAGAGCTCCTCTCTGATGCCATCACCCATGGCATACGCCGGCTAGTCGTCAGGCTAGACTCACAGCTCGTGGTACTACAGCTCAATGGTACCTACTCTGTCCGAAATCCAGCTATTTATCGCAAGTTCCTAAGAGTTAAAATCTTGGAAAGACAATTTGATTTTATCCAATATCAACACATTTCTAGAAACTTAAACACATTAACCGACTCATTAGCAAACTATGTGTTAGATAGACATTTGCAAAATTGATAAAAAGAGAAGCATCATCGATGTTTCATACATGGATCACATAAAAACTGGAATAAACCCCGAAAATCAAAAATATATATAACTGTTTACGGTTTACATATAATGTTCTGTAACCAAGACAAAATCGGTCATATGACCCCAAAACTCAAAAATGGCTGGGGGGCACCCTAGCCTAGTGATTCTCATGATAACATGCCACGGCCTGTGCAATCATGCGCAGAAGACGAGACCATCGTCTAGGAACACCAGCAGTATGTCGCTGCAATCGTAGAGGTAACTCGTCGATCCGTACATCCGGAATCCCAAGGGTAAGACCCTCGACCTGTTCCTGCACAGCTGCAAGAGTCTCGGCCAAGTCAAGGTCGCGGAGAATAGCTCTCCCAGGAGCCTCCCCTGCTGGGGCAGCGGCCGGAACTCTCGGACGAACTACTGGACGGACGGGACCAACATCTGCATGCACACATGAGTTTGATTAGAGTCTTGATAAAGTAAAGCACAAGGACATTATAAATAAAAAACAGTAAACAGTGATAAGGTCAAAATACTTACCAAGATCACCCCACTGCTCGCCATCCGGTAGTACCAAATCCAGATCACCTCGGAAATCCATGCTAATATATGGATACTCGGAAAAAGCCATATCCTGCCGCTCGAACCACCTAAAGAAGGCATCAGTAAAAGTAATCTGAGATTGACCTGCATGTCTAGCCATGTGGTCAACCCACCTCTGCATGCGTGGCTCAGTAGGAGATGGCAAGTCGAGAACAATATACTGAGGTTGCATCAGGGGTATCTTCTCCAAAGCGAAGGCAGTCAAAACTGAACCGAAGCCAAAGTTCTTCAGTTTCTCGTCCTTTACTTTGGTCAACTGGTTTTTCATCTGAACCAGTACTGCATCACACCAGTTAAAAACTTTCGGCTGAAGACACTCCAGGGTGTGCTGCACATAAGACCTGTTGGCAACATGAGGGGATGCGCTGCCGGCCATCCTACAAATCATGTACAGAATAGACCTGAGAGACCTGTCGGTGATATCACGGATAGAAACCTTGCCGTCTCTGCTCGGCTGGGATCCCTCCCTACAATACTGATGGATATAATCTTTCACGGAATCGCTCCCTCGGGCCGAACCGGACAAGGAAATGGGGGCACCCCGCCTTGACAACCCAGTCAAGAAGTAAATTTCCACTATGGTCAAAGGGATGGACTTGCCCCTAATCTGGAACACTTGGTTAACAGGATCCCAAGCATCAAGCAGGTACTGCAGTAAATGTATCTGTGCCCTCATGCTAGATATGCGGAAGAATTTTAGCAAGCCACAGTTCCGCAACGCGCTCACGGTAACAGGATCATGGAGGGAAATCATGTCCTCCTCTTCATGCTCTCGTTCTCGCCACGTAAGAGTCATTCTGCTCCAATAAACTCTGCAAAACAAACAAGAGGAGGAGTAAGATCCCTGACTCGGTAAAGAAAATGGCAAAATTCTCATGAAAAAGTATGCAACCAAAAAGTTTTCTGTGCCCAACGCAGGTGGGGAAGGGTCTCACCTGCTTTGGGAGACAAACTGCCTTTGAAAATGAAAACCCCCAACGCAGGTTTCGATATGGGGCACCTGCGCTGATGGAAGAGCGCCCTAGAGAAACCCCAGGGGCTCATGGGGGCAGGAAAACAAGCATAAAACTGAGAAATAAGACCATGAAAAGATAGAGCTAGGGTTTAGCTCCTACCTGGTGGAAACAACGCTGAAAATCATCCACAGAATCTCCCGAAATCAGCTGGTGAAAAATCAAGAGGAAGAGGCACCTCCAAAGCTCCAACAAACCAAATGCACATGAAATGGTAAAATGAGAGGTAAAAACATCTTTTAATTGCTTTTTACGTAGTTCAAAGTGAAATATTAGTATTTTTACTTCATGTTATCCGTTTCTAACAAAGTTTGTTGCAGCAATTGATGATACAGTACTATCTCTGAAAAAGAAAAGCTAGTCATGGTAAAATATGAATTTGATCTTATCAATCGAGCAGTTTTGGCAAAGTTCATGCTCGTTAAAAAATAAACGTAAAGCCGAGCAGTTTTGGCAAAGTTCATGCTCGTTAAAAAATAAACGCAAAACCGAGCAGTTTTAGCAAAGAGTTCATGCTCATTAAAAAATAAATGCACATGTGAGCAAGCTTCCCCCAGAGTTCAAGCTCATCCAGAAAAAATGAACTGGTAAATAACCATTTGAGACCGTAAATTCATCAGCCATAAAAGCCTTGGTCGTGTTTGTGCACCGTCACCTCCACTTTTCATTTGGCCAATCATTCACATCCACTTGATTGTTTACCTATTTTGAGGAACAGCTGCGAAGAGTGATTTCACCTAGCCATCCTTTTGACACTGCCGTGATTGGAAAATTCCAACCTGTACCTGGAATCTGCTGCTATCCCTGTTTATCACTCGTTCCTCAAAATACGAGTCTTCTTTGAGCTCTTTTCACTGACTCGTAAAATATGAAAAGTTTGCCGAGTTTTGGCCTTCCAGCTCGTTAAAAGGACCGGAAGAGCTATCCCTCCTCTAGATTTTAATCTTTTTGGACCTGAGGGATTATTGCACAAAAAGATCGAGCGCTTGTCTAGTTCGGCTCGATAAAGATATCGAACATTCATCCCTTCTGTATTGTTTTATACTTTTTCGGACTTAAGGGATTAGATGACGAAAAAGGACCCCTGGAGTCCACTTTATGTACCCTTTTCAGACTCTCTAAAGATGAAAAGGACCGAGTTGTCTTTGTCGCTGGGCTCGTTAAAAATATTAGATAGCGACAAACTTGTCTTTAGACGAGAACGAGTTTCCCTATCGTTAGGCTCGTTAAAACATAGCGATGGGCTTGCCCGAAGGGCAGGTTATAGAACAAGCATATGTTATCCTCCTCAAGCTTGACAAAAATAAAGAGGTACTGGTCAGAAATGACTGGGGAAAAATTGGGAGAACCTCAAAGCTTAAATGGTAGCAAGTCGCTCTTGAACATGACACTTTTGCCTCCGTAAATATCGGGTTGGGTTATTATCATTCACCGGTCCCTTCACCATGGTCTCGCCATACCATCCATACATGGGGTAATGCTACCGATCCATCACATCAGTGTCGTTATATGTTCAAGAGATGTCATTCAGAAAGTGTCAACCGGGTCCCATCCACTACCATACATCATCTTTCGTCCTTCCATGACCGCCACCCTGAATCATATTTCACAGATCGTTTTCACCATCATCACCAGCTCCGTTCCGTGTCACTGATGTGGGATTCATTAAGGCCCTCCTTTGACGGATCACTTCTTGTCGACATCAGCTCACTATCCAAGAAGTTGATCTAGGAACACCCCCCTCAGTACTTTGAAGCTTGCATGCCTCAATGGCAAGTTTCTCACTTCCGGCGATAGGTATACATTAATGACCTTCGACCGGGAGACTTTGCGTGGTGTTCGACGTCAGATCCTATATTCACGCCACGTGAATTGTGCTGCAGTACCTTGAGGGTCATCATCATTATCGGTGATTCCTCTCGCGCTTGTTAACAGTTTACATTATTGACTGGTAATCAAGCGATGTCTCTCCATGTTCGACTTCAAGAAATTCTCACATGGATCGACTTGTACTAGAGTGAAGGTTGGACAAGTTTGAAGACCCCGGATCTAGTTTCATCCATCCGGGCTGCGATATATATTCAGGAGATAAAAACATAGACATGTGCAGCAGATGATCATCCTACTAAAAGGATGATAATTAAAAGCAGAGAATTATCAGTCTATTATTAGACGATCGTCTGTTTATGTACAACAAATGTATTTATAAAGCTGAGCATGGGAAATGCCCGCATCAGCTAGATCATGAAAAGAAAGTATGAAAAGATAATGTATTGTATTGTATTTTGTTACAGGTCACCTCCCGACGATTGAATGAACTTCGGATCCTCCTAATAAAGCATTTCACCCGATAAACGACCTCATACTTTAGGGGGCAACTGTTATAGACATTTTTGTGCCTTACAGCATAGAGCATGAAATGTCAATAATCTGAGGGATCCAAAGTCCCTAAACATGTTGTTCTTACCCTTAGAGGAACAAGGTCAGCAAACCACAGCACTGCAAATCAGTTCTCCACTGAAAAACACTCAAAAACAGGTCAATTTTGGATCAAAGCAGCTGCTCCACTAAGCATCTGCGCTGAATGACAAAAGCTCCATGGTGTACCTGCGCTGCATAGCAAGTGCAACAAAGGCTACCTGCGCTGGGCGTACTTTGACATGTGGAGGAATCTTTTCTCAATGTGCCAGTGCCCAGGAAGCTTCCAAAATGACACTTGGATCAGAAGATTCGCCTAATGATGAGTAAAGAGGTTCTAAAACTCCAAGTGGAAGGTAGAAACTCCGAGTGGACTCAAGGACTGAAGAACAACTGGAGTTGAAGAGGACAACAAGTCACACATCAAGCTGACTTATCTTCACTCCAAAACTCTATATAAGGATCTCATCCCATGGGATCTAGAAGGCCGGAATTTTGTGCAAAGAATTGCTGTTGGTTTACAGTTGTGAGTATTGGGTGATTGCTTGAGGGAGGTGAAGAGGAGATTTCTTTCCGTCGGGAAGGTGATGCTGGATTGGACCTCTCACGGTTGTATCACCGCCTGAACCTTACTTCCTTATATTAATAAAGCATTTGAGGTTCTTCTATTCGCATGTGTTTCAATGGTGTATTGTCTTACTTGCGTATTTTATTTATGCTAATCCTTGAATCAATTATGAATGCATGCTTCTTGTAGTTTCCTTTTCTTGTCTTGTTCGCAGGATCTCGTGTAGCTGGGCCCGTGAGAAGACTTGGAGCAGGGAGCAAGCGGCAAATAGAGGAGATTGGATCGACCATTTGCACAAGACATCGGTAAGTGGATCTCTTCCTTTCATCTCTTGCATGTCATAAAGAAGTAACTTTAGATAGCTTTGCTTCAGCTGTTGCTAAGGAACTATCACCCTTAGAGTGGGATAGGGTCATTCCGTGTTGGATACTTTTCCCCACAACACCAAGGCCGACTAGGAGTAGGTAGAGGAGTATACAAGCCTTTCTTCTTGATGGTTGGTTTAGCTATGGCGTAGGTGGTGCAGGATATAATGTACTTCCCAACATCTTGACGAACTTTTGGCAAATAAAAATACTTTTGCAATACTGCCACTATTTTCTCTACTCTGAAATGTCCAGCGAATCGACTGTAGTGTGCCTTCCAAATCATCTTGGCACACTCATTTGAAGGAACATAGATGTGTCCCAAGTGGCATAAAAATGCATTATTAAGGTGAAAATTTGGAACTTGCTTCCCTTCTAGGAGTGCCTAGTATATGTTGTCGAATTTAGGATCACTCTTGTAAAGATGCGTCCAACCCGATGTCTCGTGCCCATAGAAGTCGAGCACAATCGCCATGACTAGTGGTTAGCTGAGGCAATCAGTGAAATTATTGGTGCTACCCTTCTTATACTTAATGTTCAAATGGAACTATTGTAGATAGGTGGACCATTTCTGATGGCGATCGTTTTGCAACTTCCCTTATGTCTGTATGAATTGTAGAGGTTGGTGGTCTGTGTGGATGACCATTTCCTTTCCCATAATGTAATGCTTCCATTGATGGTAGGCCTGCACAATGGAATACATTTCTTTTTCATAAGTGCGGTACTTTTGAATTGTGTCTGAAAGTGTCTCACTGTGGTAAACCACTAGATTCCCATGCTGAGTAAGAAGCACACCAATAGCATAGTTGGAGGTATTTGTCTTAGTATCAAATAGTTGTTGCAGGTCTGGTAATGTGAGAACTGGTGCAGAACAAAGGTGATTCGTCAACTTGAATAACACTCGTTGTTGGGTTTCCGACCAAGAGAACTTGGCTTTCACTCCTCCCTTGGTGACTTGACTTAAAGGCCAAGTGATATGAGAGAACCCCAACAAGAACCTATGGTAGAAATTGGCAAGACCCAAAAATATGCAGAGCTCTGTTAAAGTGATTGGGGCTGGACAATATCGAATGACTTGTATCTTGGTTGGGTTCACATGTACACCCTTCTCATCAATTATGTACCATAGATATTGAACTTGGGTCAGGCCAAAGGTGCATTTCTCCAAGTTAGCATAGAGCTTGTGTTGTCACAGGGTTTGAAGGACCTGTCGAATATGATGGAGGTGCTCCTCCAAAATTTGGTTGAAGATCAGGATGTCATATAAATACACCACCATAAATGCATTGGTGAAGGGTCGCAAGATGTCATCCATCAGTCTCATGAAGGTTGCAGGGGTGTTCATCAATCCGAATAGCATGACCAACCATTTGAAAAGGCCCTCCTTGGATTTGAAGGCAGTCTTCCACACATCGGAGGGTTCGATAGGGCACGTGGTGATAACCTGAATTTAAGTCAATCTTGCTTAAATATTTGGCCCCCTTGAGTTGGTCCAGAAGGTCATCAATCCGCAGGATTGGGTACCTATTCCAGACAGTGATCTCATTCAGCGCCCAATAGTCAATACAGAGTCTCCAGGTCCCATTCTTCTTTTGTACCAATAAAATTGGGCTCCCAAAGGGAGATGAGGTTGGCCTAATGTGCCCTTTTTCCAGTAGTTCCTGAATTTTCCTCTTGATCTCATCATTCTACATAATAGAGTGTCGATAGATCAGTCCATTGGGCAGTGGCGCGCCCGGGGTCAAATTGATGGAGTGCTTGACCTGACAGTGTAGAGGTACCCCTGTGGGTGAGCCGAAAATATCCTTGTACTCCTCCACGACCTTATCCATCTACTATTGTTGTGCAGAGGAGCCCAGCATGGAAGTCGTGTCCATAACATTCTTCTTGCCTTAGGGGTGAATCATAAGGAAAACAAATTTCCTAGTGTGGGAAATGATCTTACTGCATTGCTTTGCAGTGATCAAAGAGATGGCGGTAGGCAGGGCTACCTCTGTTCTCCTGTACAACTTATTAGCCAAAGTAATAATCATAGAGCGAGGTCTAGAGTCATACACAACATGTCGCTTCCACAAAGTATGGTTTTCCTAACAATACATCACAAACTTCAAGAGGAGCAACATCACATAGTACCTCATCTAGGAAGGGCTTGATGTTGTAAGGAAGGTGGCATTGCTGGCTGATGTGAAGATCTCGTCCTTGGTGAAGCCACCCGATGGTGTATGGGTGTGGATTTTTTGTAGTCTTTAGGCCCAACCGCTTCACGAACTCTACTGAAATGAGGTTCTTTTGGCTCCCGTTATCGACAATGAACTGCAACATAGAACCCTTCACCCACATATATGAGTGGAAGAGGCATTCCCCCTCCTTTGGATCTTCAGGCTCAATTTTATGGATCTTTATGGTGGCCACGATGGCATTGGGCTCTGCATCAATGATCTGCTTCCCTTTGTCAGTGCCCTTATAAGGTTATGATTCAAAGTCGGAACCTACATCTGATTCGGGAGCCTTCATCTCGACCACTAGTGGCTGCTTGGCCCGAAACTCACTTATATTGTAAGTCGAGCTCTTATGGAACTCACACCATTTTCCCATCTCCTTCTTCGTCTTCGTGGTGTTGTTCTTTGCTTGCATCTTTAGCGGGCTGTCCTAGGTAGCCCCGCCTTGGCTTGGTCCTTTGTATAGTGGTTTGGGGGCACCTTTTCCTTACTTTGGATTCATAGATCCAAAGTCCCGCTTCTTCGGTTTAAACTTCTGCTCAATATTGACAGCGTAATGATACGTCGTGCCAAGTGAGGAAAATTCTAGGAACTCCATCTCATCCTGGATGTACTTGTGTATATAGTCGCAGTACTTGAGCCCCAAATTCTGCTCAGTATCCTTGATACCCAACTTTGTGTGAAGAGTATGGAAAGTATTTGTTAACTCTAGCACATCTTGGTCCCTTCCCTGCCATAGTGTGGTCCCCTTTATGTATTTATCTTCATAGCTCCCAACAAGGTAATATTGTTATTTGATGACGGATCGAAAAGAATTCCAGGTGGACGCAGCTGAAAACAACGATGGTTCACTCTTGTCCTTTTGTTCATAGTAGGCTTCCCACCAATCCTTTACATGTGGGGCAACTTTGAGAAGTGCGAAAGTAATCTTTTCCCGATTGGGAAAGCCATGAAGTAAAAAATATCCTTCCAATAGATTTAACCATTTATCTATGGCATCTGCATATATCAAGCCTTCAAATATGGGAATATCAAAGTTAACTTGTGGCTTAAAAGGAGTAGCACCTCCAGAGTGGCTGTTGGATGAAGATGCATCACCTGCAGGTAGCTGTTGAAGGACCTAGGCAAAGTTATCCATCATCATGTCCCTTTATCGCTTGAGGGCTTCCTTGAGCAACATTTTGAAAGGACCTTCTACCTCCTCGTCTTTCTTTTATTCACCATGGGAGGTTTTTGGGTTTTATGAGGCTGATCCTACAATGGTTCAACTAGATCGAGCCCTAACTCCTTATACCCTGACCTCGTTGGGGACATGCAAAGAAAACCAGAGAAAGAGTAGACCCCTCTGATACCATTGATCTGAACTTAAACAGGAACACAACAACTTATAGATATAATCATAAACACAGAGATGTAGCAGAAAAACACTTCATTTCATTAATAGAAAAATATTGAACTATGCCCACAAACAGAATGGAAATAAGATAGCTCAGCCGATGTAGCTTATCGCTGAGAAGAGATGAGGCGGCTACATGCCTATGAACTATGTTACAATGAGGCTCAAGGGCCTATTTATTATTGGAAAACATGACAAAACCCTAAACAACCAAAACCATAACCTCAAGAGATGTAACACCAAGAGTTTGTGGGCCCCGTTGGGGTTAGTTGGGCAGCCAAATTCTCGGGGTCGTAACTTGGTCATATTATCTTCGTTTGGCGTGTACGATACCTTGTTGGAAAGGTCTCGCCGATTACTACAGGCTTCACCACAGGCCCTTACCTATGGCTACGGGCCTACTGCGGACCCCAAAAAATGTCATTTAGGGCGTCAAAACTACTTCGGAATATGAGGACCCGAAAAACTGCTAAAAATAGTAAATGATGAATTGAACAAGGAAATAGATGAAATTGAATGGGGGTTCTAGATGGAATAGGTGGGTGGCCATCAATATCCACCTAGATCAATCCTGTCAGACAATGAAATACATACATACATGTATACATATATAAACATCAACATAATCATGATCATAACATAATTACCAGATAACATAAGGTCTAGGTTAATAGAACTTCCTTATTTATGCACAACATGCACAACATTGAGAACCATTGTTCCCAACTTCGTCAAACCATCTGACACCTCAGGTCCATTTACTTTACCTTTTATGTTTACCCTTCTCATGTCTGTACTACCACCATCCATTTACCACAATGGACCCAACCAGTCCTACCGACTGCCATAGTCTTACCTTCTGCTTCACTTACTCATGCACGGTGTAATAACCCTGGTGAAAATTTCATGTAATAAAAGTTAATAAAGGCAAAATAAGACCACGGTTAAGGGACACTTATAAGGAAAATAGGAGAAAAGTAAGGTGAAAGGTCACAGGTTTCATGTGAGGAGGAAATTGAAGGAAAATAATGGAAAATGAAGAAATTAGAGGCCTCATTAATAAAAAGGCTTATGAGTATTAGTTGGTAACCTTTTTCAATTCAAGTTTGGAGCTCTCTCATTATTCTCTCTCTCTCTCTCTCTCTCTCTCACTCTTGGTCACATAGAGTTTTCTTGGAGCACTCTAGCTTTTGATCAAGGAAGGAAAAGGAAGCAAAGGGAAAGGAAGGAAACAAAGGATCAAGGAAGAAGAGAAGGATCAAGCAACTTCAACATGAATACTTGCAGGTAACATTTTGCATGTGTGATTCCTAGCTTGTTTGGACATGCAGGGCTTTGCATGTTGGTGTACGGTTCTCTTGTTGTCGGTGGCATGGTTTTTCCGGGTTATGATATTTGTTTTCAACCTAGCCTTTCCTTTTTCCGGATGCCATGGTATGTTGGGATTTTTATCTCGGTTTTGAGCTTGGGTTTTCCATATGGATTTCAGAATCCAGGGTGGAGATGGTCTCAAGGTTCATTCCCAAAGGCCTAGGAATCCCTTAACCGTTTTTAGCGAGATACACGGTAAACACTAAGGGAGAAGTATTGGTTTAGGGCCTAGTGATCTGGTTTTGGATTTCAGTAAAGCCTGAGAGACTGGTCTTGATTTAGGGCCTATTGGTCTGGGATTAGATTGTGATAAAGCCTGAGAAACAAGGAGATGGAAAATTCCTCAAGGATAGTGATGGATTCCGAATGGCATTCCAAGTTCGGTTCGATTGTGAACAGAGCACCAGTTTTGGTGCGATCACGATTTGTTGAGGGTGGAGGTGTTTTAACCTCTAGATTCCCTTGGTTGGTTTTGGATTGGTTGTTCTATGAGATCCCACATTCATGCTTGGAATATGGCACAGGGGTGTCGAGCTAAAAGAGATATTTGGTTCAGCCATGTCTATGGTCAAGTGGTACGTGAAAGTCTCGAACCTGGTTGGATTTTCCTATGATTAATAAAAGCTAAGTTCTCTCACTTATGTACTTGTTTACATGTGGATTTAATGGTTGTCATATCTCTTATATTTATTGGTTTATGTTGGTTATAAGCATGGTTATGTGACTGGTTCATGTCATGGTTATTTCATGTATTTATTTGTAATTGTTAAATGGATGGATGCAAGATTTAATTGATGATATAATAGTTCAATGGAGAATAAGGTGATCCTTCTGGTTATGTTTCATAAGTTCTTTTAACCATTTATGCTTTGTCATGTATCCTAGACCTCTAGGTTTCATTGATGCCAAGTGTTTAACAAAATATCAGTCCCGATTGTGGATGATCAAGCCTAATACCGAGGTTGATTTTGAGTATGAATTATTGTTATCATGTCTTTGAATGATTCTGAAGGTTCTAACAAGTTCTGGGTGGAGGCCAAGATTTTGGGCTAGAAAAGTGGCTCAAATCTTGGGGTTGTTGGCACAGGTCTGCTGAGAAAAGTCCACAGTCACTAGCATAGAGGCCTATGACAGTGACTTTGAGTTTTTGGTCACTGTCTTACCTATAGTGATCTAAATGTTAGGCAAACTTGTTAATGCTATGCAAGCTCCCTCATCAGTATTAAAAAAAAATGTGTTTAGGATTGTCTCAAATTAACCAAAATTTGAGGAATTATGTGTCAAGTGTTGAGTGTCTTTTATGAACAATTTATGAGGTTAATTATTTGTTTAAAACACATATACAACAAGTAAATTGCAGAGAAGTAAAACACATCAACTCATAACATCTCCTGGGCTACATCTCCTTGGGCTTGCTTCAATGGCTAGGCCCTCTTTGGATTAATAGTCAATTCTCTGATTACATGCACCTGAAGTGCTCCAATGGCTTTGCAACCTACTCCATTGGATTCATAAGACCCAAAAACCCCAAAAATGACTATCCAAGCTCTGCAATTGGACTTCAGCTAATCTAGGCTTGACCTCCTCTCTTGGTGGCCCTAGGCTTCCTTAAACTTCAACGTAGAAAAATCACGTACAAAAATTCCTTTCTACCTCTGCAACCTATTCCATTGTGTTCATAGCATCCAAATCATCTAGGAATGACTCTTTCTGAGCCAAAATTCCACCAAATTTGGAGAAACTCCAGTTAGCCCCGCCAAAATTGGAGCAGTGCCGGATTTATCGGGCCAGCTAAAACTGCTGCCAACTATCGGCTAGCACTCTCTACATTTAGCGTTGGGTCATATGGCACCCATGGAACTAGGGTTGGTCCCCTTGGGCTGACCCCTTACCTCCAAACTTGTCGGCTTTAACATTTAAATATAACCGCAAGCCCATAGTTGTTAAGTGATATGGTTGTGGCATAGTGGTAAACCATGGGACTTGTGTAGGTGAGGTTACGGGTTCAACTCCTCCGACCTACAAAATAAAATTTTACATGACCTTTGAGAGGGCACGTGGTGGCCTCCAAACTTGCCACGTGTTAGTGTCTCATTGGTCCACCTCAAATGTCGTTGACCATTAACATGATGACACTTGTCACAATTCGATTGAGCCACTTATCGAAATATTCTAGGGATATTCCAAAGAATATTCCTTAAAATATTATTTTTGCTGACTAGGATGTACGGATGCCTAGTCAGCATCCTAGTAATCCCTGTACCCAAATTTTTTCCTGTTTGACAAAGCGGACAGAAGGCTCTATCTTTCTCATATGACTTCTGTTTTGAGTGAAACTAGTTGCGTTGGATCGTATCATCGAGACAGACGTTGTCATTCAATTTTTGAGAGATTCTGAGCACTTGATTTTTGAGAAAAATTTTCCCCTAATCCAGATTTTGATCACTCCTTCCCACTGACAAGATTTTGGACCCACAAAAGTTGGTTATCTTATGAGAGCCGAATACTCTTTTCCTTCCCAAGTTCTATAAATTGATTCTACTTGGAAAAATATCCATGGCAACCACTTGGGTTCACTAACATGCCTTGCCTTGCAAATGGCTTGGTACTTCAACCAATGTTCTCCTTTTGTTGCTGACCCAATCCAACACTTGTTGGCTACTTGCTGATTAAACACCCTGTTGTACCAAAGCAATCCCTCAGTGCTTCGAAAGCTGACTGATGGCCTTCCCACTGAGGATCATGTTCCTCTTTTGCAACACATGCATTCGATGTAAGCTTCTCCTTGGAAACCAATTTTCCAAGTTAAGCCCATCTGAGTGAACTACAACAATGAGTTCCAATATTAGTAATAACAAGAAAATAAATGACCATTATTTTACCTCCACGGTTCCAAATTCCACATCTAGAAGAATGCATTCACCATCTCTTTCACTTCTTGGCATCAACACATCAAATGGTCTACAATGGTTGCAATTTTTTTTTTGCATTTTTGTCCACTTTCGCTTCTTGATTCCATCATCATTTAGTATTAACATGCTACTCATGTCATGATTTGAGAATGAAGGCTAATCATGACCCTCTTGCTCAAGCGTGGACCTTCCAAAATCCCGCAACATATTGTCACAAGAAACACCATTAACCTTGAAAAACACTCATGCAAGAATATAACTTGACAAACTCTTCCTTTTTCTTCTTCAAAGAAAAAAAATGTCACATCATGTGAACATTGCCATGTACCTTACATCTTGGTGTATAAACCATCGAATAAACACAAGTCAAAAAACATGCTTCTTCAAATAACTGACTTTCAAGTCAAGCAAAATCATGTACAACAACTTGACCATTTACAAGAATTCCACATTCTCATGAAACAATTCGTCACATCTCCCTTTCATCTTTGGAGACAAAATCAACTCTTCCAAGTCGATATAACATACATGTAACAATCAATTGACCACACAAGATGACACTCATGCATGTGCAAATGATCAACATTCTCAAGTTGACAACATACATGTTAACAAAGCAATCAACCAACACAATTTCATCACTCATGCATGTTCAAGCAAAATGAAACTATTAAAAATTCCACTGTTCACACACACAAACTCTCATGCATGTATAAAAATTATCAACTCTCTCACAAGTACAATCACAATTACAAGAATCCCATTGGTATGTACAAGTACTTAAAGAGCTGAAATGACAAAATTTGCTGCAATAAAGTGAGTCAACATACTCCACTTTCGAACACCTTCTTGTCATAAACATGCAAGTTCAAGAATGCAACATGCATTTAAATTTGTAGTTGTGAACTGCCATGTTTTCTACGTCTAAGTGAGTCAACATAACTCTATTTTTCCAACATCTTGCTTCATTAAATATGAAACATACTTTCAAGAGAAAAGAAATGCATCCAAATAACAACGAAATGCATCAATAAGGAAAGATTTGCATCAATTATCAAACGAAATGCAAGGCCTTATTTGGTTAAGAAATATAATCATCTCTTTCCAAACCATGTCAATGGTGCTTATTTCATCTGCACTTCATCATGTGTATCATCCTAACCCACATTAATTGTGGAATCCTATTTTCCATTCTTTCCAAAATCTCTCTCCACCTTCTTCAAATGTCATGGATGACTTGTTGGATTGAAATTCCAACACTTGTCTACAAGATGACCCTGATTATGGCAATGAATGCAAAATAATTGCATCTTCTTTTCAATATGCTTTCCATTATCCAATGGACCTTTGGATTTATGTCTCTTTTGTTTTGAAAGTTTCCAGTGTATGGATATCCTCTTCCAACACCTCAAAACATTATGGTTATTCAAACCATAAAAGGAACATGTAAATTTTCTCCAAATCTTATGTGAAGATTTACCATGTTTATCATAATCAAAAGAAACTTGATTAAATGTGGAAGTATACCTCGCACACTCACCTTTGTCACCTTCCTGAAGAGGTGAATTTGATGAGGTAGTGGCTCTCTTCAGAATACCAACAATGGTTTCAATAACCTTAGAGCTTTCAACATCTTCTTGTTTGCCATTTCCATTAGTTGCATGCTTATGAGCATCTTCTTGCAAAGCTTACAAGCTTGAGGTAATGAACATGTAATGAAAGTTCTTCTTAGAACACCTTCATGTGCCTCCTTGGATTTGGAGCATTCTCCATCATGTTGTCCATAACCAAGACCCAAATACCTATGGCTTTCCTCAACAACATTTGGCTCAACTATGTCTTGTGCATGTCTTCCTAACCCTTTACCTTCATAACTCATCTTCATCAACAATTTGGACCCTATTCCTCTAATGTGTCTTTCAAAAGCACCAAAACATTCATTTTTAGAGGAAATTGAAGATAAACTTGAATTGCATACCTCATTTTCATGCACATACTTGGCTAGGGTTTCCTTGGCATCATGGAGTTGAATCTCCATCTCATGCATATTTTCAAGAAGCTCTTGCTTCTCCTCCTTCATGGCCATCAACTCCTCTTGAAGTATAGTGTTCTCCTTCCTATCTTCATTCATCTCTTGCACCATATCTCTCATGATGATAATCTCTTGCAACATCTCTAAATCAAAGAGTCTTGCTAAGGAAGATGGATTAGAAACATCACTTGTTGAAGCTGCCATCACACTTGTAATGCATCAAAAAGCTTCACAAAGCTTCAAAAATTTTCTCAACAAAGAAGCATCTCAGACCATCTCCCTTCTTCAGCTTACACACATAAACTTGCACACAATTAAATTATCCTTGTACAAATGAAAAAACAATAGCTAATTTTCTAGCTAACCTTGGGAAACCATCTTAGGGTTGAAATATGCTAACAGTGCTCTGATACCAACTTGATCTGAATGTTGGGCAAACTTTTTAATGCTATGCAATCCCCCTCATCAGTATTAAAAAAAATGTGTTTAGGATCATCTCAAATTAACCAAAATGTGAGGAATTATGTGTCAAGTGTTGAGTGTTTTTTATGAACTATTTATGTAGTTAATTAGTTGTTTAAAACACATATACATCAAGTAAATTGCATAGAAGTAAAACACATCAACTCATAACACAAAGCTGATAAAGGAGTTCATCCCTCCTAGGCTACATCTCCTTAGACCTACTTCAATGGTTAGGCCATCTTTAGATTAATGGAAAATTCTTTGATTACATGGACTTGCAGTGCTCCATTGGATTCAGAAAACCCATAAACCACAAAAATGACTATCCAAGCTCTACAATTGGACTTTAGCTGATCTAGGTTTGACCTCCTCTCCTGGTGGCCCTAGGCTTCCTTAAACTTAAACGTAGAAAAATAATGTACATAAGTTCCTTTATGCCTTTTCAAACTATTCCATTCTGTTCAAAGCATCCAAATCATCTAGGAATGACTCTTTTTGAGCCAAAATTGGTCGAATTTAGCAAAAGTTATGGTCTCTTCAGTTTTCCCTAGGAAAACTCCACCAAATATGGAGAAACTCTAGTTAGCCCCGCCAAAATTGGAGCAGCGCCAAATTTATTGAGCCTGCTAAAACCATCGCCAACTGCTACCTAGCACCCTCCGCCTTCAGTGCTGGGTCGTATGGCGCCCATAGAACCAGGGCCAGTCCCTTACCTCCAAACTTGTCGACATTAACATTTAAAGATAACCACAAGCCCATAGTTGTTAAGTGATATGGTTGTGGCATAGTTGTAAACCATGGGGCTTGTGTGGCCAAGGTCACGAGTTCAACTTTGTTGGCCTGCCAAATAAAATTTTACATGACCTTTGAGAGGGCGCGTGGCGGCCTCCGAGCTTGCCACATGTTAGCCTCTCAATGGTCCACCTCAAATGTCATTGACCAATAACATGTCGACACTTGTCACAATCTAATTGAGCCACATGTCAGAATATTATGGGAATATTCCTTGGAATATTCTTTTTTCTGACTGGGCTGTACGGATGCCTAGTCAGCATCCCAGTCAGCCCTGTACCCAAAATTTTGCATGTTTGACAAAGTGGATAGAAGTCTCTATCTTTCTCATATGAGCTCCATTTTGATTTAAACGGGTTGCGCTGGGATCGTATCGCCGAGATGGACGCGATTGTTCAGTTTTTGCTCGATTATAAGCACTTTGATTTTTAAGCAAATTTTTGCCCCTAATCCAGATTCCGATCATATAGCATGAAAGCGACTCTGGGTTAAAAGGCTTAAATCATCAGTGGGACTCAGGGACATGTTGTCTGAGTGGCTAACATGTCTCTTGGGGGTGTAATTGCTGATGTGGATGGGTTTGTTTGATGAGTTTATTCGATTCCATTTCCTTAAGGTCACCAAGGAGATTGAATCCCTTATAGTAACCTCTCTCATCACATGTTTGTCCTACTGGTTGGCTACTTGGGTGGACCTGGGAGGAGGGGGTGTTACAGATTGGTATCAGAGCGTGGTTGCACTGTCCTTGGGTGAAGGTTCTTGGTCATGCATGCATGTCAGTTGCATGTGCGTCCCTTAAACTTGCATTCCATGTGTTTGTTGCATTGCATCATGTTGATCATGATTGTAGTGAGTTTTTCATGAGGAGCTTGATGTGATTTTGTGGGATGCATCGTCAAAAGTTTATGACTGGTTGCATATGGTTATATGTTGCTTACATGTTGATTATATGTCGTTTGACTACATCCTTGTATTTTAGATGGTGGAGGAATAACCCGTTATTGAGTTTTATTAACCCAACGTTTCAGACTGCCAAGTGAGTCCATCCTCAGGGGAAACGCCAATAGATTAAGAAGAGATTAATGATATATCCTGGAGCTAATCTTGAGTGTATATGTATATGTGTATATATATATATATATATCTAATCTTGAGTGTATATGTATATGTGTATATATATATATATATATATATATATATATATATATATATATATATATATAGATATATATATATATATATATATATATATATATATATCTATATATATATCTATATCTATATATATATATATATATATATATATATATATATATATATATATATATATATATATATATATATATATATAGATTATCAAGAAGATTAATATAATAGATTTAGTTGGCCATTATCTAAATATTTTAGTAATATATTAATAAAATTGAAATTTAAAACATTAGGTATTTAATTAAACAATGGGATTTTATTAAAAGAGATATTTAAATATTACTGTTCACCATAATCTATTTCTTTAATAAAAATTTAGTGTGAATTAGTTATGATTCATTTTCACTTATTTGAATTATGAAACTTTATTACAGTATTTAGTTTTAAATTCATAGATTACTTATAAGATTATAATTAATAATATATAATTAGTATGTAATTATATATTATTAATTATAACCTTATAAGTAATCTATGAATTTAAAACTAAATACTGTAATAAAGTTTCATAATTCAAATAAGTGAAAATGAATCATAACTAATTAACACTAAATTTTTATTAAAGCAATAGATTATGGTGAACAGTAATATTTAAATATCTCTTTTAATAAAATCCCATTGTTTAATTAAATACCTAATGTTTTAAATTTCAATTTTATTAATATATTACTAAAATATTTAGATTATGGTAGACTAAATCTCTTATATTAATCCTCTTCATAATCTATATATATATATATACACTCAAGATTAGCTCCAGGATATATCATTAATCTCTTCTTAATCTATTGGTGTTTCCCCTGAGGATGGACTCACTTGGCAGTGCGAAATGTTGGGTTAATAAAAATCTATAACAGGTTATTCCTCCACCATTTAAAATTCTCCTCACATGTATGGATTCATTATTTAAATACATCCTTGTATGTCAATTGAATTCTTGAATGTTTTGATTACATGTATCACTCTTGTAGGTTGATTACAAGAACTGATCACTTATGCTCGACTACATGTGTTCATATGTATGTGTAGTTGATTAGGCATTGCCTATGCATGTTAATAGTTGCATGTGGCAATGCATGCAATGGAGTAATGGTTGTTTTCATGCATGAAGTGACATCATTCATTGTTGATATGGCCTTGCATTGATGACTAGACCCTAGCTAGAATGGAGTTTATTCGTTCATACACTTACTTGACATATGTCCATATGATGTTATGATTATGTTATATATGTATCACGTTGATTTGATGATATTGCAGGAAAGGTATCATCCCCGAATTATGCTAAGGTACCTTGGTTTATTGTGATTTACTTTAGCTGACATAGTATGCCTTGCAGGAAAGAGATCAAATGGCTAGCAAAGTGGTAGACTACATAGAACCTCCCTATGCATCAGATGGTAAATGTGGTGTGGGGCACTCTTCCAACCTGGGAGACACATTGAGAATCCTGAAGGAATAAATAAGGATTTTAAAAGCAGATGATGACAAAATCATGCAGGCACAAGAGAAACAAGTAGAGGTGAATGTGATACTACTTCAAACTTTGTCAAATTTTCAACCACAGGAACCACTTCAGATCAGCCATGGACATGAGGATAAAACTAATGGGGCATATGGCAGTAGGTATCCTAGTAGACACAGGTTGAATAGATCTGACACGATCAAAGAAAACAGGTTGTTGGACACTCCGAATAGGAGAGGTGATCGACACAGGTATTATTCTAGTTCTAGTTCTGATAGACATCATGATCGTCATCGTCATCATCCTTACAAGAGGAGTGATAAAGAAATCACAGGATGAAAAAGCATGGTTTCTTGGTATGAAGAAATTCTTCCGATTGCATGATTATTCAAAAAACATGAAAGTAAAGATATTCATTTTCCATCTCAAAGGTAAAGTGCATATTTGATGGGAAGACATGAAGAATGCTAAAGGTATACATGAGGAGGATTTGACTTGGCATGCATTTTAAAGGCTCTTCAAGAAGAAGTACTTATCAGCGAGGTAATATGACGACATAGCCAAGGAGTTTTATGAGTTGTGGATGGGTTTTATGAAAAATGATATGTATACTAGCAGATTTTGGAGCTATTGAGATATATGCATTACCTTATGGTGGAGAAGGCTAAGGTTTAGAGATTCTTCAGTGGTTTTCTAGTTTCATATCGAGACCGGATTGAGTTTGATGAACCTATATCGTTGGAGGAGGCCATCCAAAAGTTGAAGCATTGTTATGAGTAGTCGAAGCGCAAAGTTAATCCCAAGCATGACTTGAAAAGAAATGAGAAATCTAAAGAAAAATGGCCACCAAAGAGAGGAAGACCTCAAGATGCAAGTGAGAAATAAAATGTATTTCCTTACAAGAGATTGAATACAACTCAGAAAAGAAGTGGAGAGCACCAAGCTAGAGGCGGTGGTAGGGAACAACTACAATGTTGGATATGTGGTAAGGATCATCGTAAGAGCGATTGTTTGCAATATCAGAGTGGTGGTAGACCCCAGATATATAGTGCTCAGGAGGAGCATACAGTTGGTGATGTTGGTCATATAAGTCCTCGGATCTATGCAGTTGTGGACAACAGGCAAGCAGATCATCAAGCATCGATCATTGAGATGGACAGTAAGAATTTTAGTCAAGTTGTTTCTATTTTGATTGATCCTGGATCTAACTATAGCTATATTAATCCTAACCTAGTGGATAAGTGTGGTTTGGTACAGTTGGATGTAGCTACAAGGAATCAAGTTCGCCATTGGGTAAGAGCTTGTGCATTTGAGTTCAATGGTATTCCTACAGTAGCACATTTGAATGTATTTCCATTGGGTTCATATAACATGATTTTAGGTATGGATTGGCTATACCTTCACATAACCAAAGTGGATTTCTTCGACAAGGCCATTGAGTGTGTGGATGATAGTGGGGAAAAGGGGACTTTGTCAGGGAAGAATAATCCTACATCAGTGAGGATGGTTACTGCTATGTAGGCTAAGCGTAGTTGCAGAAAAGTTTGTGTGATGTTTGCAATATAAATTTCTAGTGACAATGGTAAGGAGGTTGAGGATGCAAATTTGTTAAGAAGATACCCATTTTTTTAAGCAGTTTTAGGATGTATTCCCTGAGGACATTACAAAGTTTCCACCTCACAGGGAGGTAGACTTTTTTTTGAGTTTGTTCTAGGGGTAACCCTAGCATAAAAATCACCTTACAGGATGAGCACACCTGAGTTGGTTGAGTTAAAGTTGCAGCTGAAGGAAATGTTGGACAAGGGGTACATTAGGCCGAGTGTATTGCCTTGGGGTGCACCAGTGTTGTTCATGAAGAAGAAAGATGGTACTCTTAGATTGTGCATTGACTACAGGTAGCTGAACAAAGTAACGATCAAGAACAGGTACCCTTTGCCGAGGATTGATGATTACTTTAATCAGTTGAATGGGAACAACATTGTTCTCTAAGATCGACTTGAGATCGGGATACCATCAGGTATGCATCAAGGAAGAGGATATATTCAAGACTATGTTCAGGACTAGGTATGCACATTATGAGTTTGTTGTTGTTCCATTCAGTTTGACTAATGCTCCAACTACATTCATGTGTTTGATGAATAGTGTGTTGTGTTTTGCTGACGGTGTTGGACCTGCCAACATGTCAAGGGGATCTCCATGGTAAGAGGTCCCAATTAGACTTTAGACCGTTTAGTGTAGGAGTCCCAGCAGTGGGTCGTAAGGTAATGCCTTGACCGTGATGTCGCACAAAGGCAAGTAATATAACTCTATCGGTAGAAAGGGTGTGACTGTTGCAGTGAGTCAAGGAAGGTGAATGAGAGGTTCTAACACATGGGAAGTGAAATGAGTTCACCCCTTGAGAAGCTGTATCAATACTCAGCTAGGAAGGGAACACATGAGCGAAGATGCATCACAATATTGTCCAAGCTCTTTCCAATAATAGTCTTATCAGAAGCTTGGTGGACCAAAAGCCCATATAATGAGTTATGAGGGACTATTTATAGCAAAGGTTGGGGTGAACCTTGACATTCCCCTTTGTGACAGTTCATCTACCCTCATGACTCTTCATCTACTCTATGATTGTTACATCCAACTGTTGACACCTTACTTACACTTGACATGACGTTACATTACAATGCACATGTACTCATGTGAGACAACATGGCTTGAGCAAGTCATGCAAGAGATCACTGACACTTGGTCCGTTGTGATGAGACCAACTCTTTGGCATGCTTGTAATGGTGAAGGTGGTGAGCTTATGCCAAGCTTGGTCATCTGTGATGGTGTGCATGCACCTCATGGTGACATCTTGTTGAAGAAAACTCTTGCCTCCGTTGCAATCGGTGCATTGGTTCAGCTCCTTCATCCAACTCGTCTGCTAACATGTGCATGGTATTCTTCGGTGCAGTTGAACCAGAAACACACTGATGCATAGTGTCCATGCTTATCTTTAAGTATGTGTTGGTGGTCATGCACATCAACTTGTCGAAGTACATGTTCAGCTCCATTTGGACTTGCTTCTTGTCTTCGCCTTAGTGAGCATGTTGAATAGATTGGATGGCATGCGTATGCACAATGACATGCATGCTGTTCAATCCCTTGCATGCGATCAACAACACTGCTCACCATGCCTTCTTTGTGTCAGCTGCTGGTATGGATTTTTAACTTGTACGGGCATAGTTTCATCCGTGAGTGCATGTTACACCCACTGCTATCCCTGTTCCTGCTGCAACTCATTCATCTGTCTGTGCAGCTTCATGTTCTTCCTGAGTTGTTGCTTCAGCACATGGAACTCCTTCTTTGTTCCATTCTCTGTCTTCGCGCAATCTTCATGTCGCGCCATCACCTCAAAGCCTGAGTCTCCAATGTTGCTTTCATTATCAGTGAATCTGCTTGATCTTGCAACTTTGATCCACCTATGTGTTGTCAACAACCTTCCACTTGCATTCATTTCATTCATTGCATTCGTTGCGTTCGTTGCATTCAGTATGCTGCCTTTAGCTATTGTTCATGATCCTGCTCATTGTGATGCTGCTATTGTCATATCTTGATGTCCTTGTCTACAAAAAACTTGATGTCTTCATGAGTAGGAAAGATCAAAGGCACTTGATTGACTGCATCCCCAAGTGTGCTCTGAATGGTGTCTCTGACTTTGCTCTCTTGAAACCATTGTACCTGCACTGCTAAGAGGCAGATCAACACCTGCAATACCTGGAGACATGGAAACACTCATGGCAAGTAATCTGTCATTTGAAAACCAAAATGAACTTGAGAACTAACATTGCATCATACTTGTGTGACTGATCATGAAGATTACGCAATTTCAGCCAGGAGGTCGGGAGACTGACTTCCAAGACTGCACAAGGCATAGTCTAGGCTGCTAGGAGATTGACTGACTACTGGAACTACGTGATGCATAGTCCAGTCTGGCTATTGACTGCTGGAATTGCACAATGCACAATCTCAGCTAGAAATGGCTGCAGGCTCAGTGACTGAATTGCATAATTTTCTAGGCGAACAGTCACTATCTCTTAGGATTGTGCAAAGTAGGTCTAGGGAAGAGATACTAGGAATAAATGCACATTTCCTGAGAGGAAGACATAGCATTCCCTCTTAGGATTGCACAATGATGTCTTCGTGAGGCTCTTGGTGAGGCAAAGTCTACGCTAAGGCTTCCCAGACTCGACGACGGGAAACTGAAAGTGAATGTGAGTGTGAATGCATGGTGATACTAAGAGCAAGCATAAGTGAATGATAATGCATGCAAATAATGAATAACTAATTCAGAAAATGGAACAACATGCATGTGGGTGAGGCGAGTCATCGAATTGGCGATTGTTTGTGAAAAAATGTTTCATGCATGTGACAACAATGAGATAGCAACGAAAACTAAAACAGTGCTAAGACAAGCTAGTATACATGTAAAAAACAACAAGTGTTCAAAGAAATCAAGCAAATAGTACTCACACAAGCGAAAAAACAAAAAGCGACAGAAATGCAACACAAGGCATGGAAAGCAGGCTTACCCAAAAACAGTTGAGCTAAATGTGCCAACTGCTCTTAGATGTGATGTGGGATGTCAGAGCTGCAAGGTTGATGTGAGGAATGAGCTCTACAGCATTTGGTTGATGAGTCTTGATAACATCAAGGTTGTGACGCACATGCCACAAATCTAGGGAAAGTGACACTTGGTGGGAGGTTTTTGAAATGATCCTTGCATGTAACCTCCAACTATTAAACATAGATCCCTGAAACAAGGGATGCCTTTGCATGCCGCCTTGGGAGAAGAAGCCCATTCATGCAATTCTATTTTGCTCAGTCCCAAAGGGAACCGATCAACTCATCTGCACATGCAAGAGGTTGTTCGACTGCTTGAAGGAAATGCGCATTTCTAGCTGGGAGTTGGGATGACTGCCTAGGAGATTTACACAATTTTTGGGCAGAGCAGCTGACTACTACCCAGATTTGCGCAAATCCTGGGCTAAGCAGCCCTGCTAGGGAAAATTTCACAATTTTCTCTTTGAGGGTTAACTGACATAATTGCGCAATTCTAGAGCCCACCAGGCTGCCAGTCAAGATTGCACAATTTCTGGAGGGAAGGCTAGTTTCCCTCTAGAATTGCGCAATTTCTTGGGGGAGCTACTCAACTTGTAGTTGGACCAAGTCCGGGTGATCAACATGTGAGGGGAGTGCATCGGGCTGTGATCAACAGGCTGTCGTTGTGCAAGAAAAACATTGAAGCTTGTGAACTTGACAAAGCAAGGCAAGTTGTTGTGAAGGATGAAAGGGAGGCTCCAAAACAAAGCTAAGGTAAAATTTTGGAGGGTGGTTGTAGCAGCTACAACACGTCCATATTTGGATAAGTATGTTATTGTGTTCATTGATGACATACTAGTATATTCTAAAAATGAGGAAGAGCATGTCGAGAATTTAGCAATAGTATTGAGGTTGCTAAGAGAGCATCAGTTGTATGCTAAACTTATCAAGTGAAGCTTCTTTCAGATGGAGGTACATTATTTGGGGCATGTTGTCTCCAAGGATGGCATAGCAGTGGATCCATAAAAGATAAGGGCTATCATGGAGTGGGTAGCTCCTAAGAATGTGGATGAGATGAGATCATTTATGGGATTGGAAAGTTAGTACAAGAGGTTCATCAGGAACTTCTCATGCATTGCATATCCTATCACATCATTGTAGTGGAAAGGTAAGAAGTTTGAATGGACAGAAGAATGTGAGGCTAGTTTTGAGTAGCTTAAGAAATTATTGACACATGCACCAGTGCTAAAGATTGCAGATCTGGAAAAGGAGTTTATAGTGTGTACAAATGCTTGCAATAGAGGACTTGGTGGAGTTCTCATGCAAGAAGGATAGGTAGTGTGTTATGAGTCACAAAAACTGAATGAGCATGAGAAGAACTATCCAACGCATGATCTTGAGCTAGCAGAAATTATACACACATTAAAGATGTGGAGGCACTATCTTCTTGGTAGGAGGTTTACATTGATAAGCGATCACTGTGGGTTAAGATATTTGTTTGATCAACCGAATCTAAATACTAGGCAAGCTAGATGGTTAGATACCCGTTGATGGGTTGGAATTTATCACCAACAGTCAAGGGGATCTCTCTGGTGTAGGTTCTCAACTAGAGCCTGCACCGAGTGTGTTGGAGATCCCTTTCGGTATGTGGGCCCGACTTCCGCTCAGTTTTGCAGAGCTAGCTTCGGATAAAGGTGTGATATAAACTTATTAGAAAGTGTGGGTTTTAAGAAACACGAGAATAATTGACAAGTATCCTCTGTCATACATATATACCATGAATAGCAAGAGATAAGCCACACAGTCTCACGTAAAGTTACTGTTAGTAGGACTTTAAATAAGACTTGTGAAAATTAAATAGATACTGCTTAATGATTGCAAAATCATTTCACAATAATCAACCATTTACCAGCATACAAAACCGTGCAGCCAAACGAAATATTATACTAACACCTAAAGAAATAGTTCATTGGCATGCATATATAGTGAAATAAACCAAATACCATTCATATGTAGCAAAACTAGATTTGGGGTACAAAATAGCGTGTGGAGCAACCGCACATCAAGAAGCTCTCGGGAACATTCGATCCATCAAGTGTAGAAAAATACTCATGGTACCAACACATAGATATTTGAAGCATTCAATAGTGAAAACATACAATTAACTCTTGTATTGACTAGAAGAACCACACTTCTCTTAAGCATTGTGTCTATTACTATCCAAAAGTACCTCGCTCAAAAAGTCCTTTCAAATGAGACGTGGAGTTACATTTATAGGATGAGAGAGACCTTTGGTCTACTCTTGACTCTTGGACTTCCTAGTGACCTTTCAGCAACCACATGACTCTTAGCATTCTATGTGACATTTCTTTTTCATAGAGTATTCTGTGCTATGATAGTACACACACAAAAGTAAAAGGAAATAGCTATCATCCTAGTTGACTAAGCTACAGATAGCGAGTTCCAGAATGCTGAGCTTGAGCTTTTCGGTCAAGTAAGTGTGCCATATGTTGTATTCTTCCACGATGGGAGAGATTGGTGGCTAGCCTTCATCATGTCGGTGTAAGCATTCCAATGTGTCTGGGATGAGAGTATTTCGCTTGGCACGTATATAATTGTTCAGGGTACCCAACTTGGTGTAGAGCCTCACAGGTTCCATGATATAACGCTTGATATTTTCCGCTGAGGTCAGCATATCTACTGTGTGGGAAACTCGTCTATATGTTTGTATAAATGCTTGCACCTCATTGTTGATCTCCACCTAATTTCTAACCTATCCAATTTCTCCTATAGAAGGGGACCGATGCAGTTGGATCATTGAATCAAGACTGCTGAACAATTGCCTATAGGAAGCCAACACCCTTTCTACATCTTTGACCAATTTTTCTCTGGACAACATTTTGATACGAAGTTGGACTCTAGTATTCTACATAGCAATCCAATCTTTCCTGGGGACTACTGCCAGGGCTTCGAGGTACTTTTCATACCATTCATGTATTTTATCTAGGATGGTCATGGCCTCTTTGAGCATGGTAACCCTTTCCTTTGAGTGAGTCTGAATAACCACTATGGGAGCTATAGTGTGGTGCAGTTTCACCATCTCCTCATAAACTACAGCCATAGTCTCTCCTAGGATCTCTGTTTCTGATGAAACTACTGTTTGGAAATTAGCTGACCCTGTATGTAGTAAGCAGAGTGTCATGATTTCCTCCTCCAAGCTCCTCTTCCCTTGTTCTGCTACACTGGCCCTTTTCTCGGATGCGTATAACCTGTTTTGAAAATCTACAATTTGTCTACTCATTCGGGCTACGTTGTGTTCTATGGCAGCTACGAATGTTGTACCGGCAGAGGCAATCATTAGCGGGTTTGACGTGATATTTGGCACGATATCTGTTGTCGTAGTTACCGATAATGGGTCAGCTGGGTTTCTGCTGCAAGATCTCTTCCTCTCTTGTATATTCTTGAGGTTTACTTCATTAAATGTGATTTTAGTTGGATCTAGAACCTCTTCCTCTTGATCTTCTATGATGCCTAGCTCTAGGAGGGGTAGGTGTCCACCAGTGAGGGGAGGAATGGGAGGTACATCCAAAGGAGGAAGCTCACTCTGTCCTGGGCTTGGATTGACCACCCTGCTTGTCTCTCCTTGTTCAATCACTACTGTTTCCTTCTCCTTGTTTGCCCTAATCTCCTCTTCTTGCTGCCTCCATTCCCTTTCTACTAGTGCCTATTGCCTTTCTAGCTCTTCCTCCATGTCCTTCAGTTCATGTTCTAACCTTTGTTGTTCATATTGTTTTTTCCTCGTAGCTTCTTCTACTTGTCTTTGCTTTTCGGCCTTTTCTTCCCTCCTTTTATCTTCCTCATCTTGTGCTCTCTCTTCCTCTTCCTACCTCTTTTTCTCGTATTCTTGCCTTTTCCTCTCTATCTCGACCTGGATTTGAGTGTCAAGTTCCTGCGATTGTTTGCTTTCCAGTTCTCTTTGTCTCTTCAATTCTCGCTTCTTTCTTGCCAATTTGGCGTTTCTTTGTATGAGTGTAACTCCCTCTTCCTCGTTGTCACTGGGGCTGATCTCCCTTGTGGAGTTATACCAGTTCCTATTTCCGTCCTTGAGGTCCTTCCTAGTGTGGGCATAAGACCAACTAAATTTTTCCTTCTTACAGTGGGCAGCTACGATCTTTTCAGGGTCGTACATTCTATAATTCAGGGTCACGAAATGGTTCCCCTTGAGTTTTTCCGCTTCCACTTCCACCTGCTTGAAGTTTTCTACTACATACGCCCCAATAGTAAGAGGAAAAGGCAGCCAAGGTTTCTTCTTACCTTTGTGCAACACTTTCAAGAAACCCTGTGTCATCTAGTAGCAGACCTCTCATAGAAGAGTCCTATTTGTGATGAACTTGGGTAGAGCATGTGGAGCTTTTTGAGTACCAAACATCCTGACTACTGTTCCCTCATCAATAGGGAACCAGTAAGCTACTTTAACAACGGTCCTCAAGGCTCTTTTGGACATGCAAGGTGGATCTTCCCTGAACAACAATTGGTATAATGGGATGATAAATGTTTCAGATATTATATCCAACGTGGCTCTATAAGCCGTGTCCCAGAAGACCTTGTAGTGGTAGTGGACAGGTAGGGGTACTGATGAGTCCCAATTGCAGCTCCAGTGTTCAAAGTGGCACCTCGAATAGACAACGTCAAGGAGGTATGAAGACATATAAAATTTTGAGGATTGTTCAGGAGCTGGGCTTTGGGCGACGGCTATGTTGGTCCTCAAAGAAAATGACAAGATGCTCACCCAATTGAAAATAATCCCCTGAGTGGTGATGGCATACATGAGTTGGAAGGTCACTGGGTCGCGAGATCGTGTGGAATATAGGCGGTCGGAAGTGTGACCTTGTGACTTTGCGACTGGCAGGTCGCCGAGGTCGCAAGGGTTGTCTTGGTCATGGGTATATGCTATAGTCGCATTGCGATTATGTGACCCGGTCTTATCTCATGGACTTGCGACTTGGCTTAACTTAGCCAAAATTTGGAATTCCCTCGGATTTACTGACACTGATGAAACTTCGGGAAGGGCCTAATGGGGCCAAAGCTTAGGCTTGATGTAGGGGGTCCAAAAATTTTATGTTTACAGGGATTTTTGGAGTTATTGTCACAACAGCTACAACAATTAGCGATTCCTTGGAAGATCCCAGGATCTCTGATGTTCACGAGCCTCGCTTAAGGGGACTTGAAATAGATATTTCTTGATTGGGTTGCGGGTCCCACTGATGGTATTCTAGGTTCTCCTTTCAAACTTGGTCAGTTGTCCTGCTTGTCTCAACATGATCTTTACACATGCAAAAAAGGGGGTGCTACCTTCTGCTACCTTGGGCCTGAAAGGGAGAACCGAAGTTACAGCATGAGTTTTAGAGTATTCTTGGTATAGTGGTCATGGTACTCTGGTGTTGCTTCGCTGTCAGCGAGCCTGAACAGTACCCCAGCGGAGTCACTACCTAGAAATTGTGAACATTGCTCCGCTGCCAGTGAGCCTGGTTAGTACCTCGGCGAAGTCGTTGCTTCAACTCTTTGTGCAAGAAGCCTTTCTCAATCCTTTATCCCTTATTATGAAAGATGTAGGTGCTCATGAAAACTTATTTTTCCTTTGCGTATAATGCACTAATTTTAATGGAGGCTTAAAACCTGGGTGGATGAGGGATTCTAAGTTATTTGACTTACAAAGAGGTTGTTTCTGGCTTACAGAGTCCTTTTTGTTTTCCCAAGATATGTGTATACTCATTGTTGGTTTCTTCGGCTCCTCTTTTGTCCCTAAAACTGCAGGTGAGCTAGAACGGCTTCAAAAATTTAGATCATGCGAGCAGCATGGATAGACCGATGTGGGTGAGAATGAGGACCTATGCATGCCATCATGTTCCCTGTCATTACCAAATCTTTTGTACTATACTCTTGTTGTACTTAAACTTTGGTCCGTTAATGGATCCGGAGAGCATCTGAGGGACCTAAAGTGTAGGGTTGTTTTAACTTTGACCTGCCATCTCTACTTTATTCCAGAAAAACAACAAACAACTGTTAAACTAGTGATTGAAACTAAATGGCAGTAAATGACAACTATCTATGAAAGCAATGGTAGACTATAGTACAAGGTGGGACTTAGCAACTCTGGGGTTGCTAGGTGAAGTAATGTTTAAGGTCGTGGTCATTCACTGGAAGGGGTTCCACCCCTCCTCCCAAGGTTTGTAATTTGAAAGTGTGATGATCAACTTTTTCTACAATCTGGAGTGGGCCTATCCATAAGGCTTGAAATTTTGTGTTTTGGCCTTTGTCTTCATGAGCCCGGTCCCATTTGAGCACTAGGTCCCCTACCTCAAATTTGTGGGACCCTATGGATTTCCTATCAAACCATCTTTTGATCCGAGCTTGGTGAATGGCAAACTTCTCCTTAGTTTTGAACCTTTCTTCCTCTAGTTTCACCAGGGTATCGATCGGCTTTGTATAGATGGGCAAGGGGTGCCTCGTGACTCTTGGGCTAGCTTAAGGGCAGGGAGATACAGATTGGGGGGCAAGATGGCTTCTTTCCCGTAGACCAGGAAGTACAACGATGTGCTTATTGAGGTTTTGGGAGTGACCCGGTCAGCCCAAAGAGCGTTACTGAGGGCGTTATGCCAATTCCTCTACTGTGAAAGCAGGGTTTTTTTGATGATACGAATGAGGTTCTTGTTGGTTGATTCTGCCAAGCCATTCCCTTGAGGGTAGTAATTAGCCAAATGTTTTAACACTATGCTATTTTCCAAAGCAAAATTATATAATTTCAAGGACGAAAAGTAAGTAGTGTTATCAAAAATGAGGTTGGAACACTGAACCTGGTGATGATGTGCTGCTTAATAAAAGATATTACCTCATCATCGTTAATGTTTCAAAGTAGGATTGCCTCTACCCATCGAGTGAAGTAGTCAGTGGCCATGAGTATGTACCTATGCTGCTTTGACGAGTGAGGAATGATCTCGCCTATGATGTCTAGACCCCATTGTTGAAAAGGTTCCTCAACTGCTATGGGTTGTAAGGGGGAAAATGACCTTGCCTGCCTGCCAGCATGCTTTTGGCAGATCTGACCATGAGGCTGCTTTTAGTTTGATGGCTCGTCTCTGTTTAGCGGACATTGTTTTGGGCAACAACCCCTGTGTTAGGTATTGCTTTAAATTAGCATACCATGATGGGGAGTCATGTGAGCTGAGGAGTTCGTTGTGGTACATTTCGATTTCATGCTCCCATCCTTCTATTTCTTGGGCCAATTGGTCAGCTTCCATGCCCTGTAGATCTGTGGCCTTGGTAGCCAAGACCATGCCCTTTTACAGTGTGCGAGGGCTTAAATTCTAAGTCGTATTCCTGGAGGGATGTCATCCAGTTGGCTCTTCTCTCCCCCAACTCTTGTTGTATGAAGAGGGATCTAATAGCGGGACGGGGGACCATTATGGTGACGTGATTTTTTAGGATGTAAGGCCTAAAGTGTTTCACTGCTTTGTAGATAGCATAAGCCTGCTTATCGAAGTCTGAGTAATTTAGCTCTACCCCTTGGAGTCCTATACTCATGAAAGATATAGGACGTTTGTCATCATCACAGTCCTTTTGAGTGAGGACCGCGGCCAGTGACGAATCTAAAGCGAAAGTGTATAAGATAAATCATTGTGGAAATCAGGGCTTGAGAGTGAAGGTGCGTTCGTGATTTCTGCCTTAATCTGATCAAATGGTTCCTTTTCTTCCTGGTCTCATTTGAAAACTATATCTTTCTTTATTGTTTTGTAGAGGTTTGGCAATTTGTGCAAAATCTGAAATAAACTTGCGCAAGAAATTAATTTTACCAAGGAACGATTGCATACCTTTCTTGGTGCTTGGCTGAGGGATTTGTGCTATAGCTTTTACGCAGTCAGGGTCGACGTTGATCCATTTCTTGGTGATGATGTGGCCCAAAAGATTACCTTACAAAACTACAAATACTCTCTTCTTAGGGTTGAGAGAGATCCCATATTTCCGGCATCTTTCAAAAATCTGTTTCAAATGCTGGAGATGATCACTTTTTTTTTTTTTTAAATAATGACATCATCCAAGTAGACCACCACACTCTACCCCATTAACCCCCGAAAAGCGATATCCATAGCCCTTTGGAAAGTTGTCCCAGTGTTTATTAGTCTGAATGACATGCGACGAAAAGTGAATGTTCCCCACCTCGTTCGAAACGTTGTCTTAATCCTGTCAAGTTCTGAGACCAGGACCTGATTGTAACTGGAGAACCCATCCAGTAGATAAAAGAGCTCGGAACCTGAGATAGTTTGAAGGATCTACTCCATGGATGGAATAGGGTAGTTATCTTTGTCCGACGCCCAATTAAGGTTCCGGAAATCGATGCAAAGGCGTATTTCTCCAGATTTTTTTCTTACTAGTACCAGATTAGATACCCATGTCGAATGTCTAACCTTAAAAATAATGTGGGCGTCCAACAATTTCTTTAACTCCTTTTGTATGAGGGGTTCTAAGGCGGGATGCACCTTCCTCAGTTTTTGCTGAAATGGTTTGACCCCTTCTCTAGTAGGAATAACATTCTGAGTAATCTGAGTATCATACGTTGTCAGGTCATCATAAGTCCAAGCAAAGACATCTCGGTACTTCCAAAACAAACTGATGAAAGCTTGTTTTTTCCTCTAGGGTGCATTATGTTCCCAGATTAACATATTTGGGGTCACACTCAGTCCCGAGATTGATTTTCTCATGTAAGAGGGTGGAACTATGTGTATTGGCATTTGGTGGACCTCTGAAGCAATTCTGAACATCAAACAATTTTTCCAATGACACCACACCTTTCGGTAAGGTATTTCCCTTCCGAGAATCCACCTCATCTTGTAATGTTTTTTCATGTTCCTCTTCGTTGATAGCCGCATCTTTGAATACTTCAGCATTTGCCATGAATTCCAGAATTTGTTGGTCATCATTAAACATGCGCAAGTTAGTTACGTTATCCAGTACTGCTGGTTTATACAAAATTTCAATAGAAAAACCATCTCTAAGGGGTGTGAACCTAGCTGCGGCATTAGCTAGAGTATCAGCAGCAACATTGCTAAACCTAGGAACATACATGATATTGAAAGCTTTAAAAGCATTTATGAGATGCCATACCTCTTGCTGGTAGTTATTTATATGCAAAGACAAATAATGGATGCTATTGCGTACCTGTCTCGTGATGATTTCTGAATCCCCAATGACTTTCAGGCAGTCTTCTTTTAAGTCAATGGCCTTTTTTAGGCTGATCAAAAATGCCTCGTATTCAGCAGTGTTGTTGGTACATTGGAATTCTAACCTGCAAGAGATAAAAAATCTTTCTCCTTTGGGATTTAGCAGGATGCATCCGACCCCTGCTCCATCGTGGGTTTTGGAACCATCATAGTACAACATCCATATCTCCGTGTTGGGAAAGGGTAAACCTGACGTATGCAAGTTTAAAGAAAAAATTGCGTCATCATAGCTTGGGGTTTGCATGGGGATTTCAATTTGGGTATCCGAGGAAACGGTTGAGGTCTGAGGCTGATAGCACCCGAATGAAGATTCAAGGAGGCATACTCATAGATCTTGTTGTGCGTAACTGATTGGTTCATTAGAGCTTTCAAGGTCGGAAACAATATGTTTCATACAAGGTTCACTATTTACCCTGATCTGGTTATTTTTTCCTTTGTAAGGCAGCCATAAGTGAGACCAATCGGTGGCAAAGTAGCCCTGCAACTTGCAAGACCAATCTCTGCTGAGAAGAAGACCGTAAGCTTCTGGGATGTCTATGACGATTATGTCAATGCATTGGTGCACTCGGGCATCAGAGGATAACCAAATGATGACATTATTTAATTCTCCAACGGCTGGGACTTGAGATCTGTCAAGTTGGATAATTTTGGCATCGATTTTCTCTGGTTGAACATTCAGTTTCTTGCATACCGACTAGGGCATAACGTTGGTTGACGCACCAGAGTCGACGAGGCAGTTGTGGACGTTGAAATTAAACATCTCAAAGGTTAAGAGGAATGGGGGGGTTGAGCCTCTCGAGTTGGTGTTCGCGGCATTAACTATAGCTTGGAGGTTGACTATGGCTGGGGGTCGGCCTACAGGATTTCCCTTGCTCAAAGCGGCGGGTTTAATAAGGTCAAGGGAGAAAGTGAGGGCTTTGGCTATGAGTTCCTGCTGAGTCATCAATTTTCACAACTCGAATAATAAGATGTTAGCTTGCGTCTTCTTTAAATCTTCGATGATATTGTAATCTAACTCGACGGGCAAAGATTCTGGTGTTACACGTGGCGTAGCAGCGATAGTCTTAGTAGTAAATACTTTGGATGCATCCTTAGGTGTGGAGGGGTTCCTTTTCATGCTGGCGGGTGATTTTTTCGAGTATAAATCATCCGTTCCTCTGGGTGAGGGGACAAATGTTTGACTGGTATCAATCGAGGGCAAGATCCTACGCAACAAAGCTTTCTTCTTTTCTTCTAAGGAAGAGTCTGTTACTGCACCTTTACTCCTGAGATTGTAACTTTTGGGGGGGGGGTTTAGGGAGCCTCTCTGACACAGGTTTCTTGTGTAGTGCACACATATCCTTCCCGGAGGATCTCGAGAGTTAGTACAGTAGAGGGGGAATCCTCACCAATGGGGGAGTCATATTCTCCTGATTCATCTATTTCATCCTCTGCTTCGCTAGCAGTCTGGTTTTCTAATAATTGGGTGACAACAACAGTCATATTATGTAACCATTGCGAGCAGGTTTTCTCGAAATGTGAAGCCTGATGGAAAGTGCAGAAGTTATCTTTGGCTAATTCTTCTACGTTGAAGGTAGGACTAGGGTTTTGTGAAACTTTAGGGGGGAAATTATCGGTTTTCCAGAAAAATGGCTTAGTGGGTTTGGAACCTCCAGAATCATCACTGGTTCTTCTCTTTAGCTCAGACACTTCGTTGGTTAGTTGTTTTAGCGATTTGGTTAGTCCTTCAAAATCAAAAGGATCTTTGTCTTTATTGGCTGTTTTACTTGAGGAAGCCTGGTTCCTCTTACCAGAGGACTTTGGATCCTCTTGCGACTCGTGTTCCAAGGCGCCAATTGAAAGAAGATCCTTTTCGACCTTGAGTGCCATGGAAAAATTCTCTACCAGAGTGAGCTTTGCTTCATGCTTAACGAAAACAACAATGTCTCGTGGCAGGGCCCTTGTGTAGTAATCAATCGTGATGGAATCATCAAGGGCTACATCCATGGGGAACTTGTTTAAAATAGTGGTGACACATTGATTAAAATCCTTTACCTTCTCCTTCTTATTTCATTTCAGCGTGCTGAGCTCGGTGAGGAGCATGGAAGGTGTCTTATCATCTGAAAACTTGTCCAGAAAGGATTTCCAGAACTCATCCCACGTTCGGATGGAGGAGATGGGTAGCAATCGATACCAAGTGGCCGCTTTATTTTCAAGGGTATGCGGGAATAGGCGGCATGCTACATTGTCATACTAGACCTTCATCATTTTCAAAGCTAAATAGAAATTGCTAATGTGGTCATCAGCTGAGGTCCCTTTCTCTGGGTCGAATTTTGGGAGGTGTTTCTCAGAATGTCGGGGCATATCATGTAGGAGGCCTCTAAGGTTTAAAGGGGATTGCGCCATCCAAGCCAGTGGTGGGGGATGGCGGTTTGGTCTAGGGTTGAAAAGGGGGTGGCGATCATTGCCTTCTGATTCACTATCCGTACCTAACCTGCCGCTGGTGCGAGGGGGGTGTCTAGCTTCTCTTCTCAGCACTCTGAGATGTCCTAGATCTCTCATGTTTCTCACGTTCTGGTTGTCTCTTAGGTTCCTAAGGAGACGTTGGTTGTTGTAAAAGTTTATTCAGTCTCTAAGGTAGTCCCCAACCTCTTGTCCCAAGATCCCATGAGTGCCCTCGGTGAGAGGTTGATCATTGACAGGGGTTTCCTCAGTGATTCTTCGATTGTTCTCGTGCACTTCCCTTCTATGCGTTTAGTTATTCTCGCTAGTAAAGGTATTCTTAGACTCCCCCTCTTCATCTTCCGCCTGGCTTTCCAAACCTTCGATAGATAGTATTTCAACGATGTCTGCATAATCATCCAAGGCTAAGCCAATTAACTGCAATACAAAGTTAACTAGGACGCCTTGATGCATATGTTGAAGGTTGGAGGTGCGTGATTTGGCTAGGGAGTTAGTGGCAAGGATACATCTTAAGCCCCTAGTGAATTGGCGTGTGATAGGGTGCAAAGCCCTGAGCTGTTCATTAGTGACTTCATACATGGGAAGTTACTCCCCTCCAAGGGTGTGTTCAAGGGGGGAATAGGAGTTTCTTCTTGGAAGGGTTTTGTGAAGGGCGGCCCGAACGGAGGATTATACCGTACCATAGGGGGCGTGGGAGGTTGCGGTTGATTACTTCCTTGATGGGAAGTCTTTGTGTGAGGAGGGATTTTAGTGCTTGCCATGGCCCTCCTTCTAGCGCCAAATCTGTTGATGGGCTAGAATTTATCACCAATAGTCAAGGGGATCTCTCCAGTGTAGGTTCCCAACTAGAGCCTACACCGAGTGTGTTGGAGATCCCTTCCGGTATGTGGGCCCAGCTGCCGCTCAGTTTTGTAGAGCTAGCTTCGAATAGAGGTGTGATATAAACTTAGTAGAAAGTGTGAGTTTTAAGAAACACAAGAGAATAATTGACAAGTATCCTATGTCATACATATATACCATGAATAGCAAGAGATAAGCCACATAGTCTCACATAAATTTACTGTTAGCAGGACTTTAAATAAGACTTGTGCAAATTAAATAGATACTTCTTAACGATTGCAAAATCAGTTCACAATAATCAACCATTTACCAGCATACAAAACTGTGTAGTCGAAAGAAAGATTATACTAACACCTAAAGAAATAGTTCAATTGCATGCATATAGAGTGAAATAAACCAAATACCATTCATATGTAGCAAAACTAGATTCGGGGTACGAAATAGCATGTGGAGCGACTGCACATCAAGAAGCTCTCAGGAACATTCGATCCGTCAAGTGTATAAAAATACTCACGGTACCAACACATATATATTTAAGCATTCAATAGTGAAAACGTACAATTAACTCTTGTATTGACTAGAAGAACCACACTTCTCTTAAGCACTATGTCTATTACTATCCAAAAGTACCTCGATCAAAAAGTCCTTTCAAATGAGATGTGAAGTTACATTTATAGGATGAGAGAGACCTTTGGTCTACTCTTGACTCTTGGACTTCCTAGTGACCTTTCGGCAACCACATGACTCTTAGCATTCTATGTGACCTTTCATGTTCATAGAGTATTATGTGCTATCATAGTACACACACAAAAGCAAAAGGAAATGACTATCATCCTAGTTGACTAAGCTGTAGATGGCGAGTTCCAGAATGTTGAGCCTGAGCTTTTTGGTCAAGTAAGTGCGCCATATGTTGTATTCTGTCGCGATGGGAGAGATTGGTGGTTGGCCTTCATCATGTCAGTGTAAGCATTCCAATGCATCCGGGATGAGAGTATTTCACTTGGCACGTATATGATTGTTCAGGGTACCCAACTTGGTGTAGAGCCTCACTGGTTCCACGATATAACGCTTGATATTTTCCGCTGAGGCTGGCATATCTCCTGTGCGGGCAACTCGTCTATACGTTGTTGGCATTATGTTTCTGGTATGGCTATATGTTACAGATGTTGTACTTGATGGCAACTCCCATGGCAAGGCTCTCAATTTGTTGAAAATTAAGAAGTACACAAGAAATCAGTTCAGAAGGTGCATACCCGCAGGTACACCATGCAGGGACCGCGTCCAGATACGCAGGCCAGCCGTTCAGGAGGTGCGTACCCCCAGTGCACACATTTCAAGGCAAAGAAATTCACATGTGGGGTTTTCTTATGTGTTACTCTTGGTATTTAGCCGACGGTATTGGGTTATTATGGTGTCGGCTCGTGGTATTGTTCCATGATTTTAGGAGGAGCTTGCCTATATAAAGCAAAGGAGATCACTTGGCTAAGTATCTTTTGCAATTGAATATCTTTAGATCTGAAATATTGGGTTATGGTCTTAAAAGCTTGATCTATATGAAAGGTAAGTTGAAGGCGAATTGGTGAAGGGTGATCTCTCGAGCGCATGATCAGATCTGAGCAACTGTGCCACTCTAGTGGACTGCCTATTCGGCCCTAATCAGAAGGACGCAGGTGTTTAACAGAAGAGCTGCGTGGGTACGCAGTGCAGAAACAGGAGATCTGCGTGGGTACGCAGTGCAGAAACAGGAGATCTGCGTGGGGACGCAGAGCAGAAACAGGAGACCTGCGTCGGTACGCAGAGCAGAAGAAGGAGAACTGCGTGGGTACGCAGAGCGACTAAGGTTCAGGTGCGTACGCATAGTAAAAGTACGCAGCGCGATAGTATTTCTGGGTGCGTACCTGCAGTAACAGTATGCGGCGCGATAATGTCTCTGGGTGCGTCCCTGCAGTAATAGTACACAGTGCGGTTGAAGGAACAGTGCGTGGGCACGCAGTGCGGCAGAAGGATCTCTGCGGGTATACGTAGGGAAGCAGAAGGTGAACTGCGTAGCGACGCAGGCCACAGAAGTGAAAACTGCGTATCTGTTCTGTTGAGTGAATTTTTCTGTTGATAAGGTGTTCTGGGTTAGTTCTGTCATTGCTGATCTGATAACTGTAGTGGACTGTAACTTTTATGTACTTGATGATCATTTGATGCTTTATGAGGTAGGGGGTTGTAGCTCCCTTCCAGGAGAGACTGGAAAACAAGAGAGAGAGAGAGTTGTAGCTCTCTGCAGGTTGCAGCCTGCATACTGGTAAAGGACTGCACCAGTACAAAACCATTGTAAAAGAAGTTTCTAATTTGAAAGAAGATAGAGACATATTGCAGCAGGTGGTTTTCACCCACATTGGATTTCCACCTTACATCTTGTGTTCTTTGGTGTGACTATCTGTTTTTCTTTGTTCATGCTCATTATTTTATGGTACTGACATGCAAAAATAATTCAAAGAACAAATAAGGAAGATTTATTAAAAAGAATTAGATAATACTGATTCACCCCCCCTCTCAGTATTATTTTCAACAATTGGTATCAGAGCAGGTCCTTCAAAGAAGCTTGATCTCTTGAAGGTAGATCGTTCATCATGAGCAACTACGAGAGAGAAGCATCAATCAGGCCACCGGTTTTTGATGGGACAAACTTCAATTATTGGAAGGTAAGAGTTACTGCCTATCTTCAATCTCTTGGTACAGAAGTTTGGGACATCGTAGAGACAGGCTATGCTTTTCCTTCAGCTACTCCTACAGATACAGCCGAGAAAAAGAAGTATGAAACAAATGCAAAAGCAGTCAGTACTCTATTAGGATGTATATCTCAATCAGAATTCATGAAGGTAATGCACTATAAATCCGCAAAAGAGATATGGGACAAAATTGTCACGAGCTATGAAGGAGACGAACAGGTAAAACGTGCTAAACTTCAAACTCTCAGAATTCAGTATGAGACTCTCAAAATGTATAATGATGAAAGTGTGGCTAACTATTTTCTTCGGGTAGATGAGGTTGTTAATTGTATGAAAAATTTGGGTGAAGAAATAAAAGAGGCTATTGTGGTTGAAAATGTTCTAAGATCATTGTCCCCCAAGTTTGAATCTAAAGTATCTGCAATAGAAGAAAAGGAAAATCTACGAATTCTTACTATGTCTCAGCTACATGGAATTCTAACTGCTTATGAAATGAGAAAGGGAGGTCCATTAGATAGAAGAGAAGCTGCTTTCAAGGCATCAGGCAAAGGAGATTATTATGAAGCAAGCCACGTCCCAGAAGAAGAGGAAGAAGAATCAAATTTTGTCAGAAATCTTCAAAGGGGTTCTGGAAGGTTCAGAGGTAGGTTACCTTTTAAATTCTTTGCTTGTGGAAGAGTAGGTCATTACGCTGCAAAATGTCCTTATAAGGATAAAGGAAAGGAACCTGCTAGATGGAACAAGAAACAGAACACAAATAAGAAAAGCTACTACACTCATGAAGATAGTGATGGTCTATCAAACAGTGATGAAGATGAACAAGGTAATGAATATAAGTTGTTAATGGCATTAGAAGATGATGATTATATGGATGCTATAGATGTGGATAACCTTTATGATGAAATTACTAGACTCAAGAGATGTATAGAAGAAAAGAACATGATCATTGATACTCTACAATTTCAAATTGATGAAAAGGAAAAACATCTTGAAAAATTAGAAGGTGAAATTGTTGGTCTTAGAAAAGAGATTGAGAAAACAAAAGCTATTAATCTCAAGTTTGTCAAAGGATCTGAAACTTTGGATGAGATTATCAATGTGCATCGGTCTCCACTAAACAAGACAGGTCTGGGCTATAATGGAGAAACTTGTCAAGCATCCACCTCAAAAAGTTATCTTGATGCAGCAAGAAGAAATGAGCAAAAGCACAATGAAGATCATCAGGTAAAGCAGGGACGAATTACAAACAGAAACTAGCAGGGGCAATCCATCTTAAGGGTGAACAAAAGCTACAACCAGCCACAGGTAAAATCTTCTCAATTTGGTTCAAGAATAGATGAAAATAGAAATTACAATCAGTTGGCTGGTAGATTCGATAACCGTAGAAGTTTCTTCAATGGACAATGTTTTTCTTGCCATAACTTTGGTCACAAAGCAACTCAATGTGTTGCATATAAAACGATCATGACTAGGGAAGCTCAAAAACAAATAAGTATGACAGGAATTACAAAAAGAACCTATAACAACTTTTCGGTTCTTGAAAATGAAGTTGAATGCTCTATTTGCAATAACTTTGGTCATGAAGACTCTGAATGCAGGAGCAGGTTACAGCAGAAAAAGGAACAAGCCTCAAGCACCAAAACATGGAGAATAAAGGAACCACAAACAGAAAGATGTGGGATAACATTTTATGCAGAGGGACAGGAAAATCTATGGTACATTGACAGTGGATGTTCGAAGCATATGACAGGTGATAAAGAAAAACTTGAGTCTTATTCTGCTCTAGAAAAGGGAAAGAAAGTCTCTTTTGGAAATGATACTCCTGCAACTATAAAAGGAAAAGGCATTGCTCAGTTAAAAGAAAAGGTCAAGGCTGGAAATGTTTTGTATGTTGATGGATTGAAGCATAATCTTCTAAGTGTCAGCCAGATGTGTGATCAAAGAACCGAGGTTATATTTAGATCAAATGGATGTCTTGTTCGTGATCTTGATACAGGTAAAACAGTGATCAAAGGCAAAAGAACTCCAAATAATCTGTACATATTTGAAGAAGGACAACAACAATGCTATCTGAGCAAGGATGATGAGCACTGGTTATGGCATCGGAGGTTGGGGCATCTAAGCTTTTCACAAATAAGGAAAGCATGCAAATATCAGGCAGTTCGCGATCTTCCAGATATCAAAATTCCTGACAACACCATATGCAAATCATGTCAGTTTGGAAAACAAACCAGAACTAACTTTCCAGAGAAGGAAGGATCAACTAGCATGCCTCTTGAGCTAGTTCATACAGATACATGCGGTCCATTCAGAAAAAGAACACCTAGAGGAGAAGAATACTTGATATTATTCATTGACGATTTCTCCAGGTTTGTCTGGCTAGGACTTATGAAGCACAAAGATGAAGCATTTGAAAAATTCAAATCTTTCAAAACCTTGGTGGAAAATGAATCAGGTCACAAAATTAAGTGCCTCAGATCCGACAGAGGTGGGGAGTTTACCTCAAATGAATTTTTCGATTTCTGTGAAGAACATGGGATAAGAAGAGAATTCTCTACAGCTAGAACTCCTCAGCAAAATGGAGTTGTGGAAAGAATGAACAGAACAGTCCAACAAATGGCTCGTGCTATGCTTGATGAATCAGGAACTCCCGCAACTTTCTGGGGTGAAGCTGCACATGCTGCGGTTGTTATTCTCAACAAAACAAATGTCCGGGTGAACAGCACTCAAACTCCTCATGAGCTCTGGAGTGGTAAGACTCCTTCGGTAAAGCACTTCAAAATCTTTGGGAGCAAATGCTATATCAAGAATACTGATGAGCAGCTTGGCAAACTTGAACCTAGAGCAGATGAAGGCATTCTTCTTGGTTACTCTCCACATAGCAAAGCATACAAATGCTACAATAAAAGACTTGGCAGAATTGTTGACAACATTGATGTAGTGGTTGATGAGAAGGGATACATTCCTAGGCAAGTACATCATGAAAACATCGAAGAAGATGAAGGCTACCCTCAAAGACAGAATGATGAAGAGGAAGAACCTCAAGAAGAACCAGAGGAGCAGACAAGAATAGAAGAGAAAACCCCATCCAGATATGTTCAGAAGAATCATCCAGAATCTCAGATTGTGGGGCAGAAAGAAGCAGGTGTACAAACAAGAAGAACAGTTGCAGAAGCCTCAAGCTATTTGGCATTACTCTCCTCCACTGAACCACAAAATGTGAAAGAGGCATGCAAAGATGAATGTTGGGTGAAAGCAATGGATGAAGAACTTGAGCAAATTGAAAAGAACAACACTTGGGAGCTGGTTCCTAGACCAAAGGATAAGAATGTTATCGGAACAAAATGGGTCTTCAAAAACAAATTGAATGAAAATGGAGAAGTAATTAGAAACAAGGCCAGACTTGTTTGTAAAGGGTATGCGCAGCAAGAAGGAATAGACTTTGAAGAAACCTTTGCTCCTGTTGCAAGACTTGAGGCCATCCGAATGTTCCTTGCTCTCTCAAGTTTTCAAAACTTCAAAGTATTTCAAATGGACGTGAAATCAGCCTTTCTGAATGGAGATTTGGAAGAAGAAGTGTACATTGAACAGCCAGATGGGTTCATTCTTGGAAATGATCCAAATCTTGTATGCAGATTGAAAAAGGCTCTCTATGGTCTCAAACAAGCTCCAAGGGCTTGGTACTACCGTTTGGACAAATATCTTCATCAACAAGGTTTTTCAAAATGATCGGCAGATAACAATCTTTATATAAAAGTTGAAAATGACAAATTGCTAATACTTGTTGTGTATGTAGATGACATCATTTTTGGGAGCAATGAAGAAGCTATGAGTCAAAACTTTGCCTTGGTCATGCAGAAAGAATTTGAAATGTCCTTGCTAGGAGAACTGACATATTTCCTTGGATTGCAATTCCAACAAAAAGAAGGAGGAATCTTTTTATCTCAAACCAAGTATCTCAAACAGATTTTGAAGAAATATGGTATGGAAGATGCAAAACTAGTATGTACTCCCATGGTCACAGGATGTAGCCTCAGTGCAAATGATGAATCTGCACCAGTACATCAACCAACCTACAGATCTATGATTGGAAGTTTACTTTATTTGACAGGTACCCGACCGGACATCATGCATGCAGTTGGAATAGTTGGAAGATTTCAGGCAAATCCGAAGGAGACTCATCTTCAGGCAGTGAAGAGAATTGTCAAATATCTTCAAGGGACTCAAAATTATGGCTTATGGTATCCTAGAGATATAGATCTTACACTTCATGCTTATACAGATGCAGATTGGGCCGGAAGCGTGGATGACAGGAAAAGCACAAGTGGTGGTGCGTTCTTTATGGGTTCCAGACTGGTATCTTGGTTCAGCAAGAAACAGAGTTCAATTGCCTTGTCTACAGCTGAAGCGGAATATGTTGCTGCTGCATCTTGTTGCACCCAACTCCTTTGGATGATGCAGACTTTGCAGGATTTTCAAATCACTTGTAAACCACCAATCCCCATCTTATGTGATAACACAAGTGCAATCAGCATCTCAAAGAATCCTGTTATGCATTCAAAAACCAAGCACATACCAATCAAGTACCATTTTCTCCGGGAACAAGTACTTGAACAGAAGGTCAAGTTGGAGTATGTTCCTTCTAAGGAACAAGTTGCTGATATTCTCACCAAACCATTGCCCAGGGACACTTTTGAATACCTCAGGCAAAAGCTGGGGGTTGTTGATGCATCATCTTATTGTTGAACCTTTTCTGATTGATGGTACAGGTTCAGGGGGAGCATATAATGCATTGTTGGCATTATGGAGGATGGTCAGAAGGAGAACTTGGAAATAGCTGCAATATGTCTCTATCTCTTTCATGGTGGATTATGGTTCTTTGTTGCAGATCTGGTTCATTTTCAGGGGGAGCATGATCTTAGGGGGAGCATACCCCTTTACCCTTGATGTCAAAGGGGGAGAATGAAGCTGAAGGTTGTGAGGTTGCCATCAAGTCCAAAGGGGGAGATTGTTGGCATTATGTTTCTGGTATGGCTATATGTTACAGATGTTGTACTTGATGGCAACTTCCGTGGCAAGGCTCTTAATTTGTTGAAAATTAAGAAGTACGCAGGAAATCAGTTCAGAAGGTGCATACCCGCAGGTACACCATGTAGGGACCGCGTCCAGATACGCAGGCCAGCCGTTCAGGAGGTGCGTACCCCCAGTGCACACATTTCAAGGCAAAGAAATTCACATGTGGGGTTTTCTTATGTGTTACTCTTAGTATTTAGCCGACGGTATTAGGTTATTATGGTGTCGGCTCGTGGTATTGTTCCATGATTTTAGGAGGAGCTTGCCTATATAAAGCAAAGGAGATCACTTGGCTAAGTATCTTTTGCAATTGAATATCTTTAGATCTGAAATATTGGGTTATGGTCTTAAAAGCTTGATCTATATGAAAGGGAAGTTGAAGGCAAATTGGTGAAGGGTGATCTCTCGAGCGCATGATCAGATCTGAGCAACTGTGCCACTCTGGTGGACTGCCTATTCGGCCCTAATCAGAAGGACGCATGTGTTTAACAGAAGAGCTGTGTGGGTACGCAGTGCAGAAACAGGAGATCTGCGTGGGTACGCAGTGCAGAAACAGGAGATCTGCATGGGGACGCAGAGCAGAAACAAGAGACCTGCGTCTGTACACAGAGCAGAAGAAGGAGAATTGCGTGGGTACGCAGAGCGACTAAGGTTCAGGTGCGTACGCATAGTAAAAGTACGCTGCGCGATAGTATTTCTGGGTGCGTACCTGCAGTAACAGTACGCGGCGCGATAATGTCTCTGGGTGCGTCCCTGCAGTAATAGTATGCAGTGCGGTTGAAGGAACAGTGCGTGGGCACGCAGTGCGGCAGAAGGATCTCTACGGGTATAGGCAGGGAAGCAGAAGGTGAACTGCGTAGCGACGCAGGCCACAGAAGTGAAAACTGCGTATCTGTTCTGTTGAGTGAATTTTTCTGTTGATAAGGTGTTCTGGGTTAGTTCTGTCATTGCTGATCTGATAACTGTAGTGGACTGTAACTTTTATGTACTTGATGATCATTTGATGCTTTATGAAAAGAGGTAGGGGGTTGTAGCTCCCTTCCAGGAGAGATTGGAAAACAAGAGAGAGAGAGAGTTGTAGCTCTCTGCAGGTTGCAGCCTGCGTACTAGTAAAGGACTGCACCAGTACAAAACCATTGTAAAAGAAGTTTCTAATTTGAAAGAAGATAGAGACATATTGCAGCAGGTGGTTTTCACCCACATTGGGTTTCCACCTTCCATCTTGTGTTCTTTGGTGTGACTATCTGTTTTTCTTTGTTCATGCTCATTATTTTATGGTACTGACATGCAAAAATAATTCAAAGAACAAATAAGGAAGATTTATTAAAAAGAATTAGATAATACTGATTCACCCCCCCTCTCAGTATTATTTTCAACATACGTTTCTATGAATGATTGCACCTCATTGTTGATCTCCACCTAATTTCTAACCTGTCCAATTTCTCCTATAGAAGGGGACCCATGCAGTTGGATCACTGACTCAAGACTGTTGAACAATTGCCTATAGGAAGCCAACACCCTTTCTGCATCTTTGACCAATTTTTCTCTGGACTGCATTTTGATACGAAGTTGGACTCTGGTATTCTGCATAGCAATCCAATCTTTCCTGGGGACTACTACCGGGGCTTCGAGGTACTTTTTAGACCATTCATGTATTTTATCTAGGGCGGTCATGGCCTCTTTGAGCATGGCAACCCTTTCCTTTGAGTGAGTCTGAATAGCCACTATGGGAGCTATAGTGTGGTGCAGTTTTTCCATCTCCTCATAAACTACAGCCATAGTCTCTCCTAGGATCTTTATTTCTGATGCAACTACTATTTGGAAATCAGTTGACCCTGTATGTAGCAAGCGGAGTGTCGCGATTTCCTCCTCCAAGCTCCTCTTCCCTTGTTCTGCTACACTATCCCTTTGCTCGGATGCGTATAACCTATTTTGCAAATCTACAATTTGTCTACTCATCCGGGCTACGTTGTGTTCTGTGGTAGCTACGAATGCTGTACCGACAGAGGAAATCATTAGCGGGTTTGACATGATATTTGGCACGATATCTATTGCCGTAGTTACCGATAATGGGTCAGCTGGGTTTCTGCTGCAAGATCTCTTCCTCTCCTGTATAATCTTGAGGTTTACTTCATCAAATGTGATTTTAGTCAGATCTAGAACCTCTTCCTCTTGATCTTCTGTGATGCCTAGCTCTAGGAGGGGTAGGTGTCCACCAGTGAGGGGAGGAATGGGAGGTACGTCCAAAGGAGGAAGCTCACTCTATCCTGGGCTTGGATCAACCACCCTGCTTGTCTCTCCTTGTTCAATCACTACCATTTCCTTCTCCTTGTTTGCCCTAATCTCCTCTTCCTGTTGCCTCCTTTCCCTTTCTTCTAGTGCCTATTTCCTTTCTAGCTCTTCCTCCATGTTCTTTAGTTCCTGTTCTAACCTTTTTTGTTCATCTTGTTTATTCCTCGTAGCTTCTTCTACTTGTATCTGTTTTTCAGCCTCTTCTTCCCTCCTTTTCTCTTCCTCATCTTGTGCTCTCTTTTCCTCTTCCTGCCTCCTTTTCTCATCTTCCTACCTTTTCCTCTCTATCTCGACCTGGATTTGAGTGTCAGGTTCCTGTGATTGTTTTCTTTCCAATTCTCTTTGTCTCTTCAGTTCTCACTTCTTTCTTGCCAGTTTGGCATTTCTTTGTATGAGTGTAACTTCCTCTTCCTCGTTGTCGCTTAGAGGATCTTCCACTTCTTTTCCTTTTCGTTTCCCTGATGTTTCGACTCTCTTCGGTGTTCTTTCTCTGAGGCTTTCATCATCCTAGAAATCATCAAGGAGTTCATCTTCTATGGCTTGTTGCTCACTGGGGCTGATCTCCCTTGTGGAGTTATACCAGTTCCTAATTCCGTCCTCGAGGTCCTTCCTAGTGTGGGCGTAAGACCAACTGAATTTTTCCTTCTTACAGTGGGCAGCTATGATATTTTTGGGGTCGTACGTTCTATAATTCAAGGTCATGAAATGGCTCCCCTTGAGTTCTTCAGCTTCTGCTTCCACCTGCTTGAAGTTTTCTACTACGTACGCCCCAATAGTAAGAGGAAAAGGTGGCCAAGGTTTCTTCTTACCTTTGTGCAACACTTTTGAGAAACCTTGTGTCATCTGGTAGCAGACCTCTCATAGAAGAGTCCTATCTGTGACGAACTTGGGTAGAGCGTGCGGAGGTTTGTGAGTACCAAACACCCTGACTACTGTTCCCTCATCGATAGGGAACCAGTGAGCTACTTTAACCACGGTCCTCATGGCTCTTTTGGACATGCAAGGTGGATCTTCCCTGAACAACAATTGGTATAATGGGATGATAAATGTTTCAGATATTATATCCAACGTGGCTCTATAAGCCGTGTCCCAGAAGACCTTGTAGTGGCAGTGGACAGGTAGGGGTACTGATGAGTCCCAATTGCAGCTCCAGTGTTCAAAGTGGCACCTCGAACAGAGAGCGTCAAGGAGGTATGAAGACATATAAAATTCTGGGGGTTGTTCAAGAGTTAGGCTTTGCACAGTGGCTATGTTGGTCCTCAAAGAAGATGACAAGATGCTTGCCCAATTGAAAATAATCCCCTAAGTGGTGATGGCATACATGAGTGAGACCCATGTGCCATAAAACACATCGCAATCTGCCTTGCCATATAGTCGACACATCATTGTAGCGATTAACTGATATACCCTACGTAGTGCTTTGGTCTTGTATGCCTAATCTGTCTTGACCCAGAACTTCACAAGTTCTTGCCACCAATCCCTCAAGATGTCTTTCGTCAGGGTAGTGAATCCGGTGAGCCACTTGGTGTTAAAAATCTGCTGCGTTTCTGGCAATTTATAGTAGGATTTGATATTCATGGAAGCAATGGTAGCTATAGGTGCCCCATCATGACCCCTAATCATCCAGTCGTCTGTGCTTGTACACATCATGACCCATTCAATGATTTCAGTGCACGGGAATATTGGTGGATGAGCTGCCACTTTATGTAACCTTGACCTTTTGACATTGATATATACGTGAAAGTCCTCTTGTGTCTCCAGGATATCCCTCCTATCAAATTATTCATAGATATCATACCAAGAGAGCATGGTGGTCTTACTTATGTTGCACGCCGTATTTGCGAAGATAGGTGGCTGTTTGTTTGGATCTGTTTCCCATGTCTCGCTTCCTGATGCACCTTGAGCTGTTTTAGTAGTCGAGTGACCCATCTCATCTTCAAAAGAGGAAATGGATATGCACTCAAGCTCGACATCATCTGGCATGTCAAAAATGCAATCCCATGATGAGAGAGAGGGCATAACCATAAATTGAAAATACTAAAAGAAAACTTAGCCAGTGAGAGGGAGGTTGTGGGAATGAGCGAGTCACAAGGTATCTGATGCGATAGTGCAACTGAGGTCATAGGTCGAGCGCGACCGTGAGGTTGAGATGCAAAGGGGCAGATTATGGGTCGCACAGAGAATGGAGGAGTCGCGAGGTCGCAATGGTAGGAGGTCGTGGGGAAAGAGGAGTCGTGAGGTCACAACAGTAGGAGGTCACGGGAAAGGGGAGTCACAAGGTCACAAAGTCATTGAGTCATGGAGAAGGGGAGTCACGAGGTCACAAAGTCGCAGAGTCACAGAGGGAAGGATATCGCGGCTGCGGGGCATGCGACTAAGGTTCAGATTGTCCTAGAGGAGGCCTCTGAACGACTTAGGGAGACCTGGGTCACTTTCAGAAGGATAAAACCTCGGTTTCTTGATCTAATAAGGAGGATCAGGTGTAAGGAAAATTGAAAACTTGAGTGAAGGAGTAGGGGAAGGCTAGGGTGATTTATGGGGCACAACCAGGAAGGAGAGCTAAGTAAAGAGCTAAAACCTAGAGCAGGAGGTAAGCCGGAGGTCAGGGGATGCAGTTTATGTCATTTGGAAAAAAATAATCATTGTAGGAGGGAGTACCATTACTTACCAGAGTCAGATGCATGCGCGAAGTCAAGTCGGAGGGATTTATGCCTTCTGGTGCAACCAACAGAGCTTTGTCAAATGCGACCAGGGTGCCCTCCTATTTATAAAATCATCACATGTGTGGTGGTTGCGAGGGTTGCGAGGGGTTATATTGTGACCTTGCGACTCAAGGGTCGCTTGTGACTCAGGAGTCGCGAAGTCACGTTGGAAGATGCAGATAGGAAATGCGATATTGCGACCTTGCGACCTTGTGAGTCGTGAAGTCGCATGGTCGCATGGTCGCAAACGTTCCTGGCTGTAACTAAGGCGACTTTGTGACTTTGCGACTTGGAAGGTCACGGGGTCGTGGGGTAGCGAGGTCGTGTGGAATATAGGTGGTCGGAAGTGTGACCTTGCAACTTTGCGACTGGCAGGTCGCCAAGGTTGCAAGGGTTGTCTTGGTCGCTGGTATATGCTATAGTCGCATTGTGATTATGCGACCCGGTCTTATCTCATGGACTTGTGACTTGCCTTAACTTAGCCAAAATTTGGAATTCCCTCGGATTTACTCACATTGACAAAACTTTGGGCAGGGTCTAATGGGGCCGAAGCTTAGGTTTGATGTAGGGGGTCCAAAATTTTTATGTTTACAGGGATTTTTGGAGGTGTTGTCGCAACAGCTAAAACACTACCCTTAGTGAGTTTTACCTCGAGATCAGATACATCAAAGGGAAGGAGAATCAAGTTTCGGATGCTCTTAGCAGGAAGGTACAGGTAAATCATATAGTAGTTATGAGATATTATGGGATAGAGTTACAGGACAAGATCTTGCATGTAGTTAAGTGGGATGAAAAATACATGGAGATCATGCACAGGTTATAGTAGAGTACAAGCACAGGTATAGGTACACGTGATCAGAATGCAGAATATCGTCTTACGGAAAATGGTTTGGTGAGGTTTAGAGATAAGATCTATGTGCTGAATTGCAGTGAGCATAATAATCTTATCTTGAGGGAATTTCACGCCAATCCTTACTCAGGTCATCCAGGATATCAGAAGACGTTGACGGTAGTGAAGAAGTTCTACTATTTTCCGAATCTAAAGAGGGAAGTGGCAAATTTCATGGCTAAATTTTTATATTTTCAGTAGGTCAAGGCAGAATGTAAGCATTGAGGTGGTTTACTATAGCCTATAACAATTCTGGAATAGAAATGGGAGGTCATTTCCATGGATTTCATCACAGGTCTTCTGAGGACAATAAAGCATCATGACTCTATTATGGTCGTGGTTGAAAAATTGAGCAAGGTAGTTCATATCATTCCAGTGAAGACTACATATTCAACCAGTGAGGTAACACATGTGTTCATCAGAGAGATAGTGAGACTACATGGTGTTCCAAAGAATATTGTGTCAGGGATGCAAAGTTCACTTCCAATTTTTGGAAGGAGCTATTTGCAGGCTTGGGCACAGAGTTGGCCTTTAGCACAACTTATCATCCGTAGACAGATGGATAGACAGAGATGGTCAATAGGATCTTAGAGGATATGTTGAGGATGTACGTGATGCACAAGCAGAAGAAATGGAGGAGTATATTCCATTGGTTGAGTTCACATACAACAATGGTTATCAAGAGTAGTTGAGGATGAGTCCTTTCGAGGCATTGTATGAACAGAGTTGTAACACTCCCATCAGTTGGAGTGATCTAGTGAACAAGGTACTTATTGGACCAGACATGGAGTAGGAAATGCAAGTTATAAAGAAGAATCTAAAGGCAACACAGGATAAACAGAAGATTTATGTGGATCAGCACAGGGTATTCAAGGAGTTTCAGGGTGGGGAGAATGTGTATTTGCACATCAAGCCCAAGAAAATCTCTTTGAGGATTGGGTCATGTTCCAAGTTGGCACCGCGGTATTACAGGCCTTTCGACATCCTTGAGAGGATTGCACTAGTGGCATATCAACTTGCACTACCTCCAACAGTGAAAGTACATGATGTTTTCCATACTTCATTGCTTAAGAAGTATATAAAGGAAGTTCATCATGTTATTGATTGGTATTTATTGTAGGTGGAGAAAGAAGGAGAGTTCCAACCAAAGCCTCAATGCATATTGTAGTGGAAACATCTCATGCTCAACAACAAAGCCATAAATAAATTTAAAGTGTAGTGGAAGCACTTTGAGCCTGAAGAAGCTAAATGGGAGATGGTGGATTAGATGCAGGCCTTGTATCCTTCATTGTTTGTTGGTTGAGGCAAAACAATTTTGGTTTGATGTTGGTATATGTTTGGAATATGTTTTGTTGATGTTTTGGTATATGTATGTATATGTATATGGATGTAAATACCACCATGAGCTGAGTTATAAAGCTCCAATAAGTGGTATGGCTGTCATATTATTATGGTTGTTATATTGTCATTTTGTCATGATGTTTTGATTTTGAGTAGGTCTTTCATTGTAAATACTCCAATGAGCTAAGTTATAAAGCTCCATGGGTAGTATGCTTGATTTTCAGTGGTTTTTTTGAGGTCATGGTGTGTTTTAACACTAAGGACGGTGTTCCCCAGGGGGGGGGGTTCTATAACATCCCTCGTGAAAATTTCTTGTAATAAAAGTTAATAAAGGCAAAATAATACCACGGTTAAGGGACACTTATTCCAAGTTGAATGTTGGGCAAATATATCCTAGTGGGTATCACTGGATGTGTGTTTTGGCTAACGAAAATTGGGAAAGTCTAAGGCAAAGGTATTAAAAGGCAAAAAGAAATTTTTGACTCATTTATTTATGAAAATAAAGGAAATTAGGTGAAAGGTCACAGATTGCATGTGAGGAGGAAATTGAAGGAAAAGAATGGAAAATGGAGAAAATAGAGGCCTCATTAATAAAAAGGCTTATGAGGATCAGTTGGTAACCTTTTGTCAGTTCAAGTTTGGAGCTCTCTCATTATTCTCTCTCTCTCTCACTCTTAGTAACATATAGTTTCCTTGGAGCACTCTAGCTTTGGATCAAGGAAGGAAAAGAAAGCAAAGGGAAAGGAAGAAAAGCAAGGATCAAGGAAGAAGAGAAAGATCAAGCAGCTTCTGCAGGAATACTTGTAGGTAACCTTTTGCATGTGTGATTTCCTAGCTAGTTTGGACATGCATGGATTTTCATGTACATGTATTATTTTCTTGTTGTTGGTGGCATGGTTTTGTCAGGTTAAGACAATGGTTTTTAGCTTAGCCTTGCCTTTTTCCAGATGCCATGGTATGTTGGGATGTTTATCTGGGTTTTGAGCTTGGGTTTGCCAGATGGATTTCAGAATTCGGGCGGAGGTGGTCTCAAGGTTCATTCCTAAAGGCCTAGGAATCCCTTGGCTGGTTTTGGAAGGATACACGGTAAGTCCTAAGGGATAAGTCTCGATTTAGGGCCTAGTGATCCGATTTTGGATTGTGGTAAATCCTGAGAGACTAGTCTCGGTTTAGGGCCTAGTGATCTGGGATTGGATTGCAGTAAAGCCTAAGAGACAAGAAGACGGAAAATTCCTCAAGGATAGTGGTGGATTATGGATAGATTTCCAAGTTCGGTTCGATTGTTATCAGAGCACTGGTTTTGGTGTGATCATGGTTTGGTGAGGGTGGAGGTGGTTTAACCTCTGGATTCCCTTGGTTGTTCTTGGATTGGTTTTTCTATGATATCCCACATTCATGCTTGGAATATGGCATGGGGGTGGCTGGCTGAAAGAGATATTTGGTTCAGCCATGTCTATGGTCGGGTGGTACGTAGAAGTTCCCAACCTGGTCGGATTTTTTTATGAATAATAAAATCTAAGTTATCTTACTTTTGTACTTGATTTCATGTGTATTTAATGGTTGTCATATCTCTGATATTTATATGGTTTAATGTGGGTTATAAAGCATGGTTATGTGATTGGTTCATGTCATGGTTATTTCATGTATTTACTTGTAATTGTTAAATGGATGGATGCAAGACCTAATTGATGATATAATATTTCAATGGAGAAGGAGGTGATCCTTCTGGTTATGTTTGATAAGTTCTTTCATTCATTTATGCTCTGTCTTTTATCATAGACTTGTAGGTTGCATTGATGCCAAGTGTTTGACAGAATGTCAGTCCCGGTTGGGGATGCTCAGGCCTAATCCTAAGGTTGATTTTTATTATTGAGTATTTTTATCATGTCTTTGAATGATTCTAAAGGTTGTAATAAGTTATGGGCAGAGGCTGGGATTCTAGCCTAGAAAAGTGGCTTAAATATTCGGGTCGTTAGCACAAGTCTGCTGAGAAAAGTCCACAATCACTAGCACAGAGGCCTATTAGAGCATCTTTGAGTTCTTGGTCGTTGTCTTGTCTATAGCATGAGAGAGACTCTGGGTCAAAAGGCTTAAATCATCAATGGGACTTAGGGACATGCTGTCTGAGTGGCTAACATGTCTTCTGGGGGTGTAATTACTGATGTGGATGGGTTTGTTTGATGAGTTCCATCGATTTCATTTCCTTAAAGCCACAAAGGATATTTAATCCTTTATAGTAACCTCTATCATCATATGTTTTCCCGGCTAGTTGGCTTCTTGGGTTGACTTAGGAGGAGGGGCTGTTACACATTGAACTTCATCTGAATCCTACATTACCTTTCGAGTACCACACAGATCTCCCGAACTCCATTAAATTTCGTATTTCTCAACCAATTCCCAAGAATCAAAATTTAAAAGGCAATACAAGAAGAAAACAAAAGAAGACCATGAAAATCAATAAAGATGTGACACCGCAACATAGAGTCGTGATCATCCACTAGACATAACAAAACTACAAATCAAGTGCAAGCAAATCACAAAATACCAAAAGTACAAGACTAACAAAAGACACCATAACTCAATCCCCATGCTTCCCATTGCTTCCAAGAAAAGATCAACCTAAGCCTTCTTCAAGATTTCATGGTAGTCTCCTTGCCATGCAATCTCCTACATCATACTACCAATATCACATAATTTTTAGTGCATAAATAAATATAACAACACACCAACTACCTTACCTTGATGTTCCAAGCACTTTGATTGCCACTGAACACATCCACTCCATCTCACAAGGTATTCCAACTCCCTTGACAGATCCACCTGTAGCTAGAGACTAGCTAATATACCTGTCAATTACATGTTCATGAATATAGCATATATCCTCATAATGTCAGACAAATTCAAGGTTAAGAAGGCTTTCGATATGCAAAGCACTTATTCGTCTGGAATTAGGGTTTTCCAAACATAGCCAAGGAATTATTGCCCAATTTCTTTCCTTTATCTTTTTACCTTGCTACAATCGACGCTTACTATGTATTGTCACATCACCCAACTGTTATTTATATAAACAAATCAACTATTACATTGTCACGCTAATACCAAGCATGTTCCATGCAAGTACTCACACATGTCAACCACATGTTCCAAATATCAAGAAAATCATATCTATTAATTTGAAATCAACGTTTGGCAAGACTACCAATTGTTTCATAATCCATAATCAACTCATAGTCATTAGACATAATGCTACAACTATCACCTACTTACACTCAAGTACATATCAACTATATCAGCACATATATGTTATTACAATCACCTTAAAACAAGATCATTTCTTCATGCAACATAGACTCATATCATGCAATTAATCAAACATTCAAACAACTCACAAACATGCCATGTTAGATAAATCAACTAGATAACATAATAGACACCAAACACTCAAACACCAAATAGACGACATAATCAAACAGTCAAGCACAAAGTAGATGACATAAGCAAACTCATACCTTAATGTGTCTCAAAGGAGGTTATCTTGTCTTCACAATCAATCTAGATTAGCACAACATAATATCACACCATATTAACTCATACCTAAATTTCATAACCCTAACCATTTTCATAGACCAATCCAACTTAGTATGATACATACAACATAAAAATATTAAATGCAGTAACCCTAATCATCAAGCTAACTATCATATAACAACAAGAAGTTAACTTATAACATACTCATCAACAACATCTAACATAATCATCGAGTTATCTAACATAAAACAACAATAGCAATGCATATTGTTGTCCTTTGAGATAACCTAAGGTCAATTAGTTATGCCAAAGCATCTCTAGTGTTTTGTTGTTTTAAATGATTGGATGACTGGTGAACTGTTTATAAATAGGTGCTTTAAAATTAGATAGATTATGAATCAAATAAAATTTCTTCTTTACATGCACATGGTTATTTTGATTTAATGGGATGGATAAGTAGAATATGAAGGAGTATAATTGATTTAATATTCAAACTGAGTATTTAACCATTTATAAGCATAAATTAAGAAAACAGTGTTTTCATAATCAACAAAATATAAACAGATTATCACAAAGATCTAGTGCAATTTATTCTCAAAGAGGAATTTACAATAACAGATAGTTCTATAAATTTATCTTATTTAAATTACAACTTCATAGAGGATCTAAAATGAAACTGAAATTCAATTAAATTTTAAATCGGATAACTACAAAAGACATGATTTATATGAAGAAGGCATAATGAATAAACAAGATGAAATACAACTTACTGAGAGAGAGACCATATGAGGCAAATCCAAAATCTTTTATTATCTAAAAAATGCTCTAGCTCAGTACAAATCTGCTTGATAACTTGTTCATGGATTCAACCTTGAATACTTCGACAACACGAAGTATTTATACAAAATCTACAAAAATATTACAATTAATGCCTGAGTGACACAACATTCTATTATTAACTTAGAACTAATAGAAAAGAAATATTGCGATCAAAAGGAATGCATCTGTTGAAGTGATCTGAACATCTGGCCCTGCTTTGGAGGAGAAAAGTTGTTGAGTGGCCACTATTCGGGTCCTATGCTAGTTAAGTTGACCTGTCTTTTTAATCCTGGAATTCACACAACCTTTCCCACCACTCTTCTTCTAGAATAGTAATCTTTGTCACATTGCGATAGATCTCATCTACCTCACTATATCGAGCAAAAGTGGGTTTTACTGCAAAAATGTGTTTTATCTCGTGTTGGATAAAACTTATGTTGCTCATAGCTTCATAAACATCTCTCCCTGTCATAGAACCTTTTATGTTGGAAGACTTAGTTGTATCCTTGGAAATGTCCTGAAGCTTCTTCATTGAGTCTTCCTTGGTCATTAATTTTTCATTGATCACAAATAAGGAAGGCAAACCTTTCTTGTTTAATGCATCTATTCTAGTGGAAAACATGTTAACTGCTACCTCCGGAGTGTGACACTTCTCTATCAATTGTACAACCAAGTTCTTCTTTGTTATAACTTTGTCTACCTCTAGAATGGTTTTTGTTCTGTCATCTACTACTAGATCATCTAGCTCATATCTGTTTTTGGAAATGAGGAACTTTGTTGGGAACGGGATCCCCCAAAGGGTAGTTTTGGGGCTAAAAGCCCATGTTTGAGTCAAATTTGGTAATAAAATTGCAAAGACTCCGCATTTTTTAGTTGCAGAGCGCGTAGGTGTCATAAGTCATAAAGGGTTGTCTGCCCTTAGTTTTGTAAAGTAAAGTTGGCTGTAAGAGGTCTACCCATGTTCCACAGACCATGGGATTGTATAAAAAGAGCCAAGCTCTAAGTAGTTTTAGAGACACACAATATACGAGAGCCATAGCTTTGAAATAATAAGTCTAAGTTCAAGTCATAGCGTAGGTAGAAGCTCTGCAGCTGAGTGTGCAGAGGCCTAGGGTAGAAATCCACAGTTTAGTGCGTAGACCCCTGAAGTTGTGTGCATAGGGTGAATAGAGTCTGTAATCACTTCGAAGGTATCAATAAAGAGAAGTATTATGCAATTTCTGTGTCTTTGTTCCAATTAATGCATCTTATCATTTTAAGTATGAATTTCCTTTATAATGCTTATGTGATGCGCGAATGTGTATGATTATGTTGGATAACTAAACACATATAAGAATATATGTTTACACGGTGCTAACTATGAGTATCTAATGAGATAAGTAAGACACTTAGACTAGTTAAGGAATCTGCACAGACACTGCCTTAGCAGCGCGAAAGTGTCTAGATCGAGGGTTAGGGCTACGCGAAGGACAGCCATACCCTTTCGCAGAGATATTGAAGGACGGAATAGAAGGCTTGTCTGCTAAGCCCTAGATTGAAGTGACCTACGCAAAGACAAGAATAAAGGGAATAAAACGACATCATGACCATATCAGGGTGCGAAAACTTGGTTCCAGCATCCCCCATACTACTTCCGGTGAGACTTCGGTTCACTCTCCACGGGTTGATGGCAAAAGGGCTAGTAGTGTAGGGATTTGTTTAGCTAATTAATGTAGAACCTGGGTCAGACCCCCCCAAGCCAAAAAATGGTTCCGTTACCGGGACCGAAATCTGCATAAGAGATGTGTGATATTGTATCACTGGAATCTGACTAAGAAAGAGATTGGAGACTGGTTGGATAGGAAGATCCACGAATTCGTGGCGCAGGAGAACAGAAACCCGTGACTGACAAAGGAACAGTGGTTGGATAGGTACCTGTATACAGAGATCCACAAAATATTTTTCTGCTCCTTTCCAGTTGAGCTATACGAGTGGATCACGAAGCTAGCAGATATCCAAGGAAGGTGGAAACTTGACGGTCCTATTGTGTGGACCCTAGAGCTAGTGCAAAGGTTGGAAGCATCGGAGGATAAGATCGCCCATGATGCCGATCATTGGCTCAATCAAGTCATAAGAGGATTTGTAACTGAATTTGTGGTTGACACGTTGGTCAACTATAGCGAGGCGGAGCAACGCTTTTTCAAAGGACCGCGAGGTAATTACATGAAATCTTTGAATACCTGGATTAAAATGTCATTGTGTGAAAAATGGGTTATGCAGCTACCTTGATGTTTGGGGCTACGCGAAGAGGAAAAACTTACAGAAACGAAGGAAACAAGGGTCCTGAATATATTCTATTGATTTCACCTTCGTGAGGTGATGAAGAGGGAATAGCGCAGGTTTCTCCGTGAAGTGCTATTCAGTTAATAAGGCAAGGATTCTCGCGAATACCACCTCCACCCACACCACCTCCAACTTCACCACCATCACCTGCAACTTCACCCGTACCACCTCCGCCTCCACCAAAGTTCAATATGGCAAATTCAGTGAAGCTGCCTTTGTTCAAAGTCTTGGGGAATGAGGACCCGGATAAATTCTAGTTCATTTTAAATGTTGTATGGGAAGCTCAAGGTATTACAGATGATAACATGAAGAAGGTGACATTGGTTAGTTCTTTGCAGCATCATGCGCTAACCTGGTATATCAAGTATGATAATGATAACCCGAATGTTGGAGTGGCAGACATCCAGACAACACTAAATAGAGAATTCAGTATGTATAAATCCGAAGCCCAGTCTATTGTGGGGTTCAAATAAATCATGATGCAACCAGGCGAGACACCTTAGGAACTCGATCAAAGGTTGAAGTGTGCAATCCGCGAAGCTAACATGAACCTAGCTGACAAACAACATCACGAGTGGTTTGTGGCTTCGCTCCTACCACATTTAAGGGTTACACTGTTGCAGCAGAAGAGAACAACTTAGGCAGAGGCCTTGGAGATCACAATGAGGTTGCATGAAACACCGATGCAAGATCCAAATCTGGGGGTTCAGCAGATCCATGCACAATTGAAAAATCTTTGCCTTGAGATGCAAAGCTTGAAGCAGGACAAAACAATTTGACTAGAGGTGTGCGAAGAGGTATGGTGTCTGAAATGCAAGAGTCAGGGGCATGACAAAGACCATTGTTTGGTCTTTGTGAACTACCTTACAGGAGGATGACTAATTCCTTTGAGGCTAGAAGCTCAAGTAGGACCATGCGCGGGGCCTGCATTGCGGTGCGCTATCTGTCAGGTAGAAAGAAAACATGCCACATATAACTGTCATCTATTGCAGAAGTTTGTACAAACACTGCAACAATATTTTTGCAAATTTTGTAGGTCGATAGGGAATGATGAGCATAATTGCAAGAGTTATGAATTAATGATGGATAGAATTCCTGCCTATAGCGTTCAAGCCGAAAAGCGACACCCTGACTAGAGTGCAAGGATGGCGTGGACAAGATTATCAGGGACGTGGACGAGGCCGAGGCCGAGGAGGACCTGATGGAGGTTGGGGATAGTTGATCTTCTACAATTGTGGAGGACTCGGACATTATGCCCACAATTGTACTAACCCGACACGTCTGTCATGCAAGTATTGCACGATGTTTGATCATGAAACGGAAGATTGTCCTACGCTGATAGAAAGGATACGCGACAAAGGGGCACTACCACCTCCGTCGACTCAGAACCTGTAGATGATGAGGTCTGAGCTGCATGAAGAGGACCCAAATGTTAATATAGTACTTCGAAGTGGAGTCGCAATAGGAGATGGCAAGGGGAAACAGCCTGAAGATAGTACATGGGTGCACAAAGCTCCGGTGAAGGAGGCTAAGTTCGATTTGGAGCATGCACATGAAACATTCATGGAGGCAAAGAAGAGCTTCATTGAGGCCTCCACTTGAGGAAGCAAGCATAATCCTGATCAAGAGATGGACCCTTCTATGCTTACAAATTTACTGGAGACCTGCATGAAGTTACTGCGTGATAGCAAGGCTGTGAAGGGGCTGCAGGAGCTCATAAATAGATGCGCCAGAAACACTCCAGCTGAGCCGCACGTAGTGTAAATTCTTGGTAAGCATAAAATGAGGATGGGATGGGAGATGAGACTGACCGTGCAGATAGGAGAGTATGAAATGGATTAGTTTATCTTGGACCTAGGGTCAGACGCAAACGTCCTACCAAAACAGACTTTGGAATGGATGGGAAGACCCACGCTACAATGGTCTTTGATTCAGCTACGGATGGCGAATCAGCAGAAGATCATCCCAAGGGGCAGCTGTAGGGGGTGACTATAGATATTGAAGGTGCGAGCGCGTTGTCCGACTTTGAAGTGATAAAGATAGTGGATGATAGCAACCCCTATCCTGCGCTCCTGGGAATTGATTGGGCTATTGATATGAACGGGGTAATCAATCTAAAGAAGTGAAAGATGATATTTGAGAAGAAATTGCTATGTGTAATAGTACACCTAGATCCTGCTAAAGGATTGCAATATACTGAACCAGTCCGCGATTATGAGAGTGATGAAGATTTGAACTGTATCTATAAGATGACATCACAAGACCAAGATTGGGTGAATCCAACAGCGGATGGACAAATTACTTGGGATCGCAAGAGTTCATGCACCTCAGACTCTGATGAAGAACTAGAGCGTTGGCATAATCAGTTACACGAACTAACCACGTTGAGCTATAACATGATGACCCAGTCACTACACTGTGTGTCATCAGAGGAAAGAAATCTGCCTACTTACAATGGCCTGAATGATGTAGATATTTTTTTTGGATGCATTTGAAAAGGAGGTACCAGAAAATCAACACTTCCAGGAATTGGACTGGGCACTGCGTGCTACGCCTGCAAGGTGGTGGGGTGTGTATAAGGGAAGCTTTGATGATTGGTACAAATGTAGGAGAATGATGAGAACTCACTTGGGAAGCCGAATATGCGAATGACAGACAAGTATGATGGGCAGGATGATCCACGCGCACACTTGGCCAAATGGGCTCAGGCTTATGGAGAGAAGCCCCAACCTGAATGGGTGCACTTGTTCTATCATACCCTGGATATTGTTCTGATGAACTGGTAAGTAGAAACAGAGCTCCTCCATGGGATAGGTGAATGGGATATTCTGCGTGAAGGATTCATGATGACATTTAGTTTTGAAGACGGGTTTGACAATATTGATGAAGCGCTACAAGAGGTGAAAGCAACAATTTTTAGGATACCAAAGGATCCTTTAGACCTAATTCAACCTGAATGGGCAACTGAGCTGAGTCAAGCGCTAGAATGTTATAACGTAATTGCTGAAGAAGAGGACAAGGATCCGTGAAATATTAACATCCATGAAACAGAAGGTCACCACGAGGTTGAAAGACCGCAGGTTGAGAATCCAGATATAACTGCGTCGTTGAAAATGAAACAAGTAAACATCGGTACTGAGGCAGAACCCAAATTCACGAAGATTGGAGACTACTGGGATGATTTGACGGTGGATAAGGTCATTGAATTGCTCCACGAATATCAAGATTTATTCCCTACCAAGTTTACAGATCTAAAAGGGATAATTGGGGACCTAGGTGTTATGAAGATCACGTTGAAGCCCGATGCAAAGCTAGTTAAGAAAAGGCCTTACCATCTCAATCCAAAGTATAAGGAAAAGGTCTGCTTAGAGCTAGACAAGATGCTTGCGGTAGGCATTATTGAGCATGTGGAAGAATCTGACTGGGTAAGCCCAATGGTGGTACAGGAGAAAAATCAGAAGGATGAAATAAGGATATGCGAGGATCTCAGAAAGCTTAATGACACTTGTGTACATGATCCTTTCCTGACTCCATTCACTGATGAAGTGTTGGACAGTGTAGGTGGCCAAGAGGCATATTCCTTCACTAATGGGTTCTCAAGGTACCACCAGATCAAAATCGCACCAGAATATAGGAGCAAAATGACCTTCGCAATTGAGTGTGGTTGTTTTCAGTACACTGCAATGCCATTTGGATTGAAAAATGCACCTGTGATCTTCTCGTGTGCAGTCGTTGCTGTGTTCAAGGAATTTATTCATAAGTTCCTAGAGGTATACTTTGATGACTAGACTGTGTTTGGGCTAGTAAAACGCCATGTATCAAGCTTGTGCCTGATGCTGGATACTTGTCAAAGATACCAGAACACGATCATCCTAAAGATGTGTCTGTTTTTTGTTCCTTTTGGGACCCTGTTGGGTCAAGTGGTTTGTAGACAGGGACTGATGGTAGACCCCACAAAGATCGTGGTGATACTGAACTTGGAGGCACCAAGGAGTCTAAAGAAGTTGCACACTACCTTAGGACATACAAGGTGTTACAAAAAGTTTATCAAAGGCTATGCCCAGATCACCGCGCCTATGGAAAAATTGTTGAAGAAGGATGTCACATTCTATTGGAATGAGGACTGTAAGAAGACCCTGGATGTATTGAAAGAAAAGATGGTCACCGCGCCGATCCTAGTCTTCTCGGATTGGAAGAAGGAGTTTCATGTCCATGTCAATGCGTCATGTATAGTGCTGGGAGCAGTATTGACATAGGCTGGGGGAGAATACTTGGACCATCCTATTGCGTTTGCAAGCAGAAGATTATCCAAGGCAGAGAAGAACTACTCCACCATTGAGCGCGAAGGGTTAGCCATGGTGTATGCACTCCAGAAGTTTAGAAATTACTTGTTGGGAGGCCATTTTAAGATGTACATAGATCATTCCACGCTGAAGTACTTGGTCAATAAGCCTGTGTTGGGGGGGATAATTTGTAGGTGGCTCTTATTGTTCCAGGAATATGATTTTGAAGTTATTGTGAAGCCTGGAGGACTGAATATGGGACCAGACCATCTGTCGTGCATAGAAATAGGGGAAGAGCCCACTAATTTGGAGGAGGGATTTCCTGACGTGCAGCTATTTGAAATGCACATCACGGATGGTCATTTTGAGGATATAACACACTTCCTAATGACAGAAACTACCCCGGAAGGATACACTATCCAACAGAAGAAGGAACTAATGGTGTGCGCAGCAGATTTCTCTGTCATTGCTGGAAATCTATACAAAATGGGGTCTGATGAGATATTGCGAAGATATGTACCTGAGTTTGAAAGAAGAAGCATCCTCGCAGATGCTCATGGGGGCACCATGGGAAGAAACTATGCAGGAAGAACAACTGCGCAAAAGATTCTACGTGCAGGGTTGTGGTGGCCAACCCTCCATCAAGACTCTAAAGTGTACTGAAAGGTGGGTGATGTATGTCAAAGGACTGGCAAACCATCGCGGAGGGATGAGATGCCTTTGAATCCACAAATGACATTGCAACCCTTGAGAAATGGGCGATAGATTTTGTGGGACCCATTCAGCCACAAGGAAATACGAGAGCAAGGTACATTATCATTGCGACAAAATATTTGACTCGTTGTGCGGAGGCACAGCCTGTGAAGGATTGCACAGGCATGATTGCCATGAAGTTCCTCTTTGAGCATGTACTAACGCAATTTGGTTTTCCAAAGATCTTGATGAGTGATCGCAGTATGCACTTTCTGAATGAGACGATCAGTGTGCTAATGGAGGAATTTCAAGTATATCACGAAAAGAGCATGCCTTATCACCCGCAGGCTAATGGGATGGTGGAAGCGTTCAATAAAGTGCTCGAAAATGTGTTGACCAAGATTTTCAATGCTCAACGAAGTGATGGGGACCTACGCATACCTGCAGTACTATGGGCTTATCGAATGACATGCAAGAAGTTGAATGGACAAACCCCCTTTATGCTTGTCTATGGTGTTGAAACAGTAATGCCTATGGAATATATTGTGCCTAGTCTACGCATAGTAGCACTCATAAGTATGATGGATCATGGAGCCTTGGGGGAAAGGCTCGCACAGCTAGATGAACTTGAGGAAGAGATATTTCTAGCTGGATTTCACCAACAGGTCCAAAAGAAGCGTGAAAAGGCATGGCATGATCAACATATTAAGCTGCACACCTTTAAGGTAAACGACCTGGTTTTTTTATATGATAGTAAGTTTGATAAATTTCCAGGGAAGTTCAGGATGCACTGGTTAGGGCCCTATGTCATTAAGGAGATTACCGACTGAGGAGCGATATAGCTGGTCAAATTGAATGGAGATCCCTTCCCAAAAAAGGTGAATGGAAATTGCTTGAAGCCATACACCAGTAGTCCAGCCATGTGACTAGATGATGGTAGCACAATATTAGCGCTCTAGGAAGCTGAAAGGAGGCGCGGGACTATAAAATACACTGCTCGAGTTGGGGAGCTGCGCGATTGGATAATTGTGTGAAGCAAGGGAGTGTCACAGGGTTCGTGACGGCACAAAGGGAGTTGTGCTACCCTGGGAGAAATTGTGTATGTCGGCCATAAAGTGACCATTAAAGTCATTGTTCATGATTTGACGGTTGAAATGCAGCCAAATGGAGTGGGCAAACGAAATTTAAGACGAAATTTATGGCTCAGATCCTTAAAAATATTACGCCAATCTAGCATTAATGAACTGAATTTGGGGGGAACGGTCAGATTTGAATTCAAAATGCCCTATAAATTACAAGTGGCTGCCTAGAGAAAAACACTTGGCATTTTGAGAATTGAGTTGTTGAGCTATCAGACACCCATGGACCAAGAATTCTTCGAGGCTTTCAATGAGACTCCCACATTTGCAAACTTTCCAGAGACGTTGCGAGCACTGTTAGAAAGCACTATGTCAACACCCACATAAATTATAAATATTGAACAAGTAGTAGAGGAGTCGGCACGGGAAATGGGAAGAGAGGCAGAAGTAGCTACTCTGGAAGTGGCCAAAGTATTGGTAGAAGTCCCTAAATTGCCGAGGATGCCAAGACCAAAGCTGACCCCAACCAAGGAAACCGTGAAGGACAAGAAGGGTAAGCAACTTTCGATACCGGTGCGTGCATCACCAAGGAGAAACCCCCCAAAACCCACTGTACAGGAGAAAGGCAAGGCCATAAACTTAGAACCAGAGGAGGAACACATTGAAGACATCCCGATAAACGACAAGGATGTGGGAGTTGAAGTCGAGGAGGTTGAAGCCCAAGGTGTGGACCCTATTACTTGGTTGCCAAAGTATGTCCCTCTGCGCAAGCCTAAGTCCAAGGTGCTGAAGGACATTGATGAGAGTAAGACTCCCTTGCAAACCCCTCTGCTTCCAGATGAAATTGTTTTCGACGGTCCGTGCTTGGTACAAGTGCCACTGCTGAAACTTGAAGACTGGGACTTGGCAGACCATGAGAAGTTCCCACACCTAGCGACCGAACAGTTGTTGCACCGCATCATTGATACGAGTTCGAGAATGACCGCATTGGAGCTGCGAAGGTGGCTCAAGGGAGTAGAAAAGGTAGGGTTGCTCAACCTGCTCTGGGTGTCACACTACAACTACACCCCGGTGACATTTTTGGTAATCAAGAAGTTGTTGTGCTTGGTGCTTGATGGGTGTCTGTGGTTGGAGGAGCTGATACCCATCACATATAGGTTTATTCATTGGATAATGTGACTGCCATATACAAGAGAGAATCCGACCATGATCTATGGCAGAAAAGGTGGAAAGCAAGCTCTCGCAGAATCAATGAAAGAAAAATTTAAACTGGTGAAGAAGCCATGCGGGTACACTATATCTAGCATCTACGATACCGCTATGAAGGTAACCACACAGATCCTCACAGGGAAGGTGATGAGGAAGTTTCATACCGATGAGGTGTCGGCCCCTGTCGTCGCACTAGCAGCATAGTGCGCTAAAGGATTCCAGTTCAATTGGTTAGATTACCTTCGCGGAGAGTTCCTGGCGAACTGTCGTGAAGCACAAGAGCTCAGCAAGATGTTCCACTATGCGTGGCTCTTGTTGTAAATTGTGCTAGTAGCATGGGAGTTGCCAGAGGACAGCCAATTCCCTTTGGTCGTGCCAAGCCTCCCTGAAGCAGCAAAGTACGCTTCGCTGTGGGAAACCAAGGACATGTAGTGAGTCCGGGACAGCAAGATCTTTTGGATCTTGATGGAAATGAACATTTGGATGGCCATCAATCACAAAACACGATTTTCTCCTATGGTGTACACCAACCTGTAGGGCTACGTCGAATTCAAAGCCGACTTCCATCGAGTATCCATCAGGGTGAGGAAGGACCCAGCGCAGAAATGGTACGACTTGCCGTATTTGGCAATGCATGATGCCAATGATGCAGTGCTTGATCAATGGCTGGCGGAGTGGCGCTCTACAATAGACTTGGCAATGGGCAGGAGCAAGTCCACTGTGCAGAAGAAAAAGGAGGAGGTCACTCTTAAGATAACACAGCTGGCCGAGAAGAGGAAAAAGGAGGCCGTTGATAAGGCCCAGGCGGAGCACGAGGCCGCGCAGCAGAGAGGAAAGTAGTCAGGTGGAACAGAGCAGGGCTCTGACAAAGGCGCGAGGTCACCTTCGCCTGAGACAGAGGAAGACACGGAATAACACGATGTGGACCCTCAGGAGACGTCTGCTCGCATCAAGTGCCCAAGGGAGCTGGAGAAGGGAGGGCCCAAGAAGAAGTCAAAGGCGACCAAGACCTCACTGGACCCCATCACATTAAAAGAGGGTGACTTACATGATATTATTGACATAGTGAGGGAGGTCACCGTGGAGGCCCTACAACAATTTGAGTGTCAACAGCAGATCATCTTGGGGGCTATCCAGACAAGGTTGCAGGAGCTGTAGAGCCATGCATCACTAGCTAGTACGGTGTCTACCAGCTTGGCTATCAGCACTTCAGAGGCTGCTGATATGCTGCACATGAAGGCTTCTGGTGCGATAGTGCTATCGGATGGAGCACTGACCACAGAGAATGAGGCTGACAGGCCCACTGTTAGTGCCCTAAAGGGAGTTGGGTTGAACCTGGCAGCGCTCCCACGAGAAGCACTCCACCTCTTGCAGGATGGAGTAATTTCATAGTTAAGGGCCCGAGAGCACTGCGCCCTCCAGGTGATCAGTGAACAACGAATCAATAATGAGCAAATGGCCCTACAGAGAAATTATGCCATCGTCATTGAGACCGAGGCAACCAATCAGAGCAAGCAGATCATGTAGGTCATTGAGGAGGCATGTCGAATGGTCCTAGAATTGGTCATTCCAAAGGAGGATCTACTCGAGGTACACATCCACAAGTTGCCCACGGGCATGCATGACTCTCGAACTGAGATGGCACGGGTTCAGTTGGATTTGAACCTACAAATTACAAAGTTATAGTTGAGGGTCGTGCCTTCAACTCCGCCAGAAGTGAAGGAATAATGAGTGACCACTGTCATGGAAGGAGTAGCAGAGGTGGATAGTGCAGTAGCAGACTGAACGCAACTATTCGAGTAGTCATTTGAGGTCCTGACTAGCTTGCAGGAGGACCCCAATGTCCAGAGGCTAGAGATGGAAGCACGTGAGCTATAGCAGTGCTATGATGAGGTTAATGGAATAGCGTGAACAATCGTGTTGACACAGAGACTAGCCAAGTTGCAGGAGGCCAAGCAGCTGAAGGAACAGGTGGACATAGTGCTACACAAGGAAGCAGTGCTCAAGGCAAGACTAAAGCCTTGGCTAGATGAGGCTTATGTAGTGACAGGAAGTATCGAAGTCAAGCTTGTGACTCTGCAAGCAACGCAACAAAAGCTTTAGGCTGACAACACAGGAGCAGTAACTGAGCAGACATTGGAAGATGCGAAGTAGGTGGCAGCTCAGTGCACAGTCGAAGTTGTGGCCATACGGGTCGAACTGGAAGGGTTTCACGCAAAGAGCTCCATGCCTACTGAGTGACTCGAGGGTGAGTCATGATGTTTATGTTGGGGGCATATTGGGAACAGGATCACCCAAAGGGTAGTTTTGGGGCTAAAAGCCCATGTTTGAGTCAAATTTGGTAATAAAATTGTAAAGCCTCTACATTTTGTGGTCGCGAAGTGCGTAGGTGTCATAAGTCATAAAGGGTTGTCCTCTCTTAGTTTTGTAAAGTAAATTCAGTTGTAAGAGGTCTACCCAAGGTCTGCGAACCATGGGATTGTATAAAAAGAGCCAATCTCTAAGTAGTTTTAGAGACACATAAGATAAGAGAGTCATAGCTTTGAAGTAAGAAGTCTAAGTTCGGGTTGTAGTGTAGGTAGAGGCTCTACAGCTGAGTGCGCAGAGGCCTAGGGTAGAAGTCTGCAGCTAAGTGTGTGGACCCCTACATCTGTGTGCGCAGGGTGAATAGAGTCTGTAATCACTTGGAAGATATCAATAAAGAAAAGTATTCTGCAATTTTTGTGTCTTTGTTTCGATTAATGCATCTTATCATTTTATGTATGAATTTCCTTCATAATGATTATGTGATGTGTGAATGTGTATGATTATGTTGGATAACTGAACGCATATAATAATATCTGTTTACGCAGTGCTAACTGTGAGTATCTAATAAGATAAGTAAGACACTTAAACTAGTTAAGGAATCTACACGGTATGCTGCCTTAGTAGCGCGAAAGTGTCTAGATCAACGGTTAGGGCTGTGCGAAGGACAACCATACCCTTTCGTGGAGGTATTGAAGGAAGGAATAGAGGGCTTATCTGCCAAGCCCTAGAGCAAAGTGACCTGCACGAAGATAGGAATAAAGAAAATAAAACAACATCACAACCATCTCACAGTGTGGAAACTTGGTTTCAGCATCCCCGATACTGCTTCGGGTGATACTTCAGTCCGCGCTCCGTGGGGTAATGCCAAAAGGGCTAGTAGTGTAGGGATTTGTTTGGCTAATTAATGCAGAACCTGGTTATAGCAGGCATTTCTCTCAATTCAACATCGATAGTAGAAATGGTTTTCTTGGCTTTCTCCATCAATTCCTTATGCTCAAATATTATCTAGATACATGGTCAAATTTCATCTATTTCTTCAATGATATTGTTCTAGATGATTTCTTTAACATGGGCTAGTGTGTAGCCAATAGAAGACTCATTTGCTAACTTCTTCCATGCCTCTATATGATTTTGAGCTCTCTGTAGCTCTGTTGCATGAAAAGTTTCAGTCTTCATTTGATGATCCTATAGAAGTTTCACTTGATCCTGCAACTTTTTTATCTCTTCGGTGTGGAGAGACATGTTTTGTATTGCATTTTCCAACTGATCTGTAGCATCCCCTGTACTTGTTGTAATATATGGATGTAGGAATAATTGTGATAGGAAGTGCTTCCAAAGGGAGAACAGTCATTTTGGGAGATTTCTCCTTCTCTTTAATCAACTTTTCCATTTATGTCTCCATTTTCTTCAATTGTGCACTCTAATCCATGATGAGCTTAATCATATCTCCCTTTTGTGTCTCTGTTTCTTCAATACCCTTGGCCACATGACTTTCTGTAGCTGGGAATTTTAACTGCTTCCTTAATGCTTCTATGTGTAAATTATTTTTATTTATAGTCTCTTCTGCAGCACTTTAATCACCAAGTCCTCCAGAGTTTTAATCTTGGTGTCTTTAGCAAGTGCAGACACCTTCTCCATCTTCAGTTGTGATTGGACATTTTCTAATGTAACCTATAGTTTAGGCAAATAGAGACCTTCTCCATCTTCAGTTATGATTGGACATTTGCTAATGTAACCTGCAGTTTAGAAAAACTCATAGAAATGTTAGTTACAATGGAAAATATCATTTCACCAGTCTGCTTGTGCATCTCCATTTGGTCAATGGGATGTATATCTTTTACTTCAAACTCAAATGTTGTCTTCTTGTAGTATGATGCTGCCTTGGGCTAGGGAACCTGTGCCTGGAGGAATTCCATTTGCATTTTCCATTTCTTGAATCAAAGGCTGACAGTAGCCTGCTTTGAGAACTGTAAGTCTGCTTCTAGAACTGCTTGTAGGTGTTAATCTTCAAGGCCTCATTCCTTACTTTTATCTCCTTAAAAATTTCCATTATACTTTTCTCTGCCTCCCCTATAGTAGGTGTTTTGTTATCCATAATTTTCTGATCTTGTGAAGTTGTGGAGGTAGTGGGAGGCAGTGTAGTCGGATAACCCACTAATGAGGAAACAAGTGGCTCATTAGTGGTGATAATGGTCTCCTACTCTAAGTCCTTTCTGAGGCTTATTTTGCAACTAATATTGGCTTTCTTCCTATACATAATTTTGAATCCCTCACTCAAAATTTCAGTCCTTGAAGGGGACTCTTCTTCTCTGGTTCTCTTAGTTGTTTTCTCATGCATGGTAGGAGTCTGTAGTGTAGAGGATGATACCAGCTACTCTTCTGCCTCTTGTAGGGTATTCTCAACCCATTCTAACTGGTTTTTGTACTTCTCTATCTCTGGTCTAGCAGTGTGAAAGTAAGGAGTAGATTTGGTTTCTACTGTTAATTTAGAAATGATCCCTAGTGGATCATATGACCAAGTGAAGCTAAGGTTGAACTGCATTTCTTTTAGTATCTTATCTGCTTCTTCCCCTGATTCCTTTTTGTTGCAAATGAAAGGCCCAATTTGTATTTTTATTTTGAACTGGGACTTCTTCTTCGCAACAAAAAAGTGCATTTCATCCATATTTAGCATCTTCCTTATGTACTGTAGAGAAAAAATCCTCATTGGGAGGAATTTAGGCATCTTATAAGGTGCAAGCTCACACCCAAATATTCTCAATTTTGTATAGTGTTTGTAGAGGTACCAATCCCTTGTCTAAACTTGGTCTGATAGCTGCAACACCTTTCTAATTTCCGCACTAATCCTTGGTTCTATCCTAGTGCCTAGGAGACTGATTTCTGGGTGCAAAAACATCTCTATGAATTGTTTATATGTGTATTCCTTATGTTCCTTCATCACTAGAGTAGTCCAGAAGATGACTGACTTCTAGTTCCCTTCTGCATTCATATTTTGTAAAGCAAGGTTGATGTTGTCTCCCTGAAAGTATAAGAACATATAAACTAACACAAAAGAATACTTGAATACCTCCTCAGTTGGGAATTTGATAAGCTGTTGATGAATTGAATCTACAAGAAATTGGCTAAAGTAAAACATGATGGAGAGCTAGAATCAGCAGAGAAAATGGACATAAATCCTATGATGGCCTCATCTACCCACTGATCAGAGTAGCAGCCAAGGAGGTAGGAGACAACGGTGATTATTTGTTTGGCTCTCTCAGGGAAAATAGAGGGATAGCGAGAATTTTTCTTTGGAAATGGGGAATCTTCTGTCAAAAGTAACTCAAGTGTTTTGGCCCTCTTAGCAAAGTCTAATTTCTGGTATAGTTTAACAAGTGCTTCATAGGAAAAAGGGGTGGCATTCTCTACTGTGGGGGCCTTCATCATCTAGTCTATGGCTTGAGGACAGAATTTCTCCAGTAGGGGTAATGATGGCCCTTTGGCTTGGAAAATAAGATGCATGACACTTCCTAACAAATTCAGGTGGGTTGTGGGTATGAGGAAAAATATAGTGGGGTAAATTTGACTCCCACAGCTGAATGTCATCGGATTTGTCAATGTATTTGTCTTCGAACCAGCAATACATCTCAAAGATATCAAATTCATAGAGAGTTTCATGGATTTTAATGTCTCTGTCAACCAAAGGGATGTGGTGAAAATCAATGGGGGGATAGATCAGAGGATTCACAGGTTCCTCTCGTCCCTTGTCATTTGGAGGCATCTTGGAATAAGGCTAAGGACATGAGCGAAAATTGGATTTGAGGTTTCAATGTACAAAGAGGAGTTGGGTTTTGGGGGCAAGAATAGAGGCAATAGGCTGAAAATGATTTAGCAGACAGTGTCATTCGCGGGTGAAAACGTCAAAGTTTAGCCCAGCAAACCTGTAACAAAGAAATACAGTGGCAATGCATGAATTCAGTAACCTGTTAACAATTGAAAGGGAGGTTTAAATTACAGTGTGGCTTTTAGTTGAAGGTAGTGCAAGTCCGTTGGATTAACGGCTAAACGATTTACTACTTAACGACTTAATTGAGGAGGGAGTGGATGTAATTGGTGGAGTTAAAGGGTGAATGACATGGTGGAAGATGAGTGGCGGGAGTGAAACGGGTAGAAGAGTGGTATCAGGAGTGAGGGAAACTGATTTTCAGAGGGGGGGAAGAAAGGTTAGTGGTTTCATCTGAGGGGGGTCCGAAAAGCCATAATGTTGACACATAGGGGCAGGTGTGGTTTGGAATACCGCCCATTTCGGACCCCCACCCCCGACGATAAAGTTCAAATGGTGAGTTTGGGCCGAAATACGGCATGGACAATCAGATCTTGGGAGATGGGCAGAGATGGAGTGAGAGGTGGCAGAGAGTTAACATGACGTGACGGGACACCCGGTGGGGCCGGCATGAGTTTATTTACCACATAGTTGGGAATATTTGGGATGTATGAGAGGGGTGTTAAAACTTAGGAATTAGTGGGTGGAGGTAATATGAGCAGAGGGGTGATTTTGGGATTTAAAACTTAGGAATAGTGATTAATACCAAAATAATTGATATATAAAACCTTAGAGCAAAAACTTTACTCCTTTGCCTTTTCTTCTGCACATGAAGATAACATTTGACATTTCCCAATGTGGCACATTTTGACTAGCATACTGTGCATTTATAAAAATATGAAATGAAGCCATTCTTTTCTTTTTACTTCCCTAACATTTTCTTTCTCTTTTGCTTTCTTTGTTTAGAGCAGCTAACACCTATCATTTTATTGATATGGATGCCTATAAAACATTAAATTGGCCTAACATTTTAACTTTTCTTTCTTTTGCATCCATATCCTAACTTAACATTTTAAAATTATTTTTGGCTAATATACTAACTTATCAAAACCAAACAATGTTACAACATCGGCTCCAGCTGGGGACGGCTTCCCCCTGTGGGATGTAGAGAACAAGAAGATCCAAGTGCCTTCTCCTCGAGCTATGGAGTCTTTGCTGAAACAGATACTAACTTGCAATTTTTTTCAAAAATAAAATAAGCTCTTTGAATATTTACAGATGATGAATGAATGGATGAAAAATTAATACTAAATGTAATGTTTCAAGTATTTTCCATTTACTCGCAATGAGGAATACTTTCCTTCCAAATTCTGTAGGATGAATGTATTGTTCCCTTTGACTTCTGCAATGCTAAATGGAACAAACCAGAGGTTGTCAAATTTTGCATGCTTGCCTTTATCTTCTCTCCTAGTATGGTCTTCAAGAGTCTTCTTAATGACCTTAACTAAGATCTTGTTGGAAGACTCTGCTAGGCCATTACCCTGTGGATAGTATGGTGTAGAATGGTGAAATAGGATTGAATACTTTTGACAGAACTCAATCATTTTAACAATGTTGGAAGTTGTTGCATTATCTGTAACAATCTCTTGAGGACATCTAAATCTTGATAGGATGTTTTCTTCAAGAAATTTAATCACAATAGTATCAGTTTCATTTTTAACAGGTATGGCTTCTACCCACTTGGTAAAACAATATGTAACAGTTAAAATCCATCTGTGGTGATTACTTGATTATGGATGATTTTCCCCTATAAAGTCCAACCCTCGTTGCAGAAAAGGAGCATGAACCAATACTAGAACCAAAGGAATTGCTAACATTTTCTGTTTTCCTACAAATAATTGGCATGGTGTGCAACTCCTTACTCTTGCTCCAACTTCTTTAAAAAGTGTGGACCAGTAGAAACCCGTTTTTAAAATTTTGTAGGTTGTTGCTCTCCAGGCATAGTGTCCACCACAAAAACCTACATGGAACTGATCTATAATTCCCTCTGTTTCATTTTCAATTAAAGAAAGAAGAAGGATGTTAAGAGGGTCTTTCCAGTATTGATTAGCATTGATAATGCAGTATTTTACTGCTTTCAGCTTTAGGGCTTTGCACTGCTTCAAATTAAGATCAGTGGGACATTGAAAATCCCTAAGAAACTACACAATATCAGAGTACCAATCAGAGAGTAGATGTTTCTAATCTATGTGGACAAGAATGACTTGATCTAAAGAAAGAGGTTCTTGTGGGTTCTCCCCTTCTATAAGAGGAGGAGGTTCTTGTGGATTCTCCTCAGATATTAAGGAAGGTTCTTGTGGATTCTCCCATGATATTAAGGAAGGTTCTTGTGGATTCTCCCCAAATGAAATTTCAGAAACCAAATTTATTCCCAATACTTTGCAGTTGGATTCAGCTAACAATTTGGCCAGGGCTTGGCCTTTTACTAGCTTTGTGATCTTCATTTCAAGGTCAAATTCAATGATTTTGGCAATCCATATCCCTCTTCTTCAATCAATATCAGGTTGGGTCAAAACAGTTTTAACAGCATGATTAGGCACATAAGTTGTATTGTGTGAATGTAGGACATAGGTTATAAAGGTTTTGAGGGCTTGAATTAGGGCATAAGCTTGTCTTTCAATAATATCATACCTAAGTTCAACATCCCTCATAACTTTGGAAAATAAGTCTATAGGCTGGTCATCACCATTTGTGTTCTTTTGTAAAAGTACATCAGCTAAGGTCGTCTCGGATGCAAAAGAAAATATGTTGAAAGGTGAAGAATATTCAGGGCTAGCTAGAATATGCTTTTTATCTGATCAAAAGCATATCTAGCAGAAACTGTCCATTTCACTTCATTGTTTTTCTTTAGCATATCAGTTATATCCTTAACTATATCTACATAATTAGGGATGAATATTCTGAGAAAATTAATCTGTCCAAGGAAGGTTTGTATCCCTTTCTTATTCCTTGGTAGAGATAGGGTTTGAATAGCTAAAACTCTATTTAGGTCAATTTTAACCCCCTCCTTGGAGATTATATGCCCTAGTAATTTCCCTTCCTTTACAACAAATAAAGATTTCTTTGGATTAACGGATATGCTGAATTTCCTGATCCTATCAAAAACCTTGCTCAAGTGTTTTAAATGATTTTCATCATAATTACAGAAAATAGTTAAATCATCTAAATAAATGATAGTAAATTCATATCTTTTACCTACAAATGTTAGATCCATGGCTCTCAAGAAAGTGGCTCTATCATTGGTTAACCCAAATGGCATTCTAGCATACATAAATGTACCCCAAGGAGTGGTCAAAGCAGATTTGTCTTGGTCAGCTTGACTTACCATGATCTAGTTGTAACCAAAAAATCCATCTAGCATAGAAATCCTATTTGCACCTGAAACTTTCTGAAGTAGATGATCCATTTTGGGCAATGGGTAGTTATCCTTTAAATATGATTTGTTCAGATTTCGGAAGTCTACACGTAACCTAATCTTACCATTTTTCTTTCTAACAGGAACTAGGTTGGCTATCCAATTAGAATACCTTAAAGGTACTATAATATGAGCATCAAGTAGCTTTTTAAGTTCTTTCTTAATGGTTGGAAGTAGTATGGGATTGATTTTCTTAGTTATTGCTTAAATGGTTTTGCTTCTGGTTTCAAAGGAATCTTATGCTCAACCAAAGATGTATCATAAGTTTTTAACTCATTATAAGAATAGGCAAAGACATCTTTGTAATTTTTAAAAAGATTCAAATATTTGATTTTTACATCCAAAGGTAAGGTTGATGACAATTTAACATTTCTCACATCATTCAAAGTCCCAATATTGCATTCTTCGATTTCTTCTTCAAACGAGTTAAACAAGGGGTTTTTAGAGACATCATTATTATCAAATAGTTTTCCAACGGAACCAATCCTTTAGGAATAAAATTATTAGATAATTGTATGATATCATGATCAAGAATGTTAGGACTGAATGAAGTTTCTAGATATTGGTGATTCGATTCTTTAACATCATTTTTATCTTCTTCAATTTGCATATTTGAGAATTCATCAATGACTTGAAGGAAAGATTTCAATTTTTCATCATCTTCAAAATTCTGCCAGTGTTTAAGGTTGTCAGGAATAGATGGTCTATAATTGACTTGAATTTGATATTCTAACAATATTGGCTCAGGGATTTTGAAAGAGCTTGTTGAGATAGCTAGTGAATCAACATGCACATTTTCATCTCTGGGAATAGCTGCGGTGAAGTAAAATTATAAGTGCAGACACGAACGAATTCCTCTAGCCCGATAATGGGTGTAGCCACAATAGATACATTCTATGGAAGATTTCCTTAGGTTAGAATCAATCAAGAGGGCCTAGCTCTTGGTCGCTTATCCTGCTTGATGATGTCCTCGCTTGCTCGCTCTAGCAATCTCTCGCTTCCTTCTTCAAGCTCCTAAAACAAGTAAACAACAGCAGCACACAAACATAATAATAGACAAATTGCAATTCAACTTACTTAATGAGTCAAGAAGCATTAAGACACGAATATGTAATATTACAAAACATGTAGGAAATCAATAAATAGTTGCATATATTAATATCAAAGAGAGATTACAACCATTTGTCTTGACGTTGCAGTCTTCCTCTAACAAGACCGGGTTCCCACACACTTCTGCTAGGACTTCATGATGGATTCAAACAACAATAGTTTAAAGAATCTTCCCTTTAGGCGTCACACCAAACCAACACACTTCTCCCTCACACAACTAGATGGCTACAACTAGTAATAGCTTGCTTGTTTAAAATAGTATATTCACACTCAGTCAAAACTCTAACTCTGATTTTCACACTAGTCACTAGTTTGTGCTTTGGAAGAAGGGAGGTTTATATAGGAAATATGGATGGGAGATGGATCCTCTTCTCATGGGAGAAGGACTTATCCCTTGAGGTAGTTCCTTCATTATAGGGGAAAGGAACCCAAACTATCATCCTCGACCCCATCCGGCCAAACCATTTACCAAACTTTCGTTACGAAGCTTCTAGAACTAGAAGCTTCGGCTCTAACTTAAAAAACATTCCAAAACAGGACCGGTGCGACTGGAACACAACTCAATCACACTGATCGACACAGGGAATAGTGCTAATCTCTGCACATCGACATGGGGAAGACAAAGGTCATTAGCACTGGTCTTGTAAATTGGGAAAAATAGAAGTTTCAGGGGAAATGATGCAAAAGGGAAATGATCTTCTCATGAAGAGGGACATAATGGGAGTTTCTCCATGAAGGCAAAGCATGTTTGGTTCACTGTAGAGGTCCTCCAGGATCAAGGAACAGGGAGTATAGGGACAGTGACAAAATTTTGTGTAACGGATGCCCCCTAAAGCGTGAAGGCCGAACCGAAGTGAGGGATGAAATGCTTTATAAATCAGTGTGGGGAACTAGTTTGCCGTTGGAAAACCTGCAAGCAAGTATAGATACATATACATAAACTGAGATATCTGTCAAATGATACATGAATCATGGCATGGACGCAGCCATCCAGAGAATGATCATGTAAATGGATACAGGTATGGGTGCAGCCATCTGTCAAAGAAGATCATAATGAAACCAAGGTATGGTTGCAGCCATCCAATAATGAGAAGGATCGCATATGATAACTCATGGTCTAGTCACAGCCAGCCATTTGAAAGAGGCATGCATATCATCATAAATCATGTCACACCACTTCGCAACCTAGACTTTTATGATCTGAGTCCAAGGTCTTGCACTCCAACACGACCCAATCAAAGTACAGATTCTAGCATGCGAATAGATGTGTTGACGTCAAACATGCTAGAAAGTCACTTGATTACCATTCAATGATGTAAATTGTTAACAAGTGCGAGAGAAACCACCAATAATGACAATGGCCCTCAAGGTACTATCAGCACAATTCACAGAATGTGAATATAGGAACTGAAGTCGAACACCTGTGAAATCACTTGATCGAAAGCCAATGACATAAACTTGTCGTCGAGTGCGAAGAACTTTCCATTGAGGCATGCAAGCTCTAAGGTACTGGAAGGGAGTCTCTCGGTCAACTTCCCGAATAATGAGTTGATGTCGACAGAAAGTGACCGTGTCGAAGGAGGGCCATAATGAATCCCACATCATCAGCGCGAGATGAGAGGATGCAAAATGATTTTGGATGATACAGAGAAATAGATGTAAGTGTAACTGCAGAAGGACAACTCTTGAACATATCAGCGACACAACTGGAAATTTGGAAGCTTTTGGATCCATAAGATCGGTGGTCATGGTGACATAGCAGAGATCAGATGGAAGGAAAAAATGAATGGCCCAAACCCAGGAAGGTCAACGATGTAAAGGAGGATTTCCTAACCCGACACAAAGCAAAGAGTGTCATGTTTAAGAGTGAGCGTCCGACACGACTTGATAGATTTCCAAATTCCCCCCCCCCCACCATTTCTAGTGAGTACCCCAATTATTTTTTAATCACAAGCTTGAAGGGGATAGCATGTGCTTACACTATAAGTTCATCCTTCAAACGAATATGACCTAATAAGTTTAACGAGCCCTAGGAAGGAGAAGCTCATGTTCGCCGTGGTGACAAATCAGATGTCATTTAATAATTTAACAAGTCCTAAAAAGGTGTAACTCGGTATCTTTTTCATCTTTAGGGAATTTGAAAAAGACACGTAAAAGAAAACTCCACATGGTACCTTTTCGTACGTTTGTGTCTATCGAGCCCGAAAAGGTAGAAAACAATACTTGAGAGAACCGCTTGACCATATCAGTCAAGGAGTACCTTTTTCGGAAATAGTGCCTCCCAACCCGAAAAGGGGTAAACTTATACTAGGCGCACGATGTTTCACATCCGTTAATGACTTCAAAATGACAAGGGGTCGGCCATCTTTTCAATTTTAAAGGGTCAAAAAAGAGATGAAAGCAGACCCCCTGTTTTTATTCTCTTTAACGAGTCAAAAAGGGAAAAGTACTTGACGATCTTTTCAATTTTTACGAGTCAGAAAAGAGCTTAAAGGTGACTCGTCCTGGAGGAACAAGTGGTATAAAGGGTAGCAACTACTTCAGGGAATGGAGGCACTGATCAAAACCTATAATGGTCAAGGGTCTGGCTAACAAAACCACTCATCATTGTGGTTCCTCAGGAAAGGAAAAACAACCAAGTGAAAGCATATGATCGGCCAAAGAGATGGTGGAAATGGAATGAAACAACCAAGGCTCATCTAGCAAAAATTAGCTGATAAAAACGACAATCACGAGGTGTAATTTGGGCATGGGTTCATTTTTACACAAGCTTTAACCATGGAGAACTCTGCTTGGATTCAGTTTCATGTTTACACAAGCTTGAAATGAAAAACTATGCTTGAATAAGTTTGCATGCTCCCAACATAATAACTCAATCAAGGTACATGCCCCCTAAACTTCATTTCAATCAACTGGGTGAATGGAATGAAGGTTTACTTTCGAGATCCAGGAAAGAATTGACTGGGATTTTACGAGATCTTTATCAAAGACTCAATTTGGAAAAGGGAGTTGTTTCATTTTTTAATGAGGTTGACATAGTAAAAGAACTATCCTCAGACATCTGTTTCATTTTTTAACAAGCTTGACACAAGACAAAGAACTATGCTCACACTCCGTGTTTCATTTTTTAATGAGGTTGACACAAGACCAGGAACTATCCTCATGATGCCTTATTTCATTTTTTAACGAGGTTGACACAAGACCATGAACTATCCTCATGGCACCTTGTTTTATTTTTTAACAAGGTTGACACAAGACCAAGAACTATCCTCACGACGCCTTGTTTCATTTTTTAACGAGGTTGACACAAGACCAGGAACTATCCTTGTGACGCCTTGTTTCATTTTTTAATGAGGTTGACACAAGACCAGGAATTATCCTCATGACACCTTGTTTCATTTATTAACGAGGTTCACACAAGACCAGGAACTATCCTCACGAAGCCTTGTCTAATTTTTTAACGAGGTTAACACAAGACTAGGAACTATCCTCACAACTCCTTGTTTCATTTGTTAACGAGTTTGACACAAGAACAGGAACTATCCTTGTGACTCCTTGTTGCATTTTTTAACGAGGTTGACACAAGACCAGGAACTATCCTCGTACATCTGTTCATGAACCATACAAGAACATGGATCCTAAGAGGTCTTCACTAGATAGAAGAACCATGGTCTGGGAGGAATACATGTCAATTGGTACCATAGACAGATCGGGTTCCAATGCCCCGAGTACATAGTGTACTATACCATCTGTGTGATCATCAGCAGACGTGGAGACATAATGGGTAGCCACATAATTAACATGTGGCGGGGAAGGTACTGCTTGCAAACAAGAGCCAATAGGGGACGATGGTTACAAACGAGACACCTGGTGACCAATGAACGACAATTGATCAATGGTCACTATTCTCCCTTCGTGCAGAAAATAAACCACACGGAAAAGCGAAGAAACAAAAGCCCCCATGACATAAACATAGTCACATCCAAGAAGAAGATTGAAATCTAACAGACCTTGTACTACTATCACGTCTATATAGATGGTCTTTCCTCCCAAAGAAATAGGGAACTTTGGAAGGATCCTTAAGGGTTGACTGGTTCCTCCATTGAAAGCCAACAGATTATGGGTGACAGGCACAAGTTGTGGGGAACCCAAAGTTTTCCAAGTAGTACAAGACGTGAAGCTAATAGATGCACCTTCATCTAATATAGTGCCAGGTACTACCATATTATAGGCTTGTACTATGATCTGGAAAGGCACATAAGATGGGAGGTGGAAAGCAGTCAATGGCCCCCAATCGAAAGAGATGACATAACTACTTGGTGGGGATATCATATGATTTCCCCCATGCTATACAGGAATAGGAGAAGGACTCTCCTAAACAACTGGGACGGGAGGGTCACTCTTTGATTCATGAGAATCTGAGGAGATGAGAAGAACATGAGAAGCATGATCACCACTCTCTCCCGGAACAGAGTGAGCAACTGGTGGCAGAACCAAGTTGACACTCTTTTCGACCAATGGTTGGTCGGGAACAGACACAAGAGAGTCTCACTCAGGAAGAGAAGGGTGGGCAAGAGATGAATCCAAGTCAATCTCTTTACCAACCGGGAGAGGGTCAAAAGAAAGCCTCCTATAACCAACACAAAGTTGGGATTGAGGAGTTGTAAGGTTTTCCAAAACTTTGGAAGCTTTGTCCATAAGAGGACAAAGGTGAAGAAGATGCTCGTCTTCACATAACCTATAGAAAAATTTAATCTTTTCCTTCTTCTTACCATCATTAGCTGAAGGTGCAGCATCGACATGATCTCTAGAGGTCGATGGGGATGGTCGATCCAAATTTTGAGGCCATAACTCTAAGACTCTGGGAATGCTAGGACAGTCTCGAAGGAGATGGTCACCCTTACATAGCCTGCAAGGGAATTTGACCTTCCGTGGAGAATCAAAAGGTTTGGCTATGGGAGATGCATTTGGAGTAATAACTACACGGTTGGCCTTTCGCTTATCAGACTTCTTCTTCTTCATCTTATTCTTCTTCTTCTTAGCCTCCTAGTTACTAGATTTCAAACTTTCACTAAGTGAAGTAGAAGGGGAAGATGAAGAAATAGGGAATAAGGTGAGAGGTCAACCATAGAATCATCGTGACGTGATTCAAATGAAGGGGATGTTTGGACAGGATTCGGTATGCTCAGGACCACCGAGGTCGAAAACAACCAGACAGGTAAACCAATGGTTAACCCAGGAAGGGACAACGACGCCATATAAGGAGCACCGGCATTTCCAAAAGAAGGAAAAGGGCCAGGATTCCCATCCGAGGGGAACCCTTGATTGGTAGACTCTGGGAATGTTGCCATTGGAATCAACCCTAAAGAATCACTAAGGAAAATAACTTTAGCCAGGAATATTTCGTGGGCAGTTAATTTTAAGACACTAAAACAAAACTTTGTCTTTTCATATTTTAAGAGTCGAGAAAAGGACGAAAGGTGACTAAGGTTGATTTCGGAATTAACGAGCTCGAAAGGACAAGTGCTCGAATGATATTTTAAGTTTTAAAGAGTCAAAAGGATCAAATGACTACTCTGGATGGTCTAGGTAAAAAGGATTACTAGGCAACCATGAACTGCAGAATACCTCCCGGCAAACCGAGAAGTACAGGCAGGAAATCTCCCCAAATGTTGTGTTCGGTGTATCATGTTTGCAAGGTGACCGACTCGGCTTCCAATGGATAAAGGATTGCAAACCTAGCAAGGTCTCCCTTTATATACATGACAGTACAGGGAGCACAAGTCCGTACTAGTGCTATCTAAAGCCGAAGCAAACGACAGCTGCTAGGTTTAAAGACGTTGGAACACGTCTCTAGCCTAGACCACTAAATGTGAGTGTTAAGTTTCAATGCTTCCTTAGGTTAATTCAATAAATTTTAATGGTTGATCTTGAAATAGGTCTCAATTTCAAGGCCCTATCGATGTCATCTGAAAATTCCTATATGCAGCTATATGAGAAAATAGATCTTTTTCTTCGATGAAGGTTGTCACTAATTGAGAGATAGAGAACACAAAATTAATGCAACAATCGCAGAATGAAATCTTTCACTAATAAATCTCCTGAATGCACTTAATATTCCCTTAACAACAAAAGAAGTTTCATTTCATTTCCAATGCTTATGATGATGCAATTCTAGCTTCTTAATAATGCTACTAATGCAATATTTTCGCTCAAGTGAACTAGAATTATGTTCTTCTTTTCATAAAATGCAAAATGAATCTTTCACATAAAGCCCTTTAATGAAAAATTTCACAATTCTGAACAAGCAAGCATCGATCAAATCGAAAGCATGATAAATGAAACTAAAAGAAACTTTTTCCCTGAATCGAACCAACCAAACACTTAAATGCTTCAATCAACAAACCAAGCAATGTAATCTATGCTTGAAAAGAGAAAAGAGACACTCGAAATAAGAGAACAAACGAGACTCTTTCACTCATTAAATTGAAAATGAAGCAATCAAAGCACCCTAGTCACTTCTGGAAGGAAGAAGAGAGTCTGAGGGTCAAGACACACTGGCACTGGAATGGGAGAAATTTTTATTTTTTCTTACCCCTGAGACCAGAGCGACTTTTGGGCCAAAAGTAGCACCGATCAGCGTGACTGACCAATACTAAAACTAACACTGGTGGCTGATCGACGTGATTGTTTGGCCAAAAATAGCGTTGATCGAGGGATTCAAAGAAAAAATAACAAAGAACTTCACACAGGGCCAGACTTAACACATCAAAGGGTGGGCTAAACCAAGAAAGCACACAAAGCAAGCTAAATGAAGCTTTCTAGTCAGGGAGAAAACTGTCTAAAAGGCCTACGGGGTCAAAATAACAAGAGCAGAACACAGTAGCCAAGATTGGGGTCAAGCCCTAATCTTCACTTACAGGCATCAGCGCAACTGCCTAACTAACAACAAGCGCCAGAGGCTAGTTGGCGTGACTGTTAGCGGATTAAGCACCCTAGCCGAGGTAACTAAGGAAAAAAAATCAAAATAGGGACCAGATTTGCTACTATGAACTTTAGACTTAGGCCAGGAAATAGGAGAAAAGAAGCAAAACCAAAGGGAAAATGTGAAACTATCAAAGTTCTCACGAAATCATGAAATCCAAAACAAACAAAAGATGGGATGTCCCCAGTGGAGTCGCCAATTTGTGGTGAAGTAAAATTATAAGTGCGAACATGAACAAATTCCTCTAGCCTGATAATGGGTCTAGCCGCAACAGATACATTCTATGTAAGATTTTCTTAGGTTATAATCAATAAGGAGGGCCTACCTCTTGGTCGCTTATCCTGCTTGATGATGTCCTCGCTTGCTCACTCCAGCAATCTCTCGCTTCTTTCTTCAAGCTCCTGAAACCAGTAAACAACAACAACACACAAACATAATAATAGACAAATTGCAATTCAACCTACTTAATGAGTCAATATGCATTAAGACATGAATATTTAATATTACAAAACATGTAGGAAATCAACTGATAGTTGCATATATTAATATCAAAGAGAGATTACAACCATTCGTCTTGATGTTGCAGTCTTCCTCTGACAAGACCAGGTTCCCACACACTTCTGCTAGCACTTCATGATGGCTTCAAACAACAATAGTTTAAAGACTCTTCCCTTTAGGCTTCACTCCAAACCAACACACTTCTCCCTCACACAACTAGATGGCTACAACTAGTAATGGCTTTCTTGTCTAAAATAGTATATTCACACTCAGCCAAAACTCTAACCCTCATTTTCACACTAGTCACTAGTTTGTGCTTTGGAAGAAGGGAGGTTTATATATGAAAGATGGATGGGAGATGAATCCTCTTCTCATGGGAGAAGGACTTAACCCTTGATGTAGTTCCATCATTATAGGGGAAAGGAGCCCAAGCTATCATCCTTGACCCCATCTGGCCAAACCATTTACCAGACTTCCATTACGGAGCTTCTAGAACTGGAAGCTTCAGCTCTAATTTAAAAAAAATTCCATAACAGGATCGGCGTGACTGGAACACAGCGCATTAGCATCGATCAGCGCAGGGAATAGTGCTAATCTCTGCACACTGCATGGGGAAGACAAAGATCATTAGCGTCAGTCTTGCAAATTGGGCAAAACAGAATTTTCAGGGGAAATGATGAAAATGGAAATGATATGCTCATGAAGAGGGACATAATGGGAGTTTCTCCATGAAGGCAAAGCATGCGGGCTTCACTATAGAGGTCCTCCAGGATCAAGGAATGGGGAGTATAGGGACAGTGACAAAATGTTGTGTAACAATAGCAATTATGTTAAATCCTTGGAAGAAATTTTCAATTGTGTCCCAAGCTTCATTTCTATAGGACCTAATCCTTGGGTGTTTTGTTTGACACAGATTTCTAACCTGGTTCACTATAAGCTTAGAATCAGAAAAGACAATCAAGTTTTGAACCTTTAAACTCCTAGCTAGCTCAATACCAAGAAGAAAAGCCTCATACTCAGCCACATTATTGGTTACCTCAAATTCAAGTTTACATGACTGAGTTATGTCTTCTTTATTTGGTGAAATTAAAAAAATTCCTGCTCCTACTCCTTCCTTTGAGCAAAAGCCATCAAAGTAAAGTTTCCAGATATCTGATTCTACAATTTTTGGTTTGGAAACTATATCTTCAATGGCGAGTTGAGTATTTGATGAATTTTGTGAAGATAACTGAAAGTAAGCAAAATCCCGATCTACTGCATAGATAGGGTGGTTTTTTGCTTGATCAGTCCTACAAACAGTATGAAGGAATCTGACTTCCCTATTTACCCTTAAATGTTCACCTTTATATACTAGAATAGTAGCAAAAGACATGTCCATCTGAAGTGATCCTCCAAGTTTAGCACAACATGATCTAGATAGGAGCATGCCAAACTTGGCTAGAATATTAGTGACAACTATGTCTAAAACTATACTCTTGACAGGTATTTGAGCTAAGGTCACAACTAGGTCTTAGATCAATCCTAGGCATGGTACTTTCTTAGAATCAAAGGTGTAAAGTTCATGATAAGAATGGGTAGCTTGTAACTGAAGCTGGTCCATAATTACCTTTGGCATAAGGTTATGAGAAGCTCCAGAATCCAACATGCAGTTATACAAAAGATAGTCATGTGATTTTAAAGTTACATAAAATGGTGGAAAAATTTCATCAATCATATCAGAACTAGGGCCAAACATTACTTAGGGATTTTCATCTTGCAAACTAATAACATCTCCTTCAGCATCTACACTAGAGGAATGTATCCATTTAGACACTTGATTTTTATAACCAGGGTTTTTGGAAAGTTCAGCTAAATGTATAGGAATCTTGACCCTTTCCAATTCCTTTTCAATATTAAAAGTTGTCAAAATGGTCTTGTCAGATGAAAAGGTTTCATTGGATGGCTCTGTAGTCTGAGGTGTTGGAGTTTGTGTTTGAATGGATTTTATTATAGGTTCAATTATTGTGGTATATTTTGAAGGTCTACCAAGACCTAATCTGGGTCTTAGATCATATTTCTTATTCAATTCTGCAATCATAAATTCAGAGAATGCTAGGTATTTTGAAAGTTGAGCATCTCCTTGTTCTTGTTCAAAAGACTAGGGTGAAGATGAAGGAACTATTGCCATTTTTACTGATGAAGAATCAATATTATTGATATCTTCAGTGATTAAAGGGCCTATATCCTGTGCCTGTTGATCATTAGTCAACACAAGTGGTTGAACGTTTTGATCAAAACCAGGTCTTTGAATAATCTGCATTTTAGGAGATCTTTGGAATTGAGTTTGAGCTTGAGGTCTGACAGCAGTTTGCTGAGAAGTTCTAGGTTGTGTTTCAATTTTATAAATCCTATTAGAAAGGTTTCTAAGTAAATATGTAATTTCATCAATTTTCTGATCATCAAGTTTAGATTTGGAAGAAGATGAATCATCAACCTTAGCTTTTAGTTTTCTTTCTTCTTCCTCTGCTTAAGTTTAAGTTTGCCAGAAGCTGACCTATTGGCTTCTACCTATATAGCATTTTTCTGCATGTCTTCTAATTTATTAGAAACCCTTTCCCTTAGCATAACTACAAATTCATCTTCAAATGCTTTGGAAAATATGACCTTTGCAGTTGTTACTGGTGGTTTAGAATCAGCAGGCATTTTATGATAGAGTTTGTTAAATCTTTTGATGAATTTAGCAACTGGTTCACCAGGGTTTCTCTTTAATTCTTCAAATTCAGTTAGAAAGTAAATAGGATCTTTCTTTACCCCCCATTGGTTTTTAAAGATATTTATGAGCTCATTCCATGTTCTAATAGAGTCAACTCTAAGTTGCCTAAACCAGATCCTAACATTTCTTTCTAAATATTGTACAAATAATCTCATATAAACATCTTCTTGTTCTATGTTCATATTGTCAACAAAATCTAGGAAAGTTGATACATGATCCTCTGCTGAGGGACCTATTTCTCCATTAAATCTTGGTAGATGTTTTAGATATCCATCAGGAAAATTTCCCAAATTTGCAGGGAGAACTATAGTAGCATACCTTGCTTGCGCAATGGGTCGAAAAGCCATAACAGCAGGAGGAGTATGGGGTGAGTGAGTCGATGAGGATGAGGAAAAGGAAGATGATGAAGATGAAGATGAAGGAGATGAAGATGAATCTGTCGGGGTATTAGTATGTGGACGAGAGAAAGATAGAGGAGACCTCTTTGAGGATTTCAAATCAGTTTTAATAACCAACTTCTGAACTCATGGTGGAAAGTCTTCCTTATTATCAAACAAAGGATTCGAATAGACAGAAAATGTCTCTTCAAGACTAGTAGAGGTTGATGGAATGGAATAAGGAGTTGGAGTAATGAAATATTGAGGCTTGAATTTAGGTAAATGTAAACCCAATTCTTCCACAAATGAAGTTGATTTGGTAGGAATGGATGGGACTTGATATGACTCAAGTGACTGTATTAAAAAGGCTGATGGAAGATCTACTCCTCTAGAATGGAGTTCAGAAACCCTAGGAGGTAGTTCAGTAAAATTAGGATGGGATGGGATAGATGAAAACGGATCTACATATGAGATATCTTCAGGGTGTAAAGATGAAAAAGAAGAAGGGGTTCTATGTCTTCTCCTTGAAGAGGCTCCCCTAATAAGTCTTTCTAGGTCTAGTAGAGGGTTAACAATCTCAGAATCAGAACGTGATCTAGTATGCTTAAAAGGATCCAACTTGGACCAGTGGAATCACCAAGTGAAATATTTTGACCTATAACCTTATCCTTTATTCACCTTAAAGGAAAGGGAGAATCGTTTCCCCAGGGAAACTTTAACTTTCAATTCTTTGCTCCCCGACGACACCAATCTAATGTTGTCCTTTAAGATAACCTAAGGTCAATTAGTTATGCCAAAACATCTATAATGTTTTGTTGTTTTAAACGATTGGATGAATAATGAACTGTTTATAAATAGGTGCTTTAAACTTAGATAGATTCTTAATAAAATAAAAGGTTGTTATTTACATGCACATGGTTATTTTGATTTTAGTGGGATGGATAAGTATAATATGAAGATGTATAACTTATTTAATATTAAAACTGACCATTTAACCATTTATAAGAAGAAATTAAGAAAACATCGTTTTCTTAATCAACAAAATATAAACAGACTATCACAGAGATCTAGTGCAATTTATTCTCAAAGAGGAATTTACAATAATAGATAGTTATGTAAACTTATCTCTTATTTAAATTACAACTTCACAGAGGATCAAAAATGAAACTGAAATTCAATTAAATTTTTAATCGGATAACTGCAAAAGACATGATTTATATGAAGAAGACATAATGAATAAACAAGATGAAATACAACTCACTGAGAGACAAACCATATGAGGTAAATCCAGAATCTTTTATTATCTAGAAAATGCTCCATATTAGTACAAATCTGCTTGATAACTTGTTCAAGGGTTCAACCCTGAATACTTCAACTGCATGAATTATTTAAACAAAATTTACAAAAATATTACAATTAATGCCTGAGTGACATGACATTCTATTATTAACTTAGAACTAACATAAAAGAAATAATGTGATCAAAAGGAATGCATCTGTTGAAGTGATATGAACATCTGGCCCTGCTTTGGATGAGAACAGTTGTTGAGTGGCCACTATTTGGGTGTTGCGCTGGTGAAGCTGACCTGTCTTTTTAATCCTGGAATTCACACAACCTTTCCCACCACTCTTCTTCTAGAATAGTAATCTTTGTCACCTTGTGGTAGATATCATCTACCTCAGTATACCGAGCAAAAGTGGGTTTTACTGCAAAAATGTGTTTTATCTCGTGTTGGATAAAACTTATGTTGTTGGTAGCTTCGTAAAAATCTCCCTGTCATAAAATATTTGATGTTGGAAGACTTAGTTGTATCCTTGGAAATTTCCTAAATATTATTCATGTAGTCTTCTCTGGTCATTAATTTTTCATTGATCACAAATATGGAAGGAAGACCTTTCTTGTTCAATGCATCTATTCTAGTGAAAAACCTGTTAACTGCTACCTCTAGAGTGTGACACTTCTCTGTCAGCTGTACAAGCAAGTTCTTCTTTGTTAGAAATTTCTTTACCTTCAGAATGGTTTCTGCTTTGTCATCTACTCCTAGATCATCTAGCTCATATCTATTTTTGGAATTGAGGAACTTTATGATGTTGTTGGTTGTGGCAGGCATTTATCTCAATTCAACATTGACAGTAGAAATGGTTTTCTTGGATTTCTCCATCAATTCCTTATGCTCAAATATTATCTGGATACATGACCATATTTCATCTATTTCCTCAATGATATTGTTCCAGATGATTTCTTTAACATGGGCCAATGTGTAGCCAATAGAAGACTCAACTTCTGACTTCTTCCATGCCTCTATCTGAGTTTGAGCTCTTTGTAGCTCTACTGCATGAAAAGTTTCAGTCTTTGTTTGATGATCCTGTAGAAGTTTCACTTGATCCTACAACTTTTTGATCTCTTCAGTCTGGAGAGACATGTTTTTTACTGTATTTTCCAACTGATCTGCAACATCCCATGTACTTGTTGTAGAAGATATGGTTGTAGGAATAGTTGTGATAGGGAGTGCTTCCAAAGGGAGAATGGTCATTTTGGGAGCTTTCTCCTTCTCTTTAATCAACTTTTCCATTTATCTCTCCATTTGCTTCAGTTGTGCACTCTGCTCCATGATGAGCTTCATCATATCTGCCTTTTGTGTCTCTGTTTCTTCAATATCCTTGGCCAAAGGATCTTCTATATCTAGAAATTTTAACTGCTTCCTTAATGCCGCTATGTCTAAATTCTTTTTATTTATAAGCTCTTTTGCAACATTGATGTTTGAAGGGTCATAACCCAATTTAATCACCAAGTCCTCCAGAGTTTTAATTTTGGTGTCTTTGGAAAGTGCAGAGACCTTCTCCATCTTCAGTTGTGATTGGACATTTGCTAATGTAACCTACAGTTTAGACAAACTCATAGAAGTGTTAGTTACAGTGGAAAATATCATTTCACCAGTCTGCTTGTGCATCTCCATTTGGTCAATGGGATGAATATCTTTTACATCAAACTCAAATTATATCTTCTTGTAGTCTGATGTTAACTTGGGTTGGGGAGCCTATGCCTGGAGGAATTCCATTTGCATTTTCCCTTTTTCTGAATCAAAGGCTGACAATAGCTTGCTTTGAGAATTGGAAGTCTGCTTCCAGAACTGATTGTAGGTTTTAATCTTCAAGGCCTCATTCCTTACTTTTATCTCCTTAAAAATGTCCATTATACTTTTCTCTGCCTCCCCTGTAGTAGGTGTGCTGGTCTGCATAATTTGTTGATCTTGTGAAGTCGTGGAGGTAGTGGGAAATAGCATAGTCTGATCACCCACTAATGAGGAAACAAGTGGCTCATTAGTGGTGATAACGGTATTCTACTCTGATTCCTTTCTGAGGCTTAGTTTGGAAATAAGCTTGGCTTTCTTCCTATACATAATTTTGAATCCCTTACTGAAAATTTCAATCCCTGAAGGGGACTCTTCTTCTCTGGTTCTCTTATTTGTTTTCTCTTGCATGGTATGAGTTTGTAGTGTGGAGGATGATACCAACTACTCTTCTGCCTCTTGTAGGGTATTCTCAACCCATTCTAATTGGTTTTTTTACTTCTCTATCTCTGGTCTGGCAGTGTGAAAATAAGGAGTAGATTTGGTTTCTACTCTTAATTTAGAAATGATCCCTAATGGATCATATGACTAGGTGAAGCTGAGGTTGAACTGCATTTCTTTTAGTATCTTATCTGCTTCTTCCCTTGCTGCCTTGTTGTTGCAAATGAAAGGCCCAATCTATATTTTGATTTTGAATTGGGATTTCTTCTTGGTAGCAACAAAGTGGATTTCATCCATATTTAGCATCTTCTTGATGTACTCTAGAGTAAAAATCCTCATTGGGAGGAATTTAGGCAGCTTATAAGGTGTAAGCTCACACCCAAATATTCTCAATTCTGTATAGTTTTTGTAAAGGTACCAATCCCCTCTCTGAACTTGTTATGATAGCTGCAACACCTTTGTAATTTCCTCATTGATCCTTGGTTCTATCCTGGTGCTTAGGAGACTGATTTCTAGATGCACAAACATCTCTATGAACTATTTATATGTGTATTCCTTTTGTTCCTTCATCACCGGAGTAGTCCAGAAGATGACTAACTTCTAGTTCCCTTCTGCATCCAGCTTTTGTAAATCAAGGTTGATGTTGTCTCACTGAAAGTATAATAACATATAAATTAACACAGAAGAATACTTGAATACCTCCTCAATTGGGAATTTGATAAGTTGTTGATGAATTGAATCTGCAAGAAATTGGCTAAAGTTAAACATGATTGAGGGCTTAGAACCAGCAGAGAAAATGGACATAAATCCTATGATGGCCTCATCTACCCACTGATTAGAGTAGTAGCCAAGGAGGTAGGATACAATTGTGATGATTTGTTTGGCTCTCTCAGGGAAAATAGAGTAGGGATAGGGAGGATTTTTCTTTGGTAATGGGGCATATTATGTCAAGAATAACTCAAGGGTTTTGGCCCTCTTGGCAAAGGCTAATTTCTGGTAAATTTCAACAAGTGCTTCATAGGAAAAAAGGGTGGCATTCTCTACTGTGGGGGCTTGCATCATCTGGTCTATGGCTTGAGGAGTGATAGTAAACATAATTTCTCCAGTGGGGGTAATGATGGCACTTTGGATTGGAAAATAAGATGCATGACACTTCCTAACAAATTCAGGGGTGTTGTGGGTATGAGGAAAATTATAGTGGCGTAAATTGGACTCCCACAGCTGAATGTCATCGGATTTGTCAATGTATTCATCTTTGAGCCAAAAATACATCTCAAAGAGGTCAAATTCGGAGATAGTTTCATGGATTTTAACATCTCTGTTAGCCAAAGGGATGTGCTGAAAATGGGGGGTAGATCAGAGGATTGACAGGTTCCTCTAGTCCCTTGTCCTTTGGAGGCATCTTGGAATAAAGCTAAGGACGGGAATGAAAATTGGATTTGAGGTTTAAATACACAGAGAGGAGTCAGGTTTTTGGGGCAAGAATAGAGGCAATAGGCTAAAAACGATTTAGAAGACAGTGTCGTTGGCAGGTGAAAACGTCGGAGTTTAGCCCAGCAAACCTGTAACAAAGCAATACAGTGAAAGTGCATGAATTCAGTAACTGTTAACAATTGAAAGGGAGGTTTATCTAACAGTGTGGCTTTCGGTTGAAGGTGGCGTGCATTCGTTGGATTAACAGATAAACCATTTACTGCTTAATGGCTTAATTAAGGAGGGAGTGTATGTAATTGGTGGAGTTAACGAGAAAATGACGTGGCGGAAGATGAGTGGCAGGAGCGCAATGGGAAGAAGAGTGGTATCAGGAGTGAGGGAATCTGCATTTCAGAGAGGGGGAAGAGAGGTTAGCAGTTTTTCCTGAGGGGAGTCCAAAAATCCATAATGTTGACATGTAGGGGCAGGCACGGTTTGGAATATCGCCCATTTCGGACGCCCCCGCCCCCCACCCCCTCCCCCCTTTGACGGTAAAGTTCAGATGGTGAGGGGGGGGCGAAATATAGTGTGGGCCGTCAGATCTTGGGAGATGGGCAGAGATGGAGTGGGAGGTGGCAGAGAGTTAACATGACGTGGTGGGACACCCAATGGGGCTGGAGGGAGTTAATTTACCGCATAGTTGGGAATATTTGCGATGTATGAGAGGGGTGTTAAAACTTAGGAATAAGTGGGTGGAGGGTAATATGAGAGGAGGGGTGATTTTGGGATTTAAAACTTAGGAATAGGGATTAATACCAAAATTAATTGATATATAAAACCTTAGAGAAAAACCTTTACTCCTTTGCCTTTTCTTCTGCACATGAAGATAACATTTGACATTTCCCAATGTGGCGCATTTTGACTAGTAGCCTGTGCATTTATAAAAATATGAAATGAAGCCATTCTTTTATTTTTTCTTCCCTAACATTTTATTTCTCTTTTGCTTTATTTGTTTAGAGCAGCTAACACCTATCATTTTATTGATATGGATGCCTATAAAACATTAAATTGGCCTAACATTTTAACTTTTCTTTCTTTTGCATCCATATCCTAACTTAACATTTTAAAATTATTTTTGGCTAATATACTAACTTATCAAAACCAAATAATGTTACAACAAATGCAACCACAAGTTACTATCATCCTTGATTATCTGACACATATGACTATACTAATCAACCATCATCTATCATGTATGTAACCATAATATCAATAGAATGAAAGACATACACATAACCATAATGCACATAACAATATTTAACCTACATAATTTGACGCCCAACATGCAAACATGTATGATGATCTAATCTTATCCCAAATTCTAATGTTGCAACCTCATTATGATGATCTACATCTCCTGCTATATCTCAGCCAACACATTAGAATCATAACAACCAATAGCACAATGATGACCTAAATTGAATACAATGACTTCACAAGGCATTTTTTACCTACTATTCATGCATAACTATAACCAAGACCATACATGCATAAAAACTGCATATAAACGTATAACACATGAGCATAATACCATATACACATCATTCTAGCTAGAGTTCAGTCATCAATGCATGACCATAGCAACTACACAAACCATGACCTCATGCATGACAACAATTGAACCACATCATGTGCACTTAATAACATGTGAACACTATCATGCATAACAAATGCATATACAACCATACACTCATGACGACGTACTCCACGACAACACCTTCAACCTTCACATGGTGAAATCACTACAACCATGCTCAACACCATGCAAATGCAACAAGAACATGGACTATAAGCATAAGAAACACACATGCAACCAACATGAATGCATGACCAACACACGACCCATCTAGTCCGAGAGGTGAACCATGGTCTGATACCACTCTGTAACAACCTCCTCCCAAATCTACCCAAGTAACCAGTGAGCCAGAGTAAATATGCGACGAGAGGCCACTATGATATGATTCAACCTCCTACATCACATTAAGGAAGTGGAACCGACGGAAACACACCATACAAGCATTCAACAACAACTTTAGGACCCTAAGAAACTAATCCAACACTTCAGGCAGTTTTTCCTTAGGTCCCACTGAACTTTTGGACAACTTAACCCCTAGTCGCTCTCATGCTATAGGCATGACAGGGTCCAGAAACCTCCAATCGCTCTCATAGGCTTTCCTGCTAGCGTCAAGAGACTCTTTTTGTTAGTGCTACACCAGCGTCCCCGGGATTTGAGCCACTTTTTCAAGCACAGAGCCCAAGTCACTGCCTAGAATGACGTGACACCTTCAAAACAATAAAATGATAATACTAAAGCAAATAATTGTTTAAGACCTTGACTAGACCCCTACTAGCCATGACAAGCATTTCATCAAACATATCACGAAGATGTAATCTATAGGTGTGAATAATAGATCTGAGCATAGGGGTCTCACACTTATCTGAGATTTGCCATGAAGCATTGATGCCTCAACACATTAACGATCATTCCATCCATTTGGTCATAGATAAATTGTTCATCCATTTACAATTAAAAACATAATGAGATCCATACATAACTACTGCCATAAAACATATGCATAACCAGCATAATAGTGACAGAAATATCGATGAAATCACAGCCATATGAACCTCATATAATCCAGTATAATGCTCATTGAAATACAAGGAGAAATAACCTCATATTGATGATGCAAAATTCAACCTAGGATGGTACTTCTGCGCTCCACCCGACCGTAGAATGGTTGAGCCAAATCTCTCTTCAACCATTCACCCCCATGCCATATTTCGAGCATGAATATGGGATCTCATATAACACATCAATCAAAACTCATCCAGGGCAACCAAAGGCCACCCACCTCAACCCATGAAGCAGTGATTCCACCTCACGGTCAGACATCACAAAACCGTCATCAGATAGGTCTCCATCCAAACCTTCCAGGGCTTCCAAATTGTTTTTTCCAATCCAACTTCCAGGACCAATAACTCAACCCACGGTTGTCGTCAGCCTCCAGAGCATTTTTCCAACCAAAGCGTATAGGACTAGTAACTCAACCCACAACTGTTGTCGGGCTCCAAATCATTTGTCTAACTAAGGCTCCAGAACTAGTAACTCAACCCACCAAGGGCTTCTACAGTGTTTGTCCAACGAAGGCTATGAGACTAGTAACTCAACCCAAGTTGTTATGGGATTCCAGAGCATTTTTCCAACCAAGGTTACGAGACTAGTAACTCAACACAAGTCGTTACGATGCGTCCAGAGTATTTGTCCAACCAAGGATCCAGGAACTAATAATTCAACCCAAGCTAAGGAAACATGAGAACCAACTAGAAAATAAAGCAAATAAACCCACAGTTGGTTATCCGGAAATGGAAAGGCTAGGAAAATCTGTCAATCCAGGCAATCCTCCATGCCAGTGATAGATCATGACCAATAAACCACATGCATGCGCCATGCATGCCAAAACTTGTGAGGAAAATATACATGCAATTTGGTACCTGTAAGAAAATCTCATTGTAGTTGTCGATCCAGACGCCCTCTTGCGTGTTCCTGCTCTTGCTTTGCCTTCTTGCACCAAGAATCTACGTATGCCACACCCACCAAAAGTGCTCCAAGAGAACTCTAAGTCTCCAAGAGTATGAGAGAGATAGAGAATAGAAGAGAGCTCCACCAAAACCTGTCAAAAGCTTGAGCCAAGAGCTTTCCAACTAATCCTCAAAAGCCTTTTTATTAATTAGGCCTTCATTTTCTTAATTTTCCATTACTTTCCTTCATTTTCCTCCTCATATGCAACCTATGACCTTTCACCTTCCTCTTCTCCTAATTTCCATTATTTTCATAAATAAAATGCCAATAAACTCCTCATGCATTTCCAAGCCTTAGCCATTTCCTTTGCCAATTTCCTTAGCCATAATAAACCGAATCAACACCACTAGGATGTTTCCCCCACCATTCAGCTTGGAATACGAGTCCCATCGACCATGGCCTTATATATTTTTTACATGGAATTTTCACCAGGGTTGTTACAGTGACCTAATTATTTATGGTCATATGTCTTAGGGTTTAATATAAGCCCCTTTCTGAGTTTGATATTCTAGGATGATGTTGTTCAGGAAATCTAGGGTTTTTCAGCTAAACCCTATTAGTAGTTAAATTCTCTAGTATGTATAAAAATCTAGAATATATGAATCTATATAGTAATTGTTGAGAATTTGTAAATAATAAATCTATGGTTTACATCAAACCCTAATAGAAGCTAGTCATGTTAATATGTTGTGAATGGTTATTGGAGCTCATGTATAAAATCTAGGGTTTGTATAAAATCCTAGTAGGTAGTCTGACATATGAATTCTAAAAGTTGATAGATGCATTAATCTGAATTGCTTCTAGGGTTTTCTATATGAAATAACTCATCATTTAAAGAATATTGAAACCCTGGACATGATGAGTTTGATATCTTGATGAGTTGTGTATGTGATTCATGGTTTGTAACAAAACCTTGGCAAGAAGTTAAAGTATTGAAGTATAGTCTCTTGTTGATTATGTTTGTAAAATCTGATGCTTCTGTTATTATAATATTTGGTTATGGCTAACTTCATGCTTCTATAGATCTAGTTGTACTTGCTATCTAAATTTGTGAAAGTACATCATCTTCAAGATGGTGAAGATGTTTGAAAGAAAAGTTTATGTGATAAGCATGATATGAAGGATGGAAGTCACAAAAGATTCTCCAATGTCATAAAGAAGAAGTATAAATCCCTAAGTTAAGAGGGAGCCTAGATGAAATCTCTCTAGGTTAAGAGGGAACTTGAATGAAAGGAATCTCCCTAGCATAAGAGGATGGTTGAAAACATTCCTTGTATAGGAATGATTAGATCCTCTCAAAGAGGGAGTAGCAGATATGGTTCTCTACTTCATGTGTCATGCACTAGATCAGGAATAACAGCCATAAGTTTTAATGAAGACCATGAGTGAGAGAAGGAAATTTGAGAATGTATTTTTGAAGGGTTGCTAAGAAGCTAGATCGATTTATGAAATATGTTGTTCCATGAGAAGTAGGAAAGGAAGTTGCATGGTCGAGGAATCTTCTGTCAAGATTCATTGGGAAATATATAAGTCCTAATATGAAAAGTTTAGAAGCAACATCAAGTTGATTGGAAGACCCCAGAGGTTTTTATTTATTTATGATAATATATTATTAATTGGGGTTGTGTTTGTACAGGTAAATCTCTCGAAAGTTTTGATAGCATGTTGGTTATTGATTAGTTTGATCGGGAGAGATTTTTTGTCCTTTATCTATTGGATCAAGGAGTGTTGAGGCTTTGTGAGTGAATCATTGCCTGGGAGGACATCTTGACGACACTTTGTGTTGATGTCTAGGTCCCAAAGTTGGGAGGGTGGTGTTGTTCATAGAGCTCTGACCTCGGATACACACCTAGATCCCTAGGTTGATGGTTAGCAAGTAAGCCTGATAGTACCTAGAGAGGCTGAAAGCTTGATTACATCTTAGTCCCACCCGAATATATTTCCTTGGTTAGGAATCTAGTCTGTGGTATTACGGTGCCTAAATTGTTGAGAGACTTTGGATAGATTGCCCTGGTCAGGAATCTAGTCCATGGCATTGTGGTGCCTAAACTTCTTCATAGATGATATGTTTTGACATATTCCATGTACCTCTTTGATTATATTTAAATATGAATACCTCCCTAGTTAAGAGGGAGTGTTGAAGAATGTAACTAGGTTCGATATTCATAATTGTACTAGAAGTCAAAATGTAATATATTTGTAAAAACAAAAGAAAAAAGAATTTTTATTATTAATTTAATTGACTTGTTAAAGCATGGGTTTCATGCTTGGGTCAATTGTTATAGGTCAAGCCTCCATTGTAGGCTTTAGGATTGTCAAATTCAATTTTGTTTGAAGACTCCTCCATCCATCAAAGTCTCCTTGTCGAAGGACTCATTTTCAAGTCTACTTCCATAAAGTGAACTCATGTTGGCCTATATAAAGACATAATTGTTTGAATACTCATGTCGACTCATTTATATTAGACAACAACTATATATATGTGGATAAGGTCTTCGCATTACACAACATAGAAAACTCGAACTAGTTACAAAGATAATTTTTGGGTAACCACAGAAGCTCGGATTCAGAAATCATAGTTGACAATTTCGATGTTATTACAATGTTACAGTTTCGATGTTATTTAGTGATATTACACTGGATAAGTCTCAGTTAATTGCAGAGATGAACTCGCATTACAGTGACCACATAACTCACATTATAGCGGATACTTTCAGTGATACATCACAGTGAAGGTTTCGATGCTACCACAATGAGAAGGTCTCGATACTACCACAGTCAGAAGGTCTCAATGCTACCATAGTGAGAAGGTCTCGATGATATCACAGTGGACAAATTTCAGTGATATCTTAGTGAGTATCATGACAAGGTTGACTTGATTGATGGAGGTAGTCTTGAGTCTAAGTTGTAAGGGTCTTGTTCGTCTCATCCTATTATAATCAACTAAAGGAATAATTTTGACCGGGTTTTCCCCTAGAGTGGGGTTTTTTCCTGGTTGCGTGCCTATATCTTGTGTCCTCTTCTATTTATTTCTTGGAATTAGTATTGTTGATAGTAAAAGATAAATCGAAAGAAAAAATAATAATAATGAAAAAAACCACAAGATAATATCATAATAAGAGAAACCGATTAACTGCCACCCTTTGGATTTGTTAATACTTCATTTAAGTCATCAACGCGTCTATAATATTTTCATGCATCAGTAGATTTGTTAGATCATAAAGTCGGATTATATCACATATTTATCATGGTCATATGTTAGAATCAATTACTTTATCATTACATCATGATATCAATATTTCATCAAGGTTTAGTGTCTAATAGCTAATAGGAGCATACTTCAAGAATCATGATCACAACATTAAATAACTTAATCCATCAAGTCACAGAATTTGATTTCACCATATGCCGTAATTACTAAGCTCATTAAAACTTAACCAAGGGTAACAAGAATATCATGAGAATCAATCCCATTGTTACACTTCTATCATCATCACACTCATTAATAATCAAATCAAGTTACCTTATATAAGAATCAATGAACTAGCCTTCTATATGAAATCCATCATGTTTGTAATGAGAGATGTGTGCCAAATATTAAGTATACCAATATATCAAAAATATAGAATGTAAGATACTTGTCCAATACCAAGCGCACCATCTCATCATGTTGGCTTATATGGGCCTGACCTCCGCGAAGCTCTCCCTAGCTTCAAGATCTGTTTCCTTGTGAACCCCGGCATCGTCCTTGGTTACTTTCCTCTTATCTTCCCCTGTAGCTGCGCCACTTCTGAGCACCATGTTTATGTTGGGGTCTTCCTCGCGCGGTTCGGCCCTCATTATTTGGACATTCTGCGTCGTTTTCGGTTGCGCTTCCCTCTTCTCCCATATCTATGCTATCAATGTGGGGAAATCTATCATTTCATGATCAAACTGCTTGTAGTAAAGGCACGATATTCTGTTTGGGTTGGTACAGTCCCGCGCGTAGTGTCCTGGTCCTCCACAATTGTAATAGATTAGTTGCCTGCGACCCCTTCTTGGCCCCATTCCTCCCCATCCTCGTCCATGTCCCTGGAACCCACCGTGTGTTATCGCCGCAGTTGGATCCTGACCTCGCGCTTCAGTATGCACATTGTAGGTAGGTGATTGGTCCATTAATAATTGATAACTATGGCAGTCTCGCTCTTCGTGGCCCACCAATCTACAAAAGTTGCAAAATAACTGCTGGGGGGTCTGGTTAAATTTTGGTAGTAGATGACAGTTGTCCATGATGTGCTTTCCTCCCACCTGGCAGATTGCGCACCAGAGCAAGGGTGCTGCTCTCGGCCCCACTTATGCCTCTGGCTGCAACGGCGTTGGTCCCCCTGCTGCCACATAGTCTGCAAAAACCTAACATTGATCCTTATCGTGACCTTGGCTTCTACACTTTATAAACCATACTTCCTCCCAGACCTCTGGCCGGGGCGCCTTTTCCTTTTTTAAGTTTTGCATTTCTAAACATAGGTTTTGTATTTGCGCGTGGATTTTTTGAACTCCCAACCCTGGATCCTGTATTGGAGTTTCATGAAACCTCATCATTGTCTCTAATGCTTTAGCCTAGGTTGAGATCTTTTGTTGTGATAGCGCCATCCATAGATGTGGTGTCAATGACGCCACAAACCACGTGAAGTGCTGCGAAACTGACAGCACCATGTTTGCCTCGTGGATTGTACTTTTCAATCTCTAATCTAGATCCCACGGAGTTTCACCAGGCATCATCACAATCTCCTTGAACCCTATGATCGACTGCGTTTCTGATTTTGGCCAACTAAATTATTTTTTCAATTCAGCCTGGATATCCGTTGTCCTCGCATTCAGGTGATCACTTGAGTACTTTATATACCATGTCAGTGCGCGGTCCTACAACACGCTAACTAGGGTAGCCTTTTTGATGTTGTTGTCCGTAACTCCGTGTGCTTCCAGTATTGCCATCACCACGAACCAAAATTGTTTTGGATCTTCGCTTCCTGCTCCTTTGAGTACCGGCAACTAAATTGCACTCTTCATCTTCCGAACCTGGGTCAGGCCCATATAAGCCAACAAATCCCACAACTCCCAGCCCTTTCGGCAACAGCCCGTAGAGCGCGAACTGAGGTCTCACCCGAGGTAGCAGGGGAGGGTGCTGGAACCAGGTTTCTGCACCCTTGGGATGTCTTGATGTGGTCTAGAAGGTCCACGTGCCATCCTATGGCCTCGCGCCCCTCTGCTTCCGCATAGATCCGGAACAAGGCAATTCCTTAATATTTTTTATTACTAAGTTTGTTACCGATCAGATCTATTGTTTACAGTCTTTAAGCAAACATTTCCTAGAGATAACCAATTCGCGCACCCAGAAAAGCTACAGATTTGCATAAACTCATAACATAAGTATACACGCACATATCAAACAGATATATCAACCATAAATTAACCAGATCCACAATATTTCAGAATCAACACGGTACTTTAGGACAAACTTATCTTTATTCAACTCTGTCACCAATACAACCACATTTACCCTGCACACTCAGCTACAGGGGTCCGCAAACACAACTGTGGACTCTACCAGGCCTCAACCCACATAGTTGCAGAGCCTCTATCTACCCAAAAACACCCTTGACTCGAACTTACAGACGTAGAGATTACTATCCTTACAAACCCATAGCACTTAGATCTATCAAAAACTAAAAACTGCCTTTTTCCCCCTAGAGCCATGCTCTACCGACTTACTTCCTATTATTCTATACTATTTCTCGGGCGGACAACCCTTTGACTCGACATATTACATTTCGCGCTCCTCATATTTCATAGATTTACAATATTTTTATCCTAACTTACAGGCTTCAAGCCCCAAAACTGTTACACGAGACCCCCGCTACCCAACACATCATAAGTACCATGAGCCATTTGTAAAGGGGACATTATCATCAAACCTTAGGGATTACCTTGCCATCAATATTGCAGCTGAAACATAACATTGAAACAATATACCATGCATACCTTGTAGTATTCAAATACTTGTGCACCTTATTATTTTGCATAGGCATCTAGTAGAACTTTGTTACCTTTACTAGCTCCTCTCTTCCTGCATTACCCATGATCCTCAAGAAGGATTCGCTTATCACAACTCATCAACAGGTTAGAACCATCCAAATACTCAAATATACATGTAGGAAGTATAGGTAATAATCAAACCTATAACTATAAACAAAATTAAATACATAAAGAAGCATCATAAATCAAGAAATTCTTATCTTCAATAACAGGTGATAATCTCCCACCAATATTCATAGTCCATTTCTTGCCTTCAATATATATTCATAAACTTCATCATAAACCAAGCCTAATAAAAACTATCCCATCTAGGGCTTCATCAAATCTATCACATTGACCATGCTAGGGCTTCTATATTTTGTATCGCACATCTTTGCCATAAACGAGGGTTTCTTTCAAACCCTGACCTCATAATATCCATCAAACCCTAATACACAAATATCTTAGGGTTTCTTTCAAACCCTAGGATTATTTTAGGTCTCCTCCATCCTCTCTCGCTTCCATCAATGGTGTCATCATAGGGGTGATCTTCAATGAATTTTCTTCAGCCCAACTTTGATACGATGTTAATTTTTCTTAAAGCTATATTGTTCTTTGTTTTGATAATTGTATTTATTCATTAACACATTAAATTCACCCTATAACATCTTAACATTATTCAGCAACATATGAAACTATGTAGAAAGAACAATATCAGAAGCAGAACATAAAGGAACAATAGAAGAAAATCATTCACACATAGAGACACCAGGATTTGTTGGAGACCAAGGCAAAACACACTATGTGGAATACCCTTCAAATCCTTCTTCTTATTAGATCGTCATTGAATGATTCAGTAAATGAGAGTACAATAATCCATATCTTCAACCATAAACCTATCCAGCAATAATCAACTAAATAATATCCATAAAATGAACCCATCAATGCTTATACTCAAAAACCCTGATTCAAAAGCCTGTAAAATTAAAGGAATCGTGGAAAATTATTCATCATAAGAAGATTTCATCTAATCTTGGGAAGCAACATGTGGAATTTTTTGGCTACACCACATATTGCAAGATCTTAGTATTTTTCAACAATCACCAACTACATTATTCATTAATAATCAATCAGTAATCAAAATGGCCAAGAATCAAGTTTTTCATAAGAAAACCAAACATTTGGACATTAAGTAACACTTCATTAGGACTCTCATCAACAACAACATCATCAATCTGGAATATTGTCCATCTAAAGATCAAATTTCAGATAATTTCACTAAAACATTAGGAAAAATAAAGTTCACCAAGTTTAGAGAAGAACCTGACATTTGTAAAAATAAACTTCAAGATTAAAGGGGGGAATGTTAACCACATAATCCACAAGTTTATTTAAATAATTATATAAATAGTTTTTCCATATATATAAGTTATTCTAGATTGTATTGGTTCTAGAATAATAAAGTGAATTCTAGATCTGTTGTATTTCCTAGGTGATCGGTAGGCCTTGTCACATCCTTTTCATGGTGATTATCCTTGAGTTTCTGATCAAGGACATATGGCATGTTGATATAAGGCTAGAGAGGCTATATATATACTATGATTTTTCCCCCTTACGTAATATTTATTTCTGATTGATAAAAATTGTGTGCTTGGGGACACTTATGGAAATGTATCGACTAGGAGCGACCTCTTGTAAGATGTTTTCAATATTTGGGTCAACTCTAAGATGAATGCTACTATTCTCCTAGTTGAATTTATCTCCTCAAAATAATGGTCCAACCTTTATCCATGTGATCCACCTACAACAAGAAGAGGAAATAAACTAACGTCTAGTCCATTGTATATGCATGGTTATATATGTTAATTTTTAGGGCTAGATTGTTCTTTTTGTAGATAATTTCCATATAAAAGTTATGGTCATTGTCACTATCTATGTCAAAGTCTTTGTCATATCAAAGTTATTGTTACAATGGCACTAACACAATATTAACAAGGTTACTATCCATACAAGGTTATAGTCATGTCAAAGTTAATGTCATATCCATATCATTGTCATAAGTATATTGAATATCATTTGTCTTGCATTAAAGTCACCGATGAGGTTATATACATGAAGATCATGTTCCTACATAAAAAGCACTGTAAAGATAACAATTCCACTGTAGAGAGAAACTCCACCACAAAGTATAGCATTCGTTGAAGAGATGTTACCACTGATTATGTGTTGCAAGCTAAAGAATCCACATATAATTTGAGCATATGAAACCCCTGAACAGATTAAGCCATGGATTGTGTGTCCATTGTAATGTGTAACCACTGTAATGACTAACGCGAAGCCATTGTTGATTACAACTCCACTGATTATAATTGTGATGTTAATTACGATGCCTCTGATGCCTATAATTATGATGAAGGTTACTATAATGTATGCAGTTCATCCAAATAATAATTATGATACCCCTACAACAATATTGTGTAACATAGAGAATTTGATTTGATCCCAGCCATTGTGTTGTATAAATATCGAGACATTGTAATGCTACGTATAGAGTGATGCCCCATAACCAAAAATAAAACCACAACTACAAGCCACAGGGATAGCGCGTCATTGTAATTCGATTTACTATAAAGCATTGATGCCACCTCAGAGATATATATGCAATTCATTGATCTAAGCTACAAATATATGGGAGTCAGTGAGCCATAAGTGCATGTGAGTCATTGATCAAAGTTGTAAATATATGCAAGCTAGTGAGCCACATATGTATGTGAATCATTGATCAGATCCATAAATATATGTGCACCGGTGAGCCACAAATGTATGTGAATCATTGATCCACAAACATATATAAGAACAAAAGTATGAGGCATCATGTAATGTGAGCTCAGAGAAGGATAATATGAGCCACTACTCTAAGATGTGATGCTCTAGACATGTGCTACAATAAAAACCTGTGTGAGCCATTTACCATTATAATGAACCATACTGAACCTCATAATCATGGATAAAATCATTTTTATGAACAATAATAGGGTACTTATATTTGTATTCGGATGTGAAAGCACACGTCCAATAGAGGAGGTTGACATAAGCATTGAGAGCCAATTTAAATTTTGGAGGGAGAATACAAATTTTAAATTTCCTTTTTAAATATGTTTTCCTTAATAAATGATTGCCCAACTTTGTGCCACTTTAAATCATGTTTCTTTCTTCTATTTGGGACAAATGAGCTTCATTTGAGCCTTAGGGTTTTCCTTTGCCGAAATCCATCCCAAAGCTGCCCAAATTTCAACAATATAGTGCCCTAATGGATTGTCCCTTCAATCTAAGTGTGATTTTACTTATATGAAAATATTTTATATTTAAGTCTCGTTACAACATAAATCAAGAAAGGAAAATATAGGAAAATCCAACCCACACAAAGCTTTTACATTGAAGTCAGCAAAATCAATTTTCTTTATTATGGCACAATATCATCTCACAAATCAATAACAGGTTAAGGGAGAGGAGAGACTATCCTTTATTAGTTTTTTTAGAATGGCTCTTTCACCCTCTTTCATACAAGATTATATTTTATTTTTCATTTTCATGTCATAGACTAAGTAACTTCAACAAAATAATTTTGATTATAATGAAATTGTCCACTAAAAGAGTTTGACTTGCTCAAATGTCCCTTGGTAGTCCAATATTCCACTTGCATTGACCTCAAAAAGGAAAAAGGTTTAAAATAATAGTCAAATGATGCTCAAGGGTCTACTTAGATGACCTGATGGCTAGGTTTAAAAGTTCAACTTGGTTGATTTTCTCATCTTTGGTCCATGAATAACTTGACTTAGTTCCTTGGTGGTTCACTTTGATCCTTGGATAGATGATTTGACCTTCTAATTTCTTGTCCAAAATAGATCTAACAACTAACTTGAATTTCAAATGGATAATTTTGACCCCAAAAATAATTCTTTAGTTGACTTTAATGATTAGTAAGAGGGTCGATTTGGCCACTTTATGAGATCTCTAATGTCTTTCACAACTGAGGATTATACCACATAGGTTTTGTTCAACTAATTTTTTTACATAATTTTTATGTCAAGTTTGACTCCATCCTAAGTCCCTCACCTACATGTGGCATTATATAAGGACATCTTCATGATATAAGTGAGAATCTTCAACATCCTAGGGAATTTGGAAATTCCACGACATGGGTTTTGTTGGGTTAATTTTGTAGATCACTTTTGACATATTGCATGTCTTATTTTGTCAAAATATATCCCTATTATGCCACCTATATTCCCCACATACTATTGGGCCACCTTTGACTGTTGTTTTCTTGATAATTCCTTCACATTTGGAAAATTTTCAACTTCTCATTTCATCAAGATTTTGTTTTAGTGTTTTGAGACTAAATGGAATTTTTTACTTCCAAGACCACATGCATTAGGAAACATGAATTGCTTTGGAAAATGTGAAAATGTTGATTTTGTGAGAATCTCATGTTGAGAACTGTCTAAGGAATACTGTACAAGGCCAAAGCCACATACAAACTCTATAACTCATAATCATGCATAAAACGTAGGTGCACTTTGATGCTGGTTGGACTAGCCCATACAACGATGATCATCACTACATAACTAGGGCTCCTTTAAACCATGGGTATCCCTAAGATCCATCCACAATCTCTTGATCCTATACATGATGAAGGCACCAAGGAATTATCCCAAAAGGATAAGCCATAGCTGACCATCACAACATATAGGTCCCCTAAATAGAAAGACTTACATGGTTATTACAAGGTTTTTGACTTGTGACCTTGGGTTTAAAACATTGATAAATGAAATTGAAAAATATATGTATCCATGTTGACATGAGAGGTAACAATTGGGTCCAACTATGGAACACATGCTCTACTAGGGAGGATGTGAAAACCCCATAATCTTCCACTTGTTACTTGAAACAATTTCACAACGTAGGTGTAAAATACTGAGAGGGAGTTGGACTGAAGTCTTATCCCTTCATAACGTGGAAATAAATCAAAATGAAGTAGAAACTAACTAAAACAAAATTGCATAGCTAATTTAATAAATAACATAAGGCAAAGTAGATAACTAATCTAGTAAGCACATAAATAACCACACACAAGAAAAATTTAAAACTAACTAACTAAGGAAATTGTGATAAGTGAATCCAAAACTAAACTAATCTAATGCTCATTCTAAAGAGTTTATTCATCCAATCCTATTCTAATATATGAGAGATGAAGTATGTTAAATGAAATTAGTGCAACCAACAAATAAATTCATCATTACCTTCAATTTTACCTTTGCACTTAGTTGTATTGTGCCCAAAAACCCTTCCCTCACAATTGGCAAAGATCAAACAATCATGTGAGGGCCCCTCCATAGTCTTCTTCCCATAAATATAAGGATGCTACCAAACAAATTCTTTGAATACCCCTTATGAATAGGCCCCGAGGCTTTAAAAACACTCATTAGGATATTCTCTCTTTCCCTTACAATGCCTTATATCGAATGTCGGAGATTAGAATCCATTACATTAATTATCAAACCTTCTTATTCCGACTCTCCAACATCGACGATCTGTCGGAATATTCCTTCATTTTCCTTGCATTTCCTTGTATTAGATGTCAGGGATTGGAAATAAATTAATTATCACAACATTAAAGTTTTTTCCTTTTTAGACTCTCCAACACCGACACATTTTCAGAGACATTGTCTCTTGTCCCCAAAAATTGCCTATATCATATGTTGGAAGTGGCAGAAAGAATTTTTGTGAAATCTTGTTTTCATTTTTACTTTCTCCAACTTCTCAATGTCGATTCCATATTGGGAAAATCAAGATTCAGGAAGTCCCAATAGTCATATCAACATTCTCCTAGGTTAACCTTTCCTGACATTAACATTTTATTCCTATTCAACGTTGACACTTGTCTTCCACCAAGAGTCAACCATGTCCTTTACAAGGATTTTTCCATTGAACTCTTTCACAAGGGGAATAACACAATTTTCTTTGAAACATTCCAATGGATTTTCCCCAATTTATTGTCCTTGGCCTAAGGGCTATTGACATGACCTCTTTACGATGATATTGTGATTCTCTGATATCAATTCCCTGATCCTCACATGAACTAGACTTATGTTGAAAACATATGTGCCAACTTTCCTCGATTGCACTGACATCTTTTCTTAATTGCATTAATACTCTCCTTGATTGCATTATTTTTTTCCGGGATTGCATCAAAGCCTTCTTGTAGTTGCCATTAATCATCATAAAGGAAGTCTTCAATCCCTACCTTCACTAATTTTAAGTCAAGTATTTGTGTAATTCCCTCTCAACTCTCATGTATTTCAACACCAAAGCTAGCTTCCCAGTTCAAGGATGACCAGTATAGAGTTCAATTTTGCTAAGACTAAGCAATATTTTTATGTATATGCTTTTAATTAGGAATAATTTATACATTAAAAAACTTATATATGTTATTACATGTAGGTTTTGAAGGCATAGAAAGTTAACATAATGTCTAAAACATGCAAATGCAAGGGAAAAAATCTAAATGTCACTAAACCCATTGTGTTATACCCTCCTGTGAATGAAACCTACTTTAGGGATACTAAAGTCTTTGATGTGGCCAACGTGTACCCCAACTAGGGAGAAATATATCAAACATATGCCAACTCCCAATTTGATGTAGATGATGAAGATTTCATGGAAATGTGCAATATAAGAAACTTTGATATATATCTAATAGCCACAAGACCACCCACAATGCCATATAACGACATGACGAGATGGGTAGTAGCAAAGGGAAATCTACAACAATAAGCCATAGTCAACAGCACAGGGGAAGTTGTGGCCTCCCTGAAGGCTAAGGTTTTCAACTAGACTCTATCATCTCAAACCTCTTGAAATCAAGCTAAACAAGCAATTCCTATATAATTTATTTGCCACACATCCTAAATTCATCCAAATTATGAAGGGATGGAAGTGGGACAATGAATTATTCATAGAGTGCACCAACAAGAATTATCTTACTCAACACCTGCATACACCATCCACCATCCCACAGTGATGATCGGAAGGTTATATGATGAGTTCAATGCCTCTCACTTTAAAATTGAATAGTTTCCTTTAGCAGAAAAGATAGTTTCCACTGGTTGCATATTTATTTTTTCAAGCATTTTATCAAAAAAATTATTAAAATCCCTCCTAAAAATAAAGGAATCCCCAACAAATAAAGTCCCCTTTGTGTTTCCAATGAGTTACCTATCATGAATTGGCAGTGGACACCTAAAATTCCACCCATTCATATCTACTATCAAGAATTGTGAGAAAACTACTACCCAAGTTCTTCTACGAGACTTTTGACCATGTCTTGGCCGAAATGCATCATATTCTATTCAATTTTCCAACCCTTAAGATATCTGAAGAAGCCAAAAAATTTCTTAGAGGGTTGGGGAATTGGTATTGTGAAGAGAATCACATACACGTCTGAATATATAGTTGTTTGATGACCCATCACATGATTTTGCATTTGTACCCAATCAACTAATGATAAGGGAAATTTCTCATTAGACAATCAGAGTTGGAATAGTGTTGGTTTTAGCCAACAATTCTAAGAGGTCATGGTTGGGCTTTCCCATAAAAATTAGTTACTGTGCACTCATGACTAAGTTTCCTCAAGCCACAAAAAAAGTAGAAAATCTTAAAGAGCTTAAGCTCCTCATAAAGCTCCTCACACGTGATTTTAGGAGACATCACTGTGTAATCAAAGAACACTGCAGGTTAGTGAAACTTTTTCATTCCTATGAACATGAGTCCCTTCTCAATGACTTAGTGTTTCAATATGTCCTAACATATGAGGAGGTGGAGTAGAGGATGGAAGAAAGGGAACAAACAAACTTGCCACTCGTCCAATATCTCAAAGGAGGGAAAAGAGAAAGGGAAATAAAACAACACACTTCAATGATAGAAGTAATCCCAAAAGCTTGGGATGGAGATGAAATTATTAAAGTTGGGGCCTTAGAAAAGAAGTGGCTTGATTCTGAAAATAGAAAATAATTGGAAAGGCTAGGCCAGGGTAGAGCCGAAACAAGAGACTCTTGTAAAAAAAAAACAATAGAAAGAATTAGATGTATTAGAGTGTAATGCCCCCTAATAATAATAATAAATAATATAATATAATTTTGTCTATGGGGTCTTGGTTAGACGGTGATCGGGCTAATATATTGGACATGATGAAGATGTAGTCTTGCCAAGCTTACAAAATATATATATATATATATATATATATATATATATATATATATATATATATATATATATATATATATATAAACAATAAAGAAAAGACAATAATAGTAAACAAAGGCTACATAGTAGCTAGTACCTGCCGCTTAGTTTAAATATAGCTTAATTAAATAAAAAAATAACAAAGACAAAGATTTCACTACAAAAATAAAACAACTAATAAAATATTGTATTGTTGAATGCTATCACCAAAAAAAAAGAAATATGATTAACTAATATTGTTTATATTAACATACATATATCTATGGGAGTTGTCTTTACTGTGACTTTTTGGAGTTTCCGGTGTTGGAATCCAGTGGAAAAATTTGAGGTGAAATCTTGATTTGTGTTATTTAAACTAGTTTTTTAACTGTATATATAGATTAAATCCACTAACACAAACAACTCATATAAAGACAACTCGATATCTATGTGTGTATGTTTTATTTTTATTAATATATATAATTGTTTCTAATTAAATCTATTAAAATATGTTTTTAATATAATAATAAGTCATTTTAAATTGAAAATATTGTGAAAATATTATAATTCATGAAAAAAAAACAAAAACAAACAAAAAAGTAATAACTAATAGAAATGGAAGTTACTAGGGATAAATGAGAATACGGATCAAGAGCGTCGTGAGGAAGACCTAGCCACCGATAGCACTGCGCCTCTGGCTGCAGGCCAGCCTCGGCATCCATCGTTGCAAGAAAGGAGCTTGCATCTGATACCCTGTATCACGCTGAAACAGAGGTCATAGCATCTGGAATATTGGTAAAATCCGCCGGCTTGAACTGGAAAGCCTGGGCTGTTGGGAGCAAGCCAGCGCGGCCCCGCGGATGCCATGGAATCCAGCGGGGGCTCTGCCCCTCCTCTCAACCCACCTCCGGAGATATCTGCATTCAAAGCATTAATAGCTGCAAGCCAGAAATGCCCTCCCACGGCAAGCCAGCAGAAGTTCGTCAAGAAACTTGGATCGATTCCTACAGTTGCCCTTCCTGAAGAAGAAACATGCAAGGCAGCACTGAACCTCGCGGAAAGAGGATTAATAGGACAGTTTACGGGCCTCTGGCCTTCTCCAAAATCGGTCGAGAACTGGACCCAAAGAAACTGGTCTCCACTGATTAAAGACGGAGTCAAGAGCTATTTTGTGGGCAAAGGGTTCTTCGTATTTGTCTTTGAGAACCCGGAAGATAGAAGTCTCATCTTCAGAAATGGCCCTTACTTCATGGGACCACAAGGCCTGTATCTAAACAAATGGTCTCCTGACTTTGACCCCTCTCAGGATGTCCCCTCCGCTATCCTGGTGTGGGTGCGACTTCCCCATCTGCCCCTGCACTGTTGGAATCAAAAAACCTTCCAGATCATTGGTAATGCGCTCGGAAAATACATAGACCAGGCAGCAAGGAAAGATCAGTACACATGCGCCCGAATCTGCGTAGAGGTTGACCTAGAAGAGGGTTTGCCTGAAGCAATAAAGCTCTCTGTCGCTGGGTGGACTCACATCCAGGAACTGGATTATGAACAGCTCCCTTTCAAATGCAGACACTGCCACGAGCACGGCCATTTTGCGAAACATTGCAAGAAAAAAGCAGAAGACCAAACAGACAAAACAAATGAGGACCAATGGACGGAAGTTCGAAAGACTGCTCACCAAAAAAAAGGAAATGGAAAAGGGCATATCTCCGGAGTTCCAGGCAGCTCCAAGAGCAACCAAGAAATGGATGCAATCCCGAATGACACTGAAAAAGACCAGACCGACAATCAAGAAATGGATGCAACCCTGAACGACAATGAAAAAGATCAGACCGTCATAGCAGGTAAGACACAAGAAAAAAAGGCAAATACAGAAGATCCACCATTAAACCAAGAAGGGGGAGAAGCTACACAGGCTGAGACTTTGCAAGGTAGCCCCTCTAATCCATCTTATGCAGAAGTAACAAGGAAAAAACAAGTAGACAGTGCGGGTTCTTCAGAGGATGAAGCCTTTGAACGCCCCTCTAGAAGAGCAGGAAGGAAATCCCGCAAAGAAATAAGGGAAGAGGAAGCTGAGAGACTCAAAGTCCAAGGCAGCCAGTCCACCATAGAAATGTCCATTGGAAGAAACACAAGACCAAGGCCTTCAAAGGGAGGCCCTACTCCCCCTCTCAAGTAAATCATGAAGCTCGTCTCTTGGAACTGTAGAGGATTGGGGAACGCCTCCAAAGCTGAAGCAGTCATGGACCTCCTGAAAATAGAATCTACAGACATTCTCATGCTCCAAGAGACGAAGATAGAAGCCCGAGCGCTTCTAGACATCAACAAGTCAAAGTGGAAGAAAAGTGCAGGCAAAGCAGTAAATTCAAGGGGCTCCTCCGGAGGGCTGGCAACCCTCTGGTCAGAAGACTCTTTTTTACTCAAAAAATCTCATGAAACTCAGCACTGGATATTCACAGAGCTTACACAATATGCAAGTAAGTTGTCTTTCTCTCTATTTAATCTCTATGTTCCTGTTACTTATTCTGAAAAAAGAGAATGCTGGACCTCTCTCTCAGCATTTTTAGACCAGCATACCCCAAGCAACATAATTCTAGCAGGTGACCTCAATATAGTATTGAAATCAAAAGAGAAAAGGGGCGGCTCCAACAACAGAGACCCTATGTTGGCCTTTGTGGAAGAGCTAGCGCAGCAATGGGACCTATTAGACTTCAAGCCCATTCACGGTCTATATACTTGGTCCAACAACAGATCTGGGTCTGAACATATCTCTGCTCGATTGGACCGATTTTTGGTACAAGGTTCTCTGATTATGGATAAAAAGATAATCAAAACAAAAATTTTACCCAAGTTAACTTCTGACCACAAGCCGATCCAGCTGCTCCTTGAAGATGAAGAAGATCTAGGTCCTCTACCATTCCGCTTCAGCCCCTTATGGATTGAGAGAAGGTTTTTTTGAACCTGTTAAAGAAGCCTGGGCCAAGTCATTCTCAGGGTCCCCAAGCTTTGTTTGGGAACAAAAACTGAAAGCCACAAAACAAGTGCTGAAGGAGTGGATAAGGAAACCAGTCCCTACTCCAATCAGCATAAGGAAAGAGGCAGTATACACATTGGAGACTTTACAAATGGATTTAGAGAGCAAAGAGATCACAGCTGAACTTCTGGAACAAGAAATCAAGGCTCAAGCTGCTACATACCAATCATTTAGAAAAGAAGAAGAATATCGGTGAATCAAATCAAGGAGCTTGTGGTTAAAGGCAAGCGATTGGAACACCTCCTTCTTCCACAGACAATATAGAACTCGACTGAACATGAATCACATCTATGAAATAAGCACAGCAGAGGGCCATGTCAGAAAAGGCTTTACCCAAGTCAAAGCTGTTGCAGAAAGCCATTTTAAAAATCTTTTTAGTGATGGAGCACAGGCTTCCGAGGGGGAAATAGCATAATTCCTCTCCAATATCCCTCATCTAATCAGTCCAGAAGAAAACGCTGCCCTCACCAGAGAAGTAACAGAGGAGGAAATTATAAAAATTATATGGTCCATGGAATCAGATAAGGCACCGGGCCCAGACGGATTTACGATACACTTCTACAAAGTCTGCTGGAACATCATCAAAAGAGATCTCCAAAAAATGATAAAGGGGTTCATGAGAAAAGCTAAGATCGGTGGAGGAACCAACTCTACGTATCTAGCATTAATCCCCAAAGAATCTAATCCAGAAACATTCTCCAGATTCAGACCCATATCTCTTTGTAATGCATCCTATAAAATTCTGGCAAAATTGCTAGCAAGCAGGATCAAGCCCTTGCTCAAGAAGCTAATCTCTAGTCCTCAAGGCGGCTTCGTGGAGGGCAGACACATTCTCGACAATGTCATCCAAGTCCAGGAGACAACCCACACCAGCATGAAGCGAAATGAGAAAGGTATGTTGATTAAGTTAGACATGGCAAATGCGTTTGATAGAGTCAATCCCTCTTTTCTCATTAAGGTACTCCTCACTTTTGGTTTCTCGCCTCATTTTTTTCAGCTCATTAATGCTTGCATAAATAATCCCTGGATTTCCCCCCTGGTCAATGGCCGCCCCTCCAATTTCTTCCAAGCCCGGAGAGGCATCAGGCAGGGATGCCCCCTCTCCCCTTTCCTGTACATTTTAATGGCAGATTCCCTCAGTAGAAAACTCACAGCTGAAAGAATTCTTGGCACTCTCCCTGGTCTCAAATCCTCCTCAGATGCAGTACCCCAGAACCATGCTCTCTTTGCCGATGACTCACTTCTCCTCGGAGGTGCGTCCCCCAGAATCGCCAAAGGCTTCGATTCAGTCTTGAAAGGCTATTGCAGGGTCACAGGTGCTCTCATCAACGAAAGAAAGAGCGAAATTTATAGTTGGAACACAGGTCAACAAGAGACCAACAACATTGCGGCAGTCATGGGATTTAGAGGCCATGCCAACTGGGATCGAATTAAATATCTCGGCCTTCCAATTATCAATGGTGCCAACAGGAGAACGCTCTGGACAGAAATAATATGTAAAATTAAATCAAAGATAGAAGCGATGGGAGGCTATTGGCTAACCAAAGGAGGAAAAACTATCCTAATCAAGACCCAGCTATCTGCGTTCCCAATCTATCAAGCCGCCTTCTTGCTGGCCCCCAGGAATGTCACGGAGCAGATTTCAAAATTGTTAAGGGATTTCTTATGGCAAGGCGGGAGAGGGAATGAAAACAAAATGCACTTAGTAAGCTGGGAACTGGTCAGACGGCCGACAGCAGAGGGGGGCCTTCAAATCCGAGATCCCTCCCTCGTAAACCTGGCTATGGGTGGGAAACTACTCTGGAAAATGGCCAATGAACCCAATCATCAGACCAGCATCACGTTGATGTCCAAATACGCCCGAAATTCCACATACAGAAGCCTGCAGTTCGATTCCTCTGCCAATAGCACGCAGATATGGAAGCTTTGCTGTAAAAGCAGCAAATTTTTTAACCAATACCTGTACAGAGTGCCTGGAAACGGCAAACGAACCAACATGTGGCATGATAGAATAATGGGGAACGACCCATTGGAAGAAAATGAAGATATAGTGGATATCAAAGAGTGGCTGTTGTATGCAGGGAAAACTAGACTCTATGATATTTTGAATTGGGAAAGCAGAGGTGAATGGGCCAGTTGGGATCTCAGTGGTATCCCAAATTGGTTAATACCACAAAAAAACCGTCTTATCGATTTGCTGGAAGGATCCTCTCCTGAACATCGCCACATAAGATACAGTTGGGCTTGGGGAACGACTGGAACATACACAACAGCAGCAGGATATAAAGCACTCCAGAGTTCAAGAAACAGCAGTCATGCACCGGCCTTTTGGAAGTCAGTTTGGGACAACCTAGCCCTTCCCAAAGTGAACTTCTTCTTCTGGACATTGGTGCACAACAAAATTCTCACTGGAGACAATCTAGAGAAAAGGAATATTGCAGGACCACACAGGTGCGAGTTATGCAGAAGCTACTCTGAAACAGCCCAGCACTTATTCCTTGAGTGCAAATTTTCCAAGGAAGCATGGGAGCATGCTCTTTTGGACCTGCAGATTCCAGCCTTCCCCCAGAATACAGTAGCTGAATTGTTTGCCTCCTGGAACAATATCTACCCTCACAGCATCCCCACCAAATCCTTCTGGAAAAAAAATTGGACAGCAATTCCAAAATTCGTTTGTTGGCAGATATGGTTGGCTCGTAATGATCAAATTTTCAATGGAAATAGATACACTCCTCTTCAAGTTGCAGCCAAAGCTAAAGCATTACTCTTGGAAGCAGCCCAACAACAGTTTCATAAAGAAGATCCACTGCTCCTTCCTGAAGAAAGGAGATGGCTTCGCCCACTTGAGCCTTCTCCTCGTAAGCTTCATCTCGCCCCTCAAACAGTTAATCCGAAGTGGAGAATAAGAGAAACTGAGGAAAGTTTCACAAATTGGTGGAAATCCAAAAAACTCACCACCATCTTTTTTGACAGAGCCTCCAAAGGAAATCCTGGGAACGCTGGTGCTGGAGGGGTCATTTACTCTTCGGATGGCACCTCAAGAGACAGCTTCTATTGGGGACTAGGCCAGAAATCCAATAATCAGGCAGAGATCTATGGACTCCTCAAAGCTTGTCTAATAGCAAGAGAAAAGGGAGTTAAAGACCTCCAAGTCTTTGGTGACTCAGAGATCCTTATCAAAAAATTAAATGCTGAAGATCTTTTCAACAATGCAAGCCTCAATAAACTTCTGGGAAGACTGAAAAGAATCATCCAAGATTTCACCTCCTATAAATTCTATCACATCCTTAGAAACCTGAATGGCGAAGCTGATCAAATGGCGAACAAAGGATGCCCGCTCATGAAAGGACAGCTGTTTATCAATGACAAAAACTTCTACCAAATTCCCTGAAAAGTCTATAACTCACAAGCAGAATAAGCTTGCTATTTTCTTTGTAAACGGGGCTGCCTCGGCAAAGACCCCACCTCTCTTATTCAAATAAATAAAATCTTACACCCGTTTTAGTTATAAAAAAAAAAGAAATGGAAGTTACTAAACAACCTCACCCAATCACCTTACAAATAAATAAATCTAAATAATAATAAAAATTAACAAAAATTGAATTCCTAAAATGCATAAGAATCATAATTTTTTTGTAAAACACAAACTAATACCCAGTCAAAGAAAAAATTGAATGTGTTATACCAGGGAAAATTGAATGCGTTATACCATGCTTGCAGCAAATATAATAAATAATAAACAATAAAGAAAAGATAATAATAGTAAATAAGTAATAAATAATGAAGAGAATATAATAATAATAAATACATAAAATAATAATAATAAACTAGAGTTATAAATAAATATATATAAAAAAGTAAACTATGAAAATAGTAAGAATAAGTAAAGTTAATAAAAGTAAAAAGGAATAAAACAAGTGCTACATAGTAGCTAATATGCTGCTTAGTTTAAATATAGCTAAAATAATGTAAGAAAAAAATAAATTGTTAAGTTTTAAAATTTGATCAATTTAGTTTTTACTGATTGGTAAAATTATGATCTATACAATTAAAGAGCAAGACCCTGATTTCAATGCATGTGCAAAAATAGCTTTTAAAAACTATAATATGTTGATGTTAGCAAGAAGATTTTGTTTTCATGTGTATGGGCAATTTCTGCATAATTATTTCCGCATCTGAGGATTGTTTTCTGACCTCCTTGCCAAATAAAATGGAGACATGGTGAACTGAGGTCAATTGGGGATCAAGGTTCCAACTTCCATTATTATGTTTACCACAATTGGGTTTAATGAAACGAGAAGTAGGTTTAAGTATTGTTGCATGTGGCAATAGTGGTAAGTCCTCATGAATTGAATTATTATAGATATGATTTCTCTCAGCGTCAAGGAAGGATTTTCTTGTTTTATTTTTTCTTTTTTAATAACAATTTGGTAATATTAAGGCAAAGGAAATCATTATAATATATATATAAGTTTTTTTAAAAATAGTTTTTAAATTAGTATGCTTATTTTATTGTTCAAATTCTACATTCTTTAGAAATATGGTCTTGGTTATAGTTTTTGGCAATTTCCATAGTCAAGATCATTGATCCGTATGGCTAAGATTGAGAGATAAAGAGCCCACATTGACAAAGGATGCCCATACAATCTAATAGCGGCTATTTTTGGAGCAACTTGAGTTGTTTAACTTGGACCTAGTTCTACCACTTCATGGACCAGCTATATGGCCAACATTATATATCAACCATGTAGCCGCCCACAAAGGCACCCTTGGATTGATGATCTGAAAACCAACATAAAAATAAATTTTTTAATTCAAAATTAAAAAAAGTTAATATAATATTATTATTGCAGACCCAAATTTTTTTTGTTGAAGATAATGACCATAATATGAGGAAAAAAATATTAATTTTAAATATTGAATAATTAATAAAATCAAATAAATGTTGTAATGAAATCAAATAAAATAATCCTATATGTTAAACACACACATGGCAGCAATAGAATATTAAAGATAAGCAGGAGAGTACACTTATTATTAACAAATGATATACATTTATAGTACATGGTGTGTATTATGAAACCAACTCACAAAAAGATAGAAAAGATAGATCAACGCCTTAGAATTTAGCCTCTTCGATGGGGCAACCTCCTTTAAATTACATAAATGAACAATTCTTCGATGATTCAAATGACAAAACCTCCTTTCTATATATAGGAGTCTAAGGAGTCACAATATAACCCAGCCAACCTAACAATAATAATATAAAGGCACAAAAATAACAATAGAGGGATTCTATGGGGCACAGTAATACAATATGGGGACAATAGGGGCACAACAATATTAATAAGGGATACAACTACAATAGTAATGGGGTAATCACTAGTATTATAGGGACCTAACATGCCCCTCTCCTTCAAAAAAGTGTTGTCCTCAACGCTTGAGTAGTTTTGGAAGCTTCTGTATAAAATTCTCATCCTCCCATGTGGAATCTTCAGCGGATAAGTTCTTCCACTTGATGAGATACTTCGAAATTGATCGATTTCGTAGCTGTCGAGTTCTTGTTTCTGTGACTGCTTCCGGTTCCAATATAATTTTTCCTTCCTCGTCAAGTTCTGGCAATACTGTTTGAACTGGGATCTTGTCGCCTATAACCTTCTTTAAACATGAAACATGGAAAACTGGGTGCACTCGAGAAGCTGCAGGATGCTCCAATTTGTATGCCATAGTACCAATATTTTGCAACACCTTGTACGGACCATAATATTTTGGTGATAATATATTATCCTTCTTATCTTGCTTGAGGGACATTTGTTTATATGGTTGTAGCCGTAGGAATACCCAATCACCTAAATCAAAACTTCTTTCGCTGCGATGTTGATCTACCTGTTGTTTCATTCTATTCTGCGCCAACACAAGGTTATCCTTTAAGAGTTGGAGGACTTGTTGTTGATGCTCTATGTGATGTTCCACTGGTTGAACCTTATAATTTTCTTTTAAATATGATGTGAAGGATGGTGGTGATATCCATAAAGTGCCATAAATGGAGTCATTTTTGTTGCTATATGGAAGGACATGTTATACCACCATTCAGCCAGAGGCAACCATTTGACCCATTGTGTCTGTTTATCAGATACAAAGCAATGAAGATATCCTTCCAAACATTTGTTTACTATCTCAGTTTGCCCATCAGATTGAGGATGATAAGATGAGCTATGAGCTAACTGAGTACCGAGACAGGAAAATAATTTTGTCCAAAAATTTCCAATGAAAATGGGATCTCTATCACTTACAATAATCTTTGGGTTTCCATGTAGCTTTTGAATTGTTTCCATAAATGCAGTAGAAACTGTATTGGCTTTAAATGCATGTGATAATGCACAAAAGTGTGCATACTTGGTAAGTCTGTCAACTACCACCATGATGACACTCTTTCCCTTAGACTTGGGTAAACCTGTGATAAAATCCATTGAAACCTCCTCCCAACGTTGGCTTGGAATGGATAAAGGTTGTAATAGACCTGGGGTCTTAAGTGTTTCAACTTTATTTTGTTGGCAAACCAAACATTCTGCCACAAACTTTTGAATATCCGATTTAAGGCCATCCCAAAACAATTCCTTCTTAACCCTGTGGTAAGTTTTTAAAAATCCTGAGTGCCCTCCTAAGGGAGAAGTGTGCAATTCCATAAGAATCTTTTGCTTGAGTTGGGAATTCTTACAAAGGTATAAGCGATCTTTATACCATAACGAATCATTTTGCCAGCTAAATGTATTAGATGTACTGGAATCTTGTTGTAACTTTCGAATAAGTGCCCACACTTCTTCATCATTCTTCCATTCCTCCCTTGCTTCGTTTATCCAATCTGGTTGGATAATAGAAATGGCGCACAACAATGCTTCCACATCCTCATCCTTTCTTGAGAGTGCATCTGCCACCACATTTTGCTTCCCTTTTTTGTAGATGATTTCAAAGTCATAACCCAACATCTTTGTGACCCACTTTTGTTGCTCTTCAGATGATAATCTTTGTTCTAAAAAGTATTTAAGGCTATCATGATCCGTTTTTACCTTGAAGTGTCTTCCCATTAGGTAGGGTCACCATTTCTTAAGTGCATGTAGCATTGCCAACATTTCCTTCTCATAAATAGCTTTGTGTAAAAACTTTCCCTTGATTGGACGACTTTCAAAAGCAATGAGTCTTTCATCTTGCATTAAGATAGCACCAATTCCATTTCCTGAAGCATCACATTCCACAATAAAGGTTTTTGTGAAGTCCGGTGTAGTTAAGACCAGTGCTTGGCACATTGCCTCTTTAAGATGTTCGAAGGCCTTCATTGCTTCTAGAGTCCATGAAAATGCATCTTTCTTCAATAATGTTGTTAGAGGTGCTGCTATTCTCCCATAATTCTTAACAAACTTGCGATAATACCCTGTCAACCCGAGAAATCCTCGCATATGCTTTATGGATGTGGGGATTTTCCATTCCTTAATGACTTTAATTTTTCTAGGGTCTACCTTAACTCCTTCATGAGATACAATATGACCCAGATATTCCACCTCTTGTACTCCAAAGAAACATTTGGATCTTTTTGCATATAATTGTTTCTCCTCCAATAGTTGTAGCACCCTGTCAACATGTTCAACATGATCCTTCCAAGACTTGTTGTAGATTAATATATCATCAAAAAATACTAACACAAATTTTCTAAGGAAGGGTTTGAAAATGGAATCCATCAAACCTTGAAATGTAGAAGGTGCATTGGTAAGGCCAAAAGGCATGACCAAAAATTCATAATGACGCTCATGAGTTCTAAATGTTGTTTTCAGAATGTCTTCAGTCTTCATTCTGATTTGATGATATCCTGAATGGAGATCCAACTTGGTGCAGTAAACTGATCCATGCAATTCATTCAGTAATTCATTAATGATAGGAATGGGAAACTTATCTTTAAAAGTGAGCTTGTTGAGCTCCCTATAATCTGGACACATGTGCCATGATCCATCCTTCTTGTGCACCAATACTACTGGAGCAGAGAAATAACTTTGACTAGGTTGAATTATACCAGCCTCTAGAATTTTTGCAACCATACGTTCAATTTCACTCTTTTGGGCATAGGCATATCTGTACGGCCTGATGTTTGGAGGAACACTTCCTGGAATCATATGAATAGCATGATCATGATCACGAATAAGTAGGAGACCTTTGGGAGTCTCAAATACCTTGGAATGATTGTCCAAGACTTTTTGGAGATCTGGAGAAATAGATGAATTTGATGTGGAAACATCTAGCAAACATAATTGTGCAATTACACCTCTTTGTTCCTTTTTTAGAAGCTTTGTCATACTGTTAGAGTTGATTATATTTCCCAGTTTCCCTGCAATACCCCTTAATTCAACTTCTTTTCCTTCCACGGAAAATTTCATGAGAAGTTCTTGAAAATTAAAAGCTATTGTACCCAAGGATTCTAGCCATTGGACTCCTATTACAACATCAACACCTCCCATTGGAATGGAAAGAATTGGGCTAGTCAATACATATTCTCCCATGGATAGCTTGATATTATGGCACTTTCCAGAGCAATTTATTGTTCCTCCATTTGCAACCATCACTTGACACTCTGGTGCTGGATATAGGAAGCAATTCAATTCTTTTGCTACCTTACAATGAATAAAATTATGTGTACTTCCTGAATCAATCAACACTATTAGCTTTTTCTTCTTGATTTGTCCTTCTATCTTGATGGTTTGAAGAGTGGTAATTCCAGCCAATCCATTACAAGATATGGTCAGATTTATTTCTTCTTTATCTAGGCTTTGTTCCTGGAGTATATCCTCTTCTTTTGACCTTTCTTGCTCCTTTTCTTCTTCTTCTTCACAATCTATGTAGAATAATTTCTTTTCAGCACACTTATGACGTTTAGTGTATTTGATATCACAATTGTAACAAAGCCCTTTTTCTCTTTTTTCTTCCAATTTTTGTGGTGTCAACCTTATAGGTTGTGGAAGACTAGGGGCAACAACACTTCCATCTTTATAGTTGTGAGTGGTACGCTTCCTAGTTGCCATAATTTTGCTTTCCATTTTTCTTGCTAACCTGAAAGCCTTCTCTAATGAATCAGGTTCCCAAAGGCGAACATCATGTTGGATATTATCCTTTAAAGTCCCTATGAACACATCAATCCTATGCTCCTCTGGAATATTTTTTACCCTTATGTTCAATTTTTGGAACTCCTCAATGTGCTCCATTATTGAACCCTTTTGTTTGAGACTTATCAATTGGCTAAAAAAAGTGTTGCTTTTTGTATCCTCATAATGTGCTGTCAATTCTTCCATAAAAATTGCCCAAGTGATAATTTGTTTACAAGAGAAAAGCCATTGATACCATACAAACTGATTTGGTTCCAAATATAAAGTTGCAATGCATACCTTTTGTATGTTTTGCACATTATTGAGATCGAAAAATTGCTCCATCTGTAATATCCATATTATGGGATCCTTGCCCTCAAACTTCCTCATATCGATTTTTGGAATATGGTGGGTCTTCAATCCAACATTAGAGTCTATGAAATCATGATTAACATTTCTTTTGTTCACATCATGAGTTTCATTTACTACCCTTTCACCATTAGTAAGTATTTCTTATAGAAAAATTGTCAAATCTGTCTTCAAATCTACCATGCCTATCTTCAAATTTGTGTTCAAATATATCTTCAAATTGTCCATCTTAGCTTCCATGCCATTAATCTTAGCTTCCACGCCATTTATCTCAGCTTCTGTTAGCTTTTGTGAGAGTGAAATTTGTTGCAATTGGTCTTGTAATTTTGATATATCATGTAGCATTTCTTCCTCTTCTTCATGAGTCATGCTAGAGATTTCAGGTTGCTTACTAGGTGTTTGCATTTTCTTTCCTTGGGGCATCAGTTACCGATAATAATGCTCTACTATTCCCTTTGAATTCCTTCAAAATAATTTTTCAAACCAAGCTTAAGCAAGAATTTAAAAAAATCTACACACCTTTTTTCAATTTGTAGGAGCTCAATATTGCCTCTAATGTATCTTTGTAATTTCGGATCATCCAGTTTTGAAATTGTGACTTGCAGTAGCCCTCTGTGTCCTCTTTCCAATGCCACCAGTCTAATCCAAATTGGATTCTCCAAGGACGAGTTATGCCAAATCTCCAACAGTGACCTGATTATAGACTAGTTCAGTAGAGCGAACTTGTACGACATGCCACATGTGCCTGTTTCGACCTTCGGCTCTGAAAAATATAAACAAGAAACTATAGTCCGTCCTCTTCCTATAACTTCTTACGAAATTTAAATCCGATGCTCAAAGAGAAAGTTATGACGATTTTCCCCAGGTCACCAGTTTGGAATGTAATTTAGGAGTCTGCAAAAAGACCAACTTTCTCAGATCATATCTACACAAATATAGCGCAAAAAGCTCTGAAATTTAGATCCGAGGTTCAGTGAAATTTCTTCTCAAATGGGTTTTTTTTTGCTTCTGAAACATCGCAGAAAAAAAAATTTATAGCAAAAATACCATGATGACCTATTTGGAGCAGTGAAACCCTAGAATCCAAAGCTTTGATACCAAATGTTATGAAACCAGCTCACAAAAAGATAGAAAATATAGATCAACGCCTTAGAATTCAGCATCTTTGAGGGGGAAACCTCCTTTACATTACATAAATGAACAATTCTTCAATGATTCAAATGACAAAACCTCCTTTCTATATATAGGAGTCTAAGGAGTCACAATATAACCCAGCCGACCTAACAATAATAATATAAAGGCACAAAAATAAAAATAGAGGGATTCTATGGGGCACAATAATAACAATATGGGGACAATAGGGGCACAACAATATTAATAAGGGATACAACTACAATAGTAATGGGGTAATCACTAGTATTATAGGGACCTAACAATGTGACCCTTGGATTCATATTCCAAGTGGTTTCTTGGACTCCTTTTGGTTGTTCAGCTTCCACACCAACCCTTAGAGGATTAGGTGTCCAACATTCCCCCCCTTAATCTGAAGGGTTATGTATGAGTCCAAGAAAAGAGCTGTAATACAAAATGTGTAAAAATTCATGGCAACACTAGGCTAAATGTGCTCTCTAAAATGTTGGTATAAAGGGAGGTGGTTTAAGGATGAACACCAACACTGGAACACTTAGTGCAGTTCCCGGAACTCTTCCAAGTTTAGCATGAAGCTCAGGTCTTCTGCTAGAGGAAGTGCTCCTGATGTTTTGAAGAGGGAAACCTTCAACCAATAAAGGGAGGCCTCAACCTGTGATGGTTTAAGGATGACCAACCACTCTTGAATGCTTAATGCAATTCCTGGAACTCTTCCGAAACTGGCAAGAAGCTGAAGTCTTCTGCTAGAGGAAGTGTCCCCAATTATTAGAAGAGGTGTCACAAACTGAAGGCATGCTCAAGGGCATCTTTGTCTCTGGCTACAGGTCTGAATCTGGTATGGCAAGTTGTGGCTCACGCTCGCTTGATGTGTCTTTGAAGCTTATAGATGACCATCATTTACCCCCCTGTCAGATACAAGGTGAGATGATGGAGAAAACTCAACTGCAAGACTTTTCAATACTCTAGAACAAGTTCTAACATATGATTGGAATATCTTCTTGGTTGTTGATTCCCATTGCCAGGAAGCGATCCATCCAAGATGAATCTTTGTTCTTGCAATAGGCTTGTTTCTGAAGCATCTGTTTGAATAATTATTGGTTTTATGACAATGCTTACATGGATGAAGATCAAAACAATGATCTTTCAAATGGCCAACTCGGTCACAGTGTTGACATTTCACAATCTGTTGCTGTGGAAATGGGGCAGAATCTGGAACAACTAAAGGTGAACTGTCATGAGGAGCAGGTGAAGATGAACCGTCCTGAAGAAATCCAATACTTTGAAATTGGATTGGTTTGGAGTAGTCTGGAATATGAAAGGACATGTCCTTGTCATATCCAAGACTAGTTCTGTGCTTGTTGTGGACAAGCTCTTCCCAAGGTTTGATGACTGACTTGGGAAGTGCAGACTGAATTTCTGCATCTGCATGTACAACTGTTGCTTCATTGGGTACTAAATCTGAATGAATTGTAACATTATTGACTTGCTGCTGATGGGTTGTTGTCTCAATGTTTTGAACAGAAACAGGTTCAGAATGACGACTCCATTGTTGTAATTCTTCTTGTTGTAGCTGAGATTCAAGCTCCAAAAATTCCACGTTCTCCTGTGTATATTCTAGACATGTTTTAATATCACAGAGAGTGTTCTTGCTAATTTTCATTGTATCATGATCAGAGGAATGTATCATAGTTTTCAAGAACTCTAATATTTCAGTAATTCGAGCCATATTCTTCATTGTCAAAATTACACCTTTTTTAAAAAAACTGATCACAACTATGACCCAATGCAGAAAAGTAACACCCACTCACAGTACAAAGACACAACAATATCCTCTATAAATGTGCACCAATTGACCAGTGTGCAACCAGCAAGCACCAATTACTATAATGCATTCACAATCCATTACATAAGAATAAGAGTTCACTCATGACCAGCATATAGAATGCAATATGTTCTGACAATACAAACGACTAAAATTTCCTCCACAAAAGACTACTTTTAATTGCCAAAACAATCATTGCCTTCATACAGCCCACCAAACTCTTATGCAGTAGTCGAAGTAACAAGGAATCAAGGCAGTGAAGCGTGGATCTACGTAGTGAAGCTCTTCTGGCCATCAAGCAATAGGACCAGAAAATCCAATCGCAGCCATGGCAGGTCGTCGAATAGTAGTGATTGTGGGTGTCCTTCTATGGGCATAGAGATTTCGGTGAGAGTGCCCTCGTTGTCGCTTTGGCTTGCAAACTCAAAGAAATTTGATGTGGCTGACTTTAGCAACCACAGAAAACATGGCCGAGTTCGAATGGTTTTTGTAGCAATGAGTTCTTTGGTTTTGGTTTCCAAAAAATAGCATGGCAGCTGCTAGGGTTTTGTATATGGTTTAGCTCCACAGTGCCACCCTTTTCTTTCCCATTTTGAGTACTTTCCACACCAGAGCATGTCCAGTTTCAGTATTTTGTTATAGCTCGATAGCTAGACTTCAACTGTAGTTCCGTGCAACTTTTGCATTGCCACACATCAAAGAAGTTGATAGAATCAAAGACACTCTTTCAAACCCAGATGAGTCAGAAAATCAGCTATACGAGTCATTGAGAATATTGGAGTTAATGCAACTTTCTGTCAACATTCTAAAGGCAACTGCTATTGGCAGGATAGTGAATAGATTAAAGAAACACAGTGAATATACCACCCGTGCTGCGAACATAGTAGTATGCGAATATAGTGAATATACCAATGAGAATTCAGTCCATCGCAAAGCAGCTAATCAGTGGTTGGAAAGATCTTATGGATGTATGGTTAAAGACTATTGATGATGTTGTTACAGCGGCTATAGGCACCTCTCCAGACTTAGTTTCACCAGAAGCTTTCAAAGATGATGATGGTCTACCTTCTCCTCCACTTGATGAGGGTGCCTTTTTAACAGCTCAGACCACATCAATAGAAATGTCTCAGTTCTTTGATGGAATGGATGAGGATGGAAATCTTCGAAATACCAATGGACATGACAAAGATGGAGATGCTGGTTATTTTGAAAAACAATGCACAGTGGCACCTTCGAGTAATGGCAAGCAGTCTATTCAATGGAGCAATGTTGTAAGGGAAGGTGCAATCAGTGGTAAACAAGGAACCCCAGGAGATAAAAAGGCAACGGGAGACACAAAGTCACATATTCAAAAGCAGAAGAATATTGATCATAGACATTCAATTAGTATTCCAAATGATGGAGCTGCCACTTCTATGCATGTTAAGAATACAAGTGGAATGCCTCAGAGGAATGAACTTAGGGACAATGTTCGTCGGTGCAGTGATCCAATGAAGAATCAAATAAGGGATGCTTCTCTTCCACCTCGAAATAAGCCAACATCTTCAGTTGATATATCTGTAAGGGTTGAAGCTTCTAAAAGAAAGCTTCAGGAACGATACCAACAAGCAGAAACTGCAAAGAGGCAACGAACTGTTCAAGTAATGGATCTGCAAGGCCTCCCTAAAAATGGGCGTAATCTTGTAAAACCATCGCAAGCTAAACTAGGGTCACAAAATAGGCAGCGATTCATTAATCGCATATAGGAATGTCATATTATCTGGGCCCGAGTAGTCTAGTATAAATTGCTTGAAATCATGATACACTGGTCATGCCTATTTTTCTGTGAGTCTGAAGCTTCCAATTGGAGTGGAGTGTATTTTGAGAACGGGAACTGCTTCAATTCATTTCTCAGGACTTCAAATAAAATCACAGAAAATGCACCAGGAGTATGGACTTGGAATTCGAATTTCAAAGAAAACGCCTTTTGAGAGCCAACGGTGTAAGCGGAGGCGAACATGGAAAAACAGGCGGAATTACTGCACAGTTAAAATGCAGAGGTAACATTTGAACGAGGAATGGAGAAAGAGCGCACAGCTTCCGTTGGTTTGTAGGAACAGGTCTGAGTGGGAGCATGAAACTGACAGAGAGTGTTAGAGCGTTGCATTGGTAGAGAGGGACAGGTCTGGCAATATTCCTCTTTGCAGTCGCAGGGGCAGGTCTGCTCACAACAGAGGAATGGCAGAGCTGATAGAGGTAACAACCTCTATTCTAACAAATTCTCAGAAAGGCATAATCAGGAGGAGAGAATTGGTTTACAAAGGCCACAAAAACAGGTGGCTCACACTTGAGCAGGACAGGAGATCGCCCGCTCTGATACTATGTTATACACACACATGGCAACATAGAATATTAAAGATAAGCAGGAGAGTACACTTATTATTAACAAATGATATACATTTATAGTACATGGTGTGACCCTTGGATTCATATTCCAAGTGGTTTCTTGGACTCCTTTTGGTTTTTCAGCTTCCACACCAACCCTTAGAGGATTAGGTGTCCAAAACTATAAATGGTTCAAATGTTGTGAAAAGTGGAAAGCGTTTAGTTATTTGCCAATGATTTGTGGTAACAATGGACTATGGTGGATGGTGGTTCTTTAATTAAATTTGTAATAAATGTACAAGTGAAATCTGAGTACTAATATAACAATAATGACTAAAATAGTACAAGTATTAATATAAAATATTGACTAAAATAGTAAAGTATTAATGCAAAGTAATCATTAGAAAATAAGATTATAACCAATAAAATAAAATAAAAATATAATAAAATATTTTAAAAATTAAATATTTTTATTTTTATAATGTTAACTTTACAAATTACTGTTTGATTTTTAGTCAAATTGCAAAGTAATGCACAGTCAAACTGAAAACGAATGTGTAATTATTGCTTGTGACAGGATAATAAGAAATAGTTAAATTAAGAGAAATATTAAATTAAGTAAAACTTAAAATAAAGAAATAAAAGTTGGAATGTTGACACATGGTATGTGTGCATGTGGATCCCTTTCCATTTTTAGAACCATTTGGTCTATTTAATAGATGATGAGGAAGATGAAATTCATCCATTCTCTTGGGAGAAAAGTGTTGTGAGAGAAAGGATCCCCTGGCAGTAGTACATTAATTGAGGGCTCGAGGGTGGCTAGTTGTAGAAAGATTATGTGCAGTTGAGCCTATGGTTGGGTGGAGAGTCATCCCCAAAATCTTGTTGCGATTAGTGGGATTCAACTAGCATTCAACTTCATATTCATGAGTAATGAATATCATCGTTACAGGTAAGTCATCTCTAATCGTGTTTTTGGAAAATTTTATGCTAATTAGTTGAATAATTGTGTATTGATTATGAACCGCATGATTGATATAATTAGTTGTATGTTTTAATTTCGGGGTTGTTACATATGATATGAGAGCATAGGTTTCAACTTTGTTGGACCATGAATTTTATATTCTTAATCGATAATAAATATCATAATTATAAATAATATTATAAAAAAATAAAGTGTTTTTTTAATGATTATTACTTTTATTATCAATTAAGAATATAAAATTCATGGTCCAACAAAGTTTAAACGCGTGCCCTGATACCATATGTAACAACCCCGATTTAAAATATACAAATAATTACATCAATATATATGATTAATAATCAAGTTTGTTATATATGGCATCAGAGCATAGGTTTCAACTATGTTAGACTATGAATTTTATATTCTTAATTGATAATAAAGATAATAATTAATGAATTTCGGCTTCTGTGATCCATATCAAGTTTATAGAGAAGGTTTTTGGCGATAATCACTTCAAAATTCATTTGTCGACGCGTTTCGAAACAGTAAGTGTGGTGTGGTTCATCATCAGGCAAGATGAAGAACCAGATCTAACAAGAAGTTAAATAGAGAGATCTATCATTCAACAGTTAGAAAGAAATGATTACATTTGACCAAGGAAAGGACTAGGCAACGACTACATTTGACTGGGACAAGGGATAGGGAAAATAATATTAATTAGTTAATTAATAATTAATTAGTTTGTTTGTGAAAGTTATTCATTATTATTTTTTAACTAAATAGATCTTATTTTTAACTAATTTCTATGAACTTAAATTAAGACTAGAATCTTAAATAATTGATTATCCTCTTTATTATTTTAAAAATACATAAACTATATAAAGACCCGTATTATAATCCTATTATAGTAGGAAAGAATAAATAATTAGTCATTTAATTCATTAACTTATTTATTTATTAAGTTATATGAAACTAAATCTGTAACCACTTTTTTTATAACATATAAATTTGTTTTTAAATAATTAGCTATTTAGATTATTAGATTTATTTATTTTCATTAACTATAGGTATCATTATATAATAGATGATTAAAATTAAATGTTTATCACTTAATCAACCAATTAGTTAATTTATATGTATATGTATTATAAAAATTATTTGTTTATATATCAAGAAAAATAAAAACTAGGTCAAGCATAAAAAAAATTAGACCTTAAACTAAGGAAAAAAAATAATAGCACTCGGAATAAAGGGAGAAATAAACAAACCATAATTTTTTAGACTTAAATCTAATAAAAAAAATTATAGCATAAGGAATAAAGAGAGAAATAAACAAACCAGAAATAAAAACATAGTGTTTTTTTTATAATAGTATTTATAATTGTTGTATTTATTATCGATTAAGAATATAAGATTCATGGTCCTACAGAGTTGCAATCTATGCTCTGATACCATATGTAACAACCCTGATTATTATAATTGGGGTTGTTACATATGGTATCAAAGCATAGGTTGCAACTCTGTAGGACCATGAATTTTATATTCTTAATCGATAATAAATATAATAATTATAAATAATATTATAAAAATAGAGTGTGTGTTTTTTATAAATTTATGTAATTATTTGTATATTTTAAATCAGGATTGTTACATATGATTTAGAGCATAGGTTTCAATTTTGTTGGACCATGAATTTTATATTCTTAATCAATAATAAATATAAATAATATTATAAAAAAATACACTTTCTTTTTTATAATATTATTTATATTTATTATCGATTAAGAATATAAAATTCATGGTCTGGAGTTGAAACCTATCCTTGATACCATATATAACAACCCTTATTTATAATATACAAATAAGTACATCAATTTATATGATTAATAATCAAAGTTGTTACATATGGTATTGGAGCATTGTTGGGCCATGAATTTTATATTCTTAAGCGATAACAAATATAATAATTATAAATAATATTATAAAAATAGAGTTTTCTTTATAATATTATTTATAGTTATTATATTTATTATGAATGAAGAATATAAAATTCATGGTCCAACAAAGTTGAAACCTATGCTCTGATATCATATGTAACAACCCTGATTTAAAATATGAAAATAATTACATCAATTTATAAAAAAACACACTCTAAGTTCAAAGAAAAAATGTGGTGTTACTTTTAAAAAATATTGTTACTTCTAAGTTCAAAGAAAAAATGTGGTGTGAGAAAGATTTAGCAGCTGAAAGAAAATTGAGTTATTATAAGAAGGTCATCAACCCCACCCTAGAAGATCAAAAGTATCTCTCTATTTTAGCTAGCTCAAAGAAGAAAATTAATTTAGCAAAGTTTAGAACGAACTCTCATGAGCTCCATAGTGAAACAGGTCGTTGGAAAATTCCTAAAACACCATGGATGGAAAGAATCTGCCATCTATGTGATAATAGGCATTGAGGATGAAAACCACTTCCTCTTAGAGTGCCCCGCGTACAACCACATTAGATCTCAGTTTCATAATTTTTATCGCAATGCTGACCTTCCTAGCCTTTTACAATGTCAAAATTACAGTGAGCTTGGGAGGCTTCTCTCCAAGCTTTTTGAGCATAGAAATAAAACCTTAAACCAAACTAAATAATTTGTTTCTCTAGGTCCAATAGACCAAAGTTTGGTCTCAGTGGACGTTAACCACCATCATCATCATCATCATCTGATTAATAATCAAGGTTGTTACATATGGTATCATAGCATTATTGGGCCATGAATTTTATATTATTATTCAGTAATAAATATAAAAATTATAAATAATATTATAAAAATAGAATTATTAATCATATAAATTGATGTAATTATTTGTATGTTTTAAATAAAGATTGTTAGGTATAATATGAGAGTATAGATTTCAACTCTATTAGATCATGAATTTTATTTTCTTAATCGATAATGAATATAATATTATAAAAAAATAAAAAATCTTTTTTTTCAATCAAATTATATATATAATTTTGAGTATTTTATGTATAATCCTTTATTTAAGAACATAATGGAATTTCTTTATTATTATTTATAATTACATTGTGAATGGCAATAAAATGGAAATATTTTATTATATCTAAAAAGAAAGTTGGTTATAAATATTTATCGTAATGGTATTGTTGAAGTGGTTTGTTTTGGGTTTTTTTGCTTTATTAATATAGAAAAATATAGTGCTTTTTTTCCATGTCAGATATAAAGATATGGTGGAGATTTTTTAATATATGCCTTTTTAAGAAGTTAGAGGAAGATTTTTTAATATATGCAATTTTAAGAAGTTAGAGGAAGAGAGAGTAAATTTATTTCATGTATATTAACAAAAAGCATGGATTATTATTTCGATTATTATTTTTTATGATTTATTTTTACGAAATTATAAGTATTTTACTGTATTTTCTTTAAAAAAAGAAAAGAGAAAGTCTTTTGATTTTGTAAATTTAAACAGAGGAATGGAGCTTTTGTTCTACTTGGGTTAATTTTCAAAGAGAAGTTTACTAACTTTTTTGCTGCCAGGAAAATAATCTGTTGAGTATGAAATTCCATAAAAATAAATGGCTAAGAAAATAATTTGTTGAGTATGAGATTCCATAAAAATAGATGGCTGAATATATTATCTGCTACCTTAATTTTTTTTTAAAAGATTCGTCCTATCTTAAAAGATTATCTCAAAAGATTTTCTAGTTAGAGTTTTGAAAAATTAATATAATAATAAAATAATAAATAAAATATTTATTTCTTTATGATAATTTTTCCGATATTATTTGTAGAAAAGACTTTATGGTTATTATTTTCTCCTCTCAGGTCCTCGAATCTAAAATCTGCCCAAATTTGACGACACATTTTTAAGGAAAGTAATCAGCATGTAAAATGATACCATATTGGCCCTTCTATTATTCCTCTAGGTCGTTAAAGAGAAAATCCATATCATATTTTAAACTAAAGGTGGGAAAGCCACCATGACTTTGTTGAAACAGCCACAGTCCTTCGGCCTCAAGCGAAACCAAACATTTAATTTCCAAGCACGCCAAATAGAATGTATACTGAAGAAAGAAAAAAATAAAAAATGACACTGTCTTTACTTGTGGACAAAATAAAATATGTCATTAATAAATCCGACTTATAATTTTATAGTCCAAATTTCTATGTTCAACTCTTAGGGAATCCAACTTAAAATGAAATTTTAGTCGATCACACTTAAATGAAATCTTTGTTGTGTTATTTCCATAAAAGGTTTATGGCTGGAAAAAAAAAATATCTTAGAATGCTTGGGATAATGAATGAGAGGTGATATGATAATTATATATATATATATATATATATATATATTTTAAATGGGAGGGGCTAGTTCTCTTCAGAAGTATTATGGGCTCTCTCTTTTTTGTACATATATGACATATACATGTCAGAACTACGCTGACAACCATCACATCGTTAATTAATCACCATCACCGGAGAATACTCCATGGATCTGAATATGCTGCAGCAAGCGCAGCTCCGCGGATTCGAACGCGGCCGGGGGTGTGCAAACCAACCGCCCCGACCGTTACAACATGCACTCGCATGCATAACACGTGATTAGTGTTCGCTTTATCTGGTAATATAGTATAAATATGGTTTTACTAAAAAAAGTGTTTTTATATGAAGTTATTGAAAATAAAATAAGAGTAATGATAATAGAGGTGGACGTGAAATTCAATAAAATTATAATACAAGAAATGAAAGGCTTTTATTTAATCTTAAAAAAAGAAAACCTAAAATTATATTAACCATAAAATTGAAAATTCACAAGGATAGTTTCATTAACATGTTTAGATTTAGTCAGTCTCACTAGCAAAGTCGATTGAGGATGGGCCTCGTCACCAAGGCGACCCAGGATCAACCTTCACAAGGGGTGGTTGTGCCCTGTGCTAAGGAGAGGAAACATGCTTAAAAACCCAATTAGTTAAGGGTTGATGTGGCCCAGGCCGAGTGCGATCCCTAGGTGACTTTTACAACTTAGATGCCCCTGGGTCGCGGCTCCTCAAGCCACAAGTCAAGCCTGAAGGATCACAGACAACTTGACAAACAAACAAAAAACATGTTTAAATTTAAATAAGAGGTTTGTTCCAAGTTAATTACTATTCTAGATTCTAAATTGTATTGTTATAAATTATAGATATACCTTTATAGGTATGCATGAGTAGCCATTGGTTTTCTTTTTAAAAGAGTGAGTTGTGTGTCGTATCCATTAAGATGGTTTAAAATTTGAAACCCTCACTATCGTAATATAATAAAATAGGTGTTGTTAATACGTTTAATTATTGCTTTTTCTTTATTAGGAATGAAGTTTTTGAATATATCCAAATTTATGTGATTTATGTGAGTTAATTGATAAAAACATAACACTAATAGTATTGATGAGAGGATAATGATGCACATGTGATTCTTATTTATTTATTTTGTTATGATAATGATGTTGTATTCTCATGATGGATATGATATGCATAATGTGGCATATAGATTATGATGTTATGATATGAGATTATATTGACATGTGGTTAGTTTAGTATGTGATGTCATGATAGATTATGATGTTATGATATGAGGTTATATTGATATGTGATTAGTTTAGTATGTGATGTCATGATATATATTTGATGCAAATATATTGATGTTATAACTTATGATGGTATTTCATAAAGTGAAGGATGAGGTAATTGCATGAAGATTTTATGATGTGCATGAGCATATAGTTCGTTATTATTATTCAGAATGTTTTGATTATAAATGATGTTATGTTCTCATGATGGCATGCAAGAGTTGGCATGTGGATTATTTTTTATGATACTCTAATTATAACTAATGCATTGGTTGCAAGTTGAGATGTGGTGACTGATAGTAAATCTACAAATGGGCTGAGGGGGTTGGTTTATTTAATGATCTCGTGGGAGCCCATATATGCGAGGGAGAATATGTAACACCATATGGGTTGGGGACATACTCAATCAACACTACATATGCGAGTCGTTCCTTTGTCTTGTATAACTCTTTATGGATAACTCTTAAGAGGCAATGGAACCATCTTGAGGGGACCAAGTGCTTAATAATGGATTGGGATGTCAAAGTTTGGTGTGGGTGTAAGGACTTTGATGCCTGGGATTGTGCACCTTAGTGAGTGTGGAGGGAGTGGGTTAACCTTTCGAGATGCCTAGAGTACTACTACATGGAGTACTGAGTCGGGCGCAAGCCTTGGGGCCAGCCTTGGGCTATGGTACAGACTAATGAGGCTTGTGCCTGGTTCCGAAAGTGGGAAAAATGACGGATATTCCTTGGGATTTCTTGCGTATTTGGAAACTTTCAATTTCTGGTGGTTATACTAGTTCAGCAGAGGGTGTACGAAAACATGAAGTAATAAATAACTAAACAAAATAAAATTTTAAATGATTCAACTTAACTTCGGGACAAAGTTCTTTAAAGAGGGGGAGTATGTAATGCCCCTAATAATAATAAAAATAATATAATATTAAAATATAAGTAAACAAATAAAAGATAATAATAGTAAATAAATAATAAACAATAAAGAAAAGATAAATTAGTAAATAAATAATAAATAATGAAGAGAATATAATAATAATAAATACATAAAATAGTGAATAATAAACTGGAGCTCTAAATAAATATATATAAAAGTAAACTATGGAAATAGTAAGAATAAGTAAAGTTACCAAAAAGTAAAAAGGAATAAAATATGAAAGAGTTAAATTAAGAAAATTTAAAATAAAGAAATAAAAGTTGGCATGTTGACACATGGAATGTGTGCATGCGGATCTCTTTCCATTTTTAGAATTGTTTGGTCTATTTAATGGATAAGGAGGAGGATGAGATTCATCCATTCCTTCATTCATTCTCTTGGGAGAAAAGTGTTGTGAGACAAGAGATTCTCTGGTAGTAGTACATTGATTGAGGGCTCAGGGGTGGTCAGCTGTAGAAAGATTATATGCAGCTGAGCCTACGGTTGGGTGGAGAGTCATCCCAAAAACTTTGTTGTGGTTAGTGGGATTCTACTAGTGTTCAATTTCAGAGTCACAAGTAAGAAATATCGTCGTTGCAGGTAAATCGTCTCTACTCATCTCTTCTGGAAATTCTATGCTAATTAGTTGAATAGTTCTGTGTTGATTATTAACTACATGATTGATATAATTAATTATACGTTTTAATTTCGGGGTTGTTACACAGAGAAGAATGCCAACAAGGGGAAGGAGTTGGAGCATCCCTCTAAATCTTCCCAACAAGAGAAAACTGCAGAGGAAAGCACTCTGATAAGTACCCTGGTACAAATTTCCATCGTTTCTCATAATCTTGTCTCCTGTGTTCCATTTGTTCTTAATAAAAATGGCATTGCTCATATTGTTGATAATCCCAAGGATCTCAGCGATGAAGTCATTAAGCTAAGGGACTATTATTATAACAAATCTAGAAAAGTTACCATCCACAATTTTCCCAAATGAAGAAACATAGAAATAGTAGGAGAAAAGGTGGTCATTTTGGAGGGCCCCAAGCAAAAGATAATACATAGTGTTATCGAGCAAAGTAATGAAAATATCGCAGTGGAAACAACCTCTATTTTAGGAGCCCTTGCCACAAAAATTAAAGAAACTACTCAAAGTATATCCATGGATGTGGAACAGTTGACCCAAGTGGTAGCATCACAGTAGGAATAGTTGAAAGAACATAAGTAGTGGATGGATGTTGAACACCGCAATAGATTATAAGAACAAAGCATATCATTGTCAAAGTCCTTCAAGGCTCAATATGAGCAACAAATGGTGCATTTGAAAGAAGCGCATACCAATGAGCTAAAGGAAATGAAGGAGAGTCACCAAAAATAGGATAACGCTAAGGTGTAACAAGCCCATAAGGCCTAAGTTGACCTTTAGATACTCAAAGCACAAGCCTTCAAAATCAATAATGATTTTCAAAGCACTCAACATTCTTTCGTGGATTGGGGGAGATCTAAGAATACTTTGCACAATTGGAGTAGATAACCAATAAAAAATAAAACCTATTTAGAAGCCCAAAACACAATTAGTGAAGCTCTCGAACAAGTCATTAACTAGCAAAAGAAACATTGGGAGGCCTCATACTCACTACCCCAACTTGACAAAAATCAAAAGGCAAGATATCGATCTCTGATCGATGTTTGGAAATTAGAGTGTGAGGCAATTAGAACAATATCGAATGCAGATATTAGGCTATACAAGCAAATGTGGGTTTCCATTGTAGAATTGATAGATGAATGGGAGATTGAACCCATAGAAGACTTGCCTAGCTCCGCCCCTATTAGAGTAGAGAGTAGAGCTTGAAGCAATAACTAGAGTTAGGACGAAAGTGGTCACTAAAATTGAATAGATTCCAAAGGTGGATTATGATTCAATGAATAAATTCATCATTGCTTCCACCAAAGTGGCCATTCAACTTGATTGTTACACCACCAGTATAAAGAGGGATATTAAGAAGTTAGAAAATCAAGCATTGAAAGGGAAATGATAGTTATTGAAGATGGAAATTCTCAGTGCATCTGAAATCATGAATATTCCACATCAGTGCCAAAGAAGTTATCGGAAAATTGTAATTTTGTAACTATAATTCAATGTATAGATGGGAAAGCTCCCCATTGAGAAGGTGGGGGAGAGGGGATGAAAATTGAAAGGTTGAATGTTCTTGTTGGACTCCCTTTTTGCATTATTGTATAACAAATAATTTATTTATCGATCAATGCAATTGACTTGTTTGGAAGATAGATATGTCTCTCTTGTATGGTAATTTTTTATGTTTGTAATGTATGAATCTTGTATATCTACAAAATATTATGAGAATGTTAGGATTATATTATAACTAATTAATCAGTCTCAATGCAAACTTTGCTTATAATGGTTGTAGAATATATCAATATATTGGTAAGTCTTCAATTGTTAAATGTTTTATTCATATTTAAGAAAAGAACGCTCTTTACTACTCTTCAACTCCATTTGGTCTAGCAATTAACCTCCCTAATCCTAAAACAAACAATGTTCAATGCAAATCAAAGAATATAAGTAGTTGTAGAAGTAAGAATAAAAATATGATTAATAGTAGATGTAGTTTATAGCTTATAGAAATGATCCCTTACCCTGAAGTGGAAACCATACCACAAATTGGTTAGAGATTACCATCCCAAGCAAAATTAGTTCTAATTAGGGCCTATAATCAAGTCTTCTCCCTCGTTCATGATTGCTTCAGCAGTATCCCTACTTAGGGCATCAACAAGTTGCTAAGAAAATTAACGAAACATCAAACCTGAGATAATATACTTTGGAACTTCATTCACGGGTTGGACCACATTTACTAGGAAATCTTCGTTGTGTTAAAAAATAATCCATTGTTTCTCAATGGTACTATAGGCTTCCTCGATCCATAGATCAATGGGGCTAATGTAATATTTTTTCTTATTACATGAATAAAACCACTCATTATTGTTGTTTTTTTAATCAGTAGGTAAGAAACATTTTGATGGAAACTCCAACTAGCACTTGTAATAAAATCTCTACCCCTCCTGGCTGCCCCTAACCACATGCACACAAAAATAATGAGAGTTTTAAAAAAATCCAAAATATATTGAAACCCACAACTTAAAATTGTTTACTTTATGAAGGGAATCTAAGAGCTCATGAAGTATGTTTGAAGCTGAGTGTGATACGACTTTCCCACTACTGCAAGGCTCATGTCCTTCCTATCAAATGGATATTTGTACACCTGAGAACCAAATGCCTCTAGGGAGTTTATGTTGTACCTTAAATGTAGAAATCCTCTTTCAGTACCTACTCTCTAGACAAAATTGGTTTCTCATCAGGCCATATCTACAATTTGACATCCCTCGATGTTTGTGTCACAGATAAGATCACAAGTGAAGAAATAAGATATTAAATCCCAATTACATATTCAAACTTTGATGAGTGCATAAATACTTTCACTTTCATTATGGTCATTATCCTCTTCAAGAGAATCCATGCTCAATGAATCCTCCTTCTCCAAACTAGTAGGAAATTGTCATGTAGATCAATTGCTTGGAAAAGACTGTAGGATTGTCAAATTTTACTTTCATATGGAGGAGGGAGGGTGGGTTCTTGAATAATTCTTACATAACGGCTCTCCTAATATTCTTATTCTTCAATTATTTGTTGATTCTTGATGGAAGAACAAGGAGATTCTTCTTTGTTGCTATTTTCCTAAACATCCTTATATTCTTCATCTTGTGTAAGTAGAAGTGTCTTCTTTAAATTCCATCACTTTTTCCTCCTCAATGAGGTGGGATTTTTTACCATTGTTCTCCTCTTCAGGTGACCCATTCAATTATGTTGTAATGTTTTGTTTTTTTTCTTCCTTCTTGAGATGGATTCCTATAATCTCTTGATTTCCTTCTTCATTAACTTCCCCAAAAATACTAGGGTCATCTCCTATAGTTTTTCATGCCAAATATAACCCTTCTATTTCGTAGATAATTGGAATCCAATTTTCTAAATCATGATCCCATCTTGTACAAAATGCTTCCAATTTTTTTGCAAATGATGGAATCATATATTTTCCAAGGATTTGGTACCAAACCATCGTAGATTCTTTCAATCCTACTATGAAGTGGCTCATGATGATATCCTTAAGGAGAAAATCATTGTTCTTACAATATTGGATAAATGTTGGAAGGTGGTTCAAGTTGATTCCCCATATCCACAAAAAATATATATGTCAAGTGGCCCAATTTTATAAGCATGGGGAAATCCCCTTATACTTGAAAAATCAACCATACCATACCATGGTTCCATCCAAGGAAGTAGCTTCATATTTTCATTAGTCTTAAAATTCGATAGTAAGGATAAAATGAAAATATAAGATAAAAATTATCAATGAAAATACCACAATCGAGTTGCTACTTCATACCTTACTTACCTTATCCCTTACCTTGGAAAATCGTTTCTTATCTTGTAACTCTTTAGATTTTGTTAAACTGGAGTCACAAAGTGAGATCCTACAAGTTAGTAATGAAGATACCAATCTCACCAAGATACAAAATAGAAACAACCTTACCAAGATGATGTCATTAATGTTAAATTATTTGGCCTTATGCCTCACAACGGTGCTAAAAAATGTTATCAATCAAACTAACATGGTTACCAAGGCCTATTAAACCTACTATGATTAGCACACACAAGATGAGGGTCCATTGTCACCTGGATCCAAGTCTCCACTCTTTAAGACCAACTCTCTTCTAAAAGGCTACGAAAGGATTCCCTTTTAAGACTTCATCCAAACAATAAAGATAAATGTATTTCTATAGGTTCTTAGGGTGAAGTAGAGGAGTTAATTATTATTGTCTCGTTGTTTTATTGTGTAAAATCTATAGTAAATTACTCCTAAACAACTTGATATATTTGTCAAAAGGTAGATATGTGATGTGTAAAAAGCTCAAATGGGTGTACTAAAATATACTAACCAAATATATAAATGTTTCTTAATTTATATCTTTGGTTAGGGGGGCTCCTTTATTAAATGTCTCGTTGTCCTAAAATTGCAAGCTCTAAAATTTAGAGGAAACATAGAGACAACAACAATTCCCCTTGAAAAAGCCACCTAAGTAGTTTCTTATCACTCTAGACCAAAGATGTACGGGTAGGGAGGCCAAGAGATGTAGGATATATCCTTTTAGATCAATCTCAATCCTTATACCATCAATAATTGCAATTTTTAACTTGTTGGAGATTGCCTTGTTGAGGTTATGGGGTCAAACTCCACACCCAAAAAAAAAACTAACACATAAAATAAACTTAAAACAACTAAAAATATTAATTTTTAGACTATAAATAAAATATTAAGCAAATTCAATGTAGATCCTACCTGCAAGGTTATAGTTGAGATAATTACTTGTGAAAGCGCTTGGAACCTTGAAAATTAGTGGGATTCGTTATGCTACATCAATATATCAATACATATATTTAATATAAAATTCAATACTATGAAGAATGTATGGAAATAGAGCTAAAAATGGGTATATTAATATTTATATTTAATCTAAATTTATTGCTCAAAACCCCATGGAAAAAAACTAGCTATTTGATGAGAAGACTTCGAAGAATAATCTAGTTAAACAAATTAATCTAAAACAAAAAATAAAAGTTTTGATTTTTATTTGTAAAATGGTTGTTTAAGAATGACTTACCATTTACCATAATACTTTACCTCAAGTTGTTGAGTTGTGAACCACAATTGTTATTAAGTTGATCATTCAATTTGGATAGTGTGGTGAGCTTATTCTCAAAGAGATAATATCAGCTTCACCTATGTTTATAACATTCCACACCTTTTGGATCCAACTAGGAGTAGCCTCTAGCGAGATGTCTTCAATCTGGGGGTCGATCATGGATGAATGCTACTCTTCTCTTGGTTGAAGCTATCTCCTCAAAATATTGGTCCAACCTTCATCCAAGTTATCTATCTACAACAAGAAGATGAAGTAGACTAGAGCCTAGTGCACTTTCCTTGCATGGATGTATAGCCCCGCAATAGTTTGTCCCTCCGATCTCTTTGTGATCTTATTTATTATGGAAATATTTTATATTAATCACTATTACCCCACAATATAGCAGGGCCATAAGAAAGGGAAACTTAAGGGACAACTATTAGACTAAGTGAAAACAATGGGACAATCACCCACTGTCACCTCAGTCAAAATCCCCTGCTTTTATGGACTTTCGTCAATGGGAAGAGTCTCGATAGGAAGGGAATCACTAAGAATGAATGTATCAATGATTTAGGTATAGATTTATTCCACCAAGCCCATTAAAGGAGAGATATACTAATGGATCAATGCTTCAAGGAAGCTAACATACTCTCCAATAAAATCTTTAAGAAGAAGAGATCAAGACTTAGGGTTTGAGATATGATGATGGTAATGGGTATTCCTAAGGTCAAGACTCTAGGAGATGAGTTAGGACCTCTCAAAGAAGCTCTATGTGATGATTTAACACTTCCAAAAGGCTCTTCGCTCTCTTTGAGAGACCTAAGAAAGACTTGCACTAGACCTAAGATTTTATGAATAATCGTGGGAAGAAATGCTTCCAAGGTACTCACTAGGTCAAGGCAAGGGAGGAGAAAGGGTTTCTTGAGATTTATTCCAATGAATACTATGCTTATACAACCCTCAAGGAATTCCCCAAGGTGAGAGAAAAATACCTAGACTTTCCCTCTTATATTCATGCCCAAGGAAAGAGATTTTATGGATGAAACTCAAGCGAATGCCCACCAAACTTGGAGCATAGGTAAACTAGATGCTGAGCTTGATGTTTAAACCCTCATATTCTCTAAAAATCACCTCCCTAAAATTTCCCTCAAAGCCCTATATTTCTGCCCTACCTTTATGGGACCAAAATATAGGAGGAGAAAATATGGAAAAAGAGGAGTTTCGTCACAAAAATCCTTGGACTAGTGCTTAGTCCTTTGGTCTATGCAATTCTAGTTGCGTTAGATTGGCCAAAATCATCTTTGAGGAGGCTAACGATTGATGCCCTAGCAACCAACTTTTAACATTTACCCACTCAAGATTTATGGAGTTTCATGCAAGCAAGACAAAATCCCATCCACTAGGAACATTCATCATTTGTCATGCTATGAGTAACACGTGCAATTGCCAACCAAATAGCTTTTCAAAATGGTATTCAACAAATTAAGGCACAAGTGCGTTAACTAGTTGCAACAATTCCATACATTAGACATTATTCAAGAAAATATTCAACAAGAAGCACTTGCAAGATGACAATATGATATATCCAACCACAAATCATGAAGTATCTCCAAAGAAGATTGAAAATTTTAGCTCGAAATGTCAAAATGCATCAAATAGTCTCCAATAGTTCTCAAAGAAAAAGTGTGAGATCTTTTCAAGAGAAGAATCCAAGTGATGATGATGAGTTCTCACAAATGAGACACGTTTCTATTTATATGAGTCTCTCTAAATGGAATTAGCCTAATGAGCCCCCAAGGTTATAAAATAATGTGCTAAAAACAAGTCTTAGCTACAAGCTGACCAAGTAGCTATCACAAAATATGAATTAGCCATCCATTAGCAAGTTGAGTTTATGATGTCATGCTGATGAAGGGTCGTTAAAAAGCCACATTGAGTACTCTAAGTGCCATGATGAGATAGGGGGCTCCAATAAAGATGAATTATGGATGAACCCTAATTTTCCATGTGAATCATCATGTGGGGCCCCAAAGTGGGTTTGGGGCACATCTACTGGTCTCATGGGTCTCCAAATGAAAGGAAAGCATGTAAAATGCTCCAAATGAGGGATATGATGATGGTACCTTCCCTCCCATGTCAAAGGTGAGACAAACCTCCTTTGGGCCTTAGATTAAATGCCCTAATCATGCTAAGCCAGTTGGGTCACACTGGTCCAATTGCATCATCTTGTGAAAAATGTGGGGAAATGAACAAATTGTTGAAGGTGTTGAGGATTCCCATGGCATGAATTAATGCTCAAACCGATGATGGAGACCCATGGTTCTCAACGCATCCCATATAAATTTCAATATGATCCTCTGGTGGGCTTGGGCCCCAATTAAGTCGCCCAACCCATGATAAGACTACCTTCCAATTACATATAATATTAATGTGTTTCCTTACCATCAACCACAATAATTCATTAGTGCATCTAAGTGAACCAAACTTGTTAATCAAGGGCACAAATGAGACTTAATAATGGGCTTCCCTTCCAAATTTGGGGTTTTAAGCTTGTAATAGTCTTACCTCCCTAGGTAGGAGTGGCTAATAAACAACCCTATTAGGTATTCCCAACCCCTTAGGAGAAATACAGGTCTAAGGTACATCCTTTAAGGGATAGGGGTCGTGTGAATAATTATGATTTGGATGGGGACACAGGGGTCTCAAGGCCAAATGCCATTTGTCCAAGGATGGTAATGATGAGGGATGTCCACATATTTAGGTGTACAAATGTAGGAGGTAGCAATCATGGCTACATAAGTTACCCCAGCCTTTATTATTCCACCCTTCTTCATTTTTCTTTTGACTTTTCTTGATTTTTCTTTGTATTACTGATCGGGGCTCCAAGCGATGAGAGCATGTTGTGTATGATATAAGTAGTTATTACCCCCTTAAGGTGGGGAAATTCATCGCCCACTAAAGGTTGGGATGTGCATGGGTTACTTAATGATGTGGGGGCACTCATAGGTCCCTAGGAACTAGGGTGATGGCCATAATGATAAGGGGTAGAGATTATGTTTTTAATTTGCCCAGGCGCTATTTTAATGTCTTTATTGATAACACGTGATGAAAGAGATCTACAACAAGGGTCTGCAAATCCCCCTTAGTGGGATGGGTCTTTTGATATCCTTGATGTTTCAATAATCGATTCTCTCTCTCAATATGTGAAAAACTCAAAACAATGTGTAGAACTCAAGTGGGAGCTCAGATGCAAGAAGAAGATAATGATCATGGTGAAGAATGAATGGAAAACCCTCCTATTTATAACAAAGTGTTGGGTTGATCTTGAAAATGGAGAATAATAAAATAATATTGACAAAATCAAGATCTAGTCGTTAGGAATATTTTATTATATTTTTTGGAGAGGGAAAAAATATTCAAAATGGTCAAATATCTTTATTTAGAAATAATTAACAAATAAAATGATTAATTATTCATGAGGATTAAGAATGGTGTGAAATTGAAATAATTATTAAATAGTGATTTAACAATTATTCCCATAATAGAATTAAGGAATAATAAATAAATAGAGATTTGTTCAATTATTCCTAGGTGATTTAGTCAAATGTGACAAGGAACCATTGTCAAATAATTATTCATAGAGAAAATTAAATAAATAATGATTTATTTAATTATTCTCATGGGGTTTTTTAATTTTAATCAGAAAGAATTTAATAAAAATGGTTTACTAAATTATTTCCCATAGTGAAAGTGATTTTATTATGGTAAAATTAATCCTACATGGTGTATTTCAATCCACCTAGTTAAAAATGGCTAGGTGATCATTTTTTGGTGATAACATATTGCCCCCCAATGTATGAGTGTTAGGATAAAATTGTATGACCGAAATACATTTTAGGTTACACTTCCACGAGACACCAAAGGGGAGTCAAAGAGGGAGAGAAAGAGAGAGTTGAAGCAAATCAAGGAAGTACAAAAATGGAGGAGTTGAGACCTACTAAACTGATAGAAGTATCCTTTTATGTTGGAGTACATGATCTCAAATGAGGCGGGGGAGGCATACCCATACTCGTCAAGGTGACTAAGTACAAATAATAATGGTGAGCCACTCAATGTGGAACTAAGCTACAAAGTACATGATACATGATATGCTGGCATCGATGTGCTAGAAAATAATACAATGCATCCCATATACATAATGCGCCTGGTTAAAGAGAGGTCAGGACTACATACAATAACATATGAGTACATGATACATAATTCCCCTCAAACTAACATGGTGATGGGGGAAAGTAATCAAAGAAGCTTTGTTGAATAGGGAAGGGCTCTGAAGATCTGAATGGATCATCTGAAGGAGACATGCATGTTGTGGGCACTGCAAGCGGCTGAAACTGAAGCCATCACATCTGTGGAAGTGCATCTGAGGCTGGATCAATATCTGCGGACTTCCTTGCATGCGGGGGCATACCTGAAGGGCCACCACCTCATGAGGTCTGAAACATCTCACACACACCCAAGAACCACTGAGACAATCGTCTGGATCACCAAACCATCAAGTGTGCGATTCCAAATCGTGCAATAATGAGTTGGCATCGAGCACGTGAGAAACAACCAAGTCAAAGGGCAATGTTGATTCTATTTTCTTAATCCGAGGCACCAAATAAAGATGAAGGCTAGAACCAAGGTACATTACCCTCTATACCACACTTTTGGAATAAATGTGTTGAAGTCGACAGAAGAGGACCCGCTAGAGTTAAGGTAATGAGGAATCCTTAACAAAGGCATGAGGTATCATAGTAGAGTGACTAATAGACTAACACCAAGCATGATGATGGAAGGAAATAAGATGAGTGGTGAACTAATGACTTCCCTTATCAAAGCATGATATGCATGGTTGACCTGGCAACGATTGACTCGATTCCAGAGGGGATGATCAATTACTCAAATGCGCTTTTCAAAGATGGAATAGTATAGCTGGAGGTTAAATATGAACATGATGGGATGAATGTGACACAAATATGTATGGAATATTGTAACTAGACTCAAAGGGATCCTGAACAAACTCCATAGACACAAGGGTGATTCATCTCAGATGCTCTGAACAAGGGTGACTCGATGATGTTTCCACATGGGGGAGGCCCAGAGGGGACCATAAAAACATAAGTAAATGATGGTTACTCATGAAGAAAATTGACATGTGAGTCAACCAATGCATGAGTAAAGTGGTACTAGAGTATACATTTCTCAAATGAAGAAATTTGATTTTAATAGGCGGCAAAGTGAGACCTCATGGGAAAAATGGCTTCCTGGTGAAGTGTCACATTACCAAAAAAAGGGAGACCTGTTAAAGAACTCAGTGAGAGATTCCCAACGGTGCTAACGGTTTGTCAAACTAAGCTATGGTTTGGTCGCAATGGGCAACAGAAAAACTAGGTTTTTTCCTATAAAACGGCTTCTTGCCCCCAAATCCAATTCATTGGCATAGTGAGTTGTTTGAGAATTGGGATAGGAGGAGAAGGACCTAAATCTTGTGGAGATCATAGCGGACAAACCGACCGACAAAATCTGGATCTGCGAATTTCAGGGAGATGACCTTACTTGTCTAAGGATGGCCTTAACTCTTCTTGGAAGGATGGTTCCTGGTGAAGAATCAAGGTAAGAAAGGAATATAGGAATGAACTACTAGAGTATGTCTAAGATTAACTTGTTCGACCAAGTCAAACATGGGGACTGGAGGTAAGTCTGGCATCACATATACTAGAATGTTTCGATGTATGGTAGGAATCATTTATGAAATGTGATGCGTATATGGCTCACCAGAGAGGCTAGTAGGACAAACTATCCAAGAAATGTAAGGATAATAAACCATACCTAGATCATTGGGGTCTAGGACGAGACTTATGTTAATCAAGTGAGAAAGTGGCCAGGGTCCAACATGCTCCCAAGGATAAGATACTTCCCCACATCATGTGATCATGGAGGGGAATGATTAGGTGGGAATGATGCCCCCTAGCTATATGATTTTGTGGATTGCCATTGTGTTCCAAGTGCTCAAATAATGGATTCAAGCATTCGTTCCTACTAGCACAAGACCTTGCAGAGGATCATGAGGAGATGAATGGAAATATGTACCCCCCATTTTGTATGGATAGATGTAGTATTCTATGGGAATACCATATGTATTGAGAGTAGTGGACTCAAAACACATTTTGATGATGTGGTTCACCATTTGTTTATGTTATGGATGTCTCCTTGTGGGAAGAGTGGATAGATACAGTTAGAGAAAGGGAATAGTTCATTAATAATCTTGTTTGTCACTACATATAGGAGTCAAATGGACTAAATTTATGGTTTCTCATACATGGTGTCACCATACCAAAGAGTGGCTTCGGATATAGTGAACGGATGCTCACCGAAATGACATGGTGGTTGAACAACAACAATGTCTAAGGGACTAGGTTGTTGATGTAAAATGGAGGAATGACTAAGTGGATCATCCCTAGATTGATCTGAAGTGATATGAGACTTTAGAGGTTCTTCTAAATGGGGAAGAATAATGGTACTAGAGTGGACACTACTAGATGCACTAGGAAGGTTGGGGATAATTTCTTCTCCTGAACTCTCAAAAGTGGATGCCCCCTTACCCAAACATTGATTGTCAATGTAATGGCCACAAGGTGGATGTGATGTTGGGTTGTTTTATATTCTTTCCATGACTAGCCCACATAGTTAACCGGGGGGTTAGAAGGGAAGCGGAGCCCCCCCTTCGTTGCGCCGATTGCGTAGCAGGGGTGGGTCACAGGGGATTTGAGGGGTGCAGGTAATCCCGAAAATTTTTGTTTTTGGACCCTATATTAGATTGGGCGGACCTACCTGTGGTTTTGTGCATGATTTTTTGCACATGGTTTTGGATGAGATGGTTTTTGGTCCATGGTTTAGACGCGATGGTTTTCAGTCCATGGTATTGGATGCTTTGGCATGTATAAATATGTATTGTAACATTGAAAGGAAAATAATGAAACCTCAAGCTTGTAGTCCCGGTTTTGGGATCCAAGGGAAAATCTCTGTGTATATGTATTTTATGTGTTATGCTCTCGCATTGTTTATTTTCTGTGTTTTAGAATTCATATGCAGGTAATTTATGTACAAGGTTAAGACCTACATTTGGTATCAAAGTTGTTTTGGCTTCAAGGGGACGCCTTTGTTGCTAAGGGGTTTCGCTCGGGCCTGTGGTAGACCCTGTTCAGTGGGAGATCTGCAAGATCAATTCTGGTGGTGAAAAAAGATGGCGAGAAATGGAAAGATAGAGATCGAGAAATTTAATGGTCAGAGTTTTGAGTTGTGGAAACTCAAGATGGAGGATCTGTTGGTGGATAAAGATTAGTGGATCGCGGTAGATCCAGGTACTAAACCAACGGGAGTGTCCAATGAAGAATGGAAGAAGTTGGATCGAAAGGCAAAGAGCACAATACGATTGTGTGTCTCAGATTCAGTATTGTTGAATGTATCAGGGGAAGCTACATCGAAGGCTTTGTGGGACAAGTTAGGAATTTTGTACCAATCTAAGTCTCTGGTAAATAAATTGTTCCTGCGGAAAAATTTGTATAACATGAGGATGAAAGATGGAGATTCGATGACAGAGCATCTGCATGCATTTAAAATTTCAGATGAAGATAATTGCATCAGTTATTATTTGTTGATATTAAAATTTTAGATGAAGATAAGTGCTTTAGTTTGTTGTGTTCTCTACCAGATTCATGGGATAGTTTGGTTATTGAAATAGGTAGCAATGCAACTGCCTTGTAGTTTGATGAAACAGTCTCATCCTTTATAGACAGCCAGAATGGTGATGCCTTGTCTGTACGAGGATGGTCCCAGAACGGAAACAAAAATAAGTCATCGAGTGGGAGATCTAAATCTAGAGGGAGATCTAAATCTCCAGGAAATGCGGAAAGGAAGGGCACCACAAAAGGGATTGTAAATCTAAAGCTCTTGACAAAGGAAAGGGATCTAATGATGCTCCTTCTGCAAAGGTGAAAAACACCTCACATGAAGGTGGGGATGTGAACTTGGCTTCTTCAAGTACACATGTAGATCATGAGGCATGGTTGATTGACTCAAGTGCATCCTTTCATTTCACTCCCCATAGAGAGTGGTTCTAAGAGTATGAGAAATATGATGGTGGTGATGTCTTCTTGGGGGATGACAGGAAGGCTAGAATTGTTGGTCGCGGAAAAGTAACGTTAAATTTGCAAGGTGGAAGGGTTAGAACACTTCCGGGTGTTCTGTATATTCTTTCATTGGCTAGAAATCTGATTTTTGTAAGCAAGTTGGATGATGCAGCTGTAAAAACAGTGTTTGAGAAGGATACCTGCAAAATGGTTCGGAGAGCACTGGTATTGATGCGGGGAGTTCAGATTGGAACTCTGTACAAGCTGCAAGTTAGCACTGTTATTGATGGGTGCAACAATTACGTGGTTCCTAAAAGTGGAGCATAAAATCTAGTGGTCTCTGTAGAGAAGACCATGCTGTGGCATCAAAGGCTTGGACATATTGGAGAGAAGGGCCTTTGAATACTTCATGGTAAATGTATGGTAGAAGGTATGAGTAATAGCTCTCTAGATTTTGATTTCTATGAAAATTGTGTATATGGGAAGCAGAATCGAGTGAGTTTCCCCTCTGGTGGTAAGAGGGCGAAACATATATTAGAGCTTGTGCACAATGATGTGTTTGGACTTGTGAAGGTTCCATCACTGGGTAAGTCTATGTACTATGTATCATTTATAAATGAATTCTCAAGGAATACATGGATATATTTCCTTAAGAATAAATTTGAAGTCTTTGACAGGTTTAAAGAATTTAAGGCTCTGGTGGAAAACCAGACAGAGAAGAAGATAAAGGTGTTGAGGAAAGATAATGGTGGAGAGTTTTGCAATAAGGAATTTGAAGAATTCTGTAAGAAGTGTGGTATAGCACGGCAGAAGACTACTCCATATACACCTCAGCAAAATGGAGTTGCAGAAAGAATGAACAAGATGTTGATGTAAAGGGCAAGAAGCATGCTCAGTGGTGTCGGGTTAGGACAAGAATTCTGGGCAGAGGCGGTGGAGACTGCATGTTACCTGGTTAACAGATCACCTTCATTAGCATTGGAAGATAAGACTCCACAAGAGGTATGGACTAGTAAGAAACCTTCTCTTTCACATCTGAGGGTATTTGGATGTGATGCATATGTACATGTTCCAAAGGAGAAAAGAACCAAGTTGGATAGTAAATCTGAAAAGTGCATCTTTATTGGGTATAAGGATGGTTTAAAGGGTTATAAGATTTGGAATCCAGTAACCAGGAAGGTTGTGTACAACTAAGATGTGGTATTCATAGAGGTGAAAGATGTTATTAAATATGAATTCCAACCAAAGGAACTTGAGAAGATAGAGTTTGAGCTAAAGGAGGAAGAACCAGACTCTGCAACAGAGGAGGAATCAGAAGATGAAGAGCCACAAACTCCGAGTGTGAGAAGATCAGTTTGAGAAAGAAGGAAACCAAAAAGGTATATTCCATATGTTTTCTATTCAAATTTTGCTTTATCTATTACTGATGATGATCCCTGAACTGTGAAGGAAGCAGTAGATTCAGAGGATGGAAAACTCTGGAAAGAGGCCATGGTTGATGAAATGGCATCTTTGCACAAAAATGAGGCTTGGGATCTGGTGGAGTTGCCGGCTGGAAGGAAACCCATTGGCAGCAAATGGGTGTTCAAGAATAAGACAAACGTAAAAGGAAAGGTGGAGAAATACAAAGCTCGGTTGGTAGCAAAAGGTTATTCCCAAGTAACAGGAATTGATTTTGGTGATATTTTTTCTGCTTTTGCCAAGGTAACTTCTATTAGATTACTTTTATCTATTGTGGCTGCTTTTGATTTTGAGGTAGAACAAATGGATGTGAAGACATCATTTCTTCACGGGGATCTAGAAGAGAATATCTACATGAAGCAACCTAAAGGTTTTGCGGTGAAGGGTAAGAAAGAATTGGTATGCAAGTTAAAGAAGTCTCTGTATGGGTTAAAACAGTCACCAAGGATGTTGTATTAGAAATTTGATACATTTATACAGGGACTTGGCTTCACCAGAAGCAAAGCATATCACTGTGTGTATTTTAAATTAGTTGGTGACCGTGTTATTTATCTGGTCTTGTATGTGGATGATATGTTGCTGGTTGGAAATGAAAAAGAAATTATCCGGGATTTTAAGACCCATTTGTCCTCCAAATTTGACATGAAAGATCTTGGTGCTGCAAACTATATTTTGGGCATGGAAATTAAAAGAGATCAAACAAAGAGGAAGCTCTGGTTAAACCAGAGGAAGTATATCGAGACAATATTGTAGAGGTTTAATATACAGGATAGTAAATCGGTGAAGGTTCCTATTCCTGTAGGTGTAAAGTTATCTGTTGAACAATGTCCCAAGACACAAGAAGAGGAAGAGGACATGTCCCATGTTCTATATGCAAGTGTAGTCGGTAGCCAGATGTATGCAATGGTCTATACTAGACCAAACATTGCACGTGCAGTGGGAGTATTGAGCAAGTTTATGTCAAAACCAGGGAAGGAGCACTGGATATCAATGAAGCGGGTTTTCGAGTATTTGTGTGGCACTAGTGATTATGGTTTGTGCTATCAAGGAAGACCAGGATTGGACAGAGTGTTGGATATTCATGGATTTGTTGATGCAGACTAGGCTGGAGATCTGGATCAAAGAAGATCTACAAGTGGGTATGTGTTTAACCTATTTGGAGGTGCAGTCAGTTGGATGAGTAAGAAACATTTGTAGTGGCATTATCAACTACAGAGGCATAATACATGGCAGCCACTCATGCAAGCAAGGAAGCAGTGTGTTTGTAGAGATTATGTTCAAGTATGGGGTTAGTACAGGGAGCTATAAGGATAGATTGTGATAGCCAAAGTACAATTTTCTTGGCAAAGAACCCTGCATATCATTCAAAGACAAAGCACATTGATGTTCAGTATCACTTTGTGAGGGATATGATAGAAGACAAAAAGCTGTTGATGGTAAAGGTGCACACTTTGAAGAATACTATAGATGCATTGACAAAATCTATGAGCTCTGAGAATTTATCTTGGTGTAGAGAAACAATGGGCATTGTAGGGCTGGATAAATGACTAAGCTCTCTTATGCCCCCCTATGGAAAGAAAACAATAAGTGGGAGAATGTTGGGTTGTGTTATATTCTTTCCACGACTAGCCCACGTAGTTAACTAAGGGGGTTAGAAGGGGGGCAAAGCCCCCCCTTCGCTGCACCGATTGTGTAGTGAGGGGGGTCATAGGGGGTTTGAGGGGCACAGGTAACCCCACCAGAAAATTTTGTTTTTGGACCCTATATTAGGTTGGGCAAATCTACCTATGGTTTTATGCATGACTTTTCGCACATGGTTTTGGATGCAATGGTCTTTTGTCCATGATCTTGGACGCGATGGTTTTCAGTCCATGGTATTGCATGCTTCGGCATGTATAAATATGTATTGTAACGTTGAAAGGAAAATAATGAAAAATCAAGCTGGTAGTCCCGATTTTGGGATCCAGGGGAAATCTCTGTGTATATGTATTTTATGTTTTATGCTCTCGCATTGTTTATTTTTTGTGTTTTAGAATTCGTATGCAGATAATTTCTGTACGGGGTTAATACCTAAATGTGGATCAAAATCATGGGTTTGAAGTAAGGGGTTTTTGAACCAATCGACCTCACCATGAATGAAGTATTTTGACTCCACAACGTATTGATCATAGGTTTGTTTTTGAAGGAAGTACACACAATGGTGTATATCATCCCAAGGATAATCAAGGGTGGTCATGACTTCCATGAGGTTTGATGAGCCCCATAAATGGGTAATTATATGGGCTCATTTGGCCTCCTAACTCAGCTTAACCCACCATTATCACTAGTTTATTGCATGTTTTTTATTATATTTATACTAATTGAGTGAATTGGGTTAGTCATTATGCCATGAAGTCTAATGTGTGATTTATGTAGATTTTTGGTCAATTTTGAGATAAAGTCAAAGGTTTAATGAGCATTTGGCAACCAATATTCGAGGAAAACAAGGGAGAGGATTTGTAGGAGGTTTTCCCCCTCATTTATGACCCCCTATCTCGAATCCTCCTTCAAAAAGCTCACATCACAAGCAACCACATCAATGCATCAAAGGGGCAGCCGAGCAAGTGAAGAAGAATTGTTGTCTATCTCTAGTCTTGGGAGCCAAGCCTCCTTGATTTTAGGAGATTTGTTGGAGGCTCCAGTTGTATAAATAGGAGGGCTTAGGTGCTCAGTATTTTAGTTGGATGTTAGTCAAATTTTCGCACTTTTGTTGCAGCTTTTGCTCAGCTCATTTCGAGCTTACTTTTGTGAACAGTTTTATGTAATGTGACTATTATTTTGATAATGGAGATGAAATATTTTCTAAGCCAGCACTGAGTTCTTTCATGGGGCTAAAGCTCTTGGGTTAGGGCCCAACCCAAGCTACCCAGCACCTCTTGTTTTGTATTTATATGTTTTGCTTCAGTTCATGAATTAGATGTTGTTAGATAGATTTCTTCCTTAGTAGAATAGGTTGCTTTTGGTGGTTTACATAGTTGTTTCCATTTTAATTGCTAAAGTAGGTTAAATAGTGGTAAAAGAAAGATACAAAAATTCCATCAACATAGCCTAGCCTCCTTTCCTCCTTTGGAGACCATGAATGGAGGTCAAGATCTGCTTGTTGCCATAAAAACACGGTTTTGTTTTCCCCATGCAATTTCTAGTGTTACAATTTGATTTAGAGGTTAATGCTTTGCTTCAAATCCATTTTTCCATACTTATTTATGTTTCAGCAATAAATTTCTTTCCATGATCTCCTTTCCATATAGCACTGTTTAGCATTTTATTTCTCTAGATCAGAGTTTAGGTTAACTTGAGATATAGTTCTGTTTTTTTGGTGCAGCTAGTTCTCTTCTCACTCAGATTCAGTGTTTTGATTTGCAGCTCTCTTACAGTACATCCCTGCTCATTATGAGTCAATAAAGTAGTCATCACCATCTCCTTTGCTACATGTTTCACAGGTCATTCACAGTCTTTCACAAATCTGCCCTAATTTCTGCATTTTTCTCATAAGCTTCCATCTCGTCTCTTGAACAAATCCAACCATCATTTTCTTTCCTAATCATCCTTGATGAACTTCAGACACCTTAACACCCCCCTCTAGGCTTTAGCTACCCTTTCCCACCATTTTTCCACCTTTAAACCCTCTAAAACAGCTCTCGGCATCCTCCTATAGATCCTCTTGTAGATCCCCTGCAGCCTCCTGTAGAATTTCCTATACGTGGCTTTTTGAAGTCTGATTGCAAGGAAAGCCTCCAGAAGGTTGTTAGAGGTCTCTTAGGACCCCTCCACACCTTCCTACACCTCTGCAAATCCCAAAGTCGCCCTCCATCACCACCTAATCGCTGCCACATCCATAAACAAATAAATTACATGCATAACAATTTCACATAAAATACACAAAAATCCAAAAAAGATGTTTTTTCTTATTTCCTTCTAGAAACAGCTTGAATAGGTGTAGTTTACTTCCTCAGTAGGTAATGGCACTCTTTTCCTATATTTTCACCTCTCTTCTTGCAAAAGTAGGGTTAGTCGGTAAATTAGGGTTTGCTAGGTTTACCTCACATTTCAGTCTTCTTTCTCTTTCTGCAAGTAGAATAGCCTCTATAGAGTAAGCTTTCCTTTCTTTCATCACAGTTAAAGCTTCTTCTGGAATTCATAGAAGTTGGCTTGAGCTCCTAGTGATCTTGCGCCAGCTAACCAAGTGACAACCTGCAGTAAGAACTAGTACTTGTGCATACAGCACCGTCACTTCCAAGTTTGTTATGAACTACCGGGTTGATAAAAGTAAAGTAGGAAGCCCCAGGAGTTGCAGCATTATTGCTGCAATACTGGTGCTCACCACTTTTTGGCACCGTTGCTAGGGAAGCGTCAAAGTATTTTGTGATTACTGCTTTTCTTCTATTTTCTACTACAACATTCTGCTAAGTAGTTCATTTAAGCAAAAGTAGAGTAGTTTTTTCTCTCAATTTTTGCATTTCCTTGCTTTCATTTCCATTCTACCATTTCCATTTCAGCAAAAGTAGATTAGCCCTTTCAATTCTGCAATTCCATTTCAACAAAATTAGATTAGTCCTTTCCTTGCTTTCCTTTCTCACTTTTTTATTTACAAATAACTATAGAAGGCAAAAATTGAACAAAATCAAATATTCCAATTAGCCATGGCTAATTAGGAATTTTACAGTCTCCCCCGGCAAAATGTTGCTTGTCCTCAAGCAACTGAAGTGATGGATGCTATAAGATCTTCTCACTCTCACAAGTGGCATCCTCATCCGGAAAATTCTTCCACCTCACCAAGAATTCCCAGACCGTCCTGCTCCGCAGCTGCCTCTCCCTGGTATCAATGATAGCCTCCGACTGCAATACCAAATGCCCCTCATCATCCATGGGTGTTAGCTCATCTGTCACTGTCACCTGCTGCCCCAATGCCTTCTTCAAGCATGATACATGAAAAATGTTATGAATCTTGCTGCCTTGGGGCAGCTCCAACCCATATGCAACATGTCCAATCCTGCATATCACCCTGTATGGCCCATAAAAGTGGGGCTTGAGCTTCTCAGCCCCCTTCTGCTTCAGTGACGACTATCGGTATGGTTGTAATCGTAGGTATACCATGTCCCTTACCTCGAACTGTCTCTCCACCCGACCCCTGTCGGCACACAACTTCTGTTGGTTCTGCGTTGTATCCATGTTATTTTTGAGAGCTCGGAGGATATCCTAACTCTCTTGGATCCAAATCTTGGCTCTAGGAGCCCTGCTATCACCAAATATCACATCAACAAAAGATAAAGGATGATACCCATATAAGGCATAGAATGGTGACATACCAATGGACATATGATGTGAAGTATTGTAGAAATACTCCCCCAGATGCAGCCACTTCAGCCATGCTCGCTGCTACCCACTGACATAGTTATGAAAGTAGCCCTCCAGCCACTTGTTAACTATCTCTGTCTGCCCATCCATCTGTGGGTGATAACTGGTACTCGGTGTCAACTCTGTCCCCACCAACCGGAAAAGCTCCTGCCAAAACCCGCCCATGAAACGGTTGTCCCTATCACTGACGATGGTCTTAGGAAGACTATGTAGCTTGAAGAACAACTTGGCCACCTATGTTGCTATATAGTGTGCGGATATGGAAAAAAAATGTGCGTACTTTGCCAGTTGATCAACGACGACAAAGATACAATCCTTGCCCTATACCATGGGAAACCCTGTGTTGAAGTCCATCGAAATACTCTCCCATTTCCCCTCTAGAATGGGAAGAGGCTACAATAAACCCGCGGGATGGCTCATCTCTCCCTTGTTCCTCTGGCAAACATCGCACTCCCGGATGTGCTGGAGTACATCCTCCTTGAGGCCCTTCCATGAGAACCTATCTCTAATGGCCTTGTAGGTTTTGGTAAACCCCTGATGTCTTGCCAAAGGTGAATCATGTGATGCTTGGAGTATCTTCTTCTTGAGATAAGACCCCTCAATCAAGAAGATCCGGTCCCTGTAATAGATGATCTCATCGACCACCCTATACATGTCATCTGCCACCTGCCCATCTAGAACCTCACATGCAAACCTGTCCTTGGAGTACTCCACTAAGAGTCGAGCCCACCAGTCTATATCCAAGCTCATAAGAGACAATGTGGCTATTCTACGTGAAAGGGCGTCTTCTACCACATTGTTCTTACCCTTAACATACTCAATGTCAAAGTCATATGCTTGGATCTTATTGATCCACTTCTGCTGCCTCTCCTGTAGCTCCTTCTGCTCCAAAAAGAACTTGAGGCTGTTGTGATCAGTCCTCACCCTGAACCTGTTACCCACCAAATACTGTCGGTACTTAGCCAATGCATGCATGATGGCCAACATCTCCTTGTCGTATATAGAATACAACCTCTCGTGCGGAAGGAGCTTTCGGCTCTCAAAGGCTATAGGGTGACCTCCCTACATCAATACTGCGCTGATGCCCTCTCCCGACGCATCACACTCCAAAACAAATGGATGCGTAAAATCTGGCAACGCAAGCATTGGGCAGCTACTCATAACCTCCTTGAGCCTGTCAAAGGCTCGCTACGCTGTATCCGACCAACTGAATGCCCCCTTCCTCGTCAAATATGTTAGGGGTGCAGCAAGCTGTGAGAAACCTTTGACGAACTTTCGATAGTAAGTACAAATGCCAATGAATCCTCGAAGTTCCGTCACGTTTCTCGGCTCCGGCCATTCTCTGATGGCCCTGATCTTCTCCTCGTGGACCCTCACTCCATCCACCCCTATGATGTGTCCCAGATACAACATCTCCGTCAACCCAAACTCACACTTGGAGAGTTTGGCATAGAACTGCTGCTCCTGTAAGATACGCAATACTGTCTCAATGTGCTGGAGATGCTCCTCCCAAGTCCTACTGTAAATGAGAATATCATTGAAGAATACCAACACAAACTTCCTCAAGTGACTACGGAAGATGTGATTCATGCAGGACTGAAATGTAGCTGGGGTGTTGGTTAGCCTAAAAGGCATCACCAAGAACTCAAAGTGCTCATAGTGACACCTGAAGGTGGTCTTGGGAATGTCCTGCTCCCTCACGCGAATCTAATGGTACCTAGATCTCAAATCAATCTTTGAGAAGAAACGTGCCCCTCTCAACTCGTCCATCAACTCATCGATCCTGGGTATGGGGTACTTGTTCTTTAGGGTCTTCTTGTTCAGGGCCCTGTAGTCAATGCACATCCTCAATGTACCATCCTTCTTCTTCACCAACACCACAGAAGAAGCAAAAGGACTCGTTCTCAGTCGGATGTGCCCAAGAGCCAGCAACTCCTAGATAGCTCGCTCAATCTCATCCCAATAGGCCTTTGGGTGCCTATAGGGGGTGGTAATCATGGCCTGTATGCCCTGCTCAATCTTGATGGTGTGCTCAAACCCCCGATCCGGTGGTTGTCATGGTGGAATCTCCCCAAACACTATGGCATACCAATCAAGGATAGACTGTATCTCTGGATGTACCGTCTGCCCTGTAGTCCCTACCTCTGATGCATGCAGCTCCACTGCCCACTCTATGTCTCCCTTTCGGAAGACTGCCTCCATCCGATGGGCCGAAACAGTCTAAGGCGGATATGTGTGTTGTCCCCATTTCTTCTCATGCCTCCCTATCTTCTCATCATCCCACTCCATCTCTAGGGTCTTCCAATCTGTCGTGACCTTCCCTAGAGTGATAAGCCATTGAACACCCATTATCATGTTGGTGTCCGCAATGTCAACCACGAAAAAGTGGTCAGTCAATGTGTAGGTGCCCATCGTCACTGAAAGCTCTGGAACATAAAGAGCACACGTCATTGTCTGATCTCCTGGGACCAAGACTAAAAACCCATCGAATCTCTCTGTCTATATACCTCTCCACTCAACCATTTGTGCATCGATGAAGTTGTGGGTCGCCCCACTGTCAACCAAAACAGATACTCGTTGGCCACGTATTGTCCCTCATACACATAGAATCAGATACTTGGGAACTCCTCGCAATGCTGCAAGGGCCCCTCCGGTGGGTGCAAAAGATGCACCACCTACTGCTGGCGGTGGAGGTGGCAAAGTTCCCTGTATGGCATGGCTATCTTCTGCCTCCACATCATCCTTGTCATCCTCTTCTCCATTGCTCTCAGAGAAGACCTCAATAAAATGTGCTTTGCCATCAGCACATCTATGTCCCGGTGCCCATGACTCCTGACATCATCATCAATCTGTACTCATCCTAGATTCCCCTTTGGAGGTGGAATCCTCACATCCTTCCCCTTAGACTGGAAAGTCTATCTCTAGGGGTAAGGTGTTCAGGTCTTGGGTAAGACATCCTGTAAGTCCCAAGTCCTGCTGATAGTGTCCTGGAGTGTGGTTGGTCTAGTGGATTGGACTAGACCCCGAAATGGCTCTGCTAACCCCTCAACATACATATAGACCCTCCGTGTCGTGGATAGGTTTGGCACCATCACGGAGACCCTCAAGAAATCTGTAATGTAGGTCTCTGGGCTCCCTGTCTGTTTGAGCCTCTTCAACTCAACAAAATGTTTCTCTGGATCCCTCTGATCAAATCGCTCCATCAATCTCCTAGTAAACTCGGCATATGTCGTCACCGTGGAGTGCCCGAGTGTAACCATCCCATGAAACAACCAACCTTAGGCCTCACCATCCAAGTGCAATGTTGCCACCTTGATGGCCTCTGTCTCCAACATCTGGTTAAGCTAAAAATAAATGTCTAGCTTCTCCACCCAAGAATTTGCCGAACTGTTTGATGAACCATCAAACGTAGGCAAGTGGAATCTACTCACTGCATGGTGGGTGTCACCATCATGGTAATTTCAGTACCCTCTGTGATGGTCGCGGGGTCTACTATCCCGCTGGAGCTTGACAAAATCTTTGAATGAGAGGCCTTCCCTGAACTCCTGCCCATAGGCCCGGTACTCTGCAAAATAATCGCCCATATGTCTGGGCTCTGCCTCCTACTCAACTACGGCCCCCATGTATGCTCCTAAGAAAGTTGGCATGGTAGAGCATGTAGGGGCATGTGAGGCCACCTGCTGCGCAGTATCACACTGCACTGGCAAATGGTGGGATGCACCCGATCCATCACCAACCTGGAAAACCTGTGGGCTCTCACACTGTCTGGCCTCTACTGCCATGAATCTCTACCCCATCATCTCAATCTGCCTCGACAGATCATGTACTGATTTGAGGAGCATATCCAAAAATCTCTTCCTATCATCATCTACCATCAGAGCCTCCCGCTCTGTGTCCACCACAGGCTCCCTCCGTTTTGCATCTACCACAGGCTCCTCCTGTTCTGCGTCCACCACCGGAACATAGTCTCCCTCTCTGTAAGTGTTCTCCAACCTACGCCCAGTGTCTCTGTACCTCCGACCTCTGTAAAAGATATAGGGTTTTTCCCCCGGTGTCATAGATTTCTATCTCCACAGGCTGAGCCAGATCTATGCTCTAATACCACTGTAATATCCCTTACCAGGAATACTCCTCAAACACAAGAAAAACTCCAACCAGAGATGGACTGGGAGGGCATTTACTAGATATGTTGCCTCTGAAAACAGGACGAGATCCAGAGGCTACCTGGCCCTTTCCAGACTTTGTCTAAGAGTATACGAGAAACACACAAGTGGTATAATAGCCGAGAATGCTCAAAGAGATACAAATAACAATGATGCAACATATAACAATATAACCATAAGCAGATACTTAAGAAATGCAGAGAGAATGCTGAGCCATTTTATTATACTGAGTAATAGAATGAGTACAGGAGGTGATCAGGAAGATGGCACCTCGACTTGCACTAGGCAAGTGAAGAAATACACTCAGAATAGCAAAGGAATGGCCCCTCTCTAAACAGCATCCAAGCTGCTGGAGAACTGTCGTGCTGTTGCTGCTGCTTGAAATCAAATGAGGATTTGGGGCTGCTCCCCTCCTCAGAAAAGGCTGAAACTCTGGAATCAAAATCTACATAAGAAACCCAGAAAAGCCCATAAAGAATTTCTGAAATGGTCGACCCCGAAAATCACCCCCTTGGGGTTCTGCGCAATCCCTCAATGCTCTGCGCTGCCACTGAATGAAACCCTGCAGAAAACTGCCTGAAACCCCTGCCAGAACTCTCCAATATGCAAGAGCTGATTCCATGCTCTATCTCTCAGCACAAATCCTCCTTCAAACCCTCAACCCAGACTCCTGCTAAATAGAACTGCGTCCTCCTCTCAGTGCTGCGCAGTCCTCCAAAATTCTGATGAAACTGTTGTTGAAATGCTGATGAAACTACTGCTAGAATGCCAATGGAAATACCTTTCCCGAGCAGGCACTCGAAGTCCCCTGGGGCTAAGGGTGAGATCTCCGAACAGAAACACTCAATGCACCAAACAGTGCTGTAGACTAGCTAAACAGCCAGCGTGCTCTAAGTCGAAATGACTATCACAAATGCTCATAATAGGAATGATCAAAATGAGGGGGCTCCTCTCTCTTTTATATCCTTTGCCTCTCTCAATCCCAAGGCTCACCTCCTCCTGCTTGATTCCCCTCTTGCCACGTGTTTCTTCCCTCATGCGCAGTTCCTTCATGTGTCTGCGTGGGCTCCATTTCTGCGTCCCCCTTTGGCCCCCTTGGCTCCCCTTTAAGTCACAATGTTTTGCTACTAGGAAGTGACTTTTTATTCTAAAAGTGAGTTATGTCCCCCTTCCTCACTTTTTTATTTACAAATAACTATAGAAGGCAGAAATTGAACAAAATCGAATATTCCAATTAGCCATGGCTAATTAGGAATATTACAACACCTCCTCCTTGGTCATTCACATCTCCATATCATGCCCAACCAGCCACCCATTCATTTCAACCTATGCTCAACCACAACTTTAGTGGAATGCATCTCATCAGGGGTGGAGGCCCCAATACATCTCTCTTCCCACTCTTCTGCCTCCACCACCTGCCCAACCACAACCCCATCCACATCCATCTCAAATACACACTCCCACTCGACTACCCGTACCACCATTTCCAAACCCGCACATTGAAGTAGCTCAAACCAATTACAATGCTGAGGCACAACACTTCCAAACAACTCCTCTTGAACTCAATGATATTCACCATAGCTCAGGAAGAGTATTGCAAAAAAGAGATTATATTGATATCATTGAAGGACCACATCCAATAGAATAAGATGCAAAAGAGAAGATCAAAGAACCATGGGCTGCACTTGATGAAGAGAGGACATCAAAATCAGAGATCGAGAGAGCTCCCTCATGGTTACCATCAAATCCTCCATGTATTCAAGAGAAAAATCAGCAAAAAAAAAGAAGATGTGAAGGTTATGGTAGAAGTTGACATGAAAATGATCCAGATCAGCAAAAGGACCAAGGATATCACAAATATATTGAAATATGGTTCTAGACAGTCACTAAGTTGCAGCATCACTCTCTTCCTCAACTATGCTTGATCCCTTCAAAGTCAAATCATTTGGTCTCTAAACTCTGGATACATGTCAAAACATACATTTCAAGCCTCCACATCAATTTGTCTATCATCTCGATGTGCACATGGCTCCATTGGAAGTATTCTTATACTTAAAAGTGAATTTTTTTTTCAAATAGGGTAGGGTAGATAAAATAAATAAATAAAATAAAAAATAAGAGGAAAAAATAAAAATCTAAGGTGAAAACCTCCTTGGAGGCGCCTCAGATTGGCTCATTGATTGAAAACCTCCATGAGGCGGTCAATGGGTTGGAAAGAAGAGAAAATAAAAAGAGAATAATATCCCTGGGTGAAAAGCTCCCTTGGAGGCGCCCAGGGCAAGCAATTAGGGTGAAAACCTCCTTGAGGCGCCCTAGTTGTTTTCAAAAAAAAAAAAGAGAGAGAAAAAGAAAAAGGAAAATGAATTTCCAGTTTTGCAGGAGAACTTTAGGAAGCAGCAGTAGGTGCCAAGAGAGCTCTGAAACCAATAACAGCACCTATCCTACCTTCCCTCACCTTTCTCCATCATTCTTGACATTCTTTCCACCTCACTGTGCTTCTTTTCTGAAAACTATGTTTTCTACAGGAGGCTCCTATAGAAATTACAGAGAGCTAGAAATGGATTTTAAAAGCAGTTTTGCAAACAGGGAAGCTTCATAAAGGGTTTATAAATCCTCTTGCAGTCTTCAAACCTCTCTTCCATCATTTCCAAGTCTGCATTACAACCCAAGCTCATTTTTTTTATTGTACAAAAACTGCAGGATGCTCTGATACAAAAATACATAGAGCAGAAATTTGTTTTTTCTCTAACTTGAAAACTGTGCATCCATTTAAAAAATTGTTTCATGGGGAGTTGCATATGGATGATGGTAACATGCTCAAGCAATTTTAGCAAATTTCAGTGCACAGTTACCAAGAAATTGGCCTCCATCACCTTCAGCCATTTTCAGGTTTTCTCAAAATTCGTGCATCCATTGACCAAAATTTTTCTATGGGAGGTGCATAATGATGATGGAAACATGCTCAGAAAATTTCAGGTCAATCCAGTCTACCGTTTGGGAGATATGGACAAACCAAGTCACTGTCCCATTAAAATCTAGCATCAGCAGCATGAGGGTGCAAATTTGAAGGTTGAAGCAGACTCTTGTAGCTTAGATCCAGCCAGAGGATACCTGCACAAGAAAAACAACCACACATCAGACAGAAAAAAGCATACAGTAGAAGGGATATAGGCATGCAACAACTGAATATGAGCATGCAGCAGCAAAAGAACCAAGCAGCACCGCAGCACGAGCATTCGACTTGCAGGTAAGTGTCTAACCCTCTCCTCTATTGCATCTGTGTAATTCAAAAACTACATAAACGAATGAGATGGTTAGGGTTGGACAAGAAAGGTGGCCAGTTAACTAGCCACCCTCATCCAGTCGACTGCGCTCATCCGGAGATACCACCACACGTGTGCCTAGTCAACTCACAGAAAATCCAAAGGACAGGTAGTGGCGGGTGTATAAACTCCGATGCAAATGATGGGAAGTGATTGCGGGTAGAAGTCATGAGAAGTCATGATGACACAGTAGTGGGGACCAACAGTCTGAATGGGGCCAACGTACACTTGGCCAGCTCACCCTCCATCACCGGAAATATCCATAAACAGCCATAAGTACTCCTCCTCAAAACACTCTCACCACCTTGTCTTTCATTCCATCCTCGTCCACTTAGCTGCAGCAAGCTCCTTGTCACCCCACAGCCTTGAAACCATCGTTCTCCATTGCTCTCAGCCATCATTCTACTATCATCATTCTACAGGAGCAGTAACAGGTCCTACAAGAGCACCTACAACCAGTTCTACAGGAGGGCCAGTAAGCTGTTTTGGAGAGGAAAAACACAGTTTTTAGCACAATTCTCGGGCTGCAGAGGTAGGTTCTTGGCATACCTCCATTGAATACCAAAATATGCTAACATTGGTTTAGTTTTTGAGGAGAAAATAGAACTGTTGGGTGGAGGAAATTCATTAAAAAATTGTTGCTTATTGTTAAAAAAAAAAACACAGTCTCTGTCTCTCTGTTTTTCTTCAAAAAAATTTCTCTCCATTTCCATAGTTGGTTTTCCAAGGAAGCATAAACAAAATGACAGGAGGTTTTATGAGAAGGTGAAGCAACTGATGACTCAGCAGGACAAGAAAAGGAGGAGGAAGAAACTAAGATAGAAGAGGAGAAGGATGAAGAGACAGAAAAGGAAGAAACAGAGCAAACAGAGATTAAAAAAAAAAAAGGAGGAAGCTACAGAGCCACAAGAACCTGATCCCCAACCCAGCACACCAGCTGCTTGCAAATAATCCTCAAACTGCCCCTAGATATATAAGTGATCAAGCACAGGCCATTGCACATTTTGAGGATATGGAAAGATTACTTGGGGATAACTGTATTCATGCTTGTATGAGGAGGTGGAATACCTTACCACACAGCTTGCAGATCAGGGAATATCACTCCCCAACAAGGATGAAAGAAGCATTAAGGAGAGTGCCACTATACAAGCACTCTATGCAGAGTTTGAAGGTCAATTGGATTGGCCTCAAACTAAGTCCCCCACTGCTGCCTAGGACTTCTAGAGGGCAGAAAAGAGGAAGAAGAACAACAGCAGTGGGAAGAGGTGGATAGAAAGGCAGGATTCCATGATAAGGAGGAGGATCTCACATCAGAAGCATGGGATGTCAGGGAGTCCGTCAGGGCCATCAAGGATGAGGAGATAGACTAGTTGCTCAGAGGATGAGCAACACATTCAGTAGGGGGTGATGATGAGCCCCATAAATGGGTAATTATATGGGCTCATTTGGCCTCCTAACTCAGCTTAATCCACCATTCTCATTAGTTTATTGCATGTTTTTTATTATATTTATGCTAATAGAGTGAATTGGGTTAGTCATTATGCCATGAAGTCTAATGTGTGCTTTATGTAGATTTTTGGTCAATTTTGAGACAAAGTCAAAGGTTTAATGAGCATTTGGTAGCCAATATTCGAGGAAAACAAGGGAGAGGATTTGTAGGAGGGTGTCCCCCTCATTTATGACCCCCTACCTCGAATCCTCCTTCAAAAATCTCGGAGCACAAGCAGCCACATCAATGCATCAAAGGGGCAGTCGAGCAAGTGAAGAAGAATTGTTGTCTATCTCTAGTCTTGGGAGCCAAGCCTCCTTGATTTTAGGAGAGTTGTTGGAGGCTCCAGTTGTATAAATAGGAGGGCTTAGGTGCTCAGTAGTTTAGTTGGATGTTAGTCAAATTTTCGCACTTTTGTTGCAGCTTTTTCTCAGCTCATTTCGAGCTTACTTTTGTGAACAGTTTTATGTAATGTGACTATTATTTTGATAATGGAGATGAAATATTTTCTAAGCCAGCACTGAGTTTTTTCAGGGGGCTGAAGCTCTTGGGTTAGGGCCCAACCCAAGCTGCCTAGCACCTCTTGTTTTGTATTTATATGTTTTGCTTCAGTTCATGAATTAGATGTTGTTAGATAGATTTCTTCCTTAGTAGAATAGGTTGCTTTTGGTGGTTTACATAGCTATTTCCATTTCAGTTGTTGAAGTAGGTTAAATAGTGGTAAGAGAAAGATACAAAAAGGCCATCAACAAAGCCTGGCCTCCTTTCCTCCTTTGGAGACCATGAATGGAGGTCAAGATCTGCTTGCTGCCATAAAAACACAGTTTTGCTTTCCCCATGCAATTTCTAGTGTTACAATTTGATTTAGAGGTTAATGCTTTGCTTCAGATCCATTTTGCCATACTTATTTCTATTTCTGCAATAAATCTCTTTCCATGATTTCCTTTCCATATAGCACTATTCAGCATTTTATTTCTCTAGATCAGAGTTTAGGTTAACTTGAGATATAGTTATGTTTTTTTGGTGCTGCTAGTTCTCTTCTCGCTCAGATTCAGTGTTTTGATTTGCAGCTCTCTTACAGTACATCTCTACTCATTATGAGTCAATAAAGCAGCCATCACCATCTCCTTTACTACATGTTTCACAGGTCATTCACATCCCTTCACAAATCTTCCCTAATTTCTGCATTTTTCTCATAAGCTTCCCTCTCGTCTCTTGAACAAATCCAACCATCATTTTCTTTCCTAATCATCCTTGATGAAATTCAAACACCTTAACACCCCCCTCTAGGCTTCAACTACCATTTCGCACCATTTTTCCACCTTTAAACCCTCTAAAACAACTCTCGGCATCCTCCTGTAGATCCCCTATAGCCTCCTGTATAATTTCCTGTACGTGGATTTTTGAAGTCCGATTGCAAGGAAAGCCTCCAGAAAGTTGCCAGAGGTCTCGTAGGACCCCTCCACACCTTCCTACACCTCTGAAAATCCCAAATTCGCCCTCCATCGCCACATAATCACTGCCACATCCATAAACGAATAAATTACATGCATAACAATTTCACATAAAATACATAAAAATTCAAAAAATATGTTTTTTCTTATTTCCTTCTAGAAACAGCTTGAATGGGTGTAGTTTACTTCCTCAGTAGGTAATCCCACTCTTTTCCTAGATTTTCACCTCTCTTCTTGCAAAAGTATGGTTAGTCGGTAAATTAGGGTTTGCTAGGTTTACCTCACATTTCAGTCTTCTTTCTCTTTCTGCAAGTAGAATAGCCTCTGTAGAGTAAGCTTTCCTTTCTTTCATCACATTTAAAGCTTCTTCTAAAATTCATAGAAGTTGGTTTGAGCTCCTAGTGATCTTGCGCCAGCTGACCAAGTGACAGCCTGCAGTAAGAACTAGTACTTGTGCATACAGCATTGTCGCTTCCAAGTTTGTTACGAACTACCGGGTTGATAAAAGTAAAGTAGGAAGCCCCAGGAGTTGCAGCATTATTGCTGCAATACTGGTGCTCACCAAGGTCTTCATCAGAATGGAAGATGGGGGGATTGGAGGAAGAGAGACCATAGGATGAAGAGGAGCTACCTAAGTCATCTTCATGAGAGACAAGGTTCACATACACATCGTCAAGGCTGGGAGATAAGTGACTACTAGATGAGAGATCTACCAATGTTGAGACCGAATTGTTCGTCAAAGAAGGTTCAACACAATCACAATAGGATATGTCTAGAGAGTCCCAAGATATCGATCCCATGGATTACAATAGGTAGAGAATAGAATCGGTACTATCTGTCATCTTGACATGAGGGGGAGGGATCATGATGGGTGGTTGAGAGACCTCCTGCTCTGGCATAGGAGTGGGACCATAAACCATAGGTAGAGGAGAGATGGAATCACTATGAGCGGCCTCTGATTCACAAATCACTTGAAGTGTATCATGAAAGTCTTCCAGACAGGGACAACGATGAGAATAATGGCCATAATTATCACGTAAAGTACAAGGGTGATTCATGCGTAATGATCTATTCTTCTTAGCTGACTCAGGTAAGGTGACATGGACCTCAGGTATGTTAGAATCAGGTAAGGTATCAAAGATCACATTCTTGATATGAGGGAGTTCAGGACAATTATTGCTGGCATGACCAACAACATCACACAAAGAACGTGGAGGAGTAGGATTGGCAGCTTAGGAGGAGCTGGAGTTGCTTGGGGTGCCTTGCCTTCAGTTCCCTTTTCAAGGATATTCCCCTCTCACCAGATGCTTTTGCAACAGGAGTAGATTCTTGTGGAACTGAAGAAAAGGAAGGGATAAGAACAACAAATTGAACTAGGGTTAAAGTAGTGTAAGGTTTAAGTTGATCACGGGGAGTGTTTGTGGGAGGATCAATGTACCAGACTAAGATCCCCAAGGTAATAATAGGTAAACTCAATGTAGCCATGATGGGTTTAGAATAAAATCTCAGGGGTGGAAATAAGAATTATATCTAACCAGAAGGGTAATGACCTAAGGGAACTGCTCTGAGATGGTTAAGACCTGGAGGAATGGTTCATGGGCGAAAATGACTAGGACAGACATCAACAAAAGGAAGAGGTACTTAAGGAGTAGTATCATAAGGTTGGGTTGACTTGGGAACAACAGGTTGCGGAGGTGCTCGCTATTGAGAAGGAATACTAGACCGCTTGTGGACAACCCATGATGCTTGAATCATGAAAACATTGGATGAGCTAGGCTCAAAAGGAGTAGGAGGTGGACCATAATAAGCACCAAGTAAGGTGGAATCTTTATAGACTCCAGGAGACACATTGGTGAGGGAAGATCTAGTATTATTGCCAGTCATCGATGAGATAGTGGACTAAGGTGAAGTTAAGATTTAGGATCATAGTATGTCAACTGATCGATAGTGATGATATTTTCATTATGAGGGAAGCACATCTTATGGAAAACCACAGATGTGACAGCTGACATAACATAGGTGTAACTACGACCCAAGAGGATGTTATAATCTGATGGGGCATCAATGACTTTGATTTCAATAGAGACAGTTTTGTTGGCAATAGTGATAGGATAGTTGCAATATAAGCCAAAGGACTGAGAGGGATGATATTCCCAAGCACGGGGAGTGATGGTGGAAGGAGAAAATTTAGGTGAACCAAATTTCTTCTAAACATGAGCATCCATCAGACATGTGGAGGTGCCTTCGTCTATGATACACCGCTAAATAGTGGTGTTTCTTATGGAGATTAGTATTTGAAATGAAACAGATGAAGGGAGGGGAGGATGTTCTGAATTGTCAACATCAAAGACAATCATACAATTGTCATGGGGATCCACAACACCTAAAGAAGAGGTTAGAGCTTTTCGTTGGCATGGGCACATTTGGAGGACTTCTAGCATTGACATGGCAGCAGGACACTGCGACAAGTCATCTAATATGTTATGGGTATGGGTAGCTTTTGTAGAAGCAGCATTTCGACGTAATGAACCTTTGGCGATCTTGGGGATAACCTCTACCTTAGGCAGAGGGATATGTAAGGTACCATTAGATGACGATAGAGGATCGGTGTAAATTTGAGGTTCGAACTCATTTAATGACTTAGCAGGTGGCTTGCCATATTGGCGCGATCAAGTCTAAAGGTTGATTTGTTCGGTATTGACTTCATTAGAATACATCATAAGGATCTGATTATCATTGTGACCAGATGGTTGAGGTGGGGGAGCTGCATGACCTTCTGTAGGTTGAGCAATAATATATCCTTGGTGAGGAAAAGGATTGGCAAGCAAATCCAGTTGAGATGAAGCAGGAGGAGGATGAGGAGCTATGGGCTGCAATCCTCTAGAAGTAGTTGCCTGAGCTTCCCGTACTTCATGCATCTGAGGTAAAAGGGGGCACTCATGAGTATAATAGCCATATACATTACAAAAGGCACAAGGTTTGTTCGTACGTAGAGCCTTTTTTTGCTTCGGATGTCCACCCTGTTGTTAGGTTGTGGGATTAGGCTGGTTTCCCTGAGGTGCATTAGGTGGTGGACCCTGGCTACCTTGATTACCTTGAGATTGTTGGTTTCAGTTACCTTTCCCCTTGTTCCTTTTCTTGGGGTTGGGGGATTGGTTGCGCTCTACTAAGCATACACTTGACCTTGTGGATGAGGTTATTTTTATGGCAGAGGTGAGGGAGGCCTGGGGGGCTGGGGCGCTAGTTTCGGCGGGGTTGAAGTGTTAGGTGGTGCATACGGATAATAAGGAGATGGGGTAACATTAGGTTAGATAGGTGGAGCAACAACTGGCCCTGGCATCTTTTGATGCTTATGGTGATATGCATATGACGTGTTGGAACCTGGATAAGGGTTTCCATGAGGAATATTGGGGTAGGGATAGGTTTAAGAGGAATTGGTCCCTCCTAGGGGTTGACCATAACTCAAAAGAGGTGGAGCATATGGTTGAAGTTGAGGGTGTGAAATGGATCCAACGATACCATCAGCGACATGAGATGCCCCTGGTGCATTAGCAGCGCCAGGCTGAGGTAGACTGGGAATGACAATATAAACATAACCTAACTGGGCATGTATCATATCAAATTTCAAGGCTACTTGGAGCACATATTCCTCAGATTAGGGGAAGTGAGAAGAAACATCTTTAGCAATGGGGGCCAAAAGTAATCTAAGGAACCCATCCATATAGACATGGTCTTTGAATGCAGGAGCTTTACATATGCTCCTACTTCTATGCCATTCCTACACATGGTTGGATATGCGAGTGGCAGAAGTTTGAAGGAAAGAAGTCAATAGTTCGGTACCAGTGCCATAATAAAGAGCTAACTGGAAATATGCTAGAAAATATTTGGCAAGAGTCGCAAAAGTGGAATGAGTGGCTCTAGGTTGATTGACATACCACTTATTAGCAGCTCCAGTAAGAATGTGTTGGAAAAGGCGAAGATTGATGGAGTCTTCAATGATATAATTGGATGAACACCACATAAGGAATGAGTGAACATGATTTGTGGTATCTTCTCTAGGGTTACCTTCAAACTTAGGGATGTCAGAAGGGATTTTAGTAGGCATAGCTGGCCAACTGGGGTCATGGAGAAGAGGATCTTTAATGAGCTGGCTGAAATCAGGGAGGCTCAAACTAGCCATAAAGGAAATAATGGAGTAGGAGTGACCATAACAGTGGAGGTTTTGCTTATGGAGTTACTTTGGTTAGTAACTGGGTTACCACCTTGGTTTCCCACACCCACATTGGTGCCTAACATGGTGACAGTACGAGGTTGAGAAGACACGAAATCAAAGGAAGAACTGGAAGAATAAGTATAACCAGAGTCAGAATGAGGACTTGATGGAAGATTGGGAGGATGTACTCTAATTGGATGAGGAGTAATATGTCCTAATGGACTGAGGGCGAAGGCCTCGAATTCTCTATGGAAAACACCTTGGGGGCACAATGATGTCAAGACAATGATTATTCTAAGGACTGAACGGTGATGATAGGAGTAAAAAGAGCAACAAACAATAAGCAAACACCTAGTGCAGTGGTGCCAAGTGAAAACTAACTATATTAATGATTTTACTCTAATGTAAACAAGTGTGTCCTATCAAAGAAAAAGGCCTCTAGCCTATATTTGGTCTAAATCCTCAAACAATCATAAATCTATTATTTCAAATGACCTTCCAAATAACTTCTTACTTGACAGAATCTCATCCCCACAAGAAGAGTTCTCTAGAGAAAGGTAGGGTAGAGAACCAATTGTTTCGCACAGCTAATCCTATAGGGTGTTTTCCTAAGATTGATCACTACGGTTACCTTTTTCCCACAGGGGTGATCAAGTCTTGAGCTTATTGGTGATCATCCACCGCATGGGATTCCCTACCACAGGTTAGGTAGCCTCGAGGAGAACCGCTCGCACGATGACATAGCCTAACCTCCTCTGAATCAGGTTTATGACTCTCTCTGGCTTTGGGTCGTGGGATGGTGAAAGATTTAAAGCTCCCTAATATGTCAACTTCTATGTCTCAATGTAAGCGATCGATGGGTGTTATTGGAAGCCTATCCCACTGATCCTACACCTAAACTACAAAGATTGTTTGGCCCTGGTGCCCAAGTGGGCTTAATCTATGTATGTTAAATTATTAAGGTGTAGTGTTTCAAGTCTTGGCTTGGCAGTGTTAACCAAACTCATGTTTGCTTAGGGTGTGAGTGTGTGAAAATGATGTGTCAAGTGGATGAGTTAATTTAACATGTTTTATGATGCCATGTGCTACTGAAAATAAAGTGTTGAAATACTATAAATAATGTTGAAAATGACAGAAAAATAAATAGCCAATCAAGCACACAAAACCCCACCCAAAAAGGCTATCAAACAACTAACCAAGAGAAGGCAAACAAGTTACTCAAAGACATATAAAATTCCTAAAAGACCTAATGTCAAAGGGACTGGGATCTAGTGACATTAATCTGCTATAAATGGTGCAGATACAAAACAAATATCATAGGTGACAAATGGTGTAAAGGATAGGCATGAAGCTCCAAAACCTAGGATGCTCAAGGGGATCCTAAGGGGGAAAGGAAAAACCCAAACTCTAAAGGGAGAAAAGGGTGAAATTAACCTATCCACAAGTGTTGTAAAGTAATGGATCAGACTCTGAAAATCAGTGGCTAAAAAATGTTGAAACCCTAGACTCCTCACCCAGCCAATCTCTTCCTACAAAGTTGGAGGTGTACTCTAAACCCTGGGGGGCTTTTCCTTCCTCGAAGAGAAAAACTAAGAGAATATAGGCCTAGGGGAGACTGAAATAGAGATAAGAAACGTTTCCCAGTCTACACACAACACTTTCAGCAAGTTTGAAAAAATTCTGAAAAAAATAGATAAATAAATCTCGGAAAAATATCCAAAACACAGGTACTTACCTGGAATAGTGGAAAACACAGATAATGGACCAAAAAGTGTGCTCTATAACATAGACCGGGGGCTAAAAAATGCTTTTTTCTCCCAGGACTCTTGGTTGGCATATATTGCACATATTTTGTCGTCTCTTGCTGAGCTGGTACCTGTGACCTGCGGATTGAACCAGAAAACCACCAGAATCCAAAAATTTGACAAAAAAGGAAAGAAAATTATAAATAGAAATTTGTTAGTATGAAATATCTTGGAAGGTGTACCAAAAATAATTCACTTAAATCACTGGTGACATGTGACCCTAACAACAATTTGTGGTTGCTTACAGTTCGTATCTGTACTAAGGAAACGAGAAAAAACCTGCAACAAAAAGACATATGTGATCCAAAACAGTGAACAACAATATATATCCAATGTAACAACCCAATATGGAAAGACTTTTAAATGAATAATAATCTTTATTGGTAACACCTGATGAAGGAGATCTACAACAAGGGTCTCCAAATTCCCCTCTGTGGGATGGGTCCTTTGATGTCCTTGATGCTTCAGTAATCAATTCCTTCTCTCAATATGTGAAAACCCAAAACAATGTGTAGAACTCAAGTGGGAGCTCAGATGCAAGAAGACCATAATAATGATCATGGCAAAGAATGAATGGAAAACCCTCCTATTTATAACAAAGTGTTGGGTTAATCTCGAAAATAAAGAATAATAAAATAGTATTGACCAAATCAAGATCTAGCCTTTGGCAATACTTTATTATATTTTTTGGAGAGGGAAAAGATATTCAAAATGGCTAAATATTTTATTTATAAATAATTAATAAATAAAATGAATTTTTTATTTCACGATGATTAAGAATGGTGTGAAATTGAAATAATTATTAAATTATGATTTAACAATTATTCCAATAATAGAAGTAATAATTAATAAATAAATAGAGATTTACTTAATTATTCCTAGGTGATTTAATCAAATGTGACAAGGAATAATTATCAAATAATTATTCCTAGAAAAATTTATAAAATAATGGTTTATTCAATTATTCTCACGGGTTTTTTTTAATTTTAATCAGAAATAATTTAATAAAAATAGTTTACTAAATTATTTTCCATGGTGAAAGTGATTTTACTATGGTAAAGTTAATCCAACATGGTGTATTTCGATCCACCTAGTTAGAAATGGCTAGGTGGGCATTTTTTGATGATAACACCATTACGATTGGATGGCCCACCTTCAAACATACGTTCTTGAAAGATGGGTGAGGGAACACATGGCTATCTCAGGGAGCGGAGATTAGATGGCACAATATATTGGCTACACTAGTGGCTATAAAGGGATGCCAACAATTGGCTGAAGACGAATCTAGGAGAAAGATCCTCCTATGGGGTCACCCACTTTTAGTGGGTAACAAGCCCTGTTACAAAATAAATCAAGAAAGAAAAATATATGAAAATCCATCCCACATAAATAAAATACATAAAGGCTTGCAAAATGAGTTCTTTATTATGGCATAATATGATTTAGAAATTAACAACTTGAAATAGAGGAGAGGATGACCTTTTTTGTGTTTCTTTATAACAACTATATAATGGCTTGATCATCCCTCTCTCTCACAATAAAGTATTTTACTTGTCATCCACATGTCAAAGGCTAAGTAAATTCAACAAAACAATTTTTATTACAACAAATTTCTCTACTAAAGGAGTTGGACTTGCTCAAATGTCCCTTGGGAGTCCAACATCTCACTTGTATTGATCTTAGAAAGGAAAAATGTTGAAATAATATTCAAAAGATGCTCAATGTTCCATTTAGATGGCCTAATGGATAGGTTGAAGAATTTGGCTTGCTTGATTTTCTCATCTTTAGTCAATGAGTAACTTGACTTGGTCTCCTAATGGTTTACATTGGTCCTTGGATAGATGATTTGACCTTCTAATGGCTATTTTCTTGTCCACAACCAATGGAATGGTTAGATTGATCTTCAAATGAATAATTTTGACCCCTAATGTAAGAGCCCTATCCTAGGGTCTTCTAACAGATCTATTTCTCTAGAATTTAAATGCAATAAGAAGCAATAATTTACTTTCTTACAAGACTTTTGAACAATGAAAAATTTACCATCTACATTATAATCCTTAAAACTTATGGTGAACATTTCATTTTAATAAATTTACATGAGTAATCTACAGAGGAATACCTGTACCGGTGGCTAGTGGAGATGCCTTTGAGCTGCTACTTCTGCTGAACGCTCCTCTTGACTAACCCAACTGGATTTACCTCCCAGCCAACTAGGAAATAAATCCCTAGCCTAGGAAACCTCCACAGGTTCCCTAGCCCTCCGAGCCCAAGTCCAACCAGATGTAGTGTGTGTGTCCAATACGAATAATCCAGACCAAGATGAACAATATTTCCCTCCTCTCAACAACCCAAGAAACCTCCACAAGTTCCTAAGGTCTCCAAAATCACAGCAAATCCTAAAATCACAACCAACCCAAATCACAGCCAATCCCAAAATCAAGCAAGACCCCACATGCCCTTTTCTCCCTTCCTCCTTCCCTTTTATACCCTCCCTCTCTTCTCCATCTCAACCACCTCTCATTAATGTCATTAACTTCTCATCCATCCTTACAGTTGACTTCTCTTCTCCCAAGTAAATCTAGGAGTACATTTGGAAATGTGTTATGAATATAAAATTGGGAAATTAATGGGAGAGGACCATGACTTCTCCCAAGTAAATTTGAAAGTACATTTGGGAATGTGAGATGAATATATATATATATATATATATGGAGAGGAATATGTCTTCTCCCAAGTAAATGTGAGAGTACATTTGGGAATTAGATGTATTTAAATGGAGAGTACCATGTCTTCTCCCAAGTAAATGTGAGAGTACATTTGGGAATGTGAGATGTAATTAAATGGAGAGGACCATGTCTTCTCCCAAGTAAATGTGAGAGTATATTTGGGAATGTGAGATGTAATTAAATGGAGAGGACCATGTCTTCTCCTAAGTAAATGTAAGAGTACATTTGGGAATGTGAGATGAATATATATATATATATATATATATATAATTTGAAACAATGGAAGGAGACCATATCCTACCTAAGATTCAATTTTAGAAGCAAGTTGGGAATTTGAATAAAATAGAAATAATGAATTTTATATTTAGTAAATAAATTTATAGTTTCCAAAATGAAGGTATTCGCCAATATTTCTCAATATTTTCAGGTAATGTAAACATTAAAAAAAATTGCATGATAAGGTTTAAGTGGCGAATTACATAAAGCCCTCCTTCAAAAAAACTTTGTCCCAAAGTTAGAATGAAAAGATACAAGGAGTTTGAAAGCATAGCAAACCAGAGAGAGTTATAGCAATAAAATTTGATAAGTCAAACAACGACATTACTTCCCATCAAGAGTCTCCAACTGATCTATATCCTCCTATCCATCCTAACCTACTTTTGTTCCCACCCTATCCGTCCTCTGCTGCTTTATCAGTGGCAACGGCCATACTAACCACTGATAAAACTGACATAGTGGAAGCATCGAATACATCAACCTAACTTCCCTAGCAGGTAACTGGCAATCATCATCACAGGTCTAGGGGAGCGTCTCCACCAATGCCCTCCCACGATTCCAGGTTTCGGAGGATACACGGTGGGAAATGCCTCCACCCCTCCTTCACAACTAGGGTCAATGCCCTAACACAGACCACACTACAGAGCTGGTTGGACTTGTCATTGAATAATCCAATCAGGTCGTCTTGCCACCTGTCATTTGCATTTTACTCGTGTCATAAGAGTGCATATCAAGTAGATACCAAATGTAGTAGAATAATGTACATTATACCTTCCTCATGAGATGTCTCGACCTTCCCTCAATGGAAGAGTAGATCTCAGCTATCATATAGTTCTTTTCCCCCTACGGGTTAGCTCTCATTCATGCATTTATATAACCACAAGACATATAATCATCACATTATTAAGTCTAGTATCCATGTGTCAATCTGGAAATTATCACTGGAAGTAAATCATAAATTCACTAAGTCATTCATTTAAATAATTCATATCCACTTGAGCTACATATGAACCAAAATAATTCTGACAAGTTATGCACTAGATAATCCATCACTAAGCAAGTCATACATGTAGGCCATACATCAACCATTTCTATCATCAATATCAAATCTATCAATTGATTCATATAAGTAGTTTCACGTGTCAAACCAAATGCATCAATATTACATAATGTTCATAAATAAATAACATGGAACTGCAAAATAGAACCTTAACATAGGTAGTTGTCTAAGTCAAAATGGGCATCATAGATGCTCATGTGACAACCTTGTGGAACCCCTTGATAATAATTAGAGTTGAAACAGATTCACTGTCCCCATGGAAAATAGCATTTGAACCCGGATATGCTATAAGGTGGTACCAAAACCAAAATATTGGCAAGCAACTGATTAGTGCACTATCAATTCTACTAGAAGGCACTAGTATAAATACCTTAGTCTCACTCTTCCAATTTGTTGGCTTTTCATCTTCCAAACCAATTAGTTAACTTGAAAATAAAAGACTCAAAACTTCAGAAACTGTTTCCCTCAGGATTTTCATACTTTATTTATTTTTTGTAAATTGAGAGAAATGTCCTCTAAATGTCAAAGGTTTTATATATTTAATCATTGTTTACTAGTACTAAAACAATTTCATGATATATATTGCAACTCACAATATGGCTAGACAAATTAGAAATAAATAAACAAATGGAATAATTGCCTTTCCCCTGCTACTATTAGTATTTCCCTTCTAAATGGCACCGCATTTCTAAAGATGCCTACTCCTTTCACAAGTGGTCAGTGACCACAAAAGTTGCGAAGAAAGTTGAGGGTCCTTTTATCCAAAACGAGAGACATATTATTTTTCACGGCATTTTTATTCAACACTAGATTAAGGGTAAAAGTGTATCCTAATATTTTCACTGGTCTTTTATTGACTAAATAAGCTTCCGTTCTAAAATCCCAATTTCTCTACGAATTGATCTTCTCATTTAATTTAGGATCTGTTAGTGTCAGTGTCTTCACACTACGATCAGTGATTAAAATTTACTCTTTTGCATTTCATACTAGGAGTCTCATTCTGATGAGTTTCATTCCATTAGGTCATGGATCTACTGATGGTAGGGTTCATTTCAGTTTTTCCCTCATGATATATATCTGCTAACCTCCTTTCATACTTTTTCAGTCAATGATTCATGCTTCTTTTCAGTTCATTTCATCAATGGCATAAGGTTTCAGTCTCATTAGGTCTTAAGGTTTTTCACCATGGCCAAAATTCAGTGATTGTTGTTAATAATGGTTAGTAGACACATGAGGATGATAATAATGATCAGAAAGGTTCTAATCTCTTAATTTGTAAGCTTAATAAAGTTCTCACCTCAAAACTAGTTTTGAGGTGAAAACAGAGCATTTGTATATTATTTTTAAATTTCATGTAATTTTATTGTTCTCATATGTAATAAATGGTTCCATGCTACTCCTGGTCACCTGGTGATATTTCCAAGTACTTGCCACTGCAAAAGTCAAAGAATTTGAGCATCAGTCCACCTATCAAAGCAAAAAGGTCAAGCATAAAAAAATAGAGTATTTGAAAAAGCACATAGACATTACAAAAGTGGGTTTTCACCATCAAAAATCAAAAAGTGAAAGTCATATAAAGCCATATCTATATTGATCATTTCATTATGCTAATGTTGGATTTCAAGTGCTAAAAGAGAGCCAAGAAGCGATTTTTAAGATTCATTGAGCAAAGGAGTGCAGTTGTTGCGTTTTTTAAGGAATTTTGACCGGCGCTACACATCAGAGGCCGACGTTGCACACCTGGCAGTCATTCTCAGTGTAAAATTACATAGGTGCTACGCACCTGGGTGAGGCGATGCGCATCTGCCCAGCCAAGCCCAAAAACTTCACCAAGTTGCCATTTCGCCTCAAAAATTCAATTTCTCCCTATAAACAAGTAAGTACATGAATCCTATCTTGTGATCAAGGGTTTTTATTGCTAAGCTTGGTAGTTAGCATTTTTAAAATTCAAACCCTAGCCTCTAGGGTGAAACCCTAGTTCTCATCATCTCTCCATTGTTTTACTTACCCTATCCTTTCCATTTTTCCCTAGATCAAAACCCCATTCCTATTTACCTATTTCCTAAATCCCATTCCCCTCATACATTTTCCCCATTCCCACATTCCCACTTACACTCTCCCCAAACCCTACAAATCCCATTCACACTCCCTAAAACCCTACTCATCCATAAAATCTCTTCATACTCATCTTTATTCCATTCACCCTTCCCATCATTGACCACAAGTGTTCACAGCTATAAAAACAATGGAAAAAGACAGTGAATATGAGTTTGAAGAAGACACCCTTAGTGACAGTTCCAGGGAGAGAAACATGCAGCAAAGGAAGCCTCATAAGGGAGGAAGGATTATCATAGAGGAGCCTACTAGTTTGAGGGAGTTGCAAGCCTGTCCACTTGCCATTTCTTGCTTTAAACATCAGTCATGCTTTGATTTTTGTGAAATGATAGAAAGAGTTAAATTTCATCATGAGTTGGCAAGGTTGTTTGTGACACATTTGCACAATAATGAAGTAACCCTTGCCGGAATTACATTCACCTTATCACCAGTTGTCATCTCAGAGGCAACAGGTATTCCAGATGTGGGTGAAAAATGGAACAAAGGTCGGGATATTGATAGGGAGTACTATGAGCCTTACATCAAGGCTAGATACAAAGACAAAATAAAGAGAGTATTCCCCTTCAAGTTTTTGGAAGACAGGTTTGCTCCATTGATGAAAATCATTATCAAGTACTTCACTTGTGAAGGTAGGTTCTCCCGGTTGTATGCCTACCACATTAGACTGTTGATGCATTTCACTAGAGTAAGAATGATGAATATCCCTTACTTCATGTTTAGAAACATTGAGAAAATGGCACATATTGTAAAGAGGAAACCATACCCCCAGTAGTTGAATAGCATTTTCCATTACTCTTTGATCAAAATCATTGTTTTACATCAGCTGAACATTCTTAACATCCCATGGGAGACTTCCATTTCTCATGATATGTTCAAAGGCCCATAAATATTTTCATCGGTACATCATGAAGAAGGTGGACCTTCAGGACATGAAAAGGTCAAAGAGATTGAAACTGTTGGAGTGCCAGTGTTTGTGACATATAAGAGGGGCACTATGAAACTTTTTGCAGCTGCTAGGTGAGTATTATCTCCACCAGGTTTGGAAGGGGTATCGCCTTCATCATCAAGCTACAGGCAAATGCTATCTCCACAAGGTGTGGAAGGGGCTTTGCCTTCTTCTTCAGCAAAACAGGTACAGGTTAAGCAGCAAAGAAAGGGCAAAAGTAAGGGCAAGAAAAAGGTGCAAGAGAAGGATCTTAGTGATGAGCAGGAAAGAGATTTCAATCTTGTTGATCATGAGGAGACACAATATCATTTCACTCATCATGGAGTTGACATTGTTGATTTGGAAGCTCAGAATCCAAAGACTGTCAAAGACATGATCATAAAGGAACAAGAGGCTAAGATTCAATCCTTGTCAGATAACTTACAAAGAGCTAAGTGGATCATCAAATATTTAGAGCAAGAAAGCAAACAATTGAGTGACAAGAAAGTCCTCATGGAGCTGCAAATGATCAAGGAAAACAGGCAAAAGGCCAAGGAGGCAAATGTCAAGTTAACTTCAATTGAACAAGAAATTGAGAATGATAAGGAAACTTGGCTTGAGAGGGTTAATATACACCTTGAGGGGATGATTTAGAAGGCCAATAGAGACAAGAAGATGCTTCGCCACATGGCCTACCACTACATGACTTGCAACAAAATCTGCAACATAAGGATGAGGAAGCTTAAGGCTAGATTGAGGAAGGCCTTAAAGAGAAAAAAGGAGAAAGATAAGTTGAAACTCTTGGCTGAAGCCCCACTAGCCCATCAAAGCAACTAATGGTGGTCCCTTGTGCCAAATCTGGGAAAGTTTTGATGATTTTTTGTCTTTTTCAAATTTTGAAATTTTGAAAACATGAAATTAGCCTAGAAGCGCAGCGCCACTGGTGCTGCGCTTTTCCTTGGAGCACTTTTTGGAGAAATGGCTTATATATCAGGATTCAACATGATGAGAGCATCAAACCCAAAAAATCTCAGAAATTTTGGAGCAAAACTAAGTCACCAAAAGGTCAAAAAAACTACCAAAAAATGACCTCTCTGCCTCTTTTTGGACACACAGAAGCAGCCTTGGGAGATTTCACTTTTGAGGGGGAAAATGACCTCCAAATGCAAAAATTCAAGATGTTCCAGAAAATAGACAGGAAGAACTTTCAAATGAGCTATCTTGGGCTCAATTTTTCCAAGGGGAAGGCCTCCAAAACTGGGTCTGAAGCGACATTGCACACCTAGCCAGTGGTGTTGCGCATTGAGCGAGTTTGCCAGAAAATTCAGTTTTCGCCTACTTTCACTGCAAGTTCAATTTTTCTCTCTTCATGGATGAAATTATGATTGTAATTAATGCCTTGGTATGTAAATGCAATAGTGAAATGATCTTAGAGCATAGATTCATCAGTTTGAGGTGGTTGGGGGTCAATGAATCAGTTTCCATGCTTATAGAGGCAAGTTGTTCCACTACCTATATTCCTGGTGCCCGTTTGGAAATGGTTGTAACAACTCCTTTTCTCTTGGATTCGACCCCTGATGGCTAGCATAGGTGGTTTGATGTCCATATTAAGTACTTTTGTTGTCATTAGCAAAGGTTGGACTCTCTTGGATGCTCTGAGCTACATTGTACACCTTTATCAGCAGTTTGGCAAGGAAATAAACCAGGATTTGCAGCTATTTTTATGGGATACTTGTGGTAAAGTGTTTTTGCATAGTTTCTTCTTCTGTTATTAGTATTTCTCATGTGTTATATGTTCCACAATCTATTTCATTCTTCTAGCTAAATGATATCAAGATAGATAGGTAGAATACATTGTTTACAGTGCTCTGCCTTGGGAAACCATTCAGTTTTTGATGTTTTCTATTGTTTGAGAAGGATACATGATCTTTGCATGCCCTCCTCAGCTCCTCACCAGTCTTAGACCTCTCATCTCACTCAATTCCAAGTGCCAAAACACCTACCTACCTCGCCCCATAGAACACCCTGCATCCTGACTTGATTTCCCGGACCCAAAACTACCTGGCTCCATTTGATCCAGCAACAAAACCAACAAAATCAATCAAAAACCCTAGAGCTACTATACCTAGCCTAAAATTCATATCTAATCTAGTCATCTTGACTAAGATTCACAAGGAGAGATCCCTCTCCCGACCTGGTAGGGCTAGCTACCAGGTTAAGCGTGGTTTGTGCTTACCCTAGAATTGTCTTCCTTCAGCCCGAGGTCAATCTAGGCTCTAACATAGTAGCGACCATACTGGGAAGAAAGAAAAATCACCCCAGTACTATTAAGAAGTTCTGAACTTTTGGATGATAAGTTTAGAATTCATTAGGCTGAAAAGTAGAAAGTTGTAAAGCAATATAAAGAATCTTGAGAACTTTGAACACACTGGCTTCAAGAAGATACACCAGGTCCAATCCTGATCCCGATCCTCCTCCCGTATTTGAAAATCCTAATCTCATTCTATGGATACTCAGACAAGAAAGTTCACCAAGTCCAAGACCAGTTTTCAGATCTCATTCATGCCCTGTAGAGTGGTTGTTCCTTGAAGATCTCCCTTTTGACGAATATTTTGGTCTCTCCCTGTTTAGAACCACATCTGATAGTGAATTGTTGGACATAGTCCCAGACCCAGAATTCACCAAAGAGCTTGAAATCGAAAGGGCCAAATTGATAAGTAACCGAAATCTTCAAAACTCTCCTCAGTCATCCCTCACTATTGATAGAATTCCTGAGCTCTCTGACTCGGCTTCAACATCTTTTGCCTCTCCATCATTTCCCCATATTTCTAAAAATCATCCATCATCTCCATTTATACCTTCACTCCCTCATCAGCCTATCATTACCCCTCAAACACCCATCACCTCTGTTACATCAACTGTCGTTGTTGTCATAAATTCCCCTGTTTCCCCAAGACTAGTTTCAAATCCACCTCGAGTCATGGCTACCAGATATGCACCTCTCGTTCTGCCTCAGAATCTGGATGATATGCCCGCTAATTACCAAAGTAAGATACCTCTGTTTGATGCCACTCAAGGTATTTCAGCGCAGCAACATGTTGATAGGATGAATGAATTCTTCGACCTTCATGAGGTAGATGCAGAAAATGTGTCCATGAGATTATTTGTACAGATCTTTGGAGGCGAGGTTCGAAATTGGTTTAGAGCATTACCAACAGCATCTATCAATATTTTACCGGTTCTGCATAGAAAATTCTTGGACCGATGGGAGGTGAAGAAGAACCCTCTCCAAATTCTATCTTAGTATGAAAATATCAAAAGTAATATAGGTGAAAGTGTCCAAGATTACTGTCTAAGGTTCAATGTAGTTTATAATGCTATTCTAGCTGACATTAAACCACCGATGGGGTTAGCATTGATCAAATTTCCAGACAGTTTCGATGCTGATATGGCATATCAGTTGCGGGAGAGAGATCCTACCACACTTGAGGATATGCAGAAGAACGTTGTGAGTGTAGAGGCAAATCTGCTGGCCAAAAGAGCAAGGATGAAAACTAAAAAGAAGGTGACCATAAAGGAAGAAGCATCTTCCTCAGATGTTAAGGCAGATAATATACTCCAGAAAATCGAGAAAATGTTTGACCGGTTCACAATTGCAGATAAGCCTGAAACAACGATCAGAAATCCAAACTTCAGAGGACAGCAACAACCTCAATTCAGGATTAAACAAAGGGAGCAAAAGGCACAAGATCAGTCGGCACAACAGCAACAGGTCAGAACTACTTTACAGCAAAACTATGTGCATGGAATAGAGGATGAGGATGATAATGATGATCCAGTGGTTGAGGCAAATCATTTCTTTACTGCCGATGGTTTGCCCATCTATCTCACAAAAGATGAAGAATATTCAGAGGTCCCTGATGCTCAAAGGGATGAAGATTACATACTAGCAAATGAGGCAGTTTTGGAGGATGGAGGATGAGTCGAACGATTATCAGCAAGGATATATGAATGCATTGACAGCACAGCAGAAACAATATTCATTGAGAAGCAAATATGTGCCAGTCAGTCCAGTTCAAAAGAGAAAGGAAGCACAATCCAAAAATGACTCCTCAAACATTTAAAAGAAAGGGAAAGAGCCTATTGATCCGACTTCTAGCGAAGGACAATCTGCAAATAGCATTGCAAATGAGAATAATAATCAGCAAAGTGCAGCAAAATAAAAAGTCGAAAAGAAGGACCCTCCAGTCAAAGAGGTAGATAAAGTTTCAACTTTTAGTTTAGAAAATGAAATTTCTAAATTAAAGGTTTCAATTCCTTTTACTAAATTGATGAAGAACAGCAGCTATAAAAATCAAGTGTCCAAAATTTTGCACATAGATCCTTTATCTGATATGGTTAATGTAGAAGATGATCACCCTAAGCTCATTTTTGGCCCTGCCTTAGAAGTTCAGTCTGAGGATAGTGAAGTTCCTTCATTCTATATAAGCCTTAGACTACACAAGTATGTCATCCACAACGCCATGTTTGATTTCGGAGCTTCCCATAATCTGATGCCAAAAGCCATTATGGACTAGGCCTTGACATTACTCAAAAATATCATGACCTGTATTCTTTTGATTCCGGTAGAGTCCGTTGTATTGGTCTTATCAAAGACTTGGTGGTATCTCTAGACCAAATCCCGGCCAAGAATGTTCTCATGGATGTGGTTGTTGCGAACATTCCACCACGGTTTGGTATGCATTTGTCCAGATTGTGGGGTGTAAAGCTTAAAGGGAATTTACAACTAGATTTCTCCTATGCTACCATTCTCGTGTTTGGCCAATTGAGAAAACTATACAGGGAGAAGAAAATGAAATACATGATTACAAGCAAGGAGAAACCGCTTAATCATCCAATTAATGTTGTACATACAGATTTAGAGTCATTTGTATTATATTCAGATAGTGGTTTGAATGATGTTGATAGTCAGTTAGTTGAAGTAGAAGATGTTCCAGAGATTTCAGAAAATTTTAAAGCAGTCCTTGATCAAGAAAGACATAAAATTTCAAGTACTTCCGAGCACTCTACGTACCGGCAGCAACAAAAAGACAGTGAACAGCAGCAAAATGAAGAGGTCAGTCAAAGTGAGAAAGAGAAGGAAATAGAATTTCAACATCTAGAAGAAGAGGCAGGTCTATGGAGCATGGATTTTGATGGAGCTGTGGGTAAGGATGGTGCCGGCATAGGGATTTGGGTTCGCAACCTTGTTTTCCAGCCGAATAAAGTTCCTAGTAATGTTAGAATATGTTAATATAAATTGGCCTTTCACTATTCTAACAATGAAGCCAAATATGAAGAGCCGATAGCAGGTTTGAAAATTATCAAAAAGCTGAATGCAAAAAGAATATCAGTCTATGGAGATTCAAAGTTGATAATCAAGCAAGTCAATGGGAGAATATCAAGCTAAACACCCACGGATGAAAGTTTAACGAAATTCAGTTTTAGATATCTTAAGGATGTTTCCAGATTATACCTTGATAGCAGTACCTCATACTCAAAATGTTATTGCAGATTCACTTGCCACTGCTGCAAGTAATTTGAAGATTCTGATGAATTCCAACAAGAAGTTTGAGATCCATGTCAAACATCGCCCTACTGTTCTAGACAATTTAAGGTATTGGCAGGTGTTTTGGGATGATAAGGAGATCAATACCTTTTTGCAGAATGAAGGGAACTACAAGGATGCTTCCATAGATGTTGACTATGATACCGATGAACCGAAAATTGAGGTGAATCAGATGGAAATATTGCAGCTGAAGGACAACATTATCCCTAAAGGTCTCATACCTTTAGAAGAACTTTTCGATCAAGATGATGTGGCTAGAAAGCCAAGCTTGGTGCCTACAGACAAAGGTGTTGAGGATGTGAATCTTGGAACAACAGATAAGCCCAAGTTTGTGAAATTGTCGAAGACATTGTCTCTTGAGGTAAAGTCTAAATATGTTAGATTGTTATCTGAATTTGCTGATGTGTTTGCTTGGGATTATTCAAATCTAAAGGTGTATAACAAAGATATAATTCAGCACACTATTCCCATCAAGCCAAATCAGAAGCCGTTCCGACAGAAGCTGAGAAGAATCAATCCCAAGTTGCTGCCGTCCATTGAAAAAGAGGTAAACAGATTATACAAGGCTAGTATAATTGTCCCAATCAGATTTTCTGATTGGATTTCAAATCTTGTTCCTGTAAGAAAGAAGACCGGAGAAATCAGATTGTGTATCGATTTCCAGAATCTAAATAAAGTGTCATTGAAGGACAACTACCCGCTGCCAAAGATGGATCATATCCTCCAGACAGTGCTTGGAGCACTGCGTATGTCATTGCTCGATGGATATTCATGGTATAATCAAATTCTAGTGCATGAAGAAGACCGAGATAAGACTGCATTTACCACCCCTTGGGGAACTTTTCATTATGTTAAAATGCCATTTGTTTTGAAAAATGTTGGAGCCACATTTCAGCATGCAATGGACATCGCTTTTGCCAATGAAAAGGCTGTATTTCTAGTTGTATATTTAGATGATTTGACAGTGTTTTCAGGTTTAGATGATGAGCATCTTCACCATTTAAGGATTGTGTTTCAGTGATGTAGGAAATTTTGGATATCACTCAATCCAAAGAAAAGTCTATTTGCCATGGATGAAGGGAAGCTGCTTGGCCATATTATCTCAAAGGAAGGGATTCGCATTGATCCTTCAAGGGTAGAAGCAATCCAACAGATAGATTTTCCCAGGAACAAGAAAGAGATACAAGCTTTTAACGGTAAGATGAATTTCCTACAAAGATTTGTGCCCAATCTAGTTGAGCATTTGAGAGAAATTACTATTATGTTAAAGAAGGACAGCATGGTAAAATGGACGGAAGATGCTATGAAATAATTTAATCTGGTAAAGTATGCTTTATCTACAGCCCCAATTTTGATTAGTCCTGATTATACACAAGATTTCATTTTATTCTCATTTGCATCTGAGCATACCATGGCAGCAGTTTTAATGCAAAAGAGAGATCAGCTAGAAAAGCCCATTGCATTTTTCAGCAGGACCATTAGAGATGTTGCTTTGCAGTACAACATAATTGAGAAACAGGCTCTTGCTCTTGTCAAAGCTTTGAAGGACTTCAGAGTGTATATTCTGCACTCCCACATCATAGCATACGTTCCTAACGCAGCGGTTAAGGATGTGCTGGTACAAACTGATCCAGAAGGAAGGCGGGGAAAATGGATTGCAACAATGTTAGAATACGATCTGGAGATCAAGCCTACAAAGTTGATCGAAGGACAAGGTCTGGCAAGGTTAACGGCGGAATCAAATTTTCATGCTTTAGATATAAATATCATTACAGCTATGTCAGAAGATGAAGAAGAAATCTCCTTGATTCAAGTGTCTGAAATGTTCCTTCAATCACCATGGTATTTAGATATCGTGTATGTACTTCAACACCTCTCGCCACCTCCGGGGATGACAAAGAACAAAGGTAGATCTCTCAAACTTAAAGCTGCTAAATTCTGCATTTTGAATAATGCCCTTTATTGGAAGGATCCAGGTGGTGTTTTGCTGAACTGTTTAATTGAAGATGAAACCTAGCAGGTGATGAGTGACTTTCACAAGGGTGATTTTGGTGGTCACTTATTCTGGAAGACAATAGCAAACAAAATATTGAGAGCAGGCTATTACTGGCCAACCTTATTTTCAGATGTGTACAAAACGGTCATGAGTTGTCATGAATGTCAGGTATTTCAAGGTAAAAGAAAATTGTTGCCTCTTCCTCTAAAACCGGTTGAAGTCAATGCACCTTTTCAGCAATGGGGACTCGATTTTATCAGGGAAATCCATCCAACATTGTTGGCGCAACACAAGTGGATCCTAACAGCAACCGACTATTTTACCAAGTGGATTGAAGCAATTCCAACCAGACAAGCCACCGATACGGTAATCATTCAATTCTTGGAATCAAATATTTTATCTCGTTTCGGTTGTCCTAGTAAAATCATCACAAATAATGCAGCTGCATTCAAATCAAAGAAGATGATCGATTTTTGCAGCAAATATAAGATTACCTTGGGTCATTCTACAGCATATTATCCACAAGGTAATGGTCTGGCTGAATCATCCAATAAGTCATTGGTGAACATCATCAAGAAGCTGCTGGAAACAAATAAGAAAGGTTGGCATAAAAATTTAGTTAATGCCTTGTGGGCTGACAGGGTGAGCCAAAAGAAGTCCATAGGTATGTCTCCATTTGAACTAGTTTATGGCATTGACACAGTTTTTCCAACATCTCTTGTGGTGCCAATTGTGAAACTTTTACAGGAGGCTAGCAGTGAGGAGGATGACTTTCAGCGAAGAATAAATCAGATGATCCATTTACAGCAGACAAGGGAGGAAGTTTTTCAAAACACTTTCAGATTGCAGGAGAAGATCAAAAAGATCTATGACTGGAAAACAAAAGCAGATAAATTCCAGCTTGAGGATGTAGTGTTGCGGTGGGATGCTAGGAATGAAGATAAGGGCAAGCATGGTAAGTTTGAAAACTTATGGAAGGGACCCTATAAGATTGCTGCATACAGAGGACAAAATGCATTTCTGCTCAAGGAGATGGACAAGATTGTTCAAGAGGACCAGTCAATGGTAGGCTCCTGAAGCGCTACTTCTTCTAAGGTGATTTTTGAAATCACGAAGTGATCATTGTATATACCATTTTCCTTTTCATTGCAAGTTTTCAAAGGTACACAGTCATTTCAGCTTGGGGCCCGAGGTGAAGGCTATAAAGTTGAGTGATTTGTATCAGTTTGTGTGTTTAATTCAGTCTTTGAGTCTTGAGTCAGTTTGAGTCTTGAGTCAGTTTTCATAGTGTCAGTTTCAGTTTTTGAAGTGTCTTGACCATATTTCCCAATGGATGAGGCACTAGTCTACATGTTCCCAGAGATCTATGGTTCTTGGCACCTCCAAGGAGCTACCATCCCCATTGGAGCCAATGTTAGTGTCAGTGTCTTCACACTGCCATCAGTGATCAAAATTTACTCTTTTGCATTTCATACTAGGAGTCCCATTCTGATGAGTTGCATTCCATTAGGTCATGGATCTACTGATGGTAGGGTTCATTTCAGTTTTTCCCTCATGATATATATCTGCTGACCTCCTTTCATACTTTTTCAGTCAATGATTCATGCTTCTTTTCAGTTCATTTCATCAATGGCATAAGGTTTCAGTCTCATTAGGTCTTAGGGTTTTTCACCATGGTCAAAATTCAGTGATTATTGTTAATAATGGTCACCAAACACATGAGGATGATAATAATGATCAGAAATGTTCTAATCTCTTAATTTGTAAGCTTAATAAAGTTCTCACCTCAAAACTAGTTTTGAGGTGAAAACAGAGCATTTGTATATTATTTTTAAATTTCATGTAATTTTATTGTTCTCATATGTAATAAATGGTTCCATGCTACTCCTAGTCACCTGGTGAGATTGTCAAGTACTTGCCACTGCAAAAGTCAAAGATTTTGAGCATCAGTCCACCTATCAAAGCAAAAAGGTCAAGCATAAAAAAACAGAGTATTTGAAAAAGCACATAGACATTATAGAAGGGGGTTTTCACCATCAAAAATCAAAAAGTTAAAGCCATATAAAGCCATATCTATATTGATCATTTCATTATGCTTATGTTGGAGTTCAAGTGCTAAAAGAGAGCCAAGAAGCGATTTTTAAGAGTCATTGAGCAAAGGAGTGCAGTTGTTGCGTTTTTTAAGGAATTTTGACCAGCGTTGTGCGCCTGGCAGTCATTCTCAGTGTAAAATTACATGGGCGCTACGCACCTGGGAGGCGTTGCGCACCTAGGTGAGGCGCTGTGCATCTACCCAGCCAAGCCCAAAAACTTCACCAAGTTGCCATTTCACCTCAAAACTTCAATTTCTCCCTATAAACAAGTACATGAATCCTATCTTGTGATCAAGGGTTTTTATTGCTAAGATTGGTAGTTATCATTTTTAAAATTCAAACCCTAGCCTCTAGGGTGAAACCCTAGTTCTCATAATCTCTCCATTGTTTTACTTACCCTATCCTTGCCATTTTTCCCTAGATCAAAACCCCATTCCTATTTACCTATTTCCTAAATCCCATTCCCGTCATACATTTTCCCCATTCCCACATTCCCACTTACACTCTCCCCAAACCCTACAAATCCCATTCACACTCCATAAAACCCTACTCATCCATAAAATCTCTTCATACTCATCTTTATTCCATTCACCCTTCCCATCATTGACCACAAGTGTTCACAGCTATAAAAACAATGGAAAGAGACAATGAATATGAGTTTGAAGAAGACACCCTTAGTGACAGTTCCAAGGAGAGAAACATGCAGCAAAGGAAGCCTCATAAAGGAGCAAGGATTATCAGAGAGGAGCCTACTAGTTTGAGGGAGTTGCAAGCCTATCCACTTGCCATTTCTTGCTTTAAACATCAGTTATGCTTTGATTTTTGTGAAATGATAGAAAGAGTTAAATTTCATCATGAGTTGGCAAGGTTGTTTGTGACACATTTGCACAATAATGAAGTAACCCTTGCTGTAATTTCATTCACCTTATCACCAGCTATCATCTCAGAGGCAACAGGTATTCCAGATGTGGGTGAAAAAAGGAAAAAAGGTCAGGATATTGATAGGGAGTACTATGAGACTTACATCAAGGCTAGATACAAAGACAAAATGAAGAGAGTATTCCCCTTCAAGTTTTTGGAAGACAGGTTTGCTCCATTGATGAAAATTATTATCAAGTACTTTACTTGTGAAGGTAGGTTCTCTCGGTTGTATGCCTACCACATCAGACTGTTGATGCATTTCACTAGAGTAAGAATGATGAATATCCCTTACTTCATGTTTAGAAACATTGAGAAAATGGCAGATATTGTAAAGAGGAAACCATACCCCCAGCAGTTGAATAGCATTTTCCATTACTCTTTTAACAAATCATTGTTTTACATCAGCTGAACCTTCTTAACATGCCATGGGAGACTTTCATTTCTCATGAGATGTTCAAAGGCCCACAAATCTTTTCATTAGTACATCATGAAGAAGGTGGACCTTCAGGAAATGAAAAGGTCAAAGAGACTGAAACTGTTGGAGTGCCAGTGTTTGTGACATATAAGAGTGGCACTAGGAAACTTTTTGCAGCTGCTAGCGAGTATTATCTCCACCAGGTGCGGAAAGGGTCTCGCCTTCATTATCAAGCTATAGGCAAATGCTATCTCCATAAGGTGTGGAAGGGGCTTTACCTTCTTATTCAGAAAAATAGGTACAGGTTGAGCAGCAAAGCAAGGGAAAAAGTAAGGGCAAGAAAAAGGTGCAAGAGAAGAATCTAAGTGATGAGAAGGAAAGAGATTTCAATCTTGTTGATCATGAGGAGTAATAGAATCATTTCACTCATCATGGAGTTAACATTGTTGATTTGGAAGCTCAAAATCCAAAGACTGTCAAAGACATGATCATAAAGGAACAAGAGGCTGAGATTTAATCCTTGTCAGATAACTTAGAGAGAGCTAAGTGGATCATCAAATATTTAGAGCAAGAAAACAAACAATTGAGCGACAAGCAAGTCCTCATGGAGCTGCAAATGATCAAGGAAAACAGGCAAAAGGCCAAGGAGGCAAATGTCAAGTTGACTTCAATTGAACAAGAAATTGAGAATGATAGGGAAACTTGGCTTGAGAGGGTTAATATACACCTTGAGGGGCTGATTGAGAAGGCCAATAGAGACAAGAAGATGCTTCGCCACATGGCCTACCACTACATGACCCGCAACAAAATCTACAACATAAGGATGAGCAAGCTTAAGGCTAGATTGAGGAAAGCCTTAAAGAGAAAAAAGGAGCAAGATAAGTTGAAAATATTGTCTGAAGCCTCACTAGCCCATCAAAGCAACTAATGGTGGTGCCTTGTGCCAAATCTGGGCAAGTTTTGATGATTTTTTGTCTTTTTCAATTTTTGAAATTTTGAAAACAGGATATCGGTGGCGCTGCGCTTTTCCTTGGAGCAGTTTTTGGAGAAATGGCTTATATATCTAGATTCAACACGATGAGAGCATCAAACCCAAAAAATCTCCACAATTTTGGAGCAAAACTAAGTCATCAAAAGGTCAAAAAACCACCAAAAAATGACCTCTCTGCCTCATTTTGGACACACAGAAGCAGCCTTGGAAGATTTCACTTTTTAGGGGGCAAATGACCTCCAAATACAAACATGCAAGATGTTCCGGAAACTAGACAAGAAGACCTTTCAAATGAGCTATCTTGTGCTCAATTTGGCCAAAGTTAAGGCCTCCAAAACAAGGTCTAAAGTGGCACTGCGCATCTGGCCAGTGGCGCTACGCATTGAGCCAGTTTGCCAGAAAATCTAGTTTTCGCCTACTTTCACTGCAATTTGACTTTTTCTCTCTTCATGGATGAAATTATGATTGTAATTAATGCCTTGGTATGTAAATATAATAGTGAAATGATCTTAGAGGGTAGATTCATCAGTTTGAGGTGGTTTGGGGGTCAATGAATCAGTTTCCATGCTTATAAAGGCACGTTGTTCCACTGCCTATATTCCTGGTCCCTGTTTGGAAACGGTTGTAACAACTTCTTTTCTCTTGGATTTGACCCCTAATGGCTAGCATAGGTGGTTTTATGTCTATATTATGTATTTTTTCTATCATTAGCAAAGGTTGGACTCTCTTGGATGCTCTGAGCTACATTATACATCTTTATCAGCAGTTTGGCAAGGAAATAAACCAAGATTTACAGCTATTTTTATGGGATACTTGTGGTAAAGTGTTTTTGCATAGTTTATGCTTCTGTTATTAGTATTTCTCATGTGTTATATGTGCCATAATCTATTTCATTTCTTCTAGCTAGATGATATCAAGATAGATAGGTAGAATACATTGTTTACAGTGCTCTGCCTTGAGAAACCATTCAATTTTTTATGTTTTCTACTGTTTGAGAAGGATACATGATCTTTGCATGCCCTCATCAGCTCCTCACCAGTCTTAGACCTCTCACTTCACTCAATTCCATGTGCCAAAACACCTACCTACCTCGCCCCATAGAACACCCTACATCCTGACTTGATTTCCCGGACCCAAAACTGCCTGGCTCCATTTGATCCAGCAACACAACTAACAAAATCAATCAAAAACCCTAGAGCTACTATACCTAACCTAAAATTCATATTTGATCTAGTCATCTTGACTGAGATTCACAAGGAGAGAGCCCTCTTCCAACCTAGTAGGGCTAGCTACTAGGTTAAGCGTGGTTTGTGGTTATCTTAGAATTGCCTTCCTTCAGCCTGAGGTCAATCTAGGCTCTAACAGGATCATTAAAGACAACTATCATAGTAATCCTTACACAAGTCCATGGTATTCAATGTATGTTTTCACTAGAAAATTCTACCACTCATAGAATAATCATTAACGCAACATATAGGATATTTCAACACATCCTAATCTAAATTCCCATGCTTCATAGTCGTTTACTTCTCAAACTCGATATTTGTTATTATGACTTCCTCCATGAAGAATAACAACTATACTATCTGAAAGATAATCCTACTATCTGAATGGAAAATCTATTGTATCTTAAATAAGAATAATGATAATATGTTATCAACAGAATTAAAAGCCACCCTCGCATGTAAAATATAACTGACTACATTCTTTAGATTGGGACACATTTTTGGTATAAATTACTAGCTCAAAAACTGCAATTTTTAGTGCAAATATTTTTCAAACCATCCATATATTTAATAGACTCTAAAGTTGGCAAAAAAGAAGACCTCAGGTATAGATTAGTGGGAACAAAACTGCAATTTTCAATGTAAATATAGTTCATATCCTTCTTCAATCAGAATTCTAAGACCATTATAGAGTTTGTTCAATTTGTTCAAGTGACACATCCTTCAGCCAAATTTAATCATTGTGATGTGTCAGACTTAACTATACAATTAATGAACTTGGGTTGTATGTTGAAAATAGAATAGCTACATCTTCATAAACCAATCATCATAGCTTGACCATAGATCCCTCTAAATGTTGGGAAAGTGACCTTGCCCATAACCATCGATCTAACTGCAACCTGCTAACTTTCCTATCATTAATTCTTTGGTTCATGTGCCAAAAGTCATCCAATCATAATCATATAGTTTCCATGCATCTTCTCAAATAAAAAAGATATAGCGAATCATCAGAGTCATTGGATCAACATCCTTCATCAATCTACTCATTTTAAGATGAGACAATATCACACTACAATTGTATCAACAAACTTCTAATCACCAAATCCCAACAATACACATGCACGGGAACTCTCTCTCACACACCCTTCCTGTTTAACAACAACTTCTAAACAATAATATTTTCAACTGACAAACATCAATAGCAATATCATACCTACATCAATAGTATCTTTTTATTACTGATATCACAAGTACTTCTGACTGTTTCAAGATGCTTAGAGACTTTGATCTGAATTTTTCCTTGGAATGATCTGCTCTGTTCCTTTTGAATTGTTCGCTTCGAGTCTGATTATGCTAAGGTGTCTTATGCAACACTGGTTCAGAGTTCTAGCCCTTATTAGCACTATTCCTAACATTTTCTACCATACTCTAGATAGTCCAAAGAGAACCCAAGCAATAGATCAATTCAAGTTATGCCAAGTTACTTCTTAGCCACAAATTTAAATTTTTAGAACATGGTATCATAGGCTAGATCACTGGTAAAAAAAAAACACATTGTTGGTGCTCTGTTTAAGTGTTGTGTGCATTTTACCTGCCTACCAACACCTCATTTCTATTTGTTGGGTTAGTGTTTGTCATGTAAACTGCTACAACTAAATTTCTCTCAAAACAGGGCTAAACTAATCCATTAGAATGATACTTAAATGTGAAAAACTACTTTAGCTCCCTCTTGTCAACCCTTGATCACATGCTTAAGTGTTTTAGACTCGTGCCACTGTTAGCTATGGGATATTGGAGATGGATTGAAGATTACCAGAGCTAAAACCCAGATATGGACTTGACACTGGACAGCCATTCACCACTCTCAAACCATGCATCGTGAATCTGGCCCAATTCGTGCTATCTGTTCTTGACCCTATGTTTCACAACAGTGGCTCAGAAATTTTATGCAGAAAATAGTGAAAAAAAAGTTTCTAGCGGACTATATCCTTGACACCTAAAAAAGACACTTACAAAAAAAGGCCTGATTAATTTTCCATGTGTCCATTTACAAATCAAATTTGGAACAAAGAGAAATCACTGCAGAATATTTCAAGTCCAACAAAACGATCAAACATTCTAATAGATGGCCCCATGGAATGCAGGCCCTGGTTTTACATGCCAAAGCTGAGATTCTACAATATTGTTATTTTGTGATAGATACAGCTGTCATTGAATCATGGATCGCCCAGCTAGCTCGAGAATTTCTTAGTTGAAGAAAAAAAATATAATTTTAAAAAGATGGCATAAAATGCAATGGAGCTTAATTTCAGCACTACTGATTAGTTGAAAACAAGAGTTGTAAAACAGTGCCATATTCATCAATGGCCTTGAGATCTGTACCAAATCTGGCGACATGTGGAAAGAAAAGCCAGAGTACTGTTATGTAAATGAATGTGAGAGTAACAAGGATTGCAATGAAAATGGGTACTTTTATGTATGGAGACACTTTTCTTCTCAAACCAATTTCAATTGTCAGACATAATCCATGTAGAGTAAAGAAAGTTGTAACCTCCCAATTGGCTTTGGTCTCTGTCATGTAATAGAATATTAACTCATGCATTAGTCCAGAAAATACAAACACAGACAACACTACAACTGCTCGGGCCCAAAGAGGGATCTTCCCTCCAACTTCCTTTGGCTAGTTTTTTTCATTAATTTTCTTGTATAACTTAATGTGGACCTTCCAGCAGAAATACAAGACAGGATCATAAACAGATGGGGGGGGAATTTTGGTAACGATAAGGTTCCACCTCTTACCCTATAAATTTTGTAGGGATCTTGAAAGATAGGGTTTGTTGAATTGTAGCTCTAATTGCACCCCAAGACAAACATTTGCAAGAGCAGCAAGGAATACCTGTACAATATCCAGAGCTAAGTAAATATGCAAACAGTAAAATAATACTATAAAACTGGGGGAAAATGAATTCCTGAATGAATATGAATATATAACTATTGATAACAAACATGCTTCCAGAGCTACGTTTCTCAATGTTCTGAATTTGCCTGCTGAGTTGGGTTTGGACCCAAACTCACGAATATCTATAGGGAAAATGGAGACAGCCATGAAATTCCTTAGATTTAGCATTGTCCATGGCTTTTCTAGAGGACCAACATCGAAAGAAGCATTAGAAGCTTGAAAGAGTTGATCCACATAAACATAAAGGACATAATCCCTCTCATATGCATAGTAGAAACTTGCCATGGCAGAACTATGTACATACCAATGACAGGCAAGACTGCTACAATGCGTGGAAGCCCCCTCAGGAACTTTGATACAACATAATATGAATAGATTATCCCGCATAAAATGGTACCCGCTATTGCAAAGCTGCTCTTAAAGCCTTCCATGGCAAACATCTTCAAGCACAGGCTCTCCAATAACATCAGTTATGGTGGAAGAGAAAATATTCAACGGCCTTGACATTTTACCTGCGGATGCGGATGCACACAGCTATACTTGGTATCCTTGCTGATAAATTCACTTTTATTAGCATTCTGAAATCATGTGGTATGTTGAAACTCATGGAATTGGGTGTTCAACTACATGTGCAGGTAATTAAAAATGAACTCCAATCGGATGTCTCAGTTGGGAATGCCATCATTACCATGTATTCAAAATGTGGAAATATCCAATGTGCACAAGCGGTGTTTGTCAATATGTCTTATCGGGATGTGGTGTCATGGAATGTTATGATTGCAAGGTATGCTGAGAATGGCTTGAATGAGAACGCTCTAAAATTATTTTGCAAAATGCAAGAAACAGGTGCTATTCCAGACCAGTTCACATTTGCCAGTGTTGTTAAAGCATGTTGTGGTTGTGGTATAGCCCAGACTATAGAACAAAAGGGTAAGCAGGTTCATGCCTATGTTGTTAAAATCGGATTCGAATCAGATGTATTTGTTGGCAGTGCCCTGGTAGACATGTATGGGAAATGTGGAACAACGGAAGATGCACAGAATGTGCTCGACAATATGCCTGAAACAAAATTGGTATCATATAATGCAATGGTTGCAAGATTTTAAAGATTGAAGAATATTTATTGTTATGAAATATTAACTTCATAGCCAAATGAGTTAGACACTATGAAGTTTGTTTTGCAGCTACAATATGTGGTTGTTGGAATGAAGTTTCAGATTAGTGCAGGTTTAGGTCACAAGTTTTTATGGTATGATTGCATAGCCAGATAGAATAGAATGGGAAAATTTGAAATTGCGCATAGATTCAACTATAAGAGTTTTGTCACTGGTGAATATTTCATGGAAGGTTTCTTGTTTGCTTCTCAAGTAACCATTGGAAGAATTAAAGGTTGAATATTAGGATGGTATCTTCAAAGAAATCTCCTTTCAAAAAAAAAAATTGTAGCACAATATGTGTTGGAAATAATACTGAGGGGGGGGGGTGAATCAGTATTATCAAATTCTTTTCAATATGCCTTCCAGATTTATACTTTAATTTATTCTTCAGATATTGATCATTGATTTGTATGTCAGTGCCATATAATAATGAACAAGAACAAGAAAAATAGATAAGCACACCAAAGAACACCAGATATAAGGTGGAAACCCAATGTGGGTGAAAACCACCTACTGCAATATGTCTCTATCTTCTTTCAATTAGAAACTTCTTTTACAAGGATTTTGTACTAGTGCAGTCCTTTACCAGTACGCAGGCTGCAACCTACAGAGAGCTACAACTCTCTCTCGTTTTCCAGTCTCTCCTGGAAGGGAGCTACAACCCCCTTTGCTCTTCTACTTCTTTAAGGACCACGTTTCATTAATTTTCAGACTGGATCCAAGAAGATCAAATAATCATCAAGTACATGCAAATCACCCAATCTCCTTATACAATCAACCAATGAATCACCCAACTTCTTAGAATGTTGTAAACAGAAAAGTAATACCAGAAATCTAAACCCAGAACTCTGCAGCAATAGATAAAAGACAACCAACAAATGTTTCAAGACAGGTCCGCAACTTCACCGATATAAACCTGCGGATATTCGCATTCTTTCTGTGCCTGAACTGCGCAGATCCGCACCGTATCCTTCTGCTGCTCTGCGTACCACCACACTTTCTCCTTCTCCTGAACTGCGTACCTTAAGTCAGATACGCACTATACTGTCTGTCAGACCGCGTACCTCCACACTGTTCCTTCTGTGCCTCTGCGTATTACCACACCGTGCTTTCTTCTGTGCTGTGTACCTCGCACTGTGCCTTCTGTTGCACTACGTACCCCTGCACTGCGTTTTCTCCTGCCCTGCGTACCCCCGCACTTACGCCGTGGATCACCTGCGAACCTCTGATTAGGGCCAAATTAGCAGTCCTCCAATGTGCCACCGTTAGTCAGATCCACAGATCTGATCATGCACCCGAGAGATCACGACTTATCAATAGATTCGCCTTAAATTTTCTCCTTGATTTAGATCTAGCTTTTAAAACCAATCACCCAAACTTTCAGATCTTAAGATATTCAAATTTCACAAGTGTTTAGCCAAGTGATCTCCTTCCCCTTTTTATAGTCAATCCCTTATTCACACCATGGGACAAAACCATCAAACACCAATACAAGGGATCCAAACCAGGGTTCGACAATTTAGATCATATACCACGAGCCAAAACCATAGGATCATGAATCGACGGGCTAAATACCAAGGGCCAAACATAAGAAACCCCACGTGAGCGCGCTTCTCTGCATTGGAGAGAGTGAACTGGGGGACCGCACCTTATGAACGGAGAACCTGCGGGTATGTCTGCACTTCCTGAACGGCGAACCTGCGGGTCCGCACCTTTTGAATGATGCACCAGCGAACCTCTTATTTTCCATCATTTTGAGAGCCTGAACAGAGTTTTTCCACTTGAGTGAGTTGCCATCAAGTACAACACCTGAACCATAGAGTCAAACCAGAATCATAATGCCAATAATATGATGCTTAGAAGTTTTCCCGACTCGATGATGTTTCTGGTATAAAGGATAGGTTGAAGAAAAGAGGTTATGCCGCCACCTGTAAGTGGAATTCCAACTAAGAAAGATGTTGGAATCAAGAAAATGTAACACTTCATAAACTTTGCAAACCTCAACACACAATAGAATATTGAAACATTGCTCCTCATGGATTCTGATCTAGGTAAACTAATGTTCCTCAAGGAAACCACTTTGTAAAATATGTTTATCTGTAGTTGACCAAACAGATAATTTATTAGACCAGAGCATGCCTTTTGGGAGTTGAAGATTTTTCTAGATAATGTTGTGTAAAATAAAAAATCAAAGAAACAAAGAGTATGGCTTCCTGATGTTAGCCATAGGAGAGAATCAAAGAAATGATCATGACCTATCAGATGACAATTATATGCACCCTTAGAAGTCAATTTTTTAAGGATGGTGGAAGAAACACTAGATGCTTTCTTTTTAAATAAATAAATAAACAAATATTGTTATTCATAAAATAATCCAAAAAAATAATAAACATAATTTAAATAAAAATATATATTATGAATTACAATTATATATCGTAATTAATGATATAATTAATTTGATTTTTAAAATGTATGAGAGGTTTTTCCAGCAGCTGTGTGAAAAATATAAAACAACAGATGTAGAAGGCCATTTCAATTTATGTGGCTTAAACTATCTTCAGAAAAAAACAGTAGGAATGGTAGAGGGACTAGCTAATACTAGACCAGACTTGGAGGGGGGCATTGAATCCCCAAAGAAGGGGAAGGTTGTAATGTAACTGATTCCGGGGGATTGAAGCTAAAAAGGGCTATACATATATAACAGAGAATTCCCAATTGATGCGAAAGAGCTGAGCTGGATTGGATTATTATTAATGTAAAAGTTGAATAAACCAGTGATGATAAGAAAAAAAGAGTAACTCACAGAACAGAGTTGTATGTATGTATATATTATTAATTTGAAAATGGATATTATATATATTAATTTGAAAGTTTAATAAACCTGTCAAAAGAAGGAAGGGTAACCGCAAGATGATAGAAGCAGGAAGTTGGTTCCATTAAACTCAATAAATTCATTGGTGGGTTTAATTGACATGTTAAAAACCTTGGATTAAAGCAATGGACGCATAACACAATACACAGAGACATGCGTACACAGGTAGTTAAGGTGAATCTGAATCCAGAGACATGCGTACACAGGTGGATAGAAATGGTATGGTTAAAATTATGGAGGAGGAAACAGAGCATTAAATGAAAAATTCATTGGTATGGTGGACACATTTGAGGAGGAAACACATGCTCTTAACATAGGAGAACGGATCTCCCATTGGATGTGGGTCCCCATTCCCTCCTCGCTACAAAATCTCTTTCCCTACAAAAACTTCCACAGGTTTTTAATTATTTTCTTAATTAATTGTTACAAGAAGGAATCATTTCCCGCAACTCAAGATGGTTTCTGAGGGTCCCAGTGGCAAATCGGTGAATCTGTATTTCCAATCTACAAATGAAACCAGTTCCCAACTCTTGTACAATGAATTTGGTAATGCATAAGAGCATTTGAAGAAATCAAATAAAACCATTCATGAACAGAACTCCATTGGCTCTTGGGTGGACATCCCCTTCCCAAAAGATTCTCTTTCCCTAGAAACACTTCCACAGGTTTTCTTTGTCAATTTTTTTTTATATAATCATTCGAAGCAGCAACTATTTTGTGCAGCTGGAGACAGTTCCTAAGGTGCCTCCTGCAGCTGGAGATGGTTCAGATCCACCATCAAGTAGTGGATTGGCAAATCCACACGGGAAATAAGTTCCCCACCTAATCAGTAAACGGTAGGCCTGTGGCCTTTTCATCTTACCAACATGGATCCCTCTATTCTTTGAGGAATTAAATTGTATGTCTCTACAGTCACTGTCAACTGAGATCATGCTTCTAAGATGCTACTCACTGAGAGGCGTGAATGGCTCTGTTTGTATTTGGTTTCAAGACCTAAGCTACCTACTTGCTTTAGAATGCCAAGCTCAATGGAAACTATGAAACAAAGCCACTCTAATTGGGTTATGCAAAAATAAAACATTGCACCTTCTGCATGCTCCATATGACCGAGCATCAAAACAGAATATATTGCTTCTCTCTCTGATCTTTATTTTCAATAAAACCACCAGTCAACATACATATATTTCTGCATAAAGGGTTGTAGGTAGATATCTATGATACTGACTGCACTGAAGAATATAATATTTTCTCGAAACATTAGAGATCTAAGCTCTAGTTTATGAGGAATGTTATATAGCACAGTTGTGGATAGGCAGAATTTTTCAGGGATTGAAGAAAAAAAATCATGATATATTTCTCCATTCTGATATATTTCTGAATAGCATCTAAATAATGTAATTCCAATTTTGATAAATAAAAGTAAGCTAAAAAAAAAGACCAAAACTGATGTAATTAGATTTGATAAGAAACCACATACATTAATTTATTTTAGCAAATTTAGTTAATAGACAATTTTGTTTGCTTGGTTATGAATTTCAATGAATCCTTTAGATTTCGGTGTTCGACAGTTTTAGGAGTATCCTTAAAAAAGGAAAGAGTAGGCTGCGAAAACTACCATTTTTGAAAGAAGTCTGTAGAGAGAATAGAAAAGAAAGAACTGCTTTTCATATTGACTTGTCGAGGCTGTGCCTGTATCTCTGCTAAATGTTCTTGCTGAATCTTCCTTAATGAGTTGCGTATTTGACACACATTTTGTCTGTTGTATCAAATCATTTTAACCCACATTTATTAAACTCTAAAAGGGTAAAAAAACATGAGATGCAAACCTCAGTCAAAGTTTTTAAGTTAAAACAAGAAAAAGTTCAAATTACCATTGTTTTGGGTTATTACGAGATTGCCCCCAAAATTTTTTGTGAAAGCATTCAAGTAAGACACTTCTAAATAATGACATCTTTCAGGTAAAAGATATCTACATTAACCTAAAAAAATCTTCTACGTTCACAAACTATCAATAAATATTGGTTGTGTTTCTACCATTTACGCTCAAATCTCACAAAATACCCTTACTGTTCTCGAAGACTTATCATAAACATAATGACTATGAGTTTCAAAAAAATGAACTCAGAAGTTCTGAAATCACTAACGCTAAAAACAACATCTCTTAAGACCTGGAAAGGGTAAAAATCAAAAGCTCAGAGGTTCTTACCAATTTAGGATGTTGTAGTAGTCCTACGCTTCCAACATGTAGACTTCAAGCTCCGGATTTTGAACCAAGGCTCTGATACCATGTGTAAGAACCCTATCCTAGGGTCTTCTAACAGATCTATTTCTCTAGAATTTAAATGAAATAAGAGACAATAATTTACTTTCTTACAAGACTTTTAAACAATAAAAATTTTACCATCTACATTCTAATCCTTATAACTTATGGTGAACATTTTATTTTAATAAATTCACATGAGTAATCTATAAAGGAATACCTATACCAATGGCTGGTGGAGATGCCTTTGAGCTGTCTCTCCTGCTAAACGCTCATCTTGACTAACCCAACTAAATTTACCTCCCAGCCAACTAGGAAATAAATCCCTGGCCCAGGAAACCTCCACAGGTTCCCTAGCCCTGCGAGCCCAAGTCCAACTAGATGTACTGTGTGTGTCCAAGATGAATGATCTAGACCAAGATGAAAAATATTTCCCTCCTCACAACAACCCAAAAAACCTCCACAGGTTCCTAAGGTCTCCAAAATCACAGCAAATCCTAAAATCACAGCCAATCCCAAAATCAAGCAAGACCCCGCATGCCCTTTTCTCCCTTCCTCCTTCCCTTTTATACCCTCCCTCTCTTCTCCATCTCAACCACCTCTCATTAATGTCATTAACTTCTCATCCATCCTTACAGTGGACTTCTCTTCTCCCAAGTAAATTTGGGAGTACATTTGGAAATGTGATATGAATATAAAATTGGGAAATCAATGGGAGAGGACCATGTCTTCTCCCTAGTAAATCTAAAAGTACATTTGGGAATGTGAGATGAATATATATATATTGATAATTAAATGGAGAGGACTATGTCTTCTCCCAAGTAAATGTGAGAGTACATTTGGGAATGAGATGTAATTAAATGGAGAGGACCATGTCTTCTCCCAAGTAAATGTGAGAGTACATTTGGAAATGAGATGTAATTAAATGGAGAGGACCATGTCTTCTCCCAAGTAAATGTGAGAGTACATTTGGGAATGTGAGATGTAATTAAATGGAGAGGACCATGTCTTCTCCTAAGTAAATGTGAGAGTACATTTGGGAATGTGAGATGAATATATATATATATATATATATATATATATATATATATATATATATAGATATAATTTTAAATAATGGAAGAAGACCATATCCTACCTAAGATTCAATTTTAGAAGCAAGTTGGGAATTTGAATAAAATATAAATAATGAATTTTATATTTAGTAAGTAAATTTATAGTTTCCAAAATGAAGGTATTCACCAATATTTCTCAATATTTTCAGGTAATGTAAACATTAATAAAATTTGCATGATAAGATTTAAGTGGGGCATTACACCCAACTTCCTTCTTTGGTTGGCTTTAATGGCTAGTCAAAGGTTTGATTTGGCCACTTGATGAGATCTCCAATGACTTTGAGAATTTGAGGATTCTGCCACATGGGTTTTGTCTAGTTAATTTTTTGTAGAACTTTTTTATGCCAAGTTTTCTCTCCATGTTAGTTCCCTTGAACTCCACACAACATCATATGAGGACAAGATCATGCAATAAATGAGGATATCCAAATTCCTAGGGAATTTGGAAATTTTGCCACCTAGGTTTTTTCGAGCCAATTTTGTATATCACATTTGATGTATTGCATGTCTCATTTTGTCAAAATATACCCCTATTATGCCAGCTAGATGCCCCACAGACTACTATACCACTGTTGACTACCTTTTTTCTTGATGATTCCTTCACATTTTTGAAAATTTTCAACATGTCATGTCATCTAGATTTTTTGCTAATCATTTTGAGACTTAGTTGACATTTTAACTTTTAGAACCACATGCATTCATAAATGTGAATTGTCTCAAGAAATGTGAAAATTTTGATTTTGTGAGATTGTCATGTTGAGAATTGTATGAGGAATATTGCACCGAGGTTAAATCTACACCACATATAGACTCTATGACTCATAACCATGCAAAAAGACATAGTTGTACCTTGACATAGGTTGGATTGACCCATACCCTGGTGATCACCCCTACATAACCATGGCTCCAATAAACCATGATTACATCTAAGATCCCTCCATAATTTCCCAATCCTATACAAGACAAAGAGACTAAGGACTTAACTAAAAGGATAGGCCACGACAAACCATCACAAGGCCTAGACACCTAAATGCAAAGAGTCACATGGTTTTTACAAGACTTTTGACTTTTGACATTGGGCTTTCAATGGTGATAAATGTAAATGAAAAGTATGTGTACTCTACATCTTGCCTCTTCTCTAGTGAGTGCATTGATTTGAGCATTGGGCACTAAGGGGACTATATTTAGTCCACGCCGATTGCATATCTATGGGGCCCACCTCTACTACTTATTCATGGGCTTGCCTTTTACTTGTCATCTACCAGTATCTATTTTGTAGTGGGTCTATAAACCACTAACAAATTGTGAGTGTGATTATTTAAAAAGTACTTAACAAGTGTACACAACATAATAGGAGTTTTAGGAATACTTGGTTGGTTGTGCCTTCCACTAAGTTGTCTCACTATGTTTAAATTGTTCTACATATAAAGCTTGAATAATTTCCCATGTGGTCAATCTAGTGCAACATAGGCCTTGAACTTTGTTAATTTGAAAGAATGGGTTGGGAGGTGTAATGCCCCCAAGTAGGTGCTAGAGAAACTTGAGATGAGGAACACATTCTCAAGGCCTAAGGTTATGAATTCAACTACTTATTAGTCCTTGTGGAGAATTAATATACCCCTCTCTCTCTCTCTCTCCATCGCTCTCGATATATATATATATGAAATAGTGAATATTTAATTTATTAAAACACCTAAAAATTCATAACCATTGATGATAACACCTCTCTTCAACATTAAATAAAGATAGTGGCAATGTTCAATTGTATCATCACTCTTCACATCAATAAGGTATTATTTATTTCATCTTTTCACATAAAGATTAGGAATCTTGTACCTTTTTATGATGCATGCTCAATTTATGAATCATTTGGTTCATAATAAGACTACACACATTCTCTACACTTCAATTATGCATCAATTTTGTGTTGAGCACTAAGTGGACTATATTTGGTTCCCAACATTGCTTACTTATGAGTTTAATATCCTACTAATTGTTGGGTGCAGGATCCCCCAACAGCAGTTTTGGGGCTTAGAACCCAGATTTTGGTCCAATTTTGTAATTCCAATGTAAAGACTCTGCATTTTGCGGGCGCAGAGCGCGTAGTTGTTAAAGAGTCATAGGATTGTCTGCCCTTATTTTGATAATGTAATGTCTATAGAAGATCTACCCATGGTCTGTGTACCATGGGCTTGTATAAATAGAGTGAAGCTCTAAGTAGTTTGAGAACATAATAAGAAATAGATGGAATGTATGCGAGATAGCTCTGGAGTAGAAGTCTAAGTTTGGGTCGTAGTGGAGGTAGAGGCTCTACAGCTAAGTGCATAGAGGCCTAGTAGTCCACAGCTGAGTGCACAGGCGAGTTGAGTCTGTAATCTTCTGGAAGTATTAATAAAGAGAAGTTTCTATCATTTCTATGTATTTATTTCCTATTTGTGCATTCATTTTGGGTATGATTTTCACTTCTAATGCTTATATGATGCATGAATGTGTATAACTATATTGGTTAAGTGAATGCAAGTTAGAATATCTTCTTACGTGAAGATAATTAAGATCTATCAATAAGATAAGTAAGATACTTAGTCTAATTTGGGAAATAGCGCAGTTCGTTTCCCTAGCAGTGCGAAAGCATCTCAGCCCCTGGTTAGGGCTGCGCGAAGGTTGGTTGTAACACTTCGCGAAGGTACTAAAGGTTAGAACATGGCGTGAAGTGACCTGCATGAAGGCAGGTCTAGTTGGAATAAACCGACATCACATCCATCTCAAGGGTGTGGAAACTTGGTTCCATCATCCCCCCATACTGCTTCGGGTGAGACTTCAGTCCGCACTCCGCGGGCTGATGTCGAAAGGGCCAATAGTGTAGGGATTTGTTTGGCTAACTAACTCTGAACCTAGGTTAGGCCCCCATAAGCCAACAAATGGTTCCGTTGCCAGGACCGGAATCTGCATGAGAGATGTGTGATGTCGTATCATTGGAATCCAACTAAGAAAGAAATTGAAGGCTGGTTGGACAGAAGAATTCACGAGTTCGCAGTGCAGGAGAATAGAAACCCACGACTATCAAAAGAAGAGTGGCTAGACAGCTACCTATATACGGAGATCCACGAAATCTTTTTCGCGTCCTTCCCTACTGAGCTATACGAGTGGATCACGAAGCTAGCAGATAGCCAAGGAAGGTGGAAACTTGACGGTCCTATTGTGTGGACCCCAAAGCTAGTGTGAAGGTTGGAAGCATTGGAGGATAAGATCACGCGGACCATCGATCATTGGCTCGATCAGATTATAGGAGAATTCGTTACTAAGTTTGTGGTTGAAACCCCAGTTAGCTACAACGAGGTAGAGCGATGCTTTCTAAAAGGATCATGAGGTAAGTACATAAAGTCTTTGAATACTTCGATTAAAATGTTGTTGTGTGAAACACGGGTTATGAAATTACCTTGATGTTCGGGGCTACGTGAAGTGGAAAGGTTTACAGAAACGAAGGAAATAAGGGCCCAGAAAATAGCCCCTTGATTTCACCTCCGCGAGGGACGAGGAAGAGCTCGCGAAGCTCTCTCCGCGAAGTGTTATTCAGCTGATAAGACAAATAATTCTACGAATACCACCTCCACCCACACCACCACCAGCTTCACTGCCATCACCTCCATCTTCGCTCGTACCAACTCCACCACCACCGCGATTCATTATGGCAGACACAGTAAAGTTGCCTATGTTCAAAGGTTTGGGAAATGAAGATCCGAACCAATTCTAGTTCGTTGTAAGAGTTGTATGGGAAGCACAAGGTGTTACAGATGACCATATAAAGAAAGCGACACTAGTTAGCACCTTGCAGGATCGCGCGCTGACCTGGTATATTAAGTATTCCAACGATAACCCGAATGCAAGAGTCGCGGATATCCAAACAACGCTAAATAGATAATTTAATAGGCCTAAGTCTGAAGCATAGTTGATTGTGGGATTCAAAAATATCACGATGCTACGAGGTGAGACTCCTTGGGAACTAGATCAAAGGTTGAAATGTACGATTCATGAAGCCAATATGAATCTGACAGATGGACAGCATCGCGAGTGGTTTGTAGCTTCACTACTACCACATTTAAGGAGTGCGTTATCGCAGCAAAAGATAACAACTCAGGCAGAGGCCTTAGAGATCGCTATGAGGCTACATGAGACCCCAATGTAGGATCCTAACCTAGGAGTTCAGCAGATCCATGCACAACTGAAGAATCTATGCCTTGAGATGTAGAGTCTGAAACAGGACAGGACGGTTCGACCAAAAGTGCACAAAGAAGTGTGGTGTGTAAAATGCAAGAGTCAGGGTCATAACAAAGACCACTGCCCGATTTTTACGAATTACCTTGTAGGAGGAGGACCGATGCCTTTAAGGTCAGAAGTTCAAGCAGGACCTAGTGCAGCGCCTGCTTTGTGGTGCGCTATCTATCAAATAGCAGGAAAACATGCCACGGATAACTGCCACTTGTTACAGAAGTATACGCAAACTTCGCAATAGTTGTTCTGCAACTTTTACAGGTCGGTGGGACATGACGAGCGTACATGCAATAGATATGAGTTTATGATGGATAAAATGCTCGCCTACAGAGTTCAGGCTAAAACGCGGCCTCTTGACCAGAATGCAAGAATGGCATGGATAGGATTTCAAGGGCGTGGACGAGGCCGAGGCGGAGGAGGACCTAGTAGAGGTCCCAGACAGTTGATTTGCTACAATTGTGGAGGGCCAGGACACTATGCCTGTTATTGCATGAATCCAACGTGCCTGTCGTGCAAGTATTGCACACTGTTTGATCATGAAACAGAACATTGTCCTACGCTAATAGCTAGGATACGTGACAAAGGAGTGCTACCACCTCCCCCGACTCAGAACCTACAGATGTTGAGGTCTGAGCCACGCGAGGAAGATCTGAATGTAAACATTATGCTCCGAAATGGAATTGCGACAAGAGATGACAAAGGAAAACAACCAAAATATAGTACGTGGGTTCGCAAAGCCCCGGCGAAAGAGGTCGAGTTTGATTTGGAGCACGCTCGAGAAATATTCATGGAAGCTAAGAAGAGCTTCGTTGCTGCCTCCACTTCAGGAAGAAAAGATAAACTGGAGCCAGAGATGGACCCATGCTCACAACTTTCCTGGAAAACTGTATGAAGTTATTGCGCGATAGTAAGGCTGTGAAAGGGTTATAAGAGCCATCAATAGATGCGTTGGGACTGCACCAGGAGAACCAGGCGTAGTCCGAAAGATCGGAAAGCATAAGACAAGGACAGGCTATGAAATGAGACTCACCACGCAGATCAGAGAATATGAGATGGATCAAGTCATTATGGATTTGGGATCAAATGCAAATGCTCTACCAAAACAGAAATGGGAATGAATGGGGAGACCCACACTGCAATGGTCTCCAATTCAGCTGAGAATGGCGAATCAGCAGAAAATAATACCCATGGGGCGATTGCAGGGAATAACTGTGGATATTGAGGGAGCGAGCGCGCTGGCAGATTTTGAAGTAATAAAGATTGTTGATGACAAAAATCCCTACCCTGCACTCCTGGGAATTAGCTGGGCCACTGATATGAACGGGATAATTAATCTGAAGAAGCGAAAAATGATCTTTGAAAAGAAGTCACTGCGCATAATTATACCCCTGGACCCTGCTAAAGGATCATGCTATATGAAGTCGGTCCGCGACTATGAAAGTGATGATGATCTGGACTGTACCTATAAGATAACAACGTGAGAACAAGACTAGGTAAATCCCACCGCAGATGGATGGATTACATGGGAGCGCGAGAGCTCCTACACTTCGGATTCTAATGAGGAAACAGAACGTTGGCAGAATTGGTTACACGAAGTAACTACGATGAATTGCAATATGACGACTAGGTCACTGCGCTGCGTGTCGACAGAAGTAAGAGATATTCCTCCTTATGATGGTCTAAATGAGGTAGATACCTTCTTGGATACATTTGAAAGGGAGGTACCAGAAAAGCAACGTTTCCAGGCCTTGGACTGGGTTCTTCACGCAACAACCGCGAGATGGTGGGGTATGCACAAAGGAAGCTTTAATGATTAGCGTGAATGTAGGAGAATGATGCGGACACAATTTGGGAAGCCTAAGATGTGACTGACAGACAAGTATGATGGACAGGATGACCCACGCGTGCATCTGGCCAAGTGGACGCAAGCCTATGGAGAAAATCCCCAACCTGTGCAAAGGCACATGTACCCCGCACTAAAATACCTGGTCAATAAGAATGTGTTGGGGGGGTGAACTTGCAGATGGCTCTTAATGTTGGGAAGACATTATGCAGGAAGAGAAACCGCGCAGAAGAATTCAACAAAGTATTTGAAACCGTGTTGACCAAGGTATGCAATGCACAGCGAAGTGATTGGGACCTACGCATACCAACAGTGTTATGGGCTTATTGAACGACATGCAAGAAACTGACGGAACAGAAACCTTTTAGGCTTGTTTATGGAGTGGAAGCCGTAATGCCTATCGAATATATCCTGCCTAGTCTGTACATAGCAGCGCTCACAGGTATGACGGATCGCGGAGCCCTGGAGGAGAGGCTCGCGCAGCTAGAAGAGCTCGAAGAAGAAAAAATTTTGGTTGGATTCCACCAGCAGGTCCAAAATCAGCGCGAAAAGGCATGGCACGAAAAACAAATCAAGATACGCACATTTAAGGTAAACGATCTGGTTTTTTTGTATGATAGTAAGTTTGATAAATTCCCAGTGAAATTTAGAATGCACTGGTTAGGGCCGTATATTATTAAGGAGATTACAAATGGTGGCGCAGTATGATTGGTAAAGTTGAAAGGCGATCCCTTCCCATGAAAAGTGAATGGAAGTCATTTGAAGCCATACACAGGTAGCCTGGCCACCTAACTAGCTGACCGAAGCACAGTCTTAGCACTCCAGGAAGCTAAAAGGAGGCGCGGGACTATAAACTACTCTGCCCGGGAACTGCACGATGACAGGACTGCATGCAATGGCGAAGTGTCGTAGGGTCCGCAACAGCGCGAGGATAGCTACGTTGGTGCGCAGATCTGCCAGAAAATGATTGTTAAAAACGCTATTCATGATTGTTATTAGGCTTTGAGCATAAAATAGGTGATAGGTGGTTCCCACCTACTACTTACCTATGGTGCCCATGAGTTATAATGCTTATCAATAGGTCCCACTTCCTATGCATGACCTCCAATTATTTATACCATGGATTTGGATGTCCCCCCATGAATGTGTTGGTAAAGATTTCAGGTAAAGAACACATTCTCAAAGATAAATTTTTCGAATTTGCACCTAGTTATTAGTTCTCATGGGACATGTATCGTCTCTTCTCTTTTTTATGTGCATTTTTGTTAGGTATTGAGAAATATATTATAGGTGGTTCTCACCTATTACTTTCCTATGGGGTGCATGATTTCCACTACTTATCAATGGACCCCACGCCCTACTTATGAGCTTATCCCATGATGGGTTTATGCTCAATTCTATATTCCAAACTCACTTCTCTAAAAAAAACCCAATCAATTAGTAGGTGTAAAATGCATGGCCTAAATTTCACACTATGTTGATTTATCTCACATGCAAATATTCAAAGGACTCATATTGTCACACCAACTAAATCATTCCCACGAGTTATGATGAGTTGTGACCTATGAGTGTGTGACACCAACACGCTTTCTCAAAAATTACACGACAAAATTATGAGTACAACACCTAGACTATGCCTCTTCTGTGTACTTGTAATTCAATTAGTTAACACTTGTTTCTGAACTACAAGCTACCAATTCACAAGTACTACATGACATTAACTTCCACTCATACAATGTGCAATATCAAACATCAATATCATCAAAACATGTAGCATCACAATGTACACAACATGTAGGGTGGAGATTTGTAACCTCCAAAGATTTTATAATCAAACTTCAATTACAATATAATGTACATTCTTTACATTACATCACGTGGGAGGAGGCCCAAGTCACTGCCCTACCCATCCTCTCCAAAAGTAATACAAGAACCAAACTAAAAATACAATTTTGGGTTATCTCGGGTAGGATTGATCTAACCCACTCACCTGTTGAGTGGCAGACTCTAGTCGTGGCCCTAAAATATCATACTTGCACCTCGACCTACACCTTCAAACTATAGTCTACACCTCATACCTCTACTCATGAACTGCTCCTTGAACCTGAATGTCTCGACTCTTCTCTTACTAGACTTTATCAATGAACCTGTCACCCTATTCGACCTTTGTTCTTGACTCAAATGAGCATATCCCATTGCTTGCATTTGGTTCTTCTACTTCTTCACTCTATTTGGTTATTCCTTGTTCAACTATGTTATGCTCAGTTCTTTCCATCGATTGTGTTGTTTCATCTGTCTCTTCCCCATCCCTCTTGGTTATATATACTTTCTTACAGTGAGGGGACACGAAGGGTCATGACCCCTCGACTACTAAGGATTATGTCGTTGTGTCTGCTACTTAATCATGGGACCCACCTCTTATTTCTTACTCGTGTATCCAATCACCCACACATGAGATCTAGTTGTCTATCCAATGGTGGGATTATACACAACTAATGCATTCCATACTATATTCTATAAAACATTACTATTTGATTAACAAGTGGATGCTACATATGCTAAGATTTAGGAGTACTATTGGCTAAACCTTCATAAAATATGACCCACTATGTTTAAATACCCTACATGCAAAGGTAAATGTGCAACACGGATCTTAAGATTTATTAATTTGAAAACATGGCTTGAGAGTTGTAGTGCCTCTAGTGAGGTGCCAGTGGAAACTTAAATTGAGGAACATCTTCCAAAGGCCTATGAATCTCAAGGATTTCCACACTAATTAGTCATTTTGGTTGCCACACCATTTCTCCTCTCTTATGTGCACATTGCTATCAAACGTTGAGCATAAATTGATCTACATATGGCTCCCTCCTTCTATTTATTTATGGGGCCCACCTCCCACTTCTTATATTTTTGGTTAACCTCCTTCTCATGGTATTTAGTGACCTACCCATGGTCTTTTTGTGCATGAATAACACATGAAATCTTAGTTATTACAAAAATCCTTAATCCATTAACATGTTTGTGCAATACAGTGCTAGTTTCATGTGCACTTCACTGCTTAAGCCTTTTAAGAGGATGTCCCACTATGTTGAATTATCCCACATGGAAATATTGAAAGGAACACCCATGGTTCATAAGTTATAAGATACACCTTTTGGTTTGCTAATATGGAAGCATGATATAGGAGAAGTAATGCCCCAAGTTATTGAAGACTTTATGTGATAAAGACATTTTCAATGCCAAACATTCCAAAGTTGCATATAATCATCAACCATTGCGGTCCCACACCCTCTTTACACTTATGCGTGCATTATTGTTAACATGCCCAATTTTCTCAAAAAATCTTATTCATTCCACAAGTGTATGTTGCATATCCTACATTTTAATGGTACTTGGTTAGCAAAACCTTCATAGAGGATGTGCCACTATGTTGTATTATCATAGATGCAAAGTTTTAAAGTATCCCATAAGGTTCATAAAGGTGAAACATATGCACTTATATTTCTCATTTGAATGCATGGTTTGAATGTGCAGTTCCCTTATGAATGTTCTTGTTGGAGACTCGAGTCAAGGAATTGTTACACTAAAATTTGTCACCATGACTATTTGCAGTTAGTATGGCTCCATCAACTGTCATACTATCCTCCTTGGCAAGCCTTATACCTCTGCTCTCCATGTCAAACTTCAAGAAAGAGAGAAAGTCATTAAAAATCTATATATCTCTGGGTACACAGTTTCTCTTAGCCTTACCTGTGTGTACGCACTCCAAGTTCACAATACCTGTGTACTTGTACGCTCTGTATGTAAAGCAATGGGTGCGTACTCCTATAAAGGTCAAAAGGCGCAAGTTTCACTCCAAAAAAGTTACTTGTGGTCATTTCTAGAGCCTTCTAGAAACTTGTTTGACGTGTATGGAGCGCCTCCAGATGGTTCATGTATCCCTACCAAAGAGGAACTTATCCCATCAAGAGGGGAGCTATCCCATCCAAAGAGGGGCTTATCCCATTGATGGTGGACCTGAATAACTTCCTCTAGAGCACTATAAATACAGGCATTGGGCCAAACGGAGAGAGGTTGAAAGCTGAAAATTCCTAAGGGTAGATGCTGCTGGAATTAGGACTCCCTTGTAAAGCTTGAGAGGGGATATTCCCATCCTTTCCTAGCCTTATTTGAGAGTGGGTGAGCTGATCAAAGTAAAGGAAAACTCTTGCTGGACCCTAGGAGGGACTTGCACAACACCAAGGCTCAGGTTGTAATGGTTCCTTTTGTTACCTTTTAATGCAAATGAACTTATTTTTCTCAACAAATTGTTATTCATGGTTTGTTTCATATACTCCTTGGTCTATATGATAGATATGTATTGTTTTATGAGTTTATCAGGTGCTATTTAATCTTTTGGCTTGTTAGTGAATGCAGGTTTCGAATAGAAGGAGGAGCTCATCCGGATCGGCGAGGCTGGACTATTACAAAGCGTTGGACTAGAGGTATGTTAAAGATCCCCTGATTACTTGTATTTGCAATGCATGTTTAGAGAAAAGTAGCTTTATTTGTCTTGTTTGTCACTAGAAAGCTTTTGCTTCTAGGGAGGTCGGTTGTGTCCGCACTAACGACTCTTTCTGCATGACAAAATGGCGACTCCGCTGGGGAATCCATTAATGTGAATGTTTTTTCCTTTGTATGAACTTTTGATCTGAGAAAAGTTATTTGTTTTCTGGTTTTTGGCTGTCTGACTGTGTATTTGGGTGGGCTAGCTTAGGGTTAAATTAGATTTTAGTTTTTCTTTGTTTTGATCAAAGTACGCAGCCTCTGAGTGTAGCACAGTGCGTACCTGTACGCACTGTCGCTTTGTGCACAGAGCGTACCCGCACCTGTGTAAACAGGTCGCCTGCGTACCCCTGTCAAAACTAAGAAAATATCATTTTCCTTCTTTTTTGCCTTTTACTTTTTGTTTTTAATTTGTTTTTCTGCCCAGATCCATTAGTTTTCTGCCATAAATCTTCACCTAAGCTTGTTCCGTTAGTGTCGAGGATTTTAGTAAAATTCATAGGGATTTTGCCTTAGGGTTTGATTTTTAACTGGTCCTGTAGTGACTTTGGCGTTAGAGGTTGTCAAACTTTGGATCTCCTTGGTTTTGTTCAGTCCTCTTAGGAGTCGGGCTTGTCATAGAATTCACCCTTGTGAGAGACCTACCTTTGTGTCTTCTCTTTACAAATCTCGAAAAGTTTGTTATTTGAACTTTGAATTTTATTCTTGAGAAAAGAACAAAAAGATTTTGATTTTTGTTTTGACTAGTTTTTGGTTCTGCATTCACTAGTCCTTAGTTACATTTTGACTGAGTAAAACATCCAGGAATCATCTCTAGTAAGCTTTTGACTCGTTAGATTTACTTTTATATTTTATTCTCTTAGATTTTCTTTTGAGTGAAATTGAGTTGATTTGATTGCCATAGCTTTTTTAACTTTGATTTTTGTTAAAGTAAGTTTTACATGCTTTATTAATTAGGAAAAATACAAAAATATCTTTTGAAGGAAAGTTTGCTTTGGTAGCATTTGTGTCTTTGAAAGAAAAGGAATTTTCGTGAAGTGAATAGTGGTCATGGGTCGTATGTTTTGAAAAGAAAAAGAGTTTGTTTCTTTGTTTTCATTGCCAAGAAAGTTGTTTTTATTTCGAATTTGCATTCTCCAACTCTCTTAGCTAGGAAATTCATTGAAAAAGGAAAAATTAGTGTAAATCATCCTAAGTGCATCTTTTTAGTGGATTTCGGTCGAGTCTACACACCACCAGTTTCATCTCCACTACCTTTTGTCTTAAAAAAGCCATAAAATTAACTCTTAAAGTAAAATCAACTTAGTAACTTTTATTTACTAGGGCTCTGAAACACCAATATAGATCAGGCTAATGTCTTGGAGTAGGAGAGTAATTAACTCTCCAAGGCAGCAAAACCAAACAAGTAGCTCATCTTGTGGTAGGATAAATCCAATTGTTTCATTTGTACTCTGGGAAAGCTCCTCTTAAAGGAGAAGCACGAGCTCGTGTCCGAACTAGTGAGGGGATCAATCCTCCCTCGTTGGGAACGACGCCAGACACGCACGTATTACAAACTGTAAACCTCGGATTAACCATTGTCGAGGATCCAGGGGTCACTTGTCGGTAAACCTTGGATTATTGTCAAGGAACCGGCAAGGGGATTGAGCTTGATACTCTGCCCTTGCATGTTGTCGGAGTGTAGACTGTTCCCCCAGGTGCATTTGTTGTTGTTGGTAACCTTAGTGACCATTATCTTTAGGATTCTACCGAGGTGACGGTGGAGGGAAGATCCCACTGTACCTGGAGCAGACGTCGGCTAGACTCACTTGGATTTTCCGGGGGTTCACTTCACTCGAGATGGTTAAAGTGGAGAGACTTGTGCCGGTCTATTCATTAAGCAGGTTGTCGGGGTAACTGTTCCACCCACCACTTCTATACTGAATTCGACGATGTTGGGTTTCATCTCCAACTAGTGTTTTTGGTCCGGAAGGCTACTGTTTGTGCATGGCTTGATGCCCTAGATTCTTTAGGCGTGTGATTCAAATTTGTTTGGCTCTTTAGAGACTTTAGGTGGTTTGCTTTAAGATTTTACTTTGTTTGTGTGTGCAGTAGTTAAAAAGTTTTTAACTGTGGCGGAATTACCGAGACAGTCCCGTCGACTTCGGGGCAAGTCTCCTGAGATTGTTTCCGTGGCTGAATTGTTGAGGAAGTCCCGTAGACTTCGGGGTGAACCTCCTCAAGACGTCCCGAGTCATTACGAAGGTTTAAAGGTCCTTGTAACTCCTAGTGGCAGTAAAGTAGGTTCACCTGAAGAAGGAGAATCGTCGTTGGTAGTCCATCCAGATTACCAAGGTTTAGAAACAGGTTATAATCCTGAAGCAGTCGCAGTTTCCGAGCTTGCTGGTAGTTTTTCATCTACTAGTGATATAGGCGAAGAACCTGAAGTATCTGAACCTGTTACTCCAACTTCTAGTGCACCAGATTCACCTAGGGTAGAAAGAGTCATCACCGAAAATCTTCCTGCTGGTTTGATAGCTATTGAAGAACTTGCTCCAGAGGAAGAATTAGGCGTATCTATCCTTGAAGATCAACCTACTATTGATCTAAGGGAGAGTGAATCTATCTTTTACAGTCCTCCTAGAAGTACTACTTGGTACCTTTTGTTAACCAATTATTTAGACAACTCAGGGATAAGTTTTTCTCCACCTCGAACTCCTTTTCCACCCGGAGGTATTTATACTCCTGTAAATATGTCTGGTCAGTCGTCCGTGTTCACTCAATCTCCTGAATCTTTCTTGTACGGCGGTCCTTCTGTTCCCTCCGGGTATCAGTCACTTTCTGGTACCTTTGCGGGGGCATCTCCTCAACCCATTGATCATGGGTTATTAGCTGGAAATAATGGTAATAAACCGTTGAGTGTAGGGGACATTTACATGATGTCAGGTTCAGTTCCCGTTTCTCAACCTCAAGGTGGCCAATTACTGCCCTGGGGGTAGCCACAATTAACGCCTGGGGGGCAACCTCAAGGTACACAACTTGTGTCTGGGGGGCAACCTCAAGGACAGTATGTACCCATAGTACAATACATTCCTCAAGGTCAACCCCAGCCTCAATATGTACCCCAGGGTCAACCTCAGTATCAGTATTTTCCTCAAGGGTATCAACCTCAAGGTCAAGGTCAACCCCAGTATCAGTATTTACCTCAAGGTTATCAACCTCAAGGTCAATACTCGAGTCAAGGTTATCAACCACCTCAAGGTCAGTCATATGTTCAAGGTACGGGAACTGTGCCTTTCAGTTATCAATCCTATCCTCAATCCAGTTATGGATCTCAATATCCTCAACCTGTCATGGGTCAATACCCCGGAATGAACATAGTGTGGGATCCATCGCAAGTTCAACAGGTATTGCAGCCAAGTATACAGTTGTCATCTCAAGTTGGACAACCCTTAGTTGCTGGTCCATCTCAGCAACCAATCCAGTCTAATGTTCAAACTTCTGTAACTTCGGTAGTTACTCAGCCGCCAATCGCACCTAGTACTCCATCTCAAACAAAGGCTGCTGCAACTACCGCAACATCTGCTCCTTCCACCACACTTGCTTCTGGAGTATCAACAGCTACGGTTTCTACTGTCTCTGTAACTACTCCTCAGACATCTTTACCCTTGTCTGGATCTATGATTCAAACTACGGTTCAGATGCCTGCAGGACAACCTGGTTTAAGTACGGTTGTCACTAGTCAACCACAATTCGCTTATCAACCGTACCAGGGACAGTACCAATACGGGCCTGCTGTCCAACAGCTGGTTTACCAGTATCAACCGTATCCTGGGTATACTTATCAACAACCTCAGCAACCCCAGTACGGTCCGGTTAATCCTGGTTTTCCAGGAGGATATAATATCCCGAATGCGATTCCTGTTCCAATTTATCCTGGATATCCTCCTCCTGGGACTGGTCTTGTGACCCAAAGTTTTAGGGATCCTAATCGACAATTACCGTTTATCGCAACTTTGGATTTACCAGACTTGACGCGCCTAACGAACGATCCAATACAATATCTTCCGTTCTGGCCGCCAATGCCAAATAAGTTGCCCAGTGATATACCCAAGTTCGAAGGTAAGTCTGGAGAGGATCTGTCCAATCACGTGATGACTTACCACCTCTGGTGTGCTTCAAATTCCATCTCGGATGATTCGATACGCTTACATCTTTTTCAGCGTACGCTCATTGGTCTCGCAGCCAAGTGGTACATTGAGTTACCACGGGTCTCTTTTTACAATTTTAGTCAGTTAGCTACCTCGTTCCTAACTCATTTTCAGTTGCCGGTCAGATATGATAATGGCACGGAGCTATTAACTTCATTAAAACAGTCGACCTCCACTTATATTTCCGATCATATACATGAATGGAGACGTCGACGGCGATTAGTGAAAGTTTTTATTCCGGACCAAATCTTAGCTGAATGGTTTGTTAAATCATTATTACCGAAGATTACTGAAGATGTAGCTAAGGCCGGAGTAGTTACTGAGGAGCAAGTAATTGCTCAAGCGCAGTACCTTGACTTAGTTTACACTCAGTCAGGTACGTTACATGAAAAGATCCCAGATCTTCCAAAGTCAAATCAAATCGCTGCTGCTCCTTCGGGATCTCATGCTGCTGATGGCATGATTGGTACGGTGAATACTAAAAGCAAGAAGAAATCTTCAAAGAATTCTTCGCCCATTATAGCCTTACCAGATTCCCCGACAGGAGAGTCTTCTCCTGAAATTTCCGCCGATATTCACGCTGTAGAGTCATCTACGGCTAAATCAAAAAACGGTGGGAAAAAGAAGGGTAAGAAGAAGGGTAAAGCAGACAAGACTCCAAAGGAGAAAACAGAAAAGTCAGAATCCAATGACGAAAAACGCAAACCTCGATATCCTTGTCTTATTTGTGAAGAGGATCATTTTACAAGAGATTGCCCCCATCGGGCCGAGGTTGTGAAAATTGTCAAAGGTTCCTCAACTCCTGCTATTTTGAAAGATCCATTTCCAAAGCAGGAGAGTAAGATGATAGGTTCTTCCTCGAGTGCCACTGAAGAACCCATATTGATGATGTCTCATGTAAGGATTGCGACTCGATCTCACGATTATGGTAGTAAAAGTCCTGTTGATGGATCGAAAGAAGCAGAATCTTCTCGTTCAAATCCATCAACCTCAGCTCCCGGTTCCGATCCACTACAGATCGAGAAACCTAACCCTGACTTAGTAATAAAACAGCCCGCCAAGGGTGTACTTCGAAGGTCTGCTTTCAATCCACATGCGAGAGTGGCCCAGAATTACAACATTGTTGAGGATTTAGCTGTTTCACCCTCAGCAATGTCAGCTTTAGAAGTGCTGCAGTCATGCCCAGCACAGCGAAAATTACTTTTGTCGGCTATAGGAGTTGTTGATGTTCAGGACTCGAACCTGATAATCTTTGATCTAGAAAATAGTACACCGCGTCTCCCTCATCAGATGGCTTTCCAGATTCCAGTGATAGTCAAAAACAGGCCTATTCATCGGACTGTAATTGATGAGGGAGCTTCCACGTGTATTATGTCGATTCAGTGTTGGAAATCGCTTGGTTCTCCTTCGCTGAACCAATCCCCGACTATTCTTAAGGCCTTTGATGGCCGTGGGTTCCATCTGTTTGGCATTTTACAGGATTTGCCTATAGGGGTTGAAGGAAAAATCGTTAGTCTAGATGTGGAGGTGGTTGATGCCCCTCTAGACTACAACCTTCTGTTGGGTCGAAGTTGGTCTTACGCTATGACAGCGGTCGTTTCATCGGTCTTCAGAGTCATAAAGTTTCCACATAATGGCAAGATCGTGACAATAGACCAGCTGGCTTATTTTTCATCCGACCCAGCCTCTTCAGAGAGTATCCAGCATGTCGGTAAAATGACTATCCCTTATAAGGATGTTGGCGTAGGATTAGTTAAAGATTCCGGTTTACTGGGAACTTTTCCTTTTCCTCCAATCAACGCAGACCCTTCATTCGCATCCATTCATATGATTACTTCAGACACTATTATTTATGATGATCCTTGGATTGTCCCATCTGAATCTGAGATAGACTCATTCGGTGATGCAATGCCTTTGAGTCCATATGAAATTGCTTATGAGGCCGTGCAGTCTTTTTCCGACTCAAGTTCAACCCAAATCGACCAAATGAATGTGGTCCGCGAGGAATCCCTTTTCGCGTCATCCTCGGAGTTAATAACATTTCCCGAAGTTGTGTCATCTGATGAGCAACTTTGTGAAGTCCTGTGCGTAGACGATTTACCATGGGAAGATCTCCATCATAGATCTTCGTTTTTACCTGAGGATGATCGTTTTGAAAACGATTTCTCGTCAATTTTTACAGCTGAATATGTCAAAGACGCTCAGAGTCCAATGAAACATCATGATTCAGAGCTGAATTTGGGAAATGTTTCTCGCACTATTCCCATTGACATTTCAGTGAAGCCTGGAATTGTTGAACACATTCATATAGGTGCCTCGTGTTTCGATGACGAAATTCAAACATACAAGGCCCTATTTCAAGAATTTCGCGACGTGTTTGCCTGGTCCTATGAGGAAATGCCAGGAATTGATCCCTCCATTGTTGTTCATGAGATCAAGACTTACCCGGACGCTAAACCCATTCGGCAACGTCTGCGTCAGATCCACCCGCGGAAAGCGGCTGCAATTAAAGCAGAAGTTGAGAAGCTGTTGAAAGCAGGTTTCATTTATCCGATCCCGTTAACGGATTGGGTATCGAATATTGTTCCGGTTAACAAGAAGCAGGGAACAATAAGAATATGTATCGACTATAGGGATATCAATCGTGCTTGTCCCAAGGACAACTATCCCACGCCCTATATCGATCAAATAATTGATGATTGTGCCAGCAGTGAAATATTTTCCTTTATGGATGGTTTTTCCGGTTACAACCAAATCAATATTCTACCTGCCGATCAACCAAAAACGGCTTTCATTTGTCCATGGGGGACATTTGCTTATTGCAAACTACCTTTTGGGCTTAAGAATGCCAGAGCCACTTTTCAAAGGGCGATGTCTTATGCATTTCATGACATCAAGCACATTGTGCAACCGTATCTCGATGATTTGCCTGCTCACTCCTTACGTCGAGCTGATCACCTTGTCCATTTACGCGCAATTTTTATGAGGTGTAGGCATTATCGTATACGGTTGAACCCACACAAATGTGTCTTCTGCATCGAAGTGGGACGATTGCTGGGATTTTTCGTTTCAAAAGCCGACATTCGCGTCGATCCCTCGAAAGTCGAAGCTATCATCAAATTGCCTCCTCCTTCGAGTTTGCGCCAACTCCAAAGTTTGCAAGAGAAAGCAAACTTTTTACGCCGATTCATTCCTAACTACACCGAGATTACCAAGGATTTTACCCGGTTGTTGAAACAAAATGCTCAATTCTCTTGGGATGAGATAGCTCAGAAATCTTTTGATGCGCTAAAGCACGCGTTGACCCATGCACCGTTGCTGCATCCTCCCAACTACAACCAGGATTACTTTTTGTACCTCGCCACCGCTCATTCCACTATTGGAATGGTCCTAGTACAGGAAGATGAATTCGACACGGAACATGTGATATATTATCTTAGTAGGACGTTAAATTCCACTGAGCTAAAATATTCGCATGTGGAGAAATTGGCCCTGGCAGCTGTTCAGGCTGTCCAGCGTTTTCGTCATTACATTCTTCTCCGTAAAACTATAGTCATTTCGGATTGCAACCCTATGATTTACATTTTGAATAAACAATTGCTAGGGGGAAAGTACTCTAAATGGATTGTTATCTTGTAAGAGTTCGACTTGGAGTTTTAAAAATCTAAGTCTAAGAAATCTTTAGTTTTTGCGGAATTGATGTGTGACTTCCCGCGTGCTGACACGGAAACTGTGGTAGAGGAACCCATTGCGGACGAATCTCTGTTTCTCATCAGCACTTTAGATCCATGGTATGGGGATATAATTGTCTATCTCCAAACCCAATCCTTTCAGCCTGAAGCTTCAAAGTCGGAACGCCGAAAAATTCGATTCCAGTCCCAACAGTACAAAATTATTGGAGATACTCTTTATCGTCGTGGGGCGGATTTAGTTTTTCATCGTTGTTTAAATCATGAAGAGGCAGAAAGGGTTACGAATGACTGTCATTCTGGAGCGTGTGGCGGTCATATGTCTAGGTATGCCACAGCTCAGAAGGTGTTGCATGCTGGCTACTTCTGGTCGTCCATGTTTAAAGATTGTATCATTGCGGTCCGAAAATGCCACAACTGTCAAGTGTTTGATCGCAAGATGCGCGCACCACCTGCTCCTCTCCACCCTATAATTGCCGTTGGTCCTTTTGCTAAATGGGGTATCGACTTTATTACATGTAACCCTCACTCGGTCGGGGGGCATGCGTATATCATCCTTGCGGTTGATTATTTTACTAAGTGGGTCGAGGCGATGCCTACATTCGAGGCTGACGGCAAGACAGCTGCGATTTTTGTATTCAATCATATTATTGCTAGGTTTGGTGTCCCACAAGCGATAATCACTGACCATGGGCGCCATTTTCGAAACATTATGATGACAGAACTTACAAGCCAACTTGGTTTGCGTCATGATAGTTCTACTCCTTATTATCCCCAAGAAAACGGTTTGGTTGAGTCCATCAACAAAGTTCTTGTTATCATGATCCGACGAATCATTGGTATTCATCGGCCGAATTGTCACAACATGTTATTTTCAGCGCTTTGGGCGTACCGAACCTCAGTGAAAACATCAACAGGGTTCACTCCTTTCCAACTAGTTTATGGTTTAGAAGCAGTGTTTCCCATTGAATGCGAAATCCCATCACTTCAAATGGCTATCAAATTACTTCCAGCTACTTCCGAAGAGGAGAAGCGTCTATTATACTTAGCTAAATTAGATGAGACTCGACGTGACGCTGCATTGGCAATCGAGACTCACGCAAAAAGGATGAAAGCTCAGTATGATCGCAACGTGACCCCTCGTAATTTTTCGGAAGGAGACCTAGTGCTATTATATGATCAAGCTAACGATAAATTAGGTGCTGGTAAATTCGTTCCTATGTGGCATGGGCCCTACATTGTCAAGCGAAAGCTAGCAAAAGGGGCCTATGAGCTAGTAGATTTTGATGGGGACTCTTTGGGTAAGCCCAGAAATGGACTTTACCTAAAGAGGTATTGTGCTTAAATGATGGGTATGGAGATTTAGTTAGGTTAGTTTTTCTTTCTAGCTGGTGTGTTTGTTAGTATAGACAGTGTGCTTAGCTTAGAGAGTGTGTTTTTCGTCGTTATTCTGGATTATCTTGGTTTTACTCTTGATATTGCAGATGTCGACGCCTCTCCAAACGTACATTGGATTTGCTGATGGTGCTTGTCGTAATACACGGAATATCTCTTCCACAGCTTGGGTTATCTATTCGCCCTCTGACGAGTTAGTTTCTATGCATGGGGTGAGCCTCGGTCAAACAACAAACAACATTGCAGAATACAGTGCAGTGATTGAGTTATTATCTGAATCTATTTCATTTGGGATTCGGAGTTTGATAGTGAGGTTAGATTCTGAACTCGTTGTATTACAGCTTAATAGAGTATATGCCATTAGAAATCCAGTATTATTAAGGTTATTTTTGAGAGTGCGCCTCTTGGAACGTGAATTTGATTACATTGAATATCAGCATATTCCAAGGTCATTAAATACATTAGCAGATGCAATTGCTTCTCGAATGTTAGACAGACATTTGCGATAATGATAAATGTAAATTTAAAAACATTTCATCATACATGTTTAACAAGATAAGCCGGTAATAATGATATATATATATATATAGATAAGAGTGTGTCAAAAATGTACATCATCTTCGATCATAGGTTGAAAAACACCTTATGATCGGCAAAAATGATAAGTACAAAAAACCAAAAATGTCATATGTGTCTACAAAAAGTGACTAGCCAATCACTGGTGGTGCTCTCTATACGAGACCACTGCCCGCGCTACCCTACACAGGAACCTCCTGAAAGGTCCTGGGACTGCGACCACATAGCGCTGAAGTCGGATAGGAATATCGTCTATAGTCGTCTCTGGTATGTCCGTCGTGAGACGCTCTAGGTCCTGTTCCAGCTCGGCTAAGGTCTCTGCGGCTGCATCCTGTGGGGCCGGTGCTGGTGCAACTGGTACTCTCCTCTCGAATGGCCGGAGATTGGCCGGACGCTGTGGACCTACATCTGCATTTTGAAATTTGTCACTGTCAGTTTTGAGACGATATAAAAACAAATAAAAAGTAAAAAATTTAAAAACTTGTGAAAATGAAATACCTCTGTCGTCCCATTGTTCTCCCTGTGGAAGAACCATGTCCGGATCACCGCGAAAATCTACTCCGGCATAAGGAAAGTCCTGAACCGCAAAGACCTGGTCCTCCAACCAGTGAAAGTAACCCGCAGGAAATCGAACAACTCCCTCTCCCTCATCAGGATGTCAGGCCATTACCGTAACCCATCGCATCAACTTTGGCTCCCGAGGAGGCCTAGCTGGAACAGTGAGATGCTGTGGGATCAGCATCGGAACCCTCTCTAGGGCAAAGCTCACAACTAAAGACCCATACCCAAAGGTCTTTAATTGTCCGTTCTTTGCCCTAGTCAGTTGTCCCTTCATATTGGCCAACACAGCGTCACACCAATTGAAAATGGTGCCTCGATAGCAATCTATCGCCATCCGCATTTGGGACCTGGTGGCAATGTGCAAGGCGGCCGCGTCGCAGAGTCTGGTAACTGTAAAGGCAATTACCATAAGTTCGGGCAGGGATATGTATTTGATTTCTATCCCTTTCTCCTGGTTTTGATTGTTGCACCACTCTAGCCGGAGGCTAGCAAGGGATTGGCCACCCGGCCTAGTCCCGGACAGAGTCAGTTGCTCACCCCTATTAGGCAAACCAGTGAGAAAATATATGTCTGAGGGCTCTATCTCGAGCTGGTGCCCTCCGATGTAGAAGCATTGATCCTGGACGTTCCACCTTTCAACCAGCCATTCTAAGAATCGCACCTGGGCCCTCATGCCAGGTATGGCCCAGTATTTGTAAAGACCGCATGCCTTCAAAGCATCAATGGAGGGTTGATGATCTATTGCGGCCAAATCGACATCTTCGTGTTCTCTTTCGCGCCAATCAAGCATGGTGGGCAATCTACACACCAGAAAACATTCATTAGAATTCATTAAATCAAAATTTGATGGTTAGGTTTTGAGATTTGGGGTTTTGAAATTGCTTTGCGCGGAGTACGCACCCCGCGTTCAGAAACAGAGCGTATGGACGCAGCTGTTCTGAAGGTAGGCTACGTACTCCTGCCATTTTCCCATGAACGAAAATGTCGAGGTACGCAGGTCGCCCATGGGGCACCTGCGTACCCCGAAAGGCGGATCCTAAAACCCCAAAGCCCTCAAAAAATCAAAATAGGGCTTAAAATGAAATTCTAAACGGATGAAAACAAAGAGGAGGATGTTGTGAAATACCTGAAAGAGACGGCACTCGATTCCGACGGTCGGATTCTCCGCAAAGTCCACGGGAAGTTTCTTGCCAAAAGCCCTTTTCTCTCCTTCAACAGTAAAATGGTAAAAATGACATGGTAAAAGGTCTTTTTATAGTTTTTTGGATAAATGAATGCTAAATTTGTTTATTTTTCACCATGAAAGGATATTTCTCAATGCATTTTTGCTTATCTTAAACAGGTATGAGTAATGTGTCGTTTTTGTGCAGGACAATAGGACTTTCAAGGAAAATTATCATTTTTCACAAACCAAAACATCAAAGTCATCTTTTAAGCCCTTTTCTGACTCCTAAAATATGAAAAGATCGTCGAGCGTTTCTTTTACACTCGTTAAAATGGAATTAAAAGACGGTCCCCTTATAGCTCTTTTCTGACCGTAAAAACAGGAAAAGATTGCCGGGTTTTTGTCGTTTCAAACTCGATACGGAAATAAAACGACGTGTCCTTGATCGCTTTTTACTTTTCAGGTCAGAGGCACTAATCATGAAAGTACTCCTTGGTCGCAAGACTAAGCGGTTCTCTCAAGTATTATTTTATACTTTTTCGGGCTTGGGAGACACAACTTTACGAAAAAGTTCAACCTGGAGTCTTCTTTAGTTTTTTCAGACTCTCTAAAAATGAAAAACGCCGAGTTTCTCCTATACTGGACTCGTTAAAATTTCACAGTAAAGGACCTGTTCGATTACAAACAGGAACGGACCACTCCTTCTTAGGGTTCGAATCAAAACTAAGTTGGACTCATCCGAAGGATGAGCTTATAATCAAGCATATGTTATCCTCCTCAAGCTTGTAAAAAATAAAGAGGTACTTGCCAGAAATGGTGGGGGAAAAGAGAGAAAAATGAGCCCATTTGTTATCCTTTATCTCAAAAGAAGCCTTATTACCACTCTTGAACACGACACTTTCATTCACCTGGGTTGGGAAATCCTTTGCCTCACAGTTGATCAAACCACATTGAAAGTCTTTAGCCGGGTATTAACTTTGGGTCAAATGTCACCAAGCCATCTGTCGTGTCGTTATGTGTTCAAGAGGTCTCTGCAATAAACATTCATCTGCAAAATACTCGTCATCCATTTTGACCATCCCTGAGTCAGTCCTTACAGCTATATTTCTTCAACTTGATCTATGATTTCGTGTTGTGGGCTTGCCTGCAACGGGTCGCTTTCTATCGACATCAGCACATTATCTACAAAGATGACCTAGGAATCGTCAGTACCTTGAAGTCTGCATGCATCAATGGCAGGTTTCTCGCCTTTGACGTCAGTTTACATCATTGACTTTCGATCGAAGGATTCCGTGAAATGTTCGACATCAACTCATTCATTCACATCTCATGGATTGTACTGGGTACTTTGAGAACCATTGACATCACTGGTGGTCTCTCTCACGCTTGTTAACAGTTTACATCATTGACTGGTAATCAAGTGGTTTCTACCATGTTCGACATCAACTCATTTATTCGCATGGATAGAATCGTACCTGTTCGGGAAGTAGAAAAGAAGACCCTGGATCTAGTTTCTACCATCTAGGCTGCGAGGAGTTTTGTATTCATTGTACAATAGACTAATCATAAATAGATGGCTGCGTCCATACTGTGTCTACAAAAGTCTATGATTATGATGTACTACATAATCATTCCTGTATCAGAGCAGTAGATAGTCAATTAGTTAAAGTTTTTAATCTGAGTATGGGAATGCCTACCTCAGTGATGATATGATCTTATATATGTATTTTGTGTTGAATACTTGAAGGTTCCGACTGGGCTCTCCACAAGATAATCCTTGAAACGATAAAGTACTTCACCCTTCCTAGAAAATATGAAACCCTAATCTACTACAGGCTTCGCACTTTAGGGGGCAATCTATTACACTAAAATTTGTCACCATGACTATTTGCAATTAGTATGGCTCCATCAACTGTCATACTATCCTCCTTCGCAAGCCTCATACCTCTGCTCTCCATGTCAAACTTCAAGAAAGAGAGAAAGTCATTAAAAATCTACATATCTCTGGGTACGCAGTTTCTCTTAGCCTTACCTACGTGTACGCACTCCAAGTTCACAATACCTGCGTACTTGTACGCTCTGTATGTAAAGCAATGGGTGTGTACTCCTGTAAAGGTCAAAAGGCGCAAGTTTCACTCCAAAAAAGTTACTTGTGGTCATTTCTAGAGCCTTCTAGAAGCTTGTTTGACGTGTATGGAGCGCCTCCAGATGGTTCATGTATCCCTACCAAAGAGGAACTTATCCCATCAAGAGGGGAGCTATCCCATCCAAAGAGGGGCTTATCCCATTGATGGTGGACCTGAATAACTTCCTCTAGAGCACTATAAATACAGGCATTGGGCCAAAGGGAGAGAGGTTGAAAGCTGAAAATTCCTAAGGGTAGATGCTGCTGGAATTAGGACTCCCTTTTAAAGCTTGAGAGGAGAGATTCCCATCCTTTCCTAGCCTTATTTGAGAGTGGGTGAGCTGATCAAAGTAAAGGAAAACTCTTGCTGGACCCTAGGAGGGACTTGCACAACACCAAGGCTCAGGCTGTAATGGTTCCTTTTGATACCTTTTAATGCAAATGAACTTATTTTTCTCAACAGATTGTTATTCATGGTTTGTTTCATATACTCCTTGGTCTATATGATAGATATGTATTGTTTTATGAGTTTATCAGGTGCTATTTAATCTTTTGGCTTGTTAGTGAATGCAGGTTTCGAAGAGAAGGAGGAGTTCATCCAGATCGGCGAGGCTGGACTACTACAAAGCATTGGACTAGAGGTATGTTAAAGATCCCCTGATTACTTGTATTTGCAATGCATGTTTAGAGAAAAGTAGCTTTATTTGTCTTGTTTGTCACTACAAAGCTTTTGCTTCTAGGGAGGTCGGTTGTGTCCGCACTAACGACTCTTTCCGCATGACAGGAATATAGACCCAAAGCATAATATTTTAAATATGCACTTGCTTATTGGTTCTTATGGGCCTTAGTCACATCCTCTCTTCTCTTTTTTATGTGCATTGTTATTAGGCTTTGAGCATAAAATAGGTGATAGGTGGTTCCCACCTACTACTTACCTATGGCGCCCATGAATTATAATGCTTATGAATAGGTCCCACTTCCTACACATGACTGCCAATTATTTATCCCATGGATTTGGATGTCCCCCCATGAATGTGCTAGTAAAGATTTCAGGTAAAGAACACATTCTCAAATACCAATTTTTCGAAGTTGCACCTAGTTATTAGTTCTCATGGGACGTGTACCCTCTCTTCTCTTTCGTATGTGCATTTTTTTTAGGTATTTAGAAATTATACTATAGGTGGTTCTCATCTATTACTTGCCTATGGGGTGCATGCTTTCCACTACTTATCAATGGGCCCCACCCCCTACTTATGAGCTTATCCCATGATGGGTTTATGCCCAATTCTATATTCCAAACTCACTTCTCTAAAGAAAACCCAATCAATTAGTAGGTGTAAAATGCATGGCCTAAATTTCACAATTATTTGGTAATCCAAACCTTTTAAGGGGATTTTCCACTATGTTGATTTATCTCACATGCAAATATTCAAAGTACTCGTATTGTCACACCAACTAAAGCATTCCTACGAGTTATGATGAGTTTTGACCTATGAGTGTGTGACACCAACGTGCTTTCTCAAAAATTACACGACAAACTTATGAGTACAACACCTAGACTATGCCTCTTCTTTGTACTTGTCATTCAGTTAGTTAACACTTGTTTCTGAATTACAAGCTACCAATTCACAAGTACTACATATTATTAACTTCCAGTCATGCAATGTGAAATATCAAACATCAATATCTTCAAAACATGTAACATCACAATGTACACAACATATAGGGTGGAGGGTTGTAACCTCCAAAGATTTTATAATCAAACTTCAATTACAATATAATGTACATTCTTTACATTACATCACGTGGGAGGAGGCCCAAGTCACTACCCTACCCATACTCTCCAAAAGTAATACAAGAACCAAACTCAAAATACAAGTTTGGGTTATCTCGGGTAGGATCGATCTAACCCACTCACCCATCGAGTGGCAAACTCTAGTCGTGGCCCTAAAATCTCATACTTGCACCTCAACCTACAGCTTCAAACTATAGTCTACACCTTATACTTATACTCATGAATTGCTCCTCGAACCTTAATGTCTCGACTCTTCTCTTACTCGACTTTGTCAATGAACCTATCACCCTATTCGACCTTGGTTCTTGACTCAAATGAGCATATCCCATAGCCTGCATTTTGTTCTTCTAATTCTTCACTCTATTTGGTTATTCCTTGTTCAACTATGTTATGCTCAGTTCTTTCCATCGATTGTGTTGTGTCATCTTTTGTGTTCTCTTCCCCATCCCTCTTGGTTATACATACTTTCTTACAGTGAGGGGACACGAAGGGACATAACCCCTCGGCTACTAAGGATTATGTCATTGTGTCTGCTACTTAATCATGGGACCCACCTATTATTTCTTACTCATGTGTCCAATCACCCACTCATGAGATCTAGTTGTCTATCCCATGGTGGGATTATACACAACTAAATCATTCCATACTTAATTCTATAAAACATTCCTATTTCATTAACAAGTGGATGCTACATAAGCTAAGATTTAGGAGTATTATTGGCTAAACCTTCATAAAATATGTCCCACTATGTTTAAATACCCTACATGCAAAGGTAAATGTGCAAGACTGATCTTAAGATTTATTAATTTGAAAGCATGGCTTAAGAGTTGTAGTGCCTCTAGTGAGGTGCTAGTGGAAACTTGAATTTAGGAACATCTTCCCAAGGCCTATGAATCTCAAGGATTTCCACACTAAATAGTCATTTTGGTTGCCACACCATTTCTCCTCTCTTATGTGCACATTGCTATCAAACGTTGAGCATAAAGTGATCTACATATGGCTCCCTCCTTCTATTTATTTATGGGGCCCACCTCCCACTTCTTGTATTTTTGGTTAACCTCTTTCTCATGGTATTTAGTGACCTATCCATGGTTTTTTTGTGCATGAATAACACATGAAATCTTAGTTATTACAAAAACCCTTAATCCATTAACATGTTTGTGCAATATAGTGTTAGTTTCATGAGCACTTCATTGCCTAAACCTTTTAAGAGGATGTCCCACTAAGTTGAATTATCTCACATGGAAATATTGAAAGGAACACCCATGGTTCATAAGTTATAACATACACCTTTTGGTTTGCTAATATGGAAGCATGATCTAGGAGAAGTAATGCCCCAAGTTATTGAATACTTGATGTGATAATGACATTTTGAATGCCTAACATTCCAAATATGCATATAATCATCAACCATTGTAGTCCCACACCCTCTTTACACTTATGCGTGCATTATTGTTAGCATGCCCAATTTTCTCAAAAATTCTTATTCATTCAACAAGTGTATGTTGCATATCCTACATTTTAATGGTACTTGGTTAGCAAAACCTTCATAGAGGATGTGCCACTATGTTGTATTATCATAGATGCAAAGTTTTAAAGTATCCCATAAGTTTCATAAAGGTGAAACATATGCACTTATATTTTCTCATTTGAATGCATGGTTTGAATGTGCAGTTCCCTTATGAATGTTCTTGTTGGAGGCTCGAGTCAATGAACATAGCCCCAAGACATAAAATTTCAAAGATGCACTTGCTTATTGGTTCTTATGGGCCTTAGTCACATACTCTCTTCTCTTTTTTATGTGCATTGTTATTAGGCTTTGAGCATAAAATAGGTTATAGGCAGTTCCCACCTACTACTTACCTATGGCGCCCATGAGTTATAATGCTTATGAATAGGTCCCACTTCCTACGCATGGCCTCCAATTATTTATCCCATGGATTTGGATGTGCCCCCATGAATGTGCTAGTAAAGATTTCAGGTAAAGAACACATTCTCAAAGACCAATTTTTCGAAGTTGCACCTAGTTATTAGTTCTCATGGGACGTGTACCCTCTCTTCTCTTTCGTATGTGCATTTTTTTTAGGTATTGAGAAATTATATTATAGGTGGTTCTCATCTATTACTTGCCTATGGGGTGCATGTTTTCCACTACTTATCAATGGGCCCCACCCCCTACTTATGAGCTTATCCCATGATGGGTTTATGCCCAATTCTATATTCCACACTCACTTCTCTAAAGAAAACCCAATCAATTAGTAGGTGTAAAATGCATGTTCTAAATTTCACAATTATTTGGTAATCCAAACCTTTTAAGGGGATTTTCCACTATGTTGATTTATCTCACATGCAAATATTCAAAGCACTCGTATTGTCACACAAACTAAATCATTCCTATGAGTTATGATGAGTTTTGACCTATGAGTGTGTGACACCAACGTGCTTTCTCAAAAATTACACGACAAACTTATGAGTACAACACCTAGACTATGCCTCCTCTTTGTACTTGTCATTCAGTTAGTTAACACTTGTTTCCGAATTACAAGCTACCAATTCACAAGACTACATGACATTAACTTCCATTCATACAATGTGCAATATCAAACATCAATATCATCAAAACGTGTAACATCACAATGTACACAACATGTAAACTGGAGGGTTGTAACCTCCAAAGATTTTATAATCAAACTTCAATTACAATATAATGTACATTCTTTACATTACATCACGTTGGAGGAGGCCCAATTCACTTCCCTACCATCCTCTCCAAAAGTAATACAAGAACCAAACTAAAAATACAAGTTTGAGTTATCTCGGGTAGGATCGATCTAAGCCACTCACTTGTCGAGTGGCAGACTCTAGTCGTGGCCCTAAAATCTCATACTTGCACCTCGACCTACACCTTCAAACTATAGTCTACACCTCATACCTACACTCATGAACTGCTCCTCGAACCTGAATGTCTCGACTCTTCTCTTACTAGACTTTGTCAATGAACCTGTCACCCTATTCGACCTTGGTTCTTGACTCAAATGAGCATATCACATAGCTCACATTTGGTTCTTCTACTTCTTCACTCTATTTGGTTATTTTTTGTTCAACTATGTTATGCTCAGTTCTTTCCATCGATTGTGTTGTGTCATCCGTTGTGTTCTCTTCCCCATCCCTCTTAGTTATATATACTTTCTTACAGTGAGGGGACACGAAGGGTCATGACCCCTCGGCTACTAAGGATTATGTCATTGTGTCTGCTACTTAATCATGGGACCCACCTCTTATTTATTACTCGTGTGTCCAATCACCCACTCATGAGATCTAGTTTTCTATCCCATGGTGGGATTATATGCAACTAATGCATTCCATACTTATTCTATAAAACATTCCTATTTCATTAACAAGTGGATGCTACATAGGCTAAAATTTAGGAGTACTATTGGCTAAACCTTCATAAAATATGTCCCACTATATTTAAAAACCCTACATGCAAAGGTAAATGTGCAACACGTATCTTAAGATTTATTAATTTGAAAACATGGCTTGAGAGTTGTAGGGCCCCTAGTGAGGTTCCAATGGAAACTTGAATTGAGGAACATCTTCCCAAGGCCTATGAATCTCAAGGATTTCAACACTAATTAGTCATATTGGTCGCCACACCATTTCTCCTCTCTTATGTGCACATTGCTATCAAACGTTGAGCATAAAGTGATCTACATATGGCTCCCTCCTATTTATTTATGGGCCCCACCTCCCACTTCTTATATTTTTGGTTAACCTCCCTTTCATGGTATTTAGTGACCTATCCATGGTCATTTTGTGCATGAATAACACATGAAATCTTAGTTATTACAAAAACCCTTAAGCCATTAACATGTTTGTGCAACAAAGTGTTAGTTTCATGTGCACTTCAATGCTTAAGACTTTTAAGAGGATGTTCCATTATGTTATATACCGAATGGAAATATTGAAAGGAACACCCATGGTTCATAAGTTATAAGATACACCTTTTGGTTTGCTAATATGGAAGCATGATATAGGAGAAGTAATGCCCCAAGTTATTGACGACTTGATGTGATAAAGACATTTTGAATGCCAAACATTCCAAAGTTGCATATAATCATCAATCATTGCGGTCCCACACCCTCTTTACACTTATGCGTGCATTATTGTTAACGTGCCCAATTTTCTCAAAAATTCTTATTCATTCCACAAGTGTATGTTGCATATCCTACATTTTAATGGTACTTGGTTAGCAAAACCTTCATAGAGGATATGCCACTATGTTTTATTATCATAGATGCAAAGTTTTAAAGTATCCCATAAGGTTAATAAAGGTGAAACATATGCACTTATATTTTCTCATTGGAATGCATGGTTTGAATGTGTAGTTCCCTTATGAATGTTCTTGTTGGAGACTCAAGTCAAGGAACATAGCCCCAAGACATAAGATTTCAAATATGCACTTGCTTATTGGCTCTTATGGGCCTTAGTCACATCCTCTCTTCTCTTTTTTATGTGCATTATTATTAGGCTTTGAGCATAAAATAGGTTATAGGTGGTTCCCACCTACTACTTACCTATGGTGCCCATGAGCTATAATGCTTATGAATATGTCCCACTTCCTACGCATGACCTCCAATTATTTATCCCATTGATTTGGATGTCCCCCCATGAATGTGCTGGTAAAGATTTCAGGTAAAGAACACATTCTCAAAGACCAATTTTTCAAAGTTGCACCTAGTTATTAGTTCTCATGGGACGTGTACCCTCTCTTCTCTTTTGTATGTGCATTTTTGTTAGGTATTAAGAAATTATATTATAGGTGTTTCTCACCTATTACTTTCCTATGGGGTGCATGATTTCCACTACTTATCAATGGGCCCCACGCCCTACTTATGAGCTTATCCCATGATGGGTTTATGCTCAATTCTATATTCCACACTCACTTCTCTAAAAAAAACCCCAATCAATTAGTAGGTGTAAAATGCATGGCCTAAATTTCACAATTATTTGGTAATCCAAACCTTTTAAGGGGATTTTCCACTATGTTGATTTATCTCACATGGAAATATTCAAAGGACTCATATTGTCACACCAACTAAAGCATTCCCACGAGTTATGATGAGTTTTGACCTATGAGTGTGTGACACCAACGTGCTTTCTCAAAAATTACACAATAAAATTACGAGTACAACACCTAGACTATGCCTCTTCTTTGTACTTGTAATTCAGTTAGTTAACACTTGTTTCCAAACTACAAGCTACCAATTCACAAAGTAGTACATGACATTAAAATCCACTCATAGAATGTGCAATATCAAACATCAATATCATCAAAACATGTAGCATCACAATGTACACAACATGTAGGGTGGAGGGTTGTAACCTCCAAAGACTTTATAATCAAACTTCAATTACAATATAATGCACAATCTTTACATTACATCACATGGGAGGAGGCTCAAGTCACCTCCCTACCCATCCTCTCCAAATGTAATACAAGAACCAAACTCAAATACAAGTTTGGGTTATCTCGGGTAGGATCGATCTAACCCACTCACCCGTCGAGTGGTAGACTCTAGTCGTGGCCCTAAAATATCATACTTGCACCTCGACCTGCACCTTCAAACTATAGTCTACACATCATACCTATACTCATGAACTGCTCCTCGAACCAAAATGTCTCGACTCTTCTCTTACTAGACTTTGTCAATGAACCTGTCACCCTATTCGACCTTGGTTCTTGACTCAAATGAGCATATCCCATAGCTCGCATTTGGTTCTTCTACTTCTTCACTCTATTTGGTTATTCCTTGTTCAACTATGTTATGCTCAGTTCTTTCCATTGACTGTGTTGTTTCATCTGTTGTGTTCTCTTCCCCATCCCTCTTGGTTATATATACTTGCTTACAATGAGGGGACACGAAGGGTCATGACCGCTCAGCTAATAAGGATTATGTCGTTGTGTCTGCTACTTAATCATGGGACCCACCTCTTATTTCTTACTCGTGTCTCCAATCACCCACTCATGAGATCTAGTTGTCTATCCCATGGTGGGATTGTACACAACTAATGCATGCCATACTATATTCTATAAAACATTCCTATTGCATTAACAAGTGGATGCTACATATGCTAAGATTTAGGAGTACTATTGGCTAAACCTTCATAAAATATGCCCCACTATGTTTAAATACCCTACATGCAAAGGTAAATGTGTAACACGGATCTTAAGATCTATTAATTTGAAAACATGGCTTGATATTTGTAGTGCCTCTGGTGAGGTGCCAGTGGAAACTTGAATTGAGGAACATCTTCCCAAGGCCTATGAATCTCAAGGATTTCCACACTAATTAGTAATTTTGGTTGCCATACCATTTCTCCTCTCTTATGTGCACATTGCTATCAAAATTTGAGCATAAAGTGATCTACATATGGCTTCCTCCTTCTATTTATTTATGGGGCCCACCTCCCACTTCTTATATTTTTGGTTAACCTCCCTCTCATGGTATTTAATGACCTATCCATGGTTGTTTTGTGCATGAATAACACATGAAATATTAGTTATTACAAAATCCCTTAATCCATTAACATGTTTGTGCAATAAAGTGTTAGTTTCATGTGCACTTCACTGCTTAAGCCTTTTAAGAGGATGTCCCACTATGTTGAATTATTCCACATGGAAATATTGAAAGGAACACCCATGGTTCATAATTTATAAGATATACCTTTTGCTTTGCTAACATGGAATCATGATATAGGAGAAGTAATGCTCCAAGTTGTTGAAGACTTGATGTGATAAAGACATTTTGAATGCCAAACATTCCAAAGTTGCATATAATCATCAACCATTGCGGTCCCACACCCTCTTTACACTTTTTCGTGCATTATTGTTAACATGCCCAATTTTCTCAAAAATTCTTATTCATTCCACAAGTGTATGTTGCATATCCTACATTTTAATGGTACTTGGTTAGCAAAACCTTCATAGAGGATGTGCCACTATGTTGTATTATCATAGATGCAAAGTTTTAAAGTATCCCATAAGGTTCATAAAGGTGAAAAATATGCACTTATATTTTCTCATTTGAATGCACGGTTTTAATGTGCTGTTCCCTTATGAATGTTCTTGTTTGAGACTCGAGTCAAGGAATATATTCCCAAGACATAAGATTTCAAATATGCACTTGCTTATTGGTTCTTATGGGCCTTAGTCACATCCTCTCTTCTCTTTTTTAAGTGCATTGTTATTAGGCTTTGAGCATAAAATAGGTTATAGGTGGTTCCCACCTACTACTTACCTATGGCGCCCATGATTTATAATGCTTATGAATAGGTCCCACTTCCTACGCATGACCTCCAATTATTTATCCCATGGATTTGGATGTCCCCTCATGAATGTGCTGGTAAAGATTTCAGGTAAAGAACACATTATCAAAGACCAATTTTTCGAAGTTTCACCTACTTATTAGTTCCCATGGGACGTGTACCCTCTCTTCTCTTTGGTATGTGCATTTTTGTTAGGTATTGAGAAATCATATTATAGGTGGCTCTCATCTATTACTTTCCTATGGGGTGCATGCTTTCCACTACTTATCAATGGGCCCCACCCCCTAATTATGAGCTTATCCCATGATGGGTTTATGCTCAATTCTATATTCCACACTCACTTCTCTAAAAAAAAACCCAATCAATTAGTAGGTGTAAAATGCATGGCCTAAATTTCACAATTATTTGGTAATCCAAACCTTTTAAGGGATTTTCCACTATGTTGATTTATCTCACATGCAAATATTGAAAGGATTTGTATTGTCACACCAACTAAAGCATTCCCACGAGTTATGATGAGTTGTGACCTATGAGTGTGTGACACCAACGTGCTTTCTCAAAAATTACACGACAAACTTATCAGTACAACACCTAGACGATGCCTCTTCTTTGTACTTGTAATTTAGTTAGTTAACACTTGTTTCTGAATTACAAGCTACCAATTCACAAGTACTACATGACATTCACTTCCACTCATACAATGTGCAATATCAAACATCAATATCATCAAAACATGTAACATCACAACGTACACAACATGTAGGGTGGAGGGTTGTAACCTCCAAATATTTTATAATCAAACTTCAATTACAATATAATGTACATTCTTTACATTACATCATGTGGGAGGAGGCCCAAGTCACTGCCCTACCCATCCTCTCCAAAAGTAATACAAGAACCAAAATCAAAATACAAGTTTAGGTTATCTTGGGTAGGATCGATCTAACCCACTCACCCGTCGAGTGGAAAACTCTAGTCGTGGCCCTAAAATCGCATACTTGCACCTCAACCTACACCTTCAAACTATAGTCTACACCTTATACCTATACTCATGAACTTCTTCTCGAACCTTAATGTCTCAACTCTTCTCTTAGTCAACTTTGTCAATGAACCTATCACCCTATTCGACCTTGGTTCTTGACTCAAATGAGAATATCCCATAGCCCGCATTTCGTTCTTCTACTTCTTCACTCTATTTGGTTGTTACTTGTTCAACTATGTTATGCTCAGTTCTTTCCATCGATTGTGTTGTGTCATCTGTTGTGTTCTCTTCCCCATCCATCTTGGTTATATATACTTGCTTATAGTGAGGGGACAAGAAGGTTCATGACCCCTCAGCTACTAAGGATTATGTTGTTTTTTCTGCTACTTAATCATGGGAACCACCTCTTATTTCTTACTCGTGTGTCCAATCACCCACTCATGAGATCTATTTTTCTATCCCATGGTGGGATTATAGGCAACTAATGCATTCCATACTTAATTCTATGAAACATTCCTATTTCATTAACAAGTGGATGGTACATTGGCTAAGATTTAGGAGTACTATTGGCTAAACCTTCATAAAATATGTCCCAATATGTTTAAATACCCTACATGCAAAGGTAAATGTGCAAAACAGATCTTAAGATTTATTAATTTGAAAGCATGGCTTGAGAGTTGTAGTGCCTCTAGTGAGGTTCCAGTGGAAACTTGAATTCAGGAACATCTTCCCAAGGCCTATGAATCTCAAGGATTTCCACGCTAATTAGTCATTTTGGTTGCAACACCATTTCTCCTCTCTTGTGTGCACATTGCTATCAAAAGTTGTGCATAAAGTGATCTACATATGGCTCCCTCCTTCTATTTATTTATGGGTCCCACCTCTCACTTCTTATATTTCTGGTTAACCTCCTTCTCATGGTACTTAGTGACCTATTCATGGTCATTTTGTGCATGAATAACACATTAAATCTTAGTTATTACAAAAACCCTTAATCCATTAACATGTTTGTGTAACATAGTGTTAGTTTCATGAGCACTTCACTGCCTAAGCCTTTTAAGAGGATGTCCCACTAAGTTGAATTATCCCACATGGAAATATTGAAAGGAACACCCATGGTTCATAAGTTAGAAGATACACCTTTTGGTTTGCGGTCCCACACCCTCTTTACACTTATGCGTGCATTATTGTTAACATGCCCAATTTTCTCAAAAAATCTTATTCATTCAACAAGTGTATGTTGCATATCCTACATTTTAATGGTACTTGGTTAGCAAAACCTTCATAGAGGATGTGCCACTATGTTGTATTATCATAGATGCAAAGTTTTAAAGTATCCCATAAGGTTCATAAAGTTGAAACATATGCACTTATATTTTCTCATTTGAATGCATGGTTTGAATGTGCATTTCCCTTATGAATGTTCATGTTGGAGACTCAAGTCAAGGAACATAGCCCCAAGACATAAGATTTCAAAGATGCACTTGCTTATTGGTTCTTATGGGCGTTAGTCACATCCTCTCTTCTCTTTTTTATGTGCATTTTTATTAGGCTTTGAGCATAAAATAGATTATAGGTGGTTCCCACCTACTACTTACCTATGTCTCCCATGAGTTATATTGCTTATGAATAGGTCCCACTTCCTATGCATGACCTCCAATTATTTATCCCATGGATTTGGATATCCCCCCATGAATGTGTTGGTAAAGATTTCAAGTAAAGAACACATTCTCAAAGACCAATTTTTTGAAGTTGCACCTAGTTATTAGTTCTCATGGGACATGTACCCTCTCTTCTATTTTGTATGTGCTTTTTTGTTAGGTATTGAGAAATTATATTATAGGTGGTTCTCATCTATTACTTTCCTATGGGGTGCATGATTTCCACTACTTATCAATGGGCCCCGTGTCCTACTTATGAGCTTATCCCATGATGGGTTTATGCTCAACTCTATATTCCACACTCACTTCTCTAAAAAAAACCCAATCAATTAGTAGGTGTAAAATGCATGGCCTAAATTTCACAATTATTTGGTAATCCAAACCTTTTTAAGGGGATTTTCCACTATGTTGATTTATCTCACATGCAAATATTCAAAGGACTCGTATTGTCACACCAACTAAAGCATTCCCACGAGTTATGATGAGTTGTGACCTATGAGTGTGTGACACCAACGTGCTTTCTCAAAAATTACACGAAAAAATTATGAGTACAACACCTAGACTATGCCTCTTCTTTGTACTTGTACTTCAGTTAGTTAACACTTGTTTCCAAATTACAAGATACCAATTCACAAGTACTACATGACATTAACTTCCACTCATACAATATGAAATATAAAAGATCAATATCATCAAAACATGTAACATCACAATGTACACAACATGTAGGGTGGAGGGTTGTAACCTCGAAAGGTTTTATAATCAAACTTCAATTACAATATAATGTACATTATTTACATTACATCACGTGGGAGGAGGCCCAAGTCACTTCCCTACCCATCCTCTCCAAAAGTAATACAAGAACCAAACTCAAAATATAAGTTTGGGTTATCTCGAGTAGGATCGATCTAACCCACTCACCCGTCGAGTGGTAGACTCTAGTTGTGGCCCTAAAATCTCATACTTGCACCTCAACCTACACCTTCAAACTATATTCTACACCTCATACCTGTACTCATGAACTACTCCTCAAACCTAAATGTCTCGACTCTTCTCTTAGTCGACTTTCTCAATGGACCTGTCACCCTATTCGACCTTGGTTCTTGACTCAAATGAGCATATCCCATAGCTTGCATTTGGTTCTTCTACTTCTTCACTCTATTTGTTTATTCCTTCTTCAACTATGTTATGCTCAGTTCTTTCCATTGATTGTGTTGTGTCATCTGTTGTGTTCTCTTCCCCATCCCTCTTGGTTATATATACTTGATTACAGTGAGGGGACATGAAGGGTCATGACCCCTCGTCTACTAAGGATGTGCAATCGGTCATCGTGAATCAACATTGTGCATACTCGTTCACCTCATGCAAAACCACTCAATTAAATTTACAAGTCATACCTCACTCAAGCTTACGTGTCTCAATGACCATACTTCGATTAAGTCCATTGTCATGTGGTCCCATCATGGTGCATCATGCAGTGTCAGCGCAAATCTTGAGAAAACTCGCCTCTCAAACTAACTCGCTCAGTCCACTATTGGGCATTCTTGTTTTGTCAGTGCCCACATTAGCTAACTCCTCTTTGGCACTCTAGCTCACATGATGGGTAAGTTTCCCATCTTTGGGAAGAAACCCAAAAACATCACAAAATGTCACATTTCTTGTGATGGGTGGTCAAGAAAGCTCTCCGTTTTGATGTTTCTCATGGTGTGCTTGGATGCTCATCCTTGAGGGATTGACATCCCCCTCCCCCCAAATAATAAAATGTTGTTATCCTCGACAACGAACCCCTTCGACAACCTGTCCATCACCAAGGTGAAATTCAATGGAGAAAAACTACTCATCTCCCTATCATTGCATCTCATTAACTCTCATGTCAACTAAACATGCTCTCTATCAACCATCAACCTTGCTTATGAAGAGATTAGTCTAGGAACTCCCGTACATCTCAGCCTCACTAAAAATGAGTTAATCTTTGGATGACCCCATGAGAAGATGAAATGATCTATCAAGGACACCCTCTCACAACTCCATACTCCCTTAAAAAAAACACACACACACACACACACTCCTATTCCCCCAATATAATGTCCATCTTTCTAAGAGTACCTTGGAAACCCTATCATCCATAAACTGTAATCCATACTCTCTCTCAAAAATATGAAATATGTATATGAACTCAAATCTCATCTAAACATGCTCTCTATCAACCATCAACCCTGCTTATGAAGAGAGTAGTCTAGGCACTCCCATACATCCCAGCTTCACTAACAATGAGTTAATCTCTAAATGACCCCATGAGAAGATGAAATGGTCTATCAAGGACTCCCTCTCCCAAATCCATACTCCCTTAAAACAAATCACACACACACACTCCTATTCCCCCAATCTCATGTCCATCTTTCTAAGAATACCTTGAAAACCCTATCATCCCTAAACTGTAATCCATACTCTCTCTGAGAAATATGAAATATGTAGATGAACTCCCATCTCCTAGGCATACATCCATGACCATACAAAATAGTCTCTGAAACATGTCTCTGCATTCTAATCTCCCCCATATCTCATACTAATTGGGTAGTTAATCCAATTGTCATGCCTGATCAATGAGAATGTACATCTTGATGCAAGATACCAATCCATTTTTTTAATTTTCATTGGTCTACTCTACCAGACACCTACGCTATATTTGATGCCTTTTTTAGGCATCATGGGTGCAATGCTCCTCCATTGAGGAAATTCCTCCACCATCAATGGATCTAGTGAGATATAAGGGCTTGGAATTAACCTTCTTGACTCCGAGAACCTAAGGTATCTGACTGATACCCTATCCTCAAATATCTATGCATGCCATGAATCTTTGTCTTGGAACATCCCAATTTATCAAGTCATTTCTATGTAATCTAGAAATCATAGATTCCTATAGCATATTTATAATAGCCAACACTAGCGGAAAGACCTCTATAACCCTCCTCTACATCTCCAACATCAACCCTAGAAGAACTATATGAGCTTCCTATTTCCTTGGTATCTCCTTGATAAAGGCACATGAGTGAAGATTCTTAATGTCCACTCTCTTTGTCTATGGAAATATCTCCCCCTCCTTTCCAACTACTCAAATGTCCTAATCTACCAGATATTCCACAAGTGATCTTGTGCACATCATCCATCTTTTCTTATTGATCATGAGGAACCAAAATTGATCCCTATCAAGGTACCTGCATGTGTGGATCCTCCTCACGCAATTTGACTACAAACATTCTCAAACGATAACCCAATTAACTCTTCTTGATCATCAGAACATACACGATTGCATCTCTTTCAAGGGATGCTAATTATCCTACTGCAAGGAATGGTACGACCTCTACAATCTGAAGAAAGTATTGACCCAATATCAGCACACAATCATTGAATGGTAGCACCCTCGAGTCCAATTTCCTAAACCAATGACCCACTCTAATTGGTGTGTCTCTGATCCTTTTAGTCAACATCATTCCTGAGTTCACTACCTTGAATGCACTAGTCTCATCTTCCTTCTCCTTCTATAAAGAATTCATTATTTTTTCACTTATGAAGTTGTGAGTTTCCCCATATTTAACAAGGAACCAACTTTCTTCCCAAAATTGTGACATGTAAAAACTGAAGTCTTAGCTCTCCCCTTAATGATATAAGATCCTACTATCTTTCCTCCATCACAAAAGAAATCCTCCTAGTTGTCTCAAGATATTTCCTTGAGGTGTTCCCAAGTGAAGTCTTCCTTGCAACTAGAGAAGCATCCTTCTTTGTGTAGCCAACCCTCGTGAAGATACTTGCATCTTCTTAGTAATCTCTCTAGAATATTCCTACCCTAAAGTAGTTTAGATTCCCTTCCTTAAAGAACCCCATACACCAACATTCCCTGATTCTGATGTTGTACCTGTGAATGCCTCATTCTTGGCCCATCATTGGTATATTTTATACTTCTACCCTAACTCACATATGGTTGACTCTTCATACTATTGTTTTAACTCATATAACTCTAACAACAAGGTACATTCCCTTTCCATCCTTCTCTAAAGTCCCTAGACAAGTCTCAACTTGCTTCCCTAAGATCTCATCTAATCGGTTAAGTCTCTCCTTCTCTTCTAGACAAGACTCCTCAAAATTCTCACTTGAATATACATGGAATATGATCTCACAAGGAATAGGAGAGAATACTCTTCCATCTCACTATTTAGCTCTTCCCAAAAGACATCAACATTTGCATGCAACTTTTGTATCAGACCGTACCAAGAGTTCATTTGGCCATAATCTCTTATTTTTGGTCCACGTTATCCTTGTACCTCACTCATATCTACCTCCCAAGATGAATAATCATAAGCAATCTCTATTTTCTAGAGAATATTTTAGTCAATAGACCTACACAAATTCCCTTGATGACTAAGCCCAATACAACCAAAAGCCAACTATTATCCAGACAAATCTTGTTTTGTAGATAGAACAAGATCTCCCTAGGTTTGGAAACCAAGATTAGTAACAATCAAACAAAATACACTAATTATTCTCATGAAATAGTTGAATCATTCAAAGGTAAACTTACGTGATGACCAAAATAAGCCTTCAATCAATTGTTTGCTTAAGATCTTGCTCCATTTTCAATCCCTAAAATGGAATCTGCAATGACATAAACAACACAAGATCAAATCATACAATATATTAACGAATTCAAGCTATTACTAACCAAAATATCAAGGAGTTATATATATATAAACATTGAACACATTGTATGAGAAAAATAGTGCACTTTGTATTAACAATGGGAAGGCAAGATTACAACCCTTTTGGCCTTGATGTCATTATCCCTCTTCCAAGAAATCCCCAACCCTTCCTCTTGCAATGATAAGCCTTCACTCTTCAATTTAACAGCATAAGGGTACCTCAAAAGTCAACCCCTACTCCTTTAATCTGCATTGTATTTATAGGAGAGGAGAGGAGGTTGGAGATTCATCTTCTAAGGGATGAGATCCACATTGAACACAATGTATGAGAAAAATAGTGTGCTTTGTATTAACAATGGGAATATAGTATTACAACCCTTTGGGCCTTGATGTCATTAGATCTCTTCCAAGAAATCCCCAATCCTTCCTCTGACAATGATAAGCCTTCACTCTTCAATTTGACAGCATAAGGGTACTTCAAATGTCAACCCCTACTCCTTTAGTCTGCATTATATTTATAGGAGAGGAGATGAGGTTGGAGATTCATCTTCTAAGGGATGAGATCCACAATTATAGGGGATTGGTTGCATGTTAAGGGGGATGAAATCCATCATTCCTGGGATGAGGCCCAAAGAGGTAAGAGCTCGAGGTCTAGTTGGTTTAGGGAAGATTCCTCAACAAGGTCCTAGACTTTACTTTTTTATTTTTACACGTGTTGAAAGGGTGTCTCGCTTGTAATGGAGAATGGTGCATCACTCTACGTAGATTTCAATGACTTAACCTATGGTGTCACAGTTTTTATTTGGAGAGGTGAGACACTGCTTAAAATTAGGGTTTATAAGCAATGTATTCCAGGATTCTTAGGATCTTCAAAATGGTTTTTCTTCTAACTTTGTAGGGGATTATTAAGAAGGGTTCTTCAAATAGAAAGGGATCGAGATTTGGGGTAATTTTCCTAATGGTGACAAAAAGACGTGTAACATATTTCCCTCTAAAGTGCAAAGTCAGAAACCGTGTATGAGGGATGAAGTACTTTGTCATGCAAAAGTTCAGATCATATATCAATTGGTAGGAGACCCAAAAGTAGACAATCAAGGATCACAGTGCAATATAATAATGAAATCATCTCTGAGGTAGGAATTCCCATACTCAGTATAACATATTGATAACTCTAGACCTAAGTATGGAAATGTGTAAAAATCCATTTGAACAAATCAAAGTCATGGCCACCAAACATACATCGCGGATCCATGCTCGAATAGACTCAATATGAATATAGCCATATGATCATATAGTATGAATTTGTACATCATTCGTGAAAAATCCACTCAACTTGGATGGATGAAACTAGATCCAGGGCCTTCATCACCTCCACTCGCTAGTACGAGTCTAACCATATGAATGAATGTGTTGAAGTCAAACATGGCAGATAGTATCTGATTGTTAGAAAATTATATATTACAGATCAATGGAACACATAAAATATTGCAGAAATATAAACACAGAAAATGCATAAAACAAGAGAGACACAGATATATGTGGTTCACCAAGTTTGGGCTACGTCCATGGAGAAATAACCAGTCCTTCCTTTTATATTATCTAGCAAACTGAAGAGATACAACCTACAGCAGATCCATTGTAACACCCTCTTCGCTCTCACTCTCCTCTCTCTTTCTCCCTCAAAATACAGATATACATAGGCGCAATACAATTCCCTCATATATAGTGAGGGGTTGCCTTCTAGGGAAAAAAACCCTAAATTAAACATAACTTCTATTGTCAGATATCCACCTAATGAACGGCCCATATTAACTAGAAATTACTATACTTTTACAATGCAATTTTACATCTATTCTTAGCTTCGGCAGCGCTGCCCCCAAAACCCCCTGCCAGGGGGGGGCTCCCTAAAGGTCGCAGCCAACCCCCCTGTACCCCGCTGTAGCGAATATTTTTCGGGCGGTTCGAACTGGGGTCCAATGTGGCGATACCTTTGAATACAGAAGATAATCAGGCTCCACACCCAACAATCTCCCACTTGGAGACTGATTATAACAACTCCACTGCTACTTCATTCGCTGGACAATGACTCCTCTTTGGACCTGGTTGTTTCTCATCTTCTTCATCATACTTGAAGACCAATTGAAACTGAGCATATTCTCAGTTTCTCCCTGGTTACAACTTTTGTTAGCATATCTGCATGATTTTGGCTAGTGTGTATCTTTTCCAGCTTCAACTCTCCATCTTCCAACACTGATCGTATGAAATGGTACTTGAGTTGTATGTGTTTAATCCTAGAATGAAATGTTGAGTTCTTTGCAAGACGAATGGCACTTTGGTCATCACTATATAATGTGCCCATATCATGCTCCTTACCTAATTCACCCATAAACCTTTGTAACCAAATCATTTCTTTGCTAGCCTCTGTAGTAGCAACATACTCTGCTTCTGTTGTTCAAAGTGCAACAACACTTTGGATTTTTGAAACCCAACTGACAGTTGTTCCACCTACAGTAAATACATATCCTGTAGTGTTCCTCCTGTTATCTCTGTCACCTGCCATATCTGCATCAACATATCCCTATAGAGAAATGTTTGAACCACCAAAGTATAATGCTTGATTTGTGGTACCTTTCAAATATCTAAGAATCCATTTCACTGCCATCCAATGTTCCTTTCCTGGATTTTTCATATACCTGCTTACAACTCCCACTGCATGTGTAATATCAGGCCTTGTGCAGACCATTGCATACATTAAGCTTCCAACTGCTGATGCATATGGAACTTTAGACATATAATCCATGTCTTCTTGGGTCTTTGGGCACATTTCCTTACTTTAAAATGGATAGCAAAAGGTGTACTAAATGTTTTTTCATTGTGCATATTAAATCTTTTCAACACCTTTTGTATGTACTCATTCTGAGAAAATGTTAGTTTGTGATTTTTCCGGTCTCTAGTTATTCTCATACCAAGGATTTGTTTTGCAGCTCCCAAATCCTTCATTGCAAATGAATTTGCCAAATTTCTTTTGAGCACATTTATTTCCTGCATGTTAGACCCTACAACAAGCATGTCATCTACATACAATAACAATATAATATAGCTGCCATCATTTTGCTTTTTCAGATAGACACAATGATTAGAGTGACATCTAGTATAACCTTGTTCATACATAAACTTGTTAAATTTTAGATACCACTGCCTTGGAGCTTGTTTTAAGCCATACAAGCTTTTCTTCAACCTTCACACTAGTTTCTCCTTCCCTTTTACCTCATATCCTTGTGCCTGCTGCATATATATCTCTTCCTCCAAATCCCCATGGAGAAAGGTTGTCTTTACATCTAACTGCTCAAGATGAAAATCTTCAGCTGCTACTAGACTTAGAATAGTTCTTATTGAAGTCATTTTGACAACAGGAGAAAATATTTCATCAAAATCAATACCTTTCCTCTGTGCAAACCCCTTCACCACAAGTCTAGCTTTGTACCTCTGTTTTCCTCCATCTTCTTCCTTCAGCTTGTAAACCCATTTATTCTGCAATGTAGTTTTACCTGCAGGCAACCTGACTAAGTCCCAAGTCTGGTTATGCATTAAGGAGTCCATCTCTTCTTCCATGGCTAGCTCCCACTTCTTCCTACTTTCAACCTGCATTGCTTCTTCATAACATTTGGGTTCACCAGAATCAGTCAACAATAAATAATATAATGAAGGAGAGTATCGTTCAGGGGGTCTACTTATCCTAGTAGATCTTTTAACACCACTTTCAGGTGTTTGGGGTGCCTATTGCTATTGTGGTGGTTGTTGTTGTTGTGGTTGTTGATTATTATTATTTTCAGGCACCTTTACTTTTTCAGTGATCTCATCAAGAACTGTGTATTCCTTGTTTTATTTTTCCTATTTCTTTTCCTGCAACTAATTCTTATACAAGACCTTTTCTTGAATATTACATCTCTGCTCCTAATGATTTTGTGACTTTCATAATCATATAAGTGATAACCAAAATCATTAACACCATATCCAATAAAGGTACATTTCTTGATTTTTCCTCAAGCTTTGTTCTATTTTCTTTATTAATATGGACAAAGGCCTCACAACCAAAAGGCTTTAAAAAAGGAGTAGTTTACCTTTTTACATGTCCATGCTTCCTCTGGAACACCACCATCCAGGGAACTTGAAGGCCCTCTTTTTATTAGATAAACAGCAGTATCTACAGCATCTGCCCAAAATTGTAAAGGGAATCCTGCATGCAATCTTATGCACCTTGCACGCTCCATGATTATTTTGTTCATCCTTTATGACACCATTTTCTTGTGGTTTTCTTGGAACGGTCTTCTCTCTACTAATTCCATGCTCTGAATAGTATCTATCAAAATCGTTGCTGCAATATTCACCTCCATTGTCTGATCTGAGACACTTCAATTTCTTTCCTGTCTCAATCTCAACCAAAGCTTTCCATTTCTTCAAAGTATCAAATACATCATATTTATTCTTAATACAATAAATCCAAGTTTTTCTAGTTGCATCATCAATAAAAGTAACATAATAATGAGAGCCAACGAGAGATGATACCTAAGCTGGTCCCCATACATCTGTATGCACAAGCTCTAATTTTTCGCTCTTCTTTTCTTTCCCAACTCTGAGAAATCTGACTCTCTTCTGTTTTCCATAAATGCAATTCTCACAGATGTCCAAATCAACATTCTTCAAACCCGGCAACAAATTCCTTGAGTGAAGGATCTTCATCCCCTTCTCACTCATGTGTCCGAGCCTATGATTCCATAATGCTGCATCTGCTCCTTTGGAAGTTAAAGCATTAACAAAGTTAGAAATACCATCGCATAAATACAATGTACCAACCTTTTCGCCTTTTTCTATTACCAGGGCTCCTTTGGTGACCTTCCAAGTTTTATCTATGAAAGTTGTCACACAACCTTCACCGCCTAACTGCCCTGTTGAAATCAGATTTTTCTTCAGATCTGGAACATGCCTTACCTCCTTTAGTAGCCATTGGTTTCCATTCTGTTGTTTTACAATAACCTTACGCATTCCAACAATTTTACAGGGTTTATCATCACCCAAACGGACTTGTCCAAAATCTCCTTGAACATAGTCATGAAAGTATTTCTTATCAGGTGTGGCATGGAATGAGGCCCCTAAATCTACCACCTAGGAATCAGTAATATTTTCGAAAGAAAGAATCAAAGCATCTTGTAACACCTCAACTGTCACATTTGCTTCATGATTGTTTTCTTGCTGTGCATCTCCTTCTTTTCCCTTCTGAGATATACAGTCTTTCTTTAGGTGTCCTTTCTTTCCGCATTTCCAGTAGACTATCTTCGATCTGGACTTAGATCTGCCTTTCCTTGATTTACTACGATATCCTGAGCTCTTTCCTCTTTCCATTTTTCTTCCCCTAGACTTTGCACTCAAAGAATTACTCAATGTCTCACCGAAGATTTTCTGTCGCATTTCCTCACTAAGGACAGCACCGACAACATCATCAAACTTTAAAGTACTAGATCCAGAAACAGAGTTACTAATGGCCATTACTAAACCATTCCAAATTTTTGGCAATGAGCACAAGAATAACAGAGCTCTAACTTCATCATCAAAGTTTACCCCTACAGAACTTAACTGACTTGTAATAGTATTAAAATCCTTTAAATGGTTTGCAATAGATCCACCATCCAACATCTTCATATTAAATAAACACTTCATAAGAAATACCTTATTTGAGGCCGAGAGTTTTTCATATAGTTTCGCCAACGCCTTAATCAAACCCTCCATCATTGTTTCCTTCGAAATGTTGAAGGCGACCGATGCTGCAAGGCACAACCGTACTGTTCTGAGTGCCTTTCTATCGAGAAGGTTCCATTCTTCATCTGTCATACCCGTTGGCATCTTTTTTTTTCCGCCCAATGGTAGGTACAGATCTTTCTGATATAAATAATCTTCCATCTGCATCTTCCACAACGAGAAGTTTTGACCGTTAAATTTCTCGACCCTAAACTTACCATCTTCTGCCATTGCTCCCACTCAAACCAGGAATCCTTCTCTCCTGCGAGTTTGTCAGCCAAAAAAAAAACCTTCAACTTTGATACCAGTTGTTAGAAAATTATATATTACAGAGCAATGGAACACATAAAATATTGTAGAAATATAAACACAGAAAACACATAAAACAAGAGAGACACAGATATACGTGGTTCACCCAGTTTGGGCTACAACCATGGAGAAACAACCAGTCCTTCCTTTCATATTATCCAGCAAACTGAAGAGATACAACCTACAGCAGATCCACTGTAACACCCTCTTCGCTCTCAATCTCCTCTCTCTTTCTCACTTAGAATGCAGATCTACATAGACACAATACAATTCCTTCATATATAGTGAGGGGTTGCCTTCTAGGGCAAAAAACCCTAAATTAAACATAACTTCCATCGTCAGATCTCTGCCTAATGAATGGCCCATATTGACTAGAAATTACTATACTTTTACAATGCAATTTTACATATATTCTTAGCTTTGGGGGCGCTGCCCCCGAAACCCCCCGCCAGGGGGGGGGGGTTCCCCAAAGGTCGCAGCCACCCCACCCTGCAGCAAATATTTTTCGGGCGGCAACGGGGTCTAATGTGGCAATACCATTGAATACAGAAGATAATCAAGCTCCACACCCAACACTGATTACCAGTCAATGATGAGATCCGTTAACAGCTGCGAGAGTGTTGATGGTGCTGGACCCACCGACATTCAGGGGATTTCCCCGATATGAAGTCCCAAGTAGACCTCACACCTTCTAGAGTAGGAGTCCCATCAATGGATGGTAATGTTATGATTTGACTGGAAAAAAGAGCAGAGTGAAGTACGGTAACTTTGGGTGACAGCAAGTGTGTGACCCTGTGGAAAGCCAAGTGCGATGCATGAAGGTTCCAGCACATGAAGGGAAAAGGAACTATGCCCCTTGGAAGCCTATAATAGTATGCATCTATAAAGGAACACACGAGCATAATGAAATCACAAGCTAAGATGTTGAATAGTCCATAAGTTAAAGTGATGAATTAATACAAAAACACACATTCAACAAGATTCATACAAATGAAAACAAAATAGTTCATAAGCATAAGCATAAGTTAAATAACATACATTGCAAATACAACAAGAATACTCCTACTATATTTACAAGATATGCATGAAAGCATGTCGGCTCTAATTTTATTATTATAATCGAAAGTTCCATTCGTGCATACACCATTGACAGACCACTAGCCCCAATAGTGGAACATTAAAGTCAAGAACACCTACTCCTCCAAAGAATTATACTCGCTCTACACTATGGAGAAGCCAGGGCTCTTCGCAATACTCCCAAGCTCCTTCTAAGCCTAAGCCTAGGCAAAATCTTGGATCCAAAAAGCCCCTTACATGAGTTATGAGGTTCTATTTATAACGAGAGGGGGTGACTCTTCACCTCCCCATTGGGACCTTTGGACTACCCTCATGACTCTTCAACTTCTTTACAAAATGACTCATTACATTACATCATGACTCTTCATACTTCAATATTGACACTTGGAATTTCACTTGCAAAATAATTACAAATAATATTAGATTTTACACTTGTACCCATATAAGACAAAATAGCATAGAGACAACTTCACAGCCTAAGAAGACACAACACTATGATGCTTGAGTTTGGGAGAACTCTAGCTCAACAACCTCCACTTGTTTCTTCCTGGTCACATATTGGTGCAGAGCTCGGTACTGTGTGATGATGTCCCCAAACTGCCTGGAACGAGTTTCAAGTTCGTTTTGAAGCATGAGCAACATTGTTTTGATTTGGATAGGACCACCGATGTAATTTTGCATGTTCTATTTGTTCAAATCTAAATCCTCCTTGGTGGAAAAATGTCTTAGCTTCTCCAAGTATTGATCTTCTATCGAACTTGGTTCCTAGATTTGGCTTTGGTGAGTGAACCGACTCATGGGATCTAGTGTGTTCTCACCAAGACATCCAAACTATTGAACAATCATACATATGAGGCCTAAATGTTACCAATAAATGAGGCGATTTGCTTGTTCTTCTAAATCAACATCTGAACATTCACTTTCTCTAGCTTTGCCTGTGGCTTCATCTTCTTCACTAATTCAAGCAGTGCCCAGTTGTATCGCATTGTCCACTCTTGCACGTAGGTAACAGTAGCTTGTATGTTCTTGAGAATTTTAATAAACTCTTTTCTTTGCTATAGTAAGCCATGCAAACATACAACTGCTTTATGTGCAGTGATAAAAACCTCATAGACCTTCTACATGGTTTCTTTAAGTATTTATACTTCAACAAGTATAGCTACTCTCATATCCTCTAAGTAAACCTGTGCAGAAATTGATTTTGTACTGATGCGCAGATTTGTTTTTCCTCTTTCCTATAATCTTGCAAGTTATATGCCAATTGCTCATTCTTTGCCATCAAATATTGAATGTTTGATATTGTTGCTCCTGCATAGTCCAAGTTGGCTTACACAATGGCCTTTGGATTCTTCCTGGTGTCTGTCACTATCACCCTTTCTTTAACAAATGCAGGTGATGCATGATCATCCAGAAAATTATTTTTCTGTGTTTGTACAATCCTCTTTTGGAACTCATGGAATGATAGATTTTACACATCCATTACCAGATCATCATTAAGGGGAACAACACCCCCTTCCTCACTCAGAACTAGCTCTGCCATTGGAGGTGGTGGAGCCTAAGTGATGACATGTGGTGCACTCAGCATTAGATCAACATCTTCATTTTGCGGTTTATGTTCCATCTCCATGTTTGTCACTTAAATCAAGTGCTCAATCTACTGAGCAAGCTCTCGATCCTACATTTGTTCACCTTCCTCCTCAGCTTCTGTTTGGTTATGTTCCTGCTATTCAACCTGTATCAGCATTGTTTCCTTTGTCATTGTGCCTTGCCTTTTTTATTCTTCCTGCTTCTGCTTCTCTTCTTGTTCTCTCCTCCTTAATTCTTTTTCTTCCTTTAGTTTATACTTTATCTCCTGTAACTTCAGTTCTGCTTCCTGCAACCTCTGCTTTTCTCTCTTCCTTCGATATGCTCTATGTATCCTTTGCTTCCTATTTGCCTCTGCTTCCAAAACCCCTTTCATGATAATACTTTCTACCTTCATCTTGCATCTTTGTTCTCCCTATGGACTATCGGAAATCTTCCTCTTTCCCTTGTCCTGCATGGGATTGTTGCCTTATGTTGTTGTTTCTTCCAAAGTTGTTGTCGTTTGTGGAGCATCATGTGAAGTCCCTACTAAATTGACCAGCTCGCGGAGTCTGGAAGCATTGTATAAATACCTCCATGGATCCTCATTTGGCCAATGGATCGCCCCACCGATCCATGGAAAGTAAACTCTCAAACAATGGTCTTTATAAATACCACGGGGATCATATGGATTAAAATCACAGGTACCGAATGAAAACTTCACTATCTTCTTTCCCTCAATATCCACGACTTTCAAGTTCTTTATCTAGTATAATCCAAATTGCAAAGGAAGATTGAGCCATGGTTCTTTCTTCTTCTTGTGCAATGTTGCTGACAACCCTGTGGTGAGATGATATGACACTTCTTGCATGAAAAGCTTGTCGGTGACATACCTTGGTAAAACATGCAGAGGCTTCTCTCTACCAAACACTCTAAGGAGCATCCCACTTGGTGAGGCATACCAATCTATGATGTCCACTATTACCTCCATTTCTCCTTGTGACATGAAAGGTGGATCTTCTTCAAAGATGAGCTTGTAAACCGATACGATGAAGTGGTCAGTTAGCTGCGCCATTACTTGTCGATAACCGCAATCCAAAAGCAACTTGAAATAGATATTTACGACAGGTTCTCGTGGTTTCCATGTCCAATTCATGCCTAAGAACTGTTTTTGTGCACAGGTTGCATCTAGTAAATATGCAGACATATAAAACCTTGCTCACTCACCATCAGCAGGACTCTGAGACTGTGCTACATGGGCATCAACTGTTGAGCCAACGTATCTGACCAGTTGAACACTTCCTCTCATTCACCACTTGGTCTAATAAGACTTCCCACCCTTCAGGAAAGTTTTTTTTGCTCTGAGGGGTGTCTATCAAAACTTCAATGGCTCTTTCACTCAGCCTTTGACAATGTCTCTTGTGTTCACATAGTTGTGGATGGCATAAAAAATGATTCCATGCGCTCTACTAGCTTGGGCAAGAGATACATGTGTTGATAGTCTTCTGCCCGGAAGGTGGAAAGCCTTTGTCTGTTGGCACTACTCAATGTTATCATATTCTCATCAATGTGTGAGAATCCAACTAATGACATCTGCACACGGGAAGGTTGGATACCTGCATCCAACCTTGTATAGTTCTGAGTGTTGGATGTTGATATACACCTGTTGATCCTCTAACTCTACCTCAAAGTCCTTTGCAAAATCATCTTTAACATGTTTCCATGTCAGTGATGATCCCTTTTCTATAAACAGTTGAGTGTCTATATACACTAAAAATTCCACTGGCGCTTGCTCAACTGCTTCCCTAGTACTACTTTCAGTGGTTTCTTTTGAAGAAGCTCTCTTAGGTGTTATGGTAATAGTGCCTGTTAGAGAGGTTATCAACAACTATTGTACCTTTGGGACATAAATTACACTCATGGCAAGAAAACATCAGTCTTTAACAAATATACTTCCAAGGCATGTTCAAGAAACAATCTGGGCCCCTGATGTAGAGGATTGTGCAATTCTCATTGACAATAGGGGCTGAATTCCTATCAAAACTGTGCACTGCACAGTCCCAACAACTTGAGTTGAAGCTTGTGGCTTGAAACTGCGCAATGCATAGTTTAGCATGGGCAGTGGTTTGGGAGGGACTGTGCATTTCACAATCTCAATGGTCAAGATGACACGTTGCCTCCTAGAAATGCATAGTGTCAAGTTGGGGCCAACTTGTATTGCGCACTGCACAATTCCAGAGGCCAAGCTTATGGCTTGAGCCTTAGGATTCCTTAATTCCCAGCTGGGCAAAGTGAAAATCGACCAAGGAAAGTGCAAACCTACCCAAAGGAAGTGTGTAAAATGAGAAGATCTGAGATATAGTGTGAGATTGAGTGTAGATATGACTAATTATGAGTAAATTCATGTAGTTCAAGTGCAACAATTGATAAAACAAAAGGAAAATCAAGTATGTGAGGGGAGTCACTGCAACAATGACCATTGGTGCAAAAATAGGAAAACCAATGCGACACTTGTGAAAGGAGAACAAAAACTTAAAAAAACACTTCTACAAGTTAAAACGAGTTGAAACGCCAGCAACAACAAAGACAAATAAGTGAAAGATCACTCACACAAGCGCAACGACAAAAAGCAACAGAATGAGTGGCAAAAGATGACAAAAGTGAAAATCACCCGGAAAAGCAATGATGATCGCATCAAAGGTTCCTTGATCTCCTCGGGAATGCTAGATATCCAAGATCGAATGTGAAAATGAGCTCTAGAAGCATTGATTAAATAGATTTGATTGAATCAGGGTTTATGACAGGCATGCCTAAAATCATGGAAGAAGTGACACTTGGTAAAAGTTTCCAAAAATAATGAAAGTGCCTCCTTCGGGATACTAAAAATAGATCCCTATTTTTTAGGGATGTTTTTTCTTTTCTTTTTTCTTTTTCCAGGGAAACTTTTCATGCACACTGTTAGGAAAGACTACATAATTATAGGGAACTGGGCAACTTTTTGGCTTAGTGCACTACGCAGTTTCTGAGCTCAGTGAGAGATTGCACAGTTTTTGGGCTCATTGTTGGGTTTCCTTCCATGGCTACACATTTTCTGAGCCCAAGGATGACTACCAATCAGAAATGTGTAATTCCCAACATCAAGGCTGCTCTCCCTCAAGGATTGTGTATTTTTTTGAGGCAAGCCCAGAACTGTTGTGAGACCAAGTTGGGAGATTAGCTTGTGAGTTAGAAAGATCATCAAAGTGTGAAAACAAGCAAGCATAAGCACAAATGAAAAGATAATTCTCAGCTGATGCATGAATATCTGGATCAATGTAATATAAGCTCCAGTGGATAGGAAGGAAGGCTCCAAAATCGAAGCATAGGAAAAATTTTGGAGGGTGGTTGTAGCCGCTATAACACTGGCAACACACTAATAGAACTCTAGCTCTATGTATGGACCTTGTCTCATGCAAAACATGTCTAACTCTTCTGAAAGTGTTGTTCAGTTCATTGATTGTCACTACTTCTTCACTTAGCTTGATTTAAAGATATAGTCCCTCCCATTCTCTTCATCGACAGCACACATACCAAGCCAATTCATATTGAGTTGTTTCGATTAGGGATGAGTATATAAATTCACAAGTAAAAGAATATGTCAGACTCTTAGTTTTCACCTCTGGTGTTGCTCCACTACTAGCAAGCCTGGATAGTACCCCGTCAGAGTCACTTTAGGAACACATGAATTTCCTCACTGCCAACAAGCCTGGACAATACCCCAATGGAGTTGCTTGCTTCACCTCGATGGAAGCATTTCTCTTCTTTCACCCTTTATTTCATTTTTCATTTTTTTTCAAATATTTGTACATAGGAACTTATTTATTTCATGGGGGCAGAAGAGGGATCCCGACCTATTGATATTTGCATAGGTTGTCCCTTTAGAGAAGGATCTTTATATACACATATGACATACATGTTAAGGTTTTCCTCCCCTCCTTACTCTAATTGACTTAGTTGACAAGGATTAACCGAAAATAGGAGACAAATTAGAGTAGGCAGTACTAGTTAGAAGTGCAAAAATTGTGATTTCACGTGTGACTTTCTCCGAAAGGAATGCAATTTCCATCAAAGTATCATTGACTAAAAGAACTGAAATATTCACATAAAGAGAGGGAATAAATATATAACCAAACATTGATAGCAATACAACCTCCTCTTGGATTTCACCGAGCTTGTCTGAGTAGCCAAACATGGTCTCATGCAGGACCTATCATATGCTTGAAAAGAAAAAAAACAAGAAAAAGAAAGAAGCAAAGCGAAAATTGAAAGAAAGAAATTCAAAGAAACAAACAAGAAAAGGAAACAACTACTCCTTCTCCTAACCTAACAATTAATAGGCCAAACTTATGTAAAGTGATACTTCCAATGCAGCCACCAGCACATTGGTTGGCCTATGTAGGTGAGGGAATGACTGTCAAGAAAGTTAAACAAGCATAACAACAAACAATAAATATAATAAAGTACAAACCAAAACGCTCAAAGTTTGAATGAACACGCAAAAAAGTAAAAACAAAAAGTGCATGGAAGATACTATGTGGATGCACCATGGTGTTTAAACACATTGTGAGTCAAAGACATAAAGGCACAAAATTTCAAACTTGAAAGACAAGTGAACATGAAGAAAGAAGAAATTTTTTCTTTGCGATCGTGCTCGCCACATATGACTCCTCCAATGACTGAGCAATAGGATCATGTGATACAGATGGAGGATGCGAAAATTGTAAAATAGATTGATTTTCAATGTGTACGAGAGAGTGATGAGGAGCATGGAAAAATTCAAAACATTTTTGATCGGAAGTGGAAATAAACTCAAGACTGCAAGAACCTGACATAACCATCACCTCAAGATGAAGTGCCTCGATAGCTTGGGGAAGTTCAAATTCATCAGAAGATGAATCACCAAAGATCGATGGCTAAGAAAGATCAACAGTGGAAAAATTAAAATCGTGATTGAATGAATCAATGAAATGATCATGACAACCACAATCATAGAGTTCAAATTACAAACAGAGGCATCCTCATGATCTGACGAATCATAAAGAGGGGACGATGAAAAATGAGAAATTTCGCCCTCTATATTTCCGAAAAAGATAAGATGAGAGATTTGTAGGATCGGGTAGAAAAAAAATTCCTCTTCGCACTCAAATGAAAAATTGGCATTCCATGTGTTCTGAGAATGATTGAAAGTAGTAACATCCACAGAAATTGGACTTTCATAAGATACAAAAGGAATGACAAAATCATGGAAAAAGTTAGGATAATGTGGAAGAGGTGCTGAGAGAAGGAGGTAATCCTTTACCGTGGATCCTTGTTCAAACTCCCATACATACTCATCGAAAATGATCCCGCGGGTTGGCTGTTCAGCACCAACTCCATCTAGAACTTGATTTTCGTGAACATCAAAAGGGAGGTTCAAAAGTGATGAACACAACACATCACAATTTGGAGGACAAAAGGATGGAGGATGAGGAGATAACATTTCATCACAACCATCAGATTGACAGTCCAAACCTGTAGTGAAATTATGGGCATGTGAGGTGGTAAAAGATGGTGGTAAATCAACAGATGAATTTTCAACTTCTCCCGCCTCAACCTGTGGAACTAGAGTTGTTTGAAGGGAGGGGAGCGGAGGGTCACTTGCAAAAACAACCTCATCTGTCACAAATTTAGAAGCTCTAACACTAAGGTATGTTGGGAGAGGTTCAAAAGATTCAAGTTCGTCTAGATTTTCTAAAATGTGAACAAGATATTGAAATATTCCTGCCAAGAACTTCCAATCAACTTCATCTTTTGAAAATTCAAAAAAAAAATGCATGAAACGATTGTGAAAATGACGCAGTGATTCATCAAGTGATTTTCACAATTCCAAAATTTTCTTGCACGGACATTTACAATCATACATATAAAAATAGTGAAATAGTTCTATTACAAGATGTTTGAAAGATTGTACGGAGGCATTAGGCAATGTGCGACACCATTCCCTTATGCACCCTTCGAACGTGAGCATGAACAACCTACAGCCAACATCCTCACAGTGGATGTTGTGCTCTATGTAGAAATCAAGAAAATGATCAATATACTCAAATAAGGTTGTCTCACCCTTGCCATCGAAATTGAGAGTTGAAAAGTCATCTATGATACTCGTCAACACTTGCAGTATTTCGTTTATTGAAAAACATGTCGAGGTTGTGGTTGTGGAAGAAGTCATTAAATGAGTGCAGAAATTCAAAACAGACTTCAAGGACTTAGTTTGTCATCTGGCCTTCCTTCTAGAACTAGAAATGTTGAAGGTGTTGGACCCTCCAGCATTCAGGGGATCTCCCTGATATGAAGTCCCAACTAGACCTCACACCGTTTGGAGTAGGAGTCCCAGCAGTGGGTGGTAATGTTATGCCTTGACTGTGAAAACGCGTAGAGTGAAGTACGGTAACTTCGGGTGAGAGCAAGTGTGTGACCCTACGCAAAGTCAAGTACGATGCATGAAGGTTCCAACACATGAAGGTAAAAGGAAGTGTGCCCCTTGGAAGCCTGTAATAGTATGCAACTTGAAAGGAACACATGAACGTAATGACATCACAAGCTAAGATGCAAAATAGTCCACAAGTTAAAGTGATGAATTAATGCAACAACACACATTCAACAATATTCATACAAATACAAACGAAATAGTTCATAAGCATAAGCATAAGTTAAATAACATACATTTCAAATACAACAAGAATAGTCCTACTATATTAACAACATATGCATGAAAGCGTGTCAGCGCTAATTTTTTATTATAAGTGAAAATTCCATTCATACATACACCATTGATGGACCACTAGCCCCAATAATGGAACATTAAAGTAAAGAACACCTACTCCTCCAAAGAAGTATAAGCACTCTACGCTACGGAGAAGCCAAGGCTCTTCGCAATACTCCCAAGCTCCTTCTAAGCCTAAGATTAGGAAAAATATTGGCTCCCGAAATCCCCTTACATGAGTTATGAGGTTCTATTTATAACGAGAGGGGGTGACTCTTCACCTCCCCTTTGTGACCTTTGGACTATCTTCAACTTATTTACAAAATGACTCATTACATTACATCATTACTCTTCATATTCCAATATTGACACTTGGAATTTCACTTACAACATAATTACAAATAATATTAAATTTTACACTTGTATCCATATAAGACAAAATAGGGTAGAGACAACTTGACAGCCTAACAAGACATAATGCTATGATGCTTAAGTTTGGGAGAAGTCTAGCTCAACAACCTCCACTTGCTTCTTCTCGGTCAAATATTGGTTCCAAGCTCAGTATTGTGTGATGATGTCCCCAAACTGAGTGATGGTGTCTGGATGGAAGCAGACTCTAGCCTCCATGGCATCCAGGTACAATGTCTTGGAACTGGTTTCAAGTTCATTCTAAAGCATAAGAAACATTAATGTTATGATTTGGATAGGACCACTGATGTAATTCTACCTGTTATGTTTATTTAACTCTAAATCCTCCTTGGTGGAAATCAGTCTCATCTACTCCAAGTACTCTTCAATCTCTTGCCGGACTTCGTTCCTAGATTTGGCTTTGGTGAGCGAACTGACCGCTGGGATCTAGTGTGTTCTCACGAAGACATCCGAACTACTGAACAACTGTACATATGAGGCATGAATGCTACTAATAAATAAGGCGAGCTACTTGTTGTTCCGAATCAACATCTGAACTTTCACTTTTTGCCTATGGCTTCATCTTCTTCACTAAGTCAAGTGGTGCCCATTTGTATCACATTGTCCACTCTTGTACATAGGTAATGGAAGCTTGTATGTTCCTGAGAGTTTTAACAAGCTCTTTCCTCTGCTATTGTAAGACATGCAAACGGAAAACTGCTTTATGTATGGTGACAAACCCCTCATAGAGCTTTTGCATGGTTTCTTCAAGTGTTAGTACTTCAACAAGTATCGTTGCTCTCATATCCTCTAAGTAAACCTGTGCAAAAACTGCATTCTGTGTTGTTGCGCAGAGTTGTTCTGCCTTTTTCCTGGTAGCCTGCAAGTTCTGTGCCAATTTCGCATTCTCAACCATCAAATACTAAATGTTTGATCTTGTTTCTCCTGCATAGGCCAAGTTGGTTTCGACAATGGCCTTTGGATTCTTCCTAATGTTTGACAATATCATGCTTTATCTAACAAATGTAGGTGATGTGTGATCATCCATAAAATGCTTTATTTGTGCTTGTACAATCCTCTTTTGGAACTCATCGAATGAAAAATTGTACACATCCTTTACTCAATCATCATCAAGGAGAAAAACACCCCCTTCCTCGCTCACGACTGCCTCTACTAGTGGAGGTGGTGGAGACTGAGTGATGACCTGTAGTGCGCTCAAAATTAGATCAACATATTCATTTTTTGGCTCATGTTCTATCTCAATTTCTGTCACTTCAATCAAGTGCTCAATCTGTTGAGCAAGCTCCTGATCCTACATCTGTTCACCTTCCTCCTTACCTATTGGTTGGTTCTGTTCCCAATCTTCAACCTGTATCAACGTTGTTTCCTCTGTCATTATGCATATCCTTTGTTCTTCTTCTTGATTCCTCTTCCCTTCTTGTTCTCTCCTCCTTCACTCTCATTCTTCCTTCAGTTTCTGCTCTATCTCCTACAACTTCAGTTTTGCTTCTTGCAACCTCTTCTATTTTCTCTTTCTTCACTCTACTCTCTATATCCTTTGCTTCCTCTTTTCTATTAATCCCAAATTTTCTTTCATGATAATAGGATCTTCCTTCATCTTGGAGCATTTTTCTCCCTCTAGACTATCGACAATATTCCTCTTTCCCTTGTCCTGCATCGGATTGCTGCCTTCTGTTGTTGTTTCTTCCAGAGTTGTTGTCGTCTCTAGAGAAGCCTGTGAAATCCCTACTAAACTGACTAGTTCATGGATTCTAGAGACATTGTAGCAATACCTACATGGATCCTCCTTTGGCCAATGGAATGCCTTGCAAATCAAAAGAAAGTAAACTCTCGCACAGTGGTCGTTACAAATACCATGGGGATCATACAGATTAAAGTCTCATGTACCGAATGCAAACTTCACTATCTCCTTTTTGTTGGCATCCATGCCTTTCAAGTTCTTTATATCATATAATACAATTTGCAAAGGAAGGGTGGGCCATGGTGCTTTCTTCTTCCTATGCAACATTGTTGAAAACCCTGTGGCAAGATGATACAACACTTCTTGCATGAAAAGCTTGTAGGCAACATACCTTGGTAAAACATGTAGAGGCTTCTTTGTGCCAAACACTCTAAGCAATGTGCTACCTAGTGAGGCATACCAATCTGTTATGTCTATTATTGTCTTCATTTCTCCTCGTGACATGCAAGGTGGATCTTCTTCAAAGATGAGCTTGTAAACTAGGAGGATGAAGTGGTTAGTTAGTTGTGTCATTTCTCCTTGATAACTGCAATCAGTAACCAACTTGCAATAGATATGTACGATAGGTTCTCATGGTGTCCATGTACAGTTCATGCCAGGAAAATGTTGTTGTGCACAGATTACATATAGCAAATATGCAGACATATAAAAACTTGCTCACTCACCATCGGAAGGAGTCCAAGTTTGTGCTACATGGGCTCTCAATTGTTGAGCCAACAGATCTGACCAGTTGAACGACTTCCCCTCGTTCACCACCTAGTCCAATAAGACTTCCCACCCTTTAGGAAAGGTTCCATGCTCTGCTGACCACGGATCCTGCAAGCTAAGATAACCAAGAGCTGGTAGGTCTTTCTAAGGGACTTTGTCTTGTATACATGGGTGAGTGTCTATTGAAACTTCAATGGCTCTTTCACCCATCCTTTGACAATGTATCTTGTGTTCACATAACTCTGAGTGGCATAGAAAAGTGAGTCCATCCTCTCCACTGGCTCAAGCAAGTGATACATCAGTCTTCTGCCCAGAAGGTGGCAAGCTTTTTTCCACTAACACTACTCAATGTTATCGTCTTCTCTTCAATGTGTGATACAATCCAACTAATGACATCTGCACATGGGAAGGTTCAATACTTGCATGCAACCTTGTATAGTCCTGACTATCAGATGTTGAGATACACTTACCGGTCCTCTAAGTCTTCCTCAAAGTCATTTGCAATATCATCTTTAACCTACTACCATGTCAGTGGTGATCCCTTTTTTATAAACAACTGAGTGTTTGCATACATTGGAAAATCCACTCGTGCTTGCTCAACTACTTCCCCAGTCATTGCTTTCAGTAGTTTATTTTGAAGCAACTCTCTTAGGTGCCATGGTAACAATCACTATTGGATAAGTGCTCAACAATTTTTGTACCTATGGGATAGAAAAGACACCCATGGAAAGCAAACATTAGTCTTTAGAAAATCTACTTTCAAGGCATGTTCAAGCAACAAATCTGGCATCTGATGGGGAGGATTGCACAATTCTCATTGATAAAAGGGTCATGCTACCTATGGGAACTGTGCACTGCATAGTCCTAGCAGCTAGAGTTGAAGCTTGTGGCTTGAAACTACTACGGGCCTATTGCGGACCTCAAAAAACGTCATTTAGGGGGTCAAAACTGCTCTAGAATATCAGGACCCAAAAAACTGCTAAAAATAGTAAATGTTGAATTGAACAAGGAAACAGATGAAATTGAATGGGGGGTCTAGGTGGAATAGGCGGGTGGACACCAATATCCACCTTGATCAATCTTTTCAGACAATTACATACATACATACATGTATACATATATAAACATCAACATAATTATGATCATAACATAATTACCAGATAACATAAGGTCTAGGTTAAGAGAACTTCCTTATTTGTGCACAGCATGCACAACATTGAGAACCATCATTCCCAACTTGGTCAAACCATCTGACACCTCAGGTCCATTTACTTTACCTTTTCTGGTTACCCTTCTCATGTTTGTACTGCCACCATCCATTTACCACAATGGACCCAACCAGTCCTACCGACTGTCATAGTCTTACCTTCCGCTGCGCTTACTCATGCCCCGTGTAACAACCATGGTGAAAATTTCATGTAATAAAAGTTAATAAAGGAAAAACAAGACCACGGTTAAGGGACAATTATTCCAAGCTAAATGTTGGGCAAAGATATCCTAATGGTTATAATTGGATGTGTATTTTGGCTAAGGAAAATTGGCAAAGGAATTAAAAGGCAAAAAGGAATTTTTGGCTCATTTATTTATGAAAATAAAGGAAAATAGGAGAAAAGTAAGGTGAAAGGTCACGGGTTTCATGTGAGGAGGAAATTGAAGGATAATAATGGAAAATGAAGAAATTAGAGGCCTCATTAATAAAAAGTATTATGAGTATCAGTTGGTAACCTTTGTCAGTTCAAGTTTGGAGCTCTCTCATTATTCTCTCTCTCTCACTCTTGGTCACATAGAGTTTTCTTGGAGCACTCTAGCTTTTGATCAAGGAAGGAAAAGCAAGCAAAGGGAAAGGAAGGAAAGAAAGGATCAAGGAAGAAGATAAGGATCAAGCAACTTCAGCAGGAATACTTGCAGGTAACATTTTTCATGTGTGATTTCCTAGTTGTTTTAGACATGCATGGCTTTGCATGTTGGCGTACGGTTCTCTTATTGTTGATGGCATGGTTTTTCTGAGTTATGATGGTTGTTTTCAACCCAGCCTTGCCTTCTTTTGGATGCCATGGTATGTTGGGATGTTTATCTTAGTTTTGAGCTTCGGCTTGCCAGATGGATTTCAGAATCCGGGGTGGAGGTGGTCTCAAGGTTCATTCCCAAGGCCTAGGAATCCCGTAACCGTTTTTAGCAGGATACAAGGTAAACACTAAGGGAGAAGTATTGATTTAGGGCCTAGTGATCCAGTTTTGGATTGCACTAAAGCCTAAGAGACTGATCTTAGTTTAGGGCCTATTGGTCTGGGATTGGATTGTGGTAAAGCCTGAGAAACAAGGAGACGGAAAATTCCTCAAGGATAGTGACGGATTCCGAATGGAAATCCAAGTTTGGTTTGATTATGATCGAAGCACCAGTTTTTTGTGTGATCATGGTTTGGTGAGGGTGGAGGTGTTTTAACCTCTAGATTCCCTTGGTTGTTCTATGAGATCCCACATTCATGCTTGGAATATGGCACAGGGGTGTCTGGCTAAAAGAGATATTTGGTTCAGCCATGTTTATGATCGGGTGGTACGTGGAAGTCTCAAACCTAGTCGGATTTGCCTATGATTAATAAAAGCTAAGTTCTCTTACTTCTGTACTTGTTTACATGTGTATTTAATGGTTGGCATATCTCTGATATTTATATGGTTTAATGTTGGTTATAAGCATGGTTATGTGACTAGTTCATGTCATGGTTATTTCATGTATTTATTTATAATTGTTAAATGGATGGATGCAATACCTAATTGATGATATAATAGTTCAATGGAGAATGAGGTGATCCTTATGGTTATGTTTCATAATTTCTTTCAGTCATTTATGCTTTGTCATGTATCCTAAACCTCTAGGTTGCATTGATGCCAAGTGTTTGACAGAATGTCAGTCCCGATTGTGGATGCTCAGGCCTAATCCTGAGGTTTATTTTGTGTATGCACTATTTTTATCATGTCTTTGAATGATTCTGAAGGTTCTAACAAGTTCGGAGGCCTGGATTCTGGGCTAGAAAAGTGGCTCAAATCTCGGGATTGTTGGCACAGGTCTGTTGAGAAAAGTCCACAGTTGCTGGCACGGAGGCATATGACAATGAATTTGAGTTGTTGGTCACTGTCTTGCCTATAGTTATCTGAATGTTGGTAAAACTTGTTAATGTTATGCAAGCTCCCTCATCAGTATTTAAAAAAATCTGTTTAGGATCGTCTCAAATTAACCAAAATTTGAGGAATTATGTGTCAAGTGTTGAGTGTCTTTTATGAACAATTTATGAAGTTAATTAGTTGTTTAAAACACATATACAACAAGAAAATTGCATAGAATTAAAACACCACAACTCATAACAAAAAGCTGATAAATGAGTTCACCCCTCCTGGGCTACATCTCCTTGGACCTGCTTCAATGGCTAGGCCCTCTTTGGATTAATGGTCAATTCTCTAATTACATGCACCTACAGTGCTCCAATGGCTTTGAAACCTACTCCATTGGATTCAAAAGACCCAAAAACCCCAAAAATGACTATCCAAGTTTTGCAATTGGACTTCAGCTGATCTAGGTTTGACCTCCTCTCCTAGTGGCCCTAGGCTTCCTTAAACTTCAACGTAAAAAAATCACATACAAATTTTCCTTTCTTCCTCTACAACCTATTCCATTGTGTTCATAGCATCCAAATCATCTAGGAATGACTCTATCTAAGCAAAAATTGGTCGAATTTAGCAAAAGTTATGGTCTCTTCAGTTTTCCCTAAGAAAGCTCCACCAAATCTGGAGAAACTCCAGTTAACCCCACCAAAATTAGAGCAGTGCCGGATTTATCGGGCCTTCTAAAATTGTTGCCAACTTCTGGCTAGCACCCTCTACATTCATCATTGGGTCGTATGGCACCCATGGAACCGGGGTTGGTCCCCTTGGGCTGGCCCCTTACCTCCAAACGTGTCGGCGTTAACATTTAAATATAACAGCAAGCCCATAGTTGTTAAGTGATACGGTTGTGGCATAGCAGTAAACCGTGGGGCTTGTTTGGGCAAGGTCACGGGTTCAACTCCTCCGACCTACCAAATAACATTTTACATGACCTTTGAGAGGGCACGTGGTGGCCTCTAGGTTTTCCACGTGTCAGTGTCTCATTGGTCCACCTCAAATGTCGTTGACCAATAACATGATGACACTTGTCACAATTCGATAGAGCCACTTGTTGGAATATTTTGGGAATATTCCAAAGAATAATCCTTGGAATATTCTTTTTGCTCACTGGGATGTACGAATGCCTAGTCAGCATCCCAGTCAGCCATGTACCCAAAATTTTTCATGTTTGACAAAGTGGACAAAAGTCTTTATCTTTCTCATACGACTTCCATTTTGAGTGAAATGAGTTGCATTGGGACCGTATCGTCGAGATGGATGCAATCATTTAGTTTTTGAGCAATTCTTAGCACTGTATTTTTGAGCCAATTTTTGCCCCTAATCCAGATTTCGATCACTCCTTCCCACTGACAGGCTTTTGGACCCACAAAAGTTGGTTATCTGATGAGAGCTAAATACTCTTCTCCTTCCCAAGTTCTATAAATTGATTCTACTTGGAAAAATCTCCATGACAACCACTTGGGTTCACTGACATGCCTTGCCTTGCAAATGGCTTGGTACTTCAACCAATGTTCTCCTTTTGTTGCTGACCCAATCCAACACTTGTTGGCTGCTTACTGATTAAACACCCTATTGTACCAAAGTGATCCCTCGGTGCTTGGAAAGTTGACTGATGGCCTTCCCACTGAGAATCATGTTCCTCCTTTGCAACACATGCATTCAATGTAAGCTTCTCCTTGGAAACCACTTTTCCAAGTTAAGCCCATTTGAGTGAACTACAGCGATGAGTTCCAATATCAGTGATAACAAGAAAAGAAATGACCATTATTTTACCTCCACGGTTCCAAATTCCACATCTAGAAGAATGCATTCGCTATCTCTTTCACTTCTTGGCGTCAACACATCAAATGGTCTACAATGGCTACAATTTTTTTTGCAATTTTGTCCACTTTTCGCTTCTTGATTCCATCATCCTCCAGTATTAACATGTTACTCATGTCATGATTTGAGAATGAAGGCTAATCATGAGCCTCTTTCTCAAGCGTGGACCTTCCAAAATCCTACAACATCTTATCACAAGAAACACCATTAACCTTGAAAACACTCGTGCAAGAATATAACTTGACGACCTCTTCCTTTTTCTTCTTCAAAGCAACAAATGTCACATCATGTGAACATCACCATGTACTCTTACATCTTGGTGTATAAACCATCGACTAAACACAAGTCAAAAAAACATGCTTCTTCAAACAACTGATTTTCAAGTCAAGCAAAAGCATGTACAACAACTTGACGATTTACAACAAGAATTCCACATTCTCATGAAACAATTCGTCACATCTCCCTTTCATCTTTGGAGATAAAATCAACTCTTCCAAGTCGATATAACATACATGTAACAATCAATCGACCACACAAGCCGACACTCATGCATGTGCAAATGATCAACATTCTCAAGTTCACAACATACATGTTAACAAAGTAATCAACCAACACAAGTCCATCACTCATGCATGTTCAAGCACAATGAAACTATTAAAAATTCCATTGTTCACACACACAAAATCTCATGCATCTATAAAAATTCTCAACTCTCTTACAAGTACAATCAAAAGTACAAGAATCTCATTGTTATGTACGAGTACTTAAAGAGCTTAAATGACCAAATTTGCTGCAATAAAGTGAGTCAACATACTCCACTTTCGAACACCTTCCTGGCATAAACATGCAAGTTCAAGAATGAAACTTGCATGCAAATTTGTAGTTGTGAATTGCCATATTTTCTACATCTAAGTGAGTTAACATAACTCTACTTTTCCAACATCTTGCTTCATGCAATATGCATCATACTTTCAGGATAAAAGAAATGCATCCAAATAACAAGGAAATGCATCAATAAGGAAATATTTTCATCAATTATCAAACGAAATGCAAGGCCTTAATTGGTTAAGAAATATAACCATCTCTTTCCAAACCATTTCAATGGAGCTTCTTTCATCTGCACTTCATCACGTGTATCATCCTAACCCACATCAATTATGGAATCCTCTTTTCCATTCTTTCCAAAATCTCTCTCCACCTTCTTCAAATGTCATGGATGACTTCTTGGATGCAAAGTCCAACACTTGTCTACAAGATGACCCTGATTATGGCAATGAGTGAAAAATAATTGCATCTTCTTTTCAATATGGTTTCCATTATCCAATGGACCTTTGGCTTTCTGTCTCTTTTGTTTTGAAAGTTTCATGTGTATGGCTATCCTCTTCCAACACCTCGAAACAGTATGGTTATTCAAACCACAAAAGGAACATGTAAATTTTCTCCAACTCTTATGTGAAGATTTAACATGTTCATCATAATCAAAAGAAACTTGATTAAAGGCAAATTTATACCTTGCACATTCACCTTTGTCACCTTCTTGAAGAGGTGAATTTGATGAGGTAGTGGCTCTCTTCGGAATACCAACAATGGTTTCAATGACCTTAGAGCTTTCAACATCCTCTTGTTTGTCATTTCCACTAGTTGCATGATTATGAGCATCTTCTTGGAAAGTGGGTATAAAACTTTTTCATTCCTCATGAACACAAACTTCACAAGCTTGAGGTAATGAACATGTAATGAAAGTCCTTCTTGGAACACCTTCATGTGCCTCCTTGGCTTTGGAGCATTCTCCATCATGTTGTCCATAACCAAGACCCAAATATTTAGGCCTTTCCTCAACAACATTTGGCTCAACTATGTCTTGTGCATGTTTTCCTAACCCTTTACCTTGATAGCCCATCTTCATCAACAATTTGGAGCCTATTCCTCTAGTGTGTCTTTCAAAAGCACCAAAACATTCATTTTGAGAGGAAATTGAAGATAAACTTGAATTGCATGCCTCATTTTCATGAACATACTTGGCTAGGGTTGTCTTGGCATCATGGAGTTGAATATCCATCTCATGCATATTTTCAAGAAGCTCTTGCTTCTCCTCCTTCATGGCCATCAACTCCTCTTGAAGTATAGAGTTCTCCTTCCTATCTTAATTCATCTCTTGAACCATCTCTCATGATGATAAGCTCTTGCAACATCTCTAAATCAAAGATTCTTGCTAAGGAAGATGGATTAGAAACATCACTTGTTGAAGCTGCCATCACACTTGTAATGCATCACAAAGCTTCAAAAAGTTTATCAACAAAGAAGCATCTCAAACCATCTCCCTTCTTCAGCTTACACACATAAACTTGCACACAGTTAAATTCTCCTTGCACAATTGCAAAACCAATAGCTAATTTTCTAGCTAACCTTGGGAAACCATCTCAGGGCTAAAATGAGTTAACAGTGCTCTGATACCAACTTGATCTGAATGTTGGGCAAACTTGTTAATGCGATGCAAGCTCCCTCATGAGTATTAAAAAATGTGTTTAGGATCATCTCAAATTAACCAAAATGTGAGGAATTATGTGTCAAGTGTTGAGGGTTTTTATGAAAAATTTATGAAGTTAATTAGTTGTTTAAAACACATATACGGAAAGTAAATTGCATAGAAGTAAAACACAGAAATCATAACACAGAGCTAATAAAGGAGTTCACCCCTCCTAGGCTACATCTCCTTGGACCTACTTCAATGGCTAAGCCCTCTTTGGATTAATGGAAAATTCTATGATTACATGCACCTGCAGTGCTCCAATGTATTTGCAACCTGCTCCATTGGATTCAGAAGACCCAAAACCCCCAAAAATGACTATTCAAACGCTACAATTGGACTTCAGCTAATCTAGGCTTGACCTCCTCTCCTAGTGGCCCTAGGCTTCCTTAAAATTAAATGTAAAAAAATAAGATATAGAAGTGTCTTTCTTCCTCTGCAACATATTCCATTGTGTTCATAGCATCCAAATCATCTAGGAATGTCTCTTTTTGAGCCAAAATTGGTCGAATTTATCAAAAGTTATGATCTCTTCAGTTTTCCCTAGGAAAACTTCACCAAATCAGGAGAAATTCCAGTTAGCCCCGCCAAAATTGGAGCAGCGCCAGATTTATCAAGCCTACTAAAACCACCACCAACTTCTGGCTAGCACCCTCCGCATTCAGCGTTGGGTCGTATGGCACCCATGGAACCGGGGTTGGTCCCTTACCTCCAAACTTGTTGGCGTTAACATTTAAATATAACCACAAGCCCATAGTTGTTACGTGATGTGGTTGTGGCATAGCGGTAAACCATGGGGCTTTTGTGGCCGAGGTTGTGGGTTCAACTATGCCAGCCTACCAAATAAAATTTTACATGACCTTTGAGAGGACACGTAGCATCCTACGGGCTTACCACGTGTCAGCCTCTCATTAGTCCACCTCAAATGTCATTGACCAATAACATGCTGACACTTGTCATAATCCAATTGTGCCACCTGTCAGAATATTATGGGAATATTTCAAAGAATATTCCTTAGAATATTCTTTTTGTTGACTGGGTTGTACGGATTCTAGTCAGCATCCCAGTCAGCCCTGTACCCAAAATTTTGCATGTTTGACAAAGCGGACAAAAGTCTATCTCTCTCATACGAGCTCTGTTTTGAGTGAAATGAGTTGCATTGGGATCGTATCACCGAGATGGATGTGGTCATTCATTTTTTGAGCAATTCTAAGCACTTTTATTTTTGAGCAAATTTTTGCCCCTAATCTAGATTCCGATCATATAGCATGAGAGTGACTCTGGGTTAAAAGGATTAAATCATCAGTGGGACTCAGGGACATGCTGTCTGAGTGGCTGAATGTATCTTGGGGGTGTAATTTTTTATGTGGATGGGTTTGTTTGATGAGTTCCATCGATTCCATTTCCTTAAGGTCACCAAGGAGATTGAATCCCTTATAGTAACCTCTCTCATCACATGTTTGTCCTACTGGTTGGCTGCTTGGGTGGACCTGGGAGGAGGGGGTGTTACAGATTGGTATCAGAGCATGCTTGCAATTTCCTTGGGTGAAGGTTCTTGGTCATGCATGCATGTCAGTTGCATGTATGTCTCTTAAACTTGCATACCATGTGTTTGTTGCATTCCATCATGTTGATCATGATTGTAGAGAGGTTTACATGAGGAGCTTTATGTGATTTTGTGGGATGCATCGTCAAAAGTTTATGACTGGTTTCATATGGTTATATGTCGCTTACATGTTGATTATATGTTGCTTGACTACATCCTTGTCTTTTAGATGGTGGAGGAATAACCTGTTATAAAGTTTTATTAACCCAACGTTTCAGACTACCAAGTGAGTCCATCCTCAAGGGAAACGCCAATAGATTAAGAAGAGATTAACGATATATCTTGGAGCTAATCTTGAGTGTGTGTATATATATATATATATTATGAAGAGGATTAATATAAGATATTTAGTCGGAAATAATCTAAATATTTTAGTAATATATTAATAAAATTGAAATTTAAAACATTAGGTATTTAATTAAACAATGGGATTTTAGTAAAAGAGATATTTAAATATTACTGTTCACTATAATCTATTGCTTTAATATAAATTTAGTGTTAATTAGTTATGATTCATTTCCACTTATTTGAATTATGAAACTTTATTACAGTGTTTAGAATTCATAGATTACTTATAAGATTATATTAATAATATATAATTAGTATGTTTTTTTTTTACATACTAATTATATATTATTAATTATAATCTTATAAGTAATCTATGAATTCTAAACACTGTAATAAAGTTTCATAATTCAAATAAGTGAAAATGAATCATAACTAATTAACACTAAATTTATATTAAAGCAATAGATTATAGTGAACAGTAATATTTAAATATCTTTTTTAATAAAATCCCATTGTTTAATTAAATACCTAATGTTTTAAACTTCAATTTTATTAATATATTACTAAAATATTTAGATTATGGTCGACTAAATCTCTTATATTAATCCTCTTCATAATCTATATATATACACTCAAGATCAACTCTAGGATATATCATTAATCGCTTCTTAATCTATTGGCATTCCCCTGAGGATGGACTCACTTGGCAATCTGAAACATTGGGTTAATAAAAATCTATAACAGGGTATTCCTCCACCATCTAAAATTCTTCTCACATGTATGGATTCATTATATAAATACATCCTTGTATGTCAGGTGCATTCTTGAATGTTTCGATTACATGTATCACTCTTGTAGGTTGATTGCAAGAATTGATCACTTATGCTCGACTACATGCGTTCATACGTATGCATAGTTGATTAGGCATTGCTTATGCATGTTGATAGTTGCATGTGGAAATGTGTGCAATGGAGTAATGGTCGTTTTCATGCATGAGGTCACATCATGCATTGTTGATATGGCCTTGCATCGATGACTGGACCCTAGCTAGAATGGAGTTTATGCGTTCATATACTTATTCGATATATGTCTATATGTTGTTATGATTATGTTATATATGTATCACGTTGATTTGCTGATCTTGCAGGAAAGGTATCATCCCCAAATTATGCTATGGTGCGTTGGTTTATTGTGATTTGGTTTAGCTGACATAGTATGCCTTGTAGGAAAGAGATCAGATGGCTAGCAAGGTGGTACACTACATAGAATCTCCCTATGCATCACATGGGAAACATGGTGTGGGGCACTCTTCTGACCTGGGAGACACATTGAGAAGCCTAAAGGAATAAATAAGGATTTTAAAAGCAGATGATGACAAAATCATGCAGGCATAAGAGAAACAAGTAGAGGTGAATGTGATACTACTTCAAACTTTGTCATATTTGTAGCCACATGGACCACTTTAGATCAGCCATGGACATAAGGACAGAACTAATGGGGCATATGGCAGTAGGTCTCCTAGTAGACACGAGTCGAATAGATCTGACACGATCAAAGATAGCAGGTTGTTGGACACTCCAGATAGGAGAGGTGATCGACATAGGTATTGTTCCAGTTCTAGTTTTGATAGACATCATGATCGTCATCATCATCATCCTTAAAGGAGGAGTGATGAAGAAATCACAGGATGCAAAAGCATGGTTGCTTGGTATGAAGAAATTCTTCTGATTGCATGATTATTCAAAAAGCATGAAAGTAAAGATAGTCATTTTCCGTCTCAAAGGTAAAGCGCATGTTTCATGGGAAGACGTGAAGAATATCAAAGGTATATATGAGGAGGATATCACTTGGCGTGCATTTTAAAGGCTCTTCAAGAAGAAGTACTTATCATAGAGGTATTATGATGACATAGCTAAGGAGTTTTATGAGTTGCGGATGGGTTTTATGACAAATGATGAGTATAGTAGCAGGTTTTTGGAGCTATTGAGATATGTGCCTTACCTTAGGGTGGATAAGGCTAAGGTTTAGAGATTCATCAGTGGATCTCCAGTTGCATACAGAGACCGGATTAAGTTCAATGAGCCTATATCGTTGAAGGAGGCCATCCAAAAGTTGAAGCATTGTTATGAGCAGTCGAAGCGCAAAGTTAAGCCCAAGCATGACTTGAAAAGAAATGAGAAAGCTAAAGTAAAAAGGCCACCAAAGAGAGGAAGACCTCAAGATGCAAGTGAGAAATAAAATGTAGTTCCTTACAAGAGATTCAATACAACTGAGAAAGGAAGTGGAGAGCACCAAGCTAGAGGCGGTGGTAGGGAACCACTACAGTGTTGGATATGTGGTAAGGATCATCGTAAGAGTGATTTTCTGCAATATCAAAGTGGTGGTAGACCCCGATATACAGTGCTCAGGAGTAGCATACAGTTGGTGATGTTGTTCATAGAATTCCTCGGATCTATGCAGCTGTGGACAACAGGCAGGCAGGTCATCAAGCATCCATCATTGAGATGGAAGTTTTGGTCAAGTTGTTTCTATTTTGATGTATCATGGATCTAACTATAGTTATATTAATCCTAACCTAGTGGATTAGTGTGGTTTGGTACAGTTGGCTATAGGTACAAAGAAGTGAGTTCACCATTGGGTAAGATATTGTGCATTTGAGTTAAATGGTATTCCTACAGTAGCACATTTGAATGTATTTCCATTGGGTTCGTATAACATGCTTTTGGGTATGGATTGGCTATACCTTCACAGAACCAAAGTGGATTTCTTCAACAAGGCCATTGAGTGTGTGGATGATAGTGGGGAAAGAGGACTTTGTAAGGGAAGAATAATCCTACATCAGTGAGGATGGTTACTGCTATGCAGGCTAAGCGTAGTTGCAAAAAAGGTTGTGTGATGTTTGCAATACACATTTCTAGTGATAATGGTAAGGAGATTGAGGATGCAAATGTGTTAAGAAGATACTCAGTTTTTCAAGCAGTTTCAAGATGTATTCCCTGAGAACATTATAGAGTTTCCACCTCATAAGGAGGTAGACTTTTCTATCGAATTGGTGCCAGGGGAAACCCTAGCATCAAAATCATGTTACAGGATGAGCACACCTGAGTTGGTTGAGTTAAAGTTGCAGCTGAAGGAAATGTTGGACAAGGGGTACATTAGGTCGAGTGTATAACCTTGGGGTGCACTAGTGTTGTTTGTGAAGAAGAAAGATGGTACTCTTAGATTGTGCATTGACTACAGGTAGCTGAAAAAAGTAACGATCAAGAATAGGTACCCTTTGCCAAGGATTGATGATTAGTTTAATCAGTTGAAGGGAACAACATTGTTCTCTAAGATCAACTTGAGATTGAGATACCATCAGGTATGCATCAAGGAAGAGGATATCTTCAAGACTACGTTCAGGACTAGGTATGCGCATTATGAGTTTGTTGTTGTTCCATTCAGTTTGACTAATGCTCCAGCTGCATTCATGTGTTTGATGAATAGTGTGTTGCATCTTGTTGACGGTGTTGGACCCGCCAACATGTCAAGGGGATCTCCCCAGTAAGAAGTCCCAATTAGACCTTAGGTCGTTTAGTGTAGGAGTCCCAGTAGTGGGTCATAAGGTAATTCCTTGACCGTGATGTCGCACAGAGGCATGTAAGATAACTCCGTCGGTAGCAAGGGTGTGACTGCTGCAGTGAGTCAAGGAAGGTGAATGAAAGGTTCTAACACATGGGGGGTGAAATGAATGTGCCCCTTGAAAACCTGTATCAGTACTCAGCTGGGAAGGGAACACACGAGCGAAGATGCATCACAAGCTGGAAAGAAGATCAGTCGGCAATCCAAAGTGATGGTTAAACCAACAACACATCTGCAACAAGAATCGTATAATTTCATACGAAGCAGTTCATACACAAATACGTAAGCTGAAAAACATACATTGCTAAGCAACCGGAACAATCCAACTACAATAACAACATATGCATGAAAATGTGATTTCTCTTATTATATAAAGAAGTTAAGTCCCAATCGTACAATACATCCATGTAAACCTGCTAGCCCCAACAATGGAACATTACAACACCATCCTCCTGCTCCTCCAAAGAGATAAACTAGCTCCATGTAGTGGAGAAGCCAAGGTGCATTACAATATTGTCCAAGCTCTTTCCAAGAATAGTCTTATCAGAAGCTTGGCTGACCAAAAGCCTATACAATGAGTTATGAGGGACTATTTATAGCAAAGGGTGGGGTGACCCTTGACATTACCCTTTGTGACAGTTCATCTACCCTCGTGACTCTTCATCTACTCTATGATTGTTACATCCAACTATTGACACTTGACATGACGTTACATTACCATGCACATGTACTCATGTGAGGCAACATGGCTTGATCAAGTCATGCAAGACATCACTGACACTTGGTCCATTGTGATGAGACCAACTCTTTGGCATGCTTGTGATGGTGAAGGTGGTGAGCCGATGCCAATCTTTGTCATCTGTGATGGTGTGCATGCACCTCATGGTGACATATTGCTTAAGCGAACTCTTACCTCCGTTGCAACCGGTGCATTGGTTCACCTCCTTCATCCAACTCGTCTGCTAACATGTGCATGGTATTCTTGGGTGCGGTTGAACCAGAAACATATTGATGCATAATGTCTGTGTTGATCTTCAAGTGTGTGTTGGTGGTATTGCGCATCAACTTGTCGAAGTACATGCTCATCTCCAGTTGGACTTTCTTCTTGTCTTTACCTTGGTGAGCGTGTTGAATGGGTTGGATTACATGCGTGTGCACAATGACATGCCTGTTGCTGAATCCCTTGCATGCGATCAACAACACTACTCACCATGTCTGCTTCGTGTCATCTACTAGGATGGATCTTTAACTTGTTCAGACGCAGTTTCATTCGTGAGTGCATGTTTCACCCACTGTTGTCCATGTTCCTGCTGCAACTAATTCGGATTTCTGTGTAGCTTCATGTTCTTCCTAAGTTGGTGCTTCAGCACATGCAACTCCTTATTTGTTCCGTTCTCTATCTTCACGCAATCTTCATGATGCACCATCACCTCATAGCCTGAGTCTCCAAGGTTGCTTCCATTATCAATGGATCTGCTTGATCTTGCAATTTTGTCCACCTTTGTGTTGTCAACAGCCTTCCACTTGCATTCATTGCATTTGCTGCATTCGTTGCATTCGGTATGCTACCTTCAGCTGTTGTTCATGATCCCACTCGATGTGATGTTGTTGTTGTCATATCTTGATGTCCTTTTCTACGATCAACTTGATGTCTTCGTGAGTAGGCAAGCTCATAGACACTTGATCGACTGCATCCCCAAGTGTGCTCTGAATGGTGTCTCTGAATCTGCTCTCTTGAAACCATTGTACCTGCACTGCTGAGAGGCAAATGAACCTCTGCAATACCTGGAGACATGGAAACACTCATGGCAAGCAATATGTCAGTCAAAAACCAAAATGAACTTGAGAACTGACTTGCATCATACCTGTGTGAGTGATCATGAAGATTGCGCAATTTTGGCTAGGAGGTCGGGAGACTGACTACCAAGATAGTGCAAGGCACAGTCTAGGTTGCTGGGAGACTGACTGACTAATGGAACTACACAATGCACAGTCCATTCTGGCTTCTGACTGCTGGAATTGTGCAATGTGCAAACTCAGCTGGCAATGGTTGTAGGCTCAGTGACTTCATTACGCAATTTTTTGGGCTAGCAGTCATTGTCCCTCAGGATTGCACAAAGCAAGCCTAGGGAACATATGTTGGGTAGAAATGCACATTTCCTGAGAGGAAGATAGAGCCTTACCTCTCAGGATTGTATAATGTTGTCTTGGTGAGGCTCTTGGTGAGGCAGAGTCTGGGCCAAGGCTACCCAGACTCGCCGATGGGAAACTGAAAGTGAATGTGAGTGCAAATGCATGGTGATACTGAGTGCAAGCATAATTGAATGATCATGCATGCAAATGGAAAATGACTAATTCAGAAAACGAAACAACATGCATGTGGGTGAGGCGAGTTACCGAATTAGTGACCGTTCATGAAAAACAATTTCATGCATGCGACAACAGTGATATAGCAACGAAAACTGAAACAGTGCTAGGACAAGCTAGTATACATGTAAACAATAGAAAGTCTTCAAAGAAATAAGGCAAATAGTACTCACACAAGCAAAAAAACAAAAAGCAACAAAAATGCAACACAAGGCATGGAAAGCAGTATTACCCAAAAACAGTTGATTTGAATGTGACGACTGCTCCTAGATGTGATGTGGGATGTCAGAGTTGCAAGGTTGACATGAGGAATGAGCTCTGCAGTGTCCAATTGATGAGTTTTGATAACATCAAGGTTGTGACGCGCATGCCACAAATCTAGAGAAAGCAACACTTGGTGGGAGGTTTCTGACATGATCCTTGCTTGTAACCTCCAACTACTAAACACAGAACCCTGAAACAAGGGATGCATTTACATGCCGCCTTGGTAGAAGCAGCCCATGCATGCAAGTCTGTTTTTCTTGGTCCCGGAGGGAACCAGTCAACTCAGCTGCACATGCAAGAGGTTGTTCAACTGCTTGAAGGAAATGTGCATTTCTAGCTGGGAGCTGGGCTGACTGCCTAGGAGATTTGCGCAATTTTTGGGTAGAGTAGTTGACTGCTACCCAGATGGGAAAATTGCACAATTTTCTCTGTGAAGGTTGACTGGAAGAATTGCACAATTTTGGAGCCCAACAGGCTGCTAGTCAGGATTGCACAATTTCTGGAGGGAAGGTTGGTTGACCTTTAGAATTGTGCAATTTCTTGGGGGGAGCTGCTCAACCTGTAGCTGGACCAAGTCTGGGTCATCAGCCTGTGAGGGGAGTGCATCGGGCTGTGATCGACAGGTTTTCGTTGTGCAAGCAAAACATTGAAGCTTGTGAACTTGACGAGGCAAGGCAAGTTGCTGTGAATGATGGAAGGAAGGCTCCAAAAAAAATCTAAGGCAAAATTTTGGAGGGTGGTTGTAGCCGCTACAACACGTCCATATTTGGATAAGTATGTTATTATGTTCATTGATGACATGCTAGTATATTCTAAAAATGAGGAAGAGCATACCGAGCATTTAGCAGCAGTATTAAGGTTGCTAAGAGAGCATCAGTCGTATGCTAAACTTAGCAAGTGAAACTTATTTCAAATGGAGGTACATTATTTGGGGCATGTTGTCTCGAAGGAGGGCATAGCAGTGGATCCATAAAAGATAAGGGCTATCATGGAGTGGGCAGCTCCTAAGAATGTGGATGAGGTGAGATAAATTATGGGATTGGAAAGTTAGTACAAGATGTTCATCAGGAACTTCTCATGCATTGCTTATCCTATCACATCATTGCAGCGGAAAGGTAAGAAGTTTGAATGGACAGAAGAATTTGAGGCTAGTTTTGAGCAGCTTAAGCAGTTGTTGACGCATGCACCAGTGCAAAGATTGCAAATTCAAAAAAGGAGTTTATAGTGTGTACAAATGCTTGTAAGAGAGGACTTGGTGGAGTTCTCATGCAAGGACAGGTAGTGTGTTATGAGTCAAAAAAACTGAATGAGCATGAGAAGAACTATCCAACGCATGATCTTGAGCTAACAGAAATTATACATGCATTGAAGATGTGGAGGCACTATCTTCTTGGTAGGAGGTTTACAATGATGAGCGATCATAGTGGGTTAAGATATTTGTTTGATCAACCAAATCTAAATACCAAGCAAGCTAGATGGTTAGCTACCCTTAGTGAGTTTGACTTCGAGATCAGATACATCAAAGGGAAGGAGAATCAGGTTACGAATGCTCTTAGTAGGAAGGTACAGGTAAATCATATAGCAGTTATGAGCTCTTATGGGATAGAGTTACATGACAAGATCTTGCATGTAGTTAAGCGGGCTGAAAAATACATGGAGATCATGCACAAGTTATAGCGAAGTACAAGTACAGGTATAGGTATAGGTGATCAGGATGCAGATTATCGTCTCATGACAGATGATTTGGTGAGGTTTAGATATAGGATCTATGCGCCGAATTGTAGTGAGCATAAGAATCTTATCTTGAGGGAATTTCACGCCAAGCCATACTCAGGTCATCCAGGATATCAGAAGACGTTGACGGTAGTGAATAAGTTCTACTATTTTCCGAATCTAAAGGGGGAAGTGGCAGAGTTCATGGCTAGATTTTTACATTGTCAGTAGGTCAAGATAGAATGTAAGCATTGAGGTGGTTTACTACAACCTATAACGATTCTGGAATAGAAATGGGAGGTCATTTCCATGGATTTCACCGCAAGTCCTATTAGGACAGTAAAGAAGCATGACTCTATTAAGTCATGGTTGACAGATTGAGCAAGGTAGCTCACTTCATTCCAGTGAAGACTACATATTCAACCAGTGAGGTAGCACATGTGTTCATCAGAGAGATAGTGAAACTACATGGTGTTCCAAAGAAGATTGTGTCGGACAGGGATTCAAAGTTCACTTCCAAGTTTTGGAAGGAGCTATTTGCAAGATTGGGCACAGAGTTTGCCTTCAGCACATCTTATCATCCGTAGACAGATGGACAGACAGAGAGGGTCAATAGGATCTTAGAGGATATGTTGAGGATGTGCATGATGCACCAGCAGAAGAAATGGAGGAGTATCTTCCATTGGTTGAGTTCACATACAACAATGGTTATCAAGAGTGGTTGAGGATAAGTCCTTTCGAGGCATTGTATGTAACACTCCCATCAGCTGGAGTGATCCAGTGAACAAAGTACTTATTGGACCAGACATGTTGGCAGACATGGAGCATCAAATGCAGGTTATAAATAAGAATCTAAAGGTAGCACGGGATAGATAGAATATTTATGCGGATCAGCAAAGGGTATTCAAGGAGTTTCAGGTCGAGGAAATGTGTATTTGCGCATCAAGCCCAAGAAAATCTCTTTGAGGATTGGTTCATTTGCCAAGTTGGCATCGTGGTATTATGGGCCTTTCGAGATCCTTGAGAGGATTGGACCAGTGGCATATCAACTTACACTGCCTCCAACAGTGAATGTACATGATGTTTTCCATATTTCATTGCTTAAGAAGTATATAAAGGAAGTTCATCATGTTATTGATTGGTCTGTATTGTAGGTGGAGAAAGAAGGATAGTTCCAACCAGAGCCTCAATGCATATTGTAGTGGAAACATCTCATCCTCAAGAACAGAGCCATAGAGAAAGTTAAAGTGCAGTGGAAACACTTTGGGCCTGAAGAAGCTACATGGGAGATGGCGGATTAGATGCAGGCCTTGTATCCTTCATTGTTTGTCGGTTGAGGCAAAGAAATTTTGTTTTGATGTTGGTATATGTTTCGAATATGTTTTGTTGATGTTTTGGTATATGTATGTATATGTATATGGATTTAAATACCGCCATGAGCTAAGTTATAAAGCTCCAATAAGTGGTATGGTTGTCATATTATTATGGTTGTTATATTTTCATGTTATCATTATGTTTTGATTTTGAGTAGGTCTTTCATTGTAAATACTCCAACGAGCTAAGTTATAAAGCTCCATGGGTAGTATGTTTGATTTTCAGTGGTTTTGTTGAGGTCATGGTGTGGTTTAACACAGAGGACGGTGTTCCCCAAGGGGGGGGGGGGGTTCTATAATAGCCCTCGTGAAAATTTCATGTAATAAAAGCTAATAAAGGCAAAATAAGACCACGGTTAAGGGACACTTACTCCAAGTTTAATGTTGGGCAAAAATATCGTAGCGGGTATCACTAGATGTGTGTTTTAGCTAACGAAAATTGGCAAAGTCTAAGGCAAACGCATTAAAAGGAAAAAAAAAATGGCTCATTTATTTATGAAAATAAAGGAAAATAGGTGAAAGGTCATAGGTTGCATGTGAGGAGGAAATTGAAGGAAAATAATGGAAAATGGAGAAATTAGAGGCCTCATTAATAAAAAGTCTTATGAGGATCAGTTGGTAACCTTTTATCAGTTCAAGTTTGGAGCTCTCTCATTATTCTCTCTCTCACTCACTCTTAGTAACATATAGTTTTCTTAGAGCACTCTAGATTTGGATCAAGGAAGGAAAAGCAAGCAAAGGGAAAGGAAGAAAAACAAGGATCAAGGAAGAAGAGAAAGATCAAGTAGCTTCAGCAGGAATACTTGCAGGTAACCTTTTGCATGTGTGATTTCCTAGCTGTTTTGGACATGCATGGATTTTCATGTACGTGTATCGTTCTCTTGTTGTTGGTGGCATGGTTTTGTTGGGTTATGACAGTGGTTTTCAGCCTAGCCTTGCCTTTTTCCAGATGCCATGGTATGTTGGGATGTTTATCTCGGTTTTGAGCTTTGGTTTTCCAGATGGATTTCAGAATCTGGGGCGAAGGTGGTCTCAAGGTTCATTCCCAAAGGCCTAGGAATTCCTTGGCCAATTTTGGAAGGATACACGGTAAAGGTTGAGGGAGAAGTCTCGATTTAAGGCCTAGTGATCTGATTTTGGATTGCGATAAATCTTGAGAGACTGGTCTCGATTTAGGGCATAGTGATCTGGGATTGGATTGCGGTAAAGCCTAAGAGACAAGAAGACGGAAAATTCCTCAAGGATAGTGATGGATTCTGGATGGCATTCCAAGTTTGGTTCAGTTGTGATCAGAGCACCGGTTTTGGTGTGATCATGGTTTGGTGAGGGTGGAGGTGGTTTAACCTCTGGACTCCCTTAATTGTTCTTGGATTGGTTTTTCTATGAGATCCCACATTCATGCTTGGAATATGGCATGGGGTGGCTGGCTGAAAGAGAGATTTGGTTTAGCCATGTCTATGGTTGGGTGGTACATGGAAGTCCCAAACCTGGTTGGATTTGTTTATGATTAATAAAATCTAAGTTCTCTTACTTTTTTATTTGTTTTCATGTGTATTTAATGGTTGTCATATATCTGATATTTATATAGTTTAATGCCTGTTATAAGCATGGTTATGTGACTGGTTCATGTCATGGTTATTTCATGTATTTACTTGTAATTGTTAAATGGATGGATGCAAGACCTAATTGATGATATAATATTTCAATGGAGAAGGAGGTGATCCTTCTAGTTATGTTTGATAAGTTCTTTCAGTCATTTATGCTCTGTCTTTATCCTAGACCTGTAGGTTGCATTGATGCTAAGTGTTTGACAGAATGTCAGTCCTGGTTGAGGATGCCCAGGCCTAATCCTGAGGTTGATTTTGAGTATTGAGTATTGTTATCATGTCTTTGAATGATCCTAAAGGTTGTAACAAGTTATGGGCAAAGGTTGGGGTTCTAGCCTAGAAAATTGGCTCAAATCTTCGAGTCGCTGGCACAAGTCTACTAAGAAAAGTCTACAATCACTAGCACAGAGGCCTATGAGAGTGGCTTTGAGTTGTTGGTAATTTTCTTGCCTATAGCATGAGAGAGACTCTGGGTTAAAAGGTTTAAATCATCAGTGGGACTTAGGGAGAGGATGTCTGAGTGGCTGACATGTCTCCTAGGGGTGTAAGTGATGATGTGGATGGGTTTTTTTGATGAGTTCCATTGATTTCATTTCCTTAAGGTCACAAAGGAGATTGAATCCCTCATAGTAACCTCTCCCATCATATGTTTGCCCAGCTAGTTGGCTGCTTGGGTGGACCTAGGAGGAGGGGGTGTTACACACTGAACTTCATCTGAATCCTACATTACCTTTTGGGTACCACAAAACTCTCCCCAAGCTCCATTAAATTTCCTATTTCTCAACCAATTCCCAAGACTCAAAACTTAAAAGGCAATACAAGAAAAAAACAAAAGAAGGCCATGAAAATCAATAAAAATACAACATCGCAACATAGTAGTGTGATCATGCACTAGACATAGAAAAACTACAAATCAAGCGCAAGAAAATCGCAAAATACCAAAAGCACAAGACTAACAATAGACACCATGACTCAATCCCCATGGTTCCTAGTTCCAAGTGCTTCCAAGGAAATCTCAACCCAAGCCTTCTTCTAGATTTCATGGCAATCTCTTTGCCATGCAATCTCCTACATCAAACTACCATAAACACATAATTGTCAGTGCATAAATAAATACAACAACACACCATATACCTTACCTTGATGTTCCAAGCACTTTGCTTGTAACTGAACACATCCACGCCATCTCACAAGGGACTCTAATTCCCTTGACAGATCCACCTGTAGCTAGAGACTAGCTAATATACTTGTTAATTACATGTTCATGAATATAGCATATGTCTTTTGAGCTATAAAAGGTGTCTTTTTAACTCCTATTTATCCTACATTAATTATCAATCTAGGAACGATTTTCTATTTCAAGAGTGTACTCAGTCTGAGGTGGCAATTTAATCCAAGAGTAATGTTTTCCAATTTGCAGTACAGTGCTTCAAATACAAGAGTAAACGGATGCTTGAAATAAAACCTATTTGCAATTAAAAGAAACTCAATGCTCTGAAACTAAATCATTCACTCAGGAAATTAACAGCAACTATCAGTCAAGGATGTAGTAGCAATAACTCTTTCCTTTGTCAACTGATGAAAATGAAATCAAACATAAACAAGATCCACAATCTGAGAACTCTGACAATAGTAGCCAATGTTCTTTACAGTTGTTGATCTCACACTCCACACTAAAGTGACTAATGAGAAATGATAAGGAATCAAATCAACAATGCTACTAATGGAATAAATGCGCTAACTGTAATGATGCTAAAAGGCAAAACCAAATACTTGCAGAAAAGAAATGAACAGCAATGTTATCTAGTAGAAACAAACAGCAATATCATTCAACAGAAATGAACAACAATCTTATTTAATAGAGACGAACAACAATCTGCAATGAACAGCAAAGTCAGTTTACTAGAATGAACAGCGAAGCTTTATAATTGAAATGAATAGCATAACAATATAGTTTCTCAAGATAATAATCTTATTATGATGAAAAGGAACGGCAACGCGATTCAGTTACAGTAAGACAATTCATAAACTCTGGAAACGAAGAACAATAAAGTAATGCGATTTAAATGAATGAAAACCAAACCAAACCATCACACGACTGCGATTGAAAGTAATGGTACAGATAGCAAGTGGATCCACCAGGGCCGAGCCCTTAGCCGCTAGTGAAGCACCGTCGAACTACTTTAGTATAAACGAATGGAACAGCAACTGACTTATGTATTAATCATATGAAAATGTTACAGGCAATCGTACTCTGTTTTAATCAACAAGAGTCGATAATCAAAGTAGGAATACAACAATGAGTTCTGAATAACGATAATTGATAATCCATCCCCTCATTATACAAGCGTTGTCCCTTTTATAATGGATAGGCGGATAAAACAAGGAATAACAAATATATTGTAAAACAGTGATCCCTCAGGATCAAGAGATCCTGAGGGATACGCTCCATCTTCTAACTCTAGTCAATCCCTTTGTCTTCTTGCACTGATGCTACGATTTTCCATCCTTATCCTTAACTATGCGCTCCGATCCTGATCTGCTTGTCTGGATATGGCTTCCTGGTGAAGGAACAACAGTTACTCTGTTTTGTCTTTTCCTTCAAAATGGTAGTTTTCCATTTCTTCTATTTTCTGCATGGAAAAAGACAATAATTAACTAATTCGCAATAATCAATAACTCCCTAGTTTTCGCTATAATTCTTTGATATATTATCATCTTAGGAATAAAAGGAGTTATGATAAAAGGAAAAGATAAGGAAATAAATGGCAAATTCATACCTTTTCCATAGCTCAACACACCCCCCTGCTTACCCTTTTTCATGGCCTCATGAAAACCATGTAATTTGCATGCAAAGCAGTCAAAGAATAGGTTGGAGAGGGATTGTCATGCAGTGGTCTAAAACCATGATTTGTAGCTAAAACTTCAAAGATGGGCCCTGTCTGCCCTTCAGGCAACTCATATATGGCCTTGTACCCTTCTGCAGGATACCAGATAATAGGGCTTTGAAACCTACAACCAAGCCAATACGGGCCTTCCCTCAAAATGAGGTTACTATAGGTAACCAGGCGATCTGCAACTAACTTGAAGTTCTTGTAATTGAATGGCTCTCTATCTTGTATATTCTGATTGGAAGTCTTCCATCTGAATTTAGTTGTTGCCAAGGAATTGTCTTTGATAGAGAGGAAATATTCTACCCCTTGCTAGACAATTTCTTTGTGGATGGGTCCCAGGGTTTGGATCACTCCTTCCCTTTCATTAAGCTTTTATATTTAGCCAGCAGCTGTAATGGGTTTTTCAGTTCACTCCTAACCGAAAGGTCCAGCCCATTTTCTTGTCTCTGAAAAGTATTATGGGCCTTGAGCCACTTTAACTGGTTAACAACAAATGAAATAAATGCTTGAAACTGTACATCACCCACAAAAGGACTGGGATTTTTCTCCATTTCCTCTTCCAATATAAAATTATGTAAATAAAACTCACAGAGTAATCATTGAAATTTTACTCCATGGTGTTTACAGCAATTTATAAAATCATCAACAGTTTTTAATTCTATAGATTTCCCTGCCTTAACAGCCTTAATTTTTAACTGTAAATATCTTTCTAGCAGAAATAAAGCATAGTTTTTGGCAGGTGACCTACATGCTAGAACATCTGTATATAAAGAACAGAGAGTATCCATTTGACTCCTGACTGTTTTCAGGTTGTTCTTTACCTCTTCAACTTTTTCCTCTACCCTTCGATATTTATCGAAGGCTTCGTTCTCTGATGCATTGATGTTCCTTAATTGTTGTTGTAATTCTTGGTATTTCTTCTGAGGAACAGTCTCTTCCTCAAGCTTTTCTATAGTCCGCTGAGCTTGTGCCAGATCCTCTTGGAGTTTTGTTATACCAAGGTGGTTGTTTATCAAAACATCTTTGGGTTGAAGATTTATCTGGGTACTCTTATCACAATTCTGAGTGCCCATAGTCTGTGTCTCTTTATCACGGAATGTCTAGGTGGCCGTATTGCTGGAGGATAGTGCCTCTGTTTGAACATCTTTATCACAGACATATGCATTTTCTGTTTGGGCAGCTATGTCTGTAACAGCTACATGTTGTTCCTTACCATATTGAATGCATATGGGCTCGGTTTGAGCCTCCGCGGCCTTTGTATCATGGGGTTCAGTTTGTATGGCTACATCCACTATTTTTGGGGCTCTTCTTGCATTTTCCCCCTTTTCAGTGCCCTTATCTTCTGTCTGAGTTGTTAAACTAAATTTTGCAGTTTTGTTGTTCCTTTCACAGCCTCTTAATTTCACTTTTCTTCTTCTTCTCGAGAGGAACATCTATTTCCCTAACTGTCTCTACTCTTTCTGGGCTCCTGTTCAGTTGGATTTTGCTCTTCAAGGGTTGTGCCTTTGCCCTGGCTGGTTTCCATATACTCTGTTTGGAGCATCTCTTCAGTGTTTACATTCTCCAGACTAGGTTCCTTTGGAGGGGTAATCCTAGTTTGGTCTACCACTTCCTGAGTGGCTTCTGCTCCTACTTCTTCCTCATTATTTATTTCTTCTGATGAATTCTTGGTGCGGGCAAAGTGTTCTTGTGATTGCTCTGCCTCAATATTGAGGTTGAGTGGACTCTGGGGCTAAATATACTCACTCATATTGGCCAAAATTTGGGCCAATTCATCCTCCTGCAATGGGTTTTGCGTGGACTTGCGCTAGGGTTTAAAGGAAGTTCAGTTCCCTCCCTCTCTTCTTCACTAGTGTGTTCAGTTTCTTCCTCCAATTCTGACTCTTGGTTATCTCTTCTTTCGGGTTGTGAAGGTTGCTCATTTTCAGAACTGAGTAATTCTAAGGGTTGGCTGCTGCTACCCTAGAGGTTCTCAAACATTCCCCTACCTATTCTTAATCTGGAGGAGTGTCTGTGTTTCGAAGGCCTGCTTGCTGTGTTGGTAGTTCTTTTTCTTTTTGGGGCTGGTAAGGCTAGTCCCCCGTCTATGGAAAACACCAATTCTTCCCAACTAGTCTGTTGTTGAGCAAGGTTATAACTTACTATTAATCGAATTAAACAATGGTGGCTCACTACAGTACCTATATGACGGGATTTCTTTATACTCTCAACAGCATCATGCAGCAAAAAATTTAGATATGCAGGCAGATTTACGACACATTTATGTTTTAATACTGATAATAATTTGAGGTGGTGTGGTCTTACCACATCCTTTCTCCCATCACATGTAATGTAGCTCTGCACTACTCTAGCTAGTTCCGTCCATGGTTTCCCCAGAGATGAAGGCTGGACTCCTTTTCCTTTAACGATTAGGTTCTGTCCCTCGTCCTGAAAGGTGGCCATGGCATCTTGAAATGTCACTTTCTTATGTGTCCATATGGGACCAATTGCTAGTAGTCCAGATACTTCTGCAATTACTGTATCTGTCACTGTTATTTGCCTTCCTCTTACTATGGAATGATCGTCCTGCAAATTCTGCAAAAATTCGATAGCCACAGTTTCATGGGGCTGCTGTAACCGTGTAAAATAGGCGATCCATCTTGCTCTTACCAAAATTTCTCGTGCAGCATCGGAAACTATTAGTACCTGTGGCTTGTTGCGTACTGATCGACCTCCCATTTCGTCTAAGTTCTGCACACTGTTAATTTTACACAGCAATACACAGAGATAACAATGGAACAACAAATTGTGCATATCGGATAATATCCCTTTTTTTAACATCAAATACCGTTAAAACTTGCTATTAAGGGATCTGATGCAGTCTAGTACCTCCAAATAGGAAACTGACACGTATGCAGGAGTATTTTGGAAGTCACCCGTGCCCCCCTGAAGTATGATAGGTCGTCCTCGACCGATTTAAATGGAGGAGCAGCGTACTGGACGGCAATCGTACAGTATAAAAAAGGAAAGATGTACATATCCATGACAAGATCACAAAAAGTATCGAGTTGTTGAAATCGAGGCTTATGATGAAAATCGTGAATAGATATGGAGATGCTATGGAGTGATGCGAAAAAGGGAAAAGGACAGCTGACGTAGATAAAATGCTTATGCGGTCCTCATCCCACTTAAACTGTTATGATTGATTTTTTTAAACGATATTCATGCATAAAAGGTTCAAAAAGGAATTTGGGAACATAACCTCTTTTGAAAATATAAAGAAATAAGAAAAGGGTTTATAATTACTATTGGTGTTGAAAAATATGACTCCAATACCATCAGCAGATCTCTGTTGCCCATAGGTGTTTATAACCTTGAAAAAGTTGCTTTTTCACCCTTGGAACCATAATCCTTTATATATGCCTAGGAAAGTGCTTTGTGATGTCAGAATGGAGGCCATTGTGCTAGCTTGGTAACTAGTTGGATCACAATGTCATTCACCAGGAAGGAGTGAAAGGTGGGCAGGTCGGCTCGTGATGAGACCTCCTGCTCCAAGGACTTTTATTTTTTCTATTGTGCCCATTGGATCATATCCCTAGTGTGGTGGCCATAGTGGGAATGCCACTTCACTGCTTTCTTATGATCATGGTAGGCTGGCTCTTGATGAGACCCCCTATCCTCCATCTGACAAATCATATAATTGTTAGTAATCATATAGATATATTTTTTTCTTTCTTTTTCTTTTCTTTTATATAGCACTTCCTATTTATATTTATAGAGGATGGCTCAACACTCCTTAAGAGTAGGGATGGTGGAAGAAAACTGAACATCTCAATAGGGGAGAATATGCCCTTATTCTTATTCAATAATAATAATCAAAGAGAATTATGAGAATTAGGGGAGAACCAACATGATAACAATAATCAATCAATTTAAGTTTAAGTGAAGATAAAGATAGCAAAGTGATATAGATAGTTGTGTCCTTTCCTTTTTCTTATCAATACAAAGCAATCTCTTGAAAGATGACAATTTTTCTTTGATTTGCTTATTTCAGTAACCTTTAAATTTTGTGTCCTTGCATGTATTTGTATCTTTGCCTTGAAAGGATCATGAAGAGTGAAATATTATTCACAAAGACTCTCAAAAAAATTGCTATTCTTTAAGAGAAACAGCGAAAAAAAATGCACTCAAAAAGTGTTGTTCCTTAAGAGGAACAGTTGCTGTTCCTTAAGAGGAACAGCTGTTGTTCCTTAAGAGGAATAGCAAAAAGAATATCTGCACAAAAAACTGTGGTTCCTTTAAGAGGAATGGCAAGAAAAAATTACACGCGAAACTGATGTTCCTTAAAAGGAACAACAGTTGTTCCTTAAGCGAAACAACAAGTAAAGCAATCGCAAAATAAAGTGTTGATCCTTCGGCAGAATAGCCAAAAAACACTCCAAATCGAAATTGTTGTTCCTTAGATAGTGAAACTGTTTTTCCTTTTAAAAGGAACAGTAGTTGTTCCTTTAATAAAACAGCTAAAAAAAATGCACACGGGTTGTTGTTCCTTCAATGGAACAGCAAAAAAATAGAGACACGCGAAGTGTTGTTCCTTAAGAGGAACAGTTGTTGTTCCTTAAGAAGAACAATGAAAATACAACCATGCGGAAGTGTTTTTCTTTAAGAGGAACGACTGTTGTTCCTTAGGAGGAACAACAGCTGTTCTTTAAGAGGAATGGCTGATGTTCCTTAGGAGGAACAACAGCTGTTCCTTAAGAGGAACAGAAAAAATACAACACGCAGAAGTGTTGTTCCTTAAGAGGAACAACAAAAATATAAACACGTAGAAGTTTTGTTCCTTAAAAGGAACGGTTGTTGTTCCTTAGGAGGAATAGCAGCTATTCCTTAAGAGGAACAGCAAAAATGCAAACACGCGGAAGTGTTGTTCCTTAAGAGGAACGGTTGTTGTTCCTTAGGAGGAACAACAGTTGTTCCTTAAGAGGAAGAGCAGAAATGCAAACACGTGGAAGTGTTGTTCCTTAAGAGGAACGATTGTTGTTCCTTAGGAGGAACAGCAGTTGTTCCTTAAGAGGAACAACAAAAATGCAAACACGCGGAAATGTTGTTCCTTAAGAGGAACGATTGTTGTTCCTAAGGAGGAACAGCATTTGTTCCTTAAGAGAAATAGCAAAAATGCAAACACGGGAAAGTGCTATTCCTTAAGAGGAACGGTTGTTGTTCCTTAGGAGGAACAACAGTTGTTCCTTAAGAGGAACAGAAAAAATGCAAACACGCAAAAGTGTTGTTCCTTAAGAGGAACGGTTGTTGTTCCTTAGGAGGAATACCAGTTGTTCCTTAGGAGGAATACCAGTTGTTCCTTAAGAGGAACAACAAAAATGAAAACGCCAAATGGGACATACAAAAATGTTGTTCCTTAAGAGGAACGGTTGTTGTTCCTTAATAGGAACAGTAGTTGTTCCTTAAGAGGAACGGTTGTTGTTCTTGAAGAGGAACAGCAGTTGTTCCTTAAGAGGAACAACAAACAAATATAAGCTCACAAGATTATTGTTCCTTAAGAGGAACGGCTGATGTTCCTTGAGAGGAATAGCACGAAAATAAAATAAATAAATCATATGTTGCTCCTTAAATGGAATGACTATTGTTCCTTAAGAGGAACAGCAGTTGTTCCTTAAATGGAACAGTAATAAAAATCTGTACAAAAAAATCAGTTTATACAAGTGAAATTTAAAAAGAAAAGTTTATGTACAAAATTCAGAAACAAAGGAATTGTTCAGTGAATTAATGCTGAGGAGGGGTTATCTTCCTCAGCAAGAATCTGCATAGTGGAATCTTCCCATAATTGTTGGTAAAAGGATTCTCGAGTAAGCGGTTTGTGATAAAGTCACACTCGATGACCATTTTCTTTGAAAGAATGTCCAGATCCGTCAATGGTAGTTAATGTAATGGTGCCATTGTCATGCACTTTCTATATCTCATAAGGTCCAAGCCATCATGTCTGGAGTTTTCTGGGAAAATCCTGAAACCTGGAATCGTATAGGAGTGCCCAATCTCCTTCGTGGAAGATCTTCTTTTTAATAAGGGCGTCATGCCATTTTTCTCTCTGCTGTTGAATTAATGCAATGTGTTGAAGAGCTGAGAGCCTTATTTCATCTAACTCATGGATTTGTTGTAATCTATTAGTCTGGGCCTCATTTAAATTCAAACCCACCTCCTGCGCTATTCTTAATGTTTGAATTTCGAATTCGATTGGAAAGATGGGTTCTTTTCCAAATACTAATTGATATGGTGAATACCTGGTGGTGTTTCTCCACGTTGTTCGATATGCCCACAAGGCTTCCGGCAATCTTGAAGCCCAGTCACATCTGTGTGATGCAACTGTTTTTGTCAGTATTGCCTCAATTACCTTATTAGTGCTTTCTACTTGGCCATTTGCCTGTGGGTGGTATGGGGTTGTAATTTTGTGTCGAATGTGGTAATTTTTTAATGTTGCAGCGATTTTATTACCTACAAATTGCAGTCCCCCATCTGTAATTATCTCCCTCAGGAGGCCATATCGCACAAATAATTGAAAAATAAAATGTATTACAGAATCCTCTGTAGCTCTTGGCAGTGCCTCTGCTTCAACCCATTTGGTAACATACTCTGTTGCAACCAGTATGTAGGTTTTCTGATTTGATGATGGGTTAATAGGACCAATAAAATCGAGTGCCCATTGCTCAAATGGCTCAATTACTAACTATGGGTTCAGAGGCATTTCATCAGATTGTCCAGGGCGTCCTGCCCTCTGGCAGCTATCACAGGCTTGAACAAACTTTTTAGCATCTTTAAAAATAGTGGGCCAGTAATAGCCTGTTTGTAGAACCTTGTGACCGGTCCTGTGGTCTGCAAAATGTCTGCCACACGGCCCATCATGGCATGCTTTCAAAATGTCAAATATTTCATCTTCTCAGATGCATCTTCTGATGTGCATATCTGCCCCTGTATGAAATAAGTAGCCCCCAATCCAAGAGAATCGGGTATTGCACTGCACTATCTATTTTCATTCATTAGGCGTTAAATGCTTAGGTAATTTGCCTACTGCTAAGTAATTTGCAACGTCGGCATACCATGGTGTTCTGACAGTAACAGCAAACAAATTTTCATCCGGAAATTGATCTTCAACTACTACTACGTCCGCTGGCTTTGGCATTCGTGAGAGAAAATCAGCTACAGGATTCTCTTTTCCAGGTTGATCCTTAATTGTGATGTCAAATTCCTGCAAGAGAATCAACCATCTTGTTACTCTTCCATTTGTAACCGGTTTATTTGCTAAATATTTTATGGCAAAGTGATCTGTATATAAAACTACAGGATACCCAATTATATAATGTCTAAACTTATTTACAGCATGTATTACAGCTAAAAATTCTTTTTCAGTCACAGTATAGTTTAATTCAACAGGAGATAGATTCTTGCTAATATAATAAATTGCATATGGCTTTTTATCTTCTTCTTGCCCAAGAACTGCTCCAATTGTTGTGTCTGAAGCATCAGATGAAATTTGGAATGGCAAATCCCAATTTGGGCCCCTAAGCACTGGGGCTATCGATACAAGATTTTTCAGATCCTCAAAAGCATGGTCACACTTATCTGTCCAAATGAAATCAACATTCCCTGTTAGTGCATATAAAGGTGCAGCAATTTGAGAAAAATGTTTTATAAATCTTCTATAATAACCAGAAAATCCCAGAAAACTGCGTACCTCTGTTTGTGTGGTAGGAGTAGGTATTAACAAAATTATCTGAATTTTAGCCAGATCTACCTGTATTCCAGCTGCTGAGATATAATGACCTAATATTAATCCTTTGGTCATCATCATATGACACTTTTCATGGCTCAAGCAGAGCCTAGTGGCAATACATCTTTGCAGCACTTTTTCCAGTGTTTGTAATGCTGGCTCAAAATCATCTCCATAAGGTGTGAAATCATCCATATATACTTCGAGCCCTTCATTTATTAGATCTGAAAAAATGCTGAGGATGGCCCTCTAAAATGTGGCAGGAGCATTGCATAACCCAAAGGGTAAGACTCTGTAAGCAAATGTTCCCCAAGGACAGGTAAAAGTGGTTTTATCCTGATCTTCAGGGGCAATCTGAATCTGATTGTATCCACTGAAGCCATCTAGGAAAGAAAAGAATTTCTTTCCTGCTAATGTGTCTAATACCTGATCAATGAATGGAAGGGGAAAGTGGTCTTTCTAGGTTTCTTTGTTCAATTCTCTGTAGTCTACACATATGCGCCACTTCCCATTCTTCTTTGGCACCACTACTAGTGGAGAGACCCACTTGCTATCAGATATTGGGTAAATAAAGTTTACATCCAAAAGTTTTTGTAATTCAGCTTTCACAATATCCTTAAGATGAGGGTTTAATCTCCATTGGGGTTGGAAAATGGGTCTAGCATCCTTTTCTGTATAAATTTGGTGCGTACACAACTGGGGATCAATTCCTTTCATGTCTAGGTAATCCCATGCAAAAGCTTCCTTATATTTTCTCAGTAGTTGGACCAGCTTTTCTTCTTGTTCAGCAGTCATATTTTTGTTAATGTTCAAAGTTTTTCCTGGTTCAATTTCTATAGTTTTGTTGTTGTAAACAAAGGTGGTAGGTATTGATTGATCATGAGTGTCTTTCAAGGGATCTTCTTCTACATCATTATCAAATGCTGCCTCAATCATGTGACATTGTAAATGGGATCTGGTTTCTGGTTGGTTAATGAAGTTGTTAATAATGTCGTCCTCTGTTTGGTCTTTAAATTCGAGGGCATCTTCAATGGTTAATGGTGATCTAATGTTTTCTGTCAGGTATGATACAGGTTGTTTCTTTGTTTTAATTATTGTGAGGCTTGGCTGGGCTGGAGGGTATAAGGCTAAATTCTTGACATTACTCCCTCTTGCTATAGTCATGCTGCCTTGTCGACAGCCAATGTAAGCGTCAGCAGTTGCCAGCCAGGGTCTACCTAAAATTAAAGGGTGTCCATCTAGTCAGTTTTTGGGATTAATAATCAGAAAGTCTGCAGGGTATTCCCAGGAGTCTACAGATACCATTACATCATGTAGTGTACCTTCTGGTCTAACTACCGATCGGTCAGCCAACTCCAATAAGGTTGTGGTTGGGTCTAATGATGTAATGCCAAGCTTTTGACAAGTGGTGGTTGTTAAAATGTTGATTGCAGCTCCTAAATCAACCAAGGCATTTGGGAAGGAGCATCCATTGATTTGCACCATAACTATAGGATTCCCTGGGTCCTCATATTTCACAGGTGCTTCTCTTCCTAATAGTAAGTCAGAAAGGGTGCTGACTACTTGGACAATTGGGTTAGTTGTTATTCTCCTCTTTAGCTTTTTTATACATAATTCTTTGATGGTTTTTGCGTAAATTGTGATATCTTGGATAGCTTGGAGGAGTGGAATTTTTATACACAAAATTTTTAGTTCTCCCAGAAGATCAAAATTAGGATGTTCTATTAGGCGCGATATGATTAATCGTTCTAGGAATGGAGGAGAAGAGGTGGTTGCTTGTTCATGAGTTTGTTGTCTAACCAAATTCTCTTCTTGTATTGTTTGTTATAAAGGTAACAAATTTTCAACTTGAGCATTTTTGTCCCCCTCTGTTTCTATTATGCGCCCAGATCTTAATTAAATGTCGTTGCACTCCCTTAACTCGGTTTCTAGTTCTGGTCCTTCGATTATTTGAACAGATTGAACTGGTCTATTGTTGGGGTTTGGATTGGGTTGGGCTGGGAGTTGCGGTCTTAAGTTGGTCTGGGGGTTTTGTTGCAATGTATAAGGTGTTGGCAGTGTAGGTTGAGGGAGAGGAATCATTCCAGCTGGCTGATTCATCGGTCTTTGCCAGTTCAACTACCAGGTTTGACTCTGTGAGGTGGAGGGTGACCATTGTGTTGGATATGCATTGTTTTGCCAAAATGGTGGACAATAAGGAAAGTTCAGCCAATTGGTTTGATTTGTTTGATTTGGCCATGATGATATGGGAAATGGCTGTTGTGACCAGCTAGGGAAAGGAGGTTGATTCTGCCATATTCCATTATATTGTTGAGCATTATATTGAGGAGGCTGAAAAGAAGAGGATGGATCAACGGGCATACCTGTTTGTCGTGGCTGCCACTAGCAGCGCTGATTGAGTAGGTAAACCGGTTCTGTTTCTTCTTCTACTTCCTTGTAAACTACTTTCAATCCCGGGAGTGAGGGGCAGCTTTCTGTGGAGTGATCTTTCATGCAGATGGCACAGACTTGGACTGTATCCAGCGGGCACTCTTTGTGGCTGTGTTTCTTTCTGCATCTAGGGCAGAATATTGCCAAATTTTGCTCTGCTTCTGCTTGCTTTTGTTTAGCTTGCATGATGTCAAACTGCATTGACAGAGTCCCTAGAATATCAGTTTTGAAATCTTCTAGTAGATTGCCGATTTCTGCGCGGGTTATACCTCCACCGGGGACCTTACTATCCCTTGTGATCATGTCACGTTCTGCTAGCTTTAGTCTTGTGCTGCCTCTCAAACTCCTGATACATAAATCAATGATGTCAGCAAAATTTTCCTGATATATGTCACCTTTGCCCATAATGTTTAATGTTTCAACCCATTGTTCTTTCATCCCTTTAATTAATGTAGTTTTTAACACATTGTCAGGCAAGGGTAAAGATGCATAAGGAGATCTTTGAAGATTGTATTGAAAGCGTTCTACATATTCCTCTAGTGTTTCATTAGGTCTTGCTGTCATTTGAAATATTTCATCCTTTAATTCTTTGGACCTACAATAATCCTGATATTTCTTTAGAAAAGCACCTTTCATCTAATCCCAGTCATTTATAACACCTCCACCTAGCCCCATAAACCATCGTAAAGCTGCTCATTTTAATGTGGAGGGAAATAGTTTTAGTTTTTGGGGACTCATTGTATAGTCATACCCCCGGCATAATACATCGAATTCAAACAGAAATGCATCTGGATCTTCCGATGTTAGGCCATGGAATGTAGGAATATGCTAGAGAGGAATGGCCTTCATAGGTGCATTAACTGTAGTGTCCACAATGGGATATTGCAGTGTGGAGGTTTGAGGTGGTTGCTGGTTTTGGGCCATTTGATCAAATATGTGCCAATATCCTTTTGGGATTTCTAGGGAGTTATTCCTAGGTTGACTAGAAGGAGTAGGAATGGCCTTGACAGCACTTCCTTGGTCTGGGATAATGAGTGGTCCTTGCTGAACTATTATCTGGGGGGATTTTGGCTCTTCAGGTTCTTCTGTTTTGTTTTGGATGATCTTAATAGCACTCCCCTTATCTGGGCTGCTGAGTGTTAGAACTATTTCGAGAGGGGATTTTGGCTCTTCTATTTCCCCTGTTTCTCCTCCTCCTTCGCAGAGATTGCTAGAGTTCCCTTCTTGAAAAGAAATTGGGCGAGAATTCTCAATTTCTTGAAAATCTTGCTCAGTCTCTTCTGTTTTGTTGTGCACCTCAGCAAAGGCTACAGATGGTGAACCTGTGGCCCGAAGGGAGCCAGTAGGTTGTCTAGAAGCAACTTTTCTAGGGCCCACTGATGGCTGAGATACGGCTTGCTTAATGATATCGTCTATGAAGGTTGATCGACCAAGGGTCACTGGTCCCTTGGCTTTGTCAGGTTTGGGTAGAAGTTTTGGAGTATTTTCAAGTTTTTTCTTCTTAGTCATACACACAACTCAAATGTTTATTTCTACCCACAAAAAAATAATAATTCCGCTAGAAAGCGGGCGAGGGAGCAGGGTTGTTGCATGCTTCGTATGTAGGTTCTTACCTTCCGTTTTTAATACCCAATTCTTCCCTAGTAGGCACTTATTAGATGCACACTACTCTCTGAAAGAAAAAAAATGGCTACACTCTCCCCGGCAACGGCGCCAAAATGTTGAGGTATAAAAGGTGTCTTTTTAACTCCTATTTATCCTACATTAATTATCAATCCAGGAATGATTTTCTATTTCAAGAGTGTACTCAGTCTGAGGCAGCAATTTAATCCAAGAGTAATGTTTTCCAATTTGCAGTACAGTGCTTCAAATACAAGAGTAAACGGATGCTTGAAATAAAACCTATTTGCAATTAAAAGAAACTCAATGCTCTGAAACTAAATCATTCACTTAGGAAATTAACAGCAACTATCAGTCAAGGATGCAGTAGCAATAACTCTTTCCTTTTTCAACTGATGAAAATGAAATCAAACATAAACAAGATCCACAATCTGAGAACTCTAACAATAGTAGCCAATGTTCTTTACAGTTGTTGATCTCACACTCCACACTAAAGCGACTAATGAGAAATGATAAGGAATCAAATCAACAATGCTGCTAATGGAATAAATGTGCTAACTATAATGATGCTAAAAGGCAAAACCAAATACTTGCAGAAAAGAAATGAACAACAATGTTATCTAGTAGAAATGAACAGCAATGTCATTCAACAGAAATGAACAGCAATCTTATTTAATAGAAATGAACAGCAATCTGCAATGAACAGCAAAGTCAGTTTACTGGAATGAACAGCAAAGCTTTATAATTGAAATGAACAGCATAATAATATAGTTTCTCAAGATAATAATCTTATTATGATGAAAAGGAATGGCAACGCGATTCAATTACAGTAAGATAATTCATAAAATCTAGAAACGAAGAACGGTAAAGTAATGTGATTTAAATGAATGAAAACCAAACCAAACCATCACACAACTACAATTGAAAGTAATGGTACAGATAGCAAGTGGATCCACCAGGGCCGGGCCCTTAGCCACTAGTGAAGCACCGCCGAACTACTTCAGTATAAATGAATGGAATAGCAACTGACTTATGTATTAATCATATGAAAATGTTACAGGCAATCGTACTCTGTTTTAATCAACGAGAGTTGATAATCAAAGTAGGAATACAACAGTGAGTTTTGAATAACGATAATTGATAATCCATCCCCTCATCTTTACAATCGTTGTCCCTTTTATAATGGATAGGTAGATAAAACAAGGAATAACAGATAGATTATAAAACAACGATCCCTCAGGATCAAGAGATCCTGAGGGATACACTCCATCTTCTAACTCCAGTCAATCCCTTTGTCTTCTTGCGCTGATGCTACGATTTTCCATCCTTATCCTTAACTATGCACTCTGATCCTGATCTACTTGTCTGGATACGGATTCCTAGTGAAGGAACAATAGTTACTCTATTTTTTCTTTTCCTTCAAAATGGTAGTTTTCCATTTCTTCTATTTTCTGCATGGAAAAAGACAATAATTAACTAATTCGTAATAATCAATAACTCCCTATTTTTCGGTATAATTCTTTGATATATTATCATCTTAGGAATAAAAGGAGTTATGATAAAAGGAAAAGATAAGGAAATAAATGGCAAATTCATACCTTTTCCATAGCTCAACAATGTCCTCATAATGTCATACAAATTCAAGGTTAAGAAGGCTTCCTATATGCAAAGCACTCATTCGTCTGGAATTAGGGTTTCCCAAACATTGCCAAGGAATTCTTGCCCAATTCCTTTCCTTTACCTGTTTACCTTGCTACAATTGAGGCTTACTATGTACTGTCACATCACCTAATTTTTATTTATATAAACAAATCAACTACTACCTTGTCACACTAATACCAAGCATGTTCCATGCAACTGCTCACACATGTCAACCACATGTTCCAAATATCAAGACAATCATATCTATTAATTTGAAATCAACATTTAGCAAGACTACCAATCATGTCATAATCCATATTCAACTCATAGTCATTAGACATAATGCTACAATTGTCACCTACTTACACTCAAGTACATATCAACTATCTTAGCACATATATGTTAGTACAATCATCTTAAAACAAGATCATTTCTTCATGCAACACATACTCATATCATGCAATTAATCAAACATTCAAACAACTCGCAAACATACCATGTTAGATAAATCAACTAGATGACATAATAGACACCAAACACTCAAACACCAAATAGACGACATAATCAAACAGTCAAGCACAAAGTAGATGACATAAGAAAGCTCATACCTTAATGTGTCTCAAGGGAGGCTATCTTGTCTGCACAATCAATCCAGATTAGCACAACATAATATCACATCATATTAACTCATACCTAAATGTCATAACCCTAACCATTTGCATAGACCAATCCAACTTAGTATGATACATACAACATCAAGATCTTAAATGCAATAACCCTAATCATCAAGCTAACTATCATATAACAACAAGAAGTTAACCTATAACATACTCATCAACAACATATAACATAATCATCAAGTTATCTAACATAAAACAACAATAGCAATGCATACTATTGTCCTTTGAAATAACCTAAGGTCAATTAGTTATGCCAAAGCATCTATAATGTTTTGTTGTTTTAAATGATTGGATGACTAGTGAACTGTTTATAAACAGGTGCTTTAAACTTAGATAGATTCTTAATAAAATAAAAGGTTGTTATTTACATGCACATGGTTATTTTGATTTTAGTGGGATGGATAAGTAGAATATGAAGAAGTATAATTGATTTAATATTCAAACTGAGTATTTAACCATTTATAGGAAAAATTAAGAAAACAGTGTTTTTTTAATCAACAAAATATAAACAGAGTATCACAGAGATCTAATGCAATTTATTCTCAAAGAGGAATTTAAAATAATAGATAGTTTTATAAATTTATCACTTATTTAAATTACAGCTTCATAGAGGATCTAAAATGAAACTGAAATTCAATTAAATTTTAAATCGGATAACTGCAAAAGACATGATTTATATGAAGAAGACATAATGAATAAACAAGATGAAATACAACTCACTGAGAGACAGACCATATGAGGCAAATCCAGAATCTTTTATTATCTCAAAAATGCTCCAGCTTAGTACAAATCTGCTTGATAACTTGTTCAAGGGTTCAACCCTGAATACTTCCACACCATGAAGTATTTAAACAAAATTTTAAAAAAATATATCAATTAATACCTGAGTGACACGACATTCTATTATTAACTTAGAACTAACATAAAATAAATAATGCGATCAAAAGGAATGCATCTGTTGAAGTGATCTGAACATCTGGCCCTGCTTTGGAGGAGAACAGTTGCTGAGTGGCCACTATTTCTTTTTAATCCTGGAATTCACACAACCTTTCCCACCGCTCTTCTTCTGGACTAGTAATCTTTGTCACGTTGTGGTAGATCTCATCTACCTCAGTGTACTGAGAAAAAGTGGGTTTTACTAAAAAAATGTGTTTTATCTCGTGTTGGATAAAACTTATGTTGTTGATAGCTTCGTAAAAATATCTCCTTGTCATAGAACCTTTGATGTTGGAAGACTTAGTTGTATCCTTGGCAATGTTCTGAAGCTTCTTCATGTAGTCTTCCATGGTCATTAATTTGTCATTGATCACAAATAAGGAAGGGAGGCCTTTCTTGTTTAATGCATCTATTCTAGTGAAAAACGTGTTAACTGCTACCTCTAGAGTGTGACACTTCTCTGTCAGTTGTACAACCAAGTTCTTCTTTGTTAGAACTTTCTTTACCTCTAGAATGGTTTTTGTTTTGTCATCTACTCCTAGATCATCTAGCTCATATCTGTTTCTGGAACTGAGGAACTTTATGATGTTGTTGGTTGTAGCAGCCATTTCTCTCAATTCAGCATTGATAGTACAAATGGTTTGATTGGCTTTCTCCATCAATTCCTTCTGCTTAGTTATTATCTGGATACATGGCCAAATTTCATCTATTTCTTCAATGAAATTGTTCCTGATGATTTCTTTAACATGCGCCAGTGTGTAGCCAATAGAAGACTCAGTTGTTGACTTCTTCCATGCCTCTCTCTGATTTTGAGCTCTCTATATCTTTGTTGCATGAAAGGTTTCAGTCTTCGTTTGATGATCTTGTAGAAGTTTCACTTGTTCCTGCAACATTTTTATCTCTTCAGTGTGGAGAGACATGTTTTGTACTGCATTTTCCAACTGATTTGCAGCATCCCCTATACTTGTTGTAGAAGATATGGTAGTAGGAATAGTTGTGATAAGGACTGCTTCTCCATTTCTCCTTCTCTTTAATCAACTTTTCCATTTCTCTATCCATTTGATTCAGTTGTGCACTCTACTCCATGATGAGCTTCATCATATCTGTCTTTTGTGTCTATGTTTCTTCAATATCCTTGGCTAGAGGATCTTCTGTAGCTAGAAATTTTAACTGCTTCCTTAATGTTGCTATGTATAAATTATTTTTCTTTATAAGCTCTTTTGCAGCATTGATGTTTGAAGGGTCATAACCCACTTTAATCACCAAGTCCTCCAAAGTTTTAATCTTGATGTCTTTAGCAAGTGTAGAGACCACCTCCATCTTCAATTGTGATTGGAAATTTGCTAATGTAACCTGTAGTTTAGACAAACTCATAGCAGCGTTAGTTACAGTGGAAAATATTATTTCACCAGTCTGCTTATGCATCTCCATTTTTTCAACGGGATGTATATCTTTTACATCAAACTCAAATATTTTCTTCTTGTAGTCTGATGTTGCCTTGGGCTGGGGAACCTGTGCCTGGAGGAATGCCATTTGCATTTTCCCTTTTTCTGAATCAAAGGCTGACAGTAGCCTACTTTGAGAACTGGAAGTATGCTTCCAGAACTGATTTTAGGTGTTAATATTCAAGGCCGCATTCCTTACTTTTATCTCCTTGAAAATGTCCATTATACTTTTCTCTGCCTCCCCTGTAGTAGATGTGTTGGTCTCCATAATTTTCTGATCTTGTGAAGTTGTGGAGGTAGTGGGAGATAGTGTAGTCTGATCACCCACTAATGAGGAAACAAGTGGCTCATTAGTGGTTATAATGGTCTCCTACTCTGATTCCTTGCTGAGGCTTAGTTTGGAAATAAGCTTGGCTTTCTTCCTATACATAATTTTGAATCCCTCAATAAAAATTTCAGTCCCTGAAGGGGAATCTTCTTCTCTAGTTCTCTTAGTTGTTTTCTCCTGCATGGTAGGAGTCTGTAGTGTAGAGGATTATACCAGTTGCTCTTCTGCCTCTTGTAGGGTATTCTCAACCCATTCTAACTGGTTTTTGTACTTCTCTATCTTTGTTCTGGCAGTGTGAAATTAAGGAGTAGATTTGGTTTCTACTCTTAATTTATAAATGATCCCTAATGGATCATATGACCAAGTGAAGCTAAGGCTGAATTGGATTTCTTTTAGTATCTTATTTGCTTCTTCCCCTGCTACCCTGTTGTTGCAAATGAAAGGCCCAATCTGTGTTTTTATTTTGAACTGGGACTTCTTCTTGGCAGCAACAAAGTGCATTTCATCCATATTTAGCATATGCCTTATGTACTCTAGAGCAAAAATCCTCATTGGGAGGAATTTAGGCAGCTTATAAGGTGCAATATCACACCCAAATATTCTCAATTATGTATAGTTTTTGTAGAGGTACAAATCCCCTGTCTGAACTTGGTCTGATAGCTGCAACACCTTTCTAATTTCCTCACTGATCCTTGGTTCTATCCTGGTGGCTAGGAGACTAATTGTTGGATGCAAAAACATCTCTATGAACTGTTTATATGTGTATTCCTTTTGTTCCTTCATCACCAAAGTAGTCCAGAAGATGACTGACTTTTGGTTCCCTTCTGCATCCAGCTTTTTTAAAGCAAGGTTGATGTTGTCTCCCTGAAAGTATAATAACATATAAACTAACACAAAAGAATACTTGAATACCTCCTCAGTTGGAAATTCTATAAGCTGTTGATGAACTGAATCTACAAGAAATTGGCTAAAGTTAAATATGATGGAGGACTTAGAATCAGCAGAGAAAATGGACAGAAATCCTATGATGGCCTCATCTACCCACTGATCAGAGTAGTAGCCAAGGAGGTAGGAGACAACTGTGATGATTTGTTTGGCTCTCTCAGGGAAAATAGAGGAGGGATAGGGTGGATTTTTCTTTGGAAATGGGGCATCTTCTGTTAAGAATAACTCAAGGGTTTTGGCCCTCTTGGTAAAGTCTAATTTCTGGTACAGTTCAACCAATGCTTCATAGGAAAAAGGGGTGGCATTCTCTACTATGGGGGCTTGCATCATTTGGTCTATGGCTTGAGGAGTGATAGTAAACATAATTTCTCCAGTAGGGGTAATGATGGCCCTTTGGCTTGGCAAATAAGATGCATGACACTTCCTAACAAATTCTAGGGTGTTGTGGGTACGAGGAAAAATATAGTGGGGTAAATTGGACTCCCACAACTGAATGTCATCGGATTTGTCAATGTATTTGTCTTCAAGCCAGCAATACATCTCAAAGAGGTCAAATTCGCAGAGAGTTTCATGGATTTTAAGGTCTCTATCAGCCAAAGGGATGTGGTGAAAATCAATGGGGGGATAGATCATAGGATTGACAGGTTCCTCTGGCCCAATGTCCTTTGGAGACATCTTGGAATAAAGCTAAGGAAATGAGTGAAAATTAGATTTGAGGTTTCAATGCATAGAGAGGAGTCAGGTTTTTGGGGCAAGAATAGAGGCAATAGGTTGAAAACGATTTAGCAGACAGTTTCATTGGCGGGTTAAAACGCCGGAGTTCAGCCCAACAAACCTGTAACAAAGCAATATAGTGACAGTGCATGAATGCAGTAACCTGTTAACAAGTGAAAGGGAGGTTTATATAATAGTGTGGCTTTCGGTTGAAGGTGGCGCGGGTCCATTGGATTAACAGCTAAACCATTTACTACTTAACGGCTTAATTGAGGAGGGAGTGGATGTAATTGGTGGAGTTAACAGGCGAATGACGTGGCACAATATGAGTGGCGGGGGTGCAACAGGTAGAAGAGTGGTATTGGGAGTGAGGGAAGAGCGGTTAGCTGTTTCCCTAGAGAGGGGTCCGAAAATCCATAATGTTGACACATAGGGGCGGGTGCGGTTTGGAATACCGCCCATTTCAGAACCCCCCCCCCCCACCCGAGTAAAGTCCGGATGGTGAGGGGGGGGCGAAATATAGCGTGGGCCATCACATCTTGGGAGATGTGCGGAGGAGTGATAGGTGGCGGAGAGTTAACATGACATGACGGGACACACAATGGGGCAGGCGGGAGTTAATTTACCACATAGTTGGGAATATTTGTGATGTATGAAAAGGGTGTTAAAACTTAGGAATAAGTGGGTCAAGGGTAATATGAGCGGAGGTGTGATTTTGGGATTTAAAACTTAGGAATAAGGATTATTACCAAAATTAATTCATATATAAAACCTTAGAGCAAAACCTTTACTTCTTTGCCTTTTCTTCTCCACATGAAGATAACATTTGACATTTCCCAATGTGGCACATTTTGACTAGCAGCGTGTGCATTTATAAAAAATGAAATGAAGCCATTCTTTTCTTTTTGCTTCCTTAAAATTTTATTTCTTTTTTTCTTTCATTGTTTAGAGTAGCTAACACCTATCATTTTATTGATATGGATGCATATAAAACATTAAATTGGCCTAACAGTTTAACTTTTCTTTCTTTTGCATCCATGTCCTAACTTAACATTTTAAAATTATTTTTAGCTAATATACTAACTTATCAAAACCAAACAATGTTACAACATCGGCTTCAGTTGGGGACTGCTTCCCTCTGTGGGATGTAGAGAACAAGTAGATCCAAGTGCCTTCTCCTCGAGCTATGGAGTCTTTGTTGAAACAGATACTCACTTGCAATTTTTTTCAAAAATAAAATAAACTCTTCGGATATTTACAGATGATGAATGAATGGATGAAAAATTAATACTAAATGTAATGTTTCAAGTATTTCCCATTGACTGGAAATGAGGAATACTCTCCTTCCAAATTCTGTAGGATGAATGTATTGTTCCCTTTGACTTTTGCAATGCTAAATGGACCAAACCAGAGGTTGTCAAATTTTTCATGCTTGCCTTTATCTTCTCTCCTAGTATCCCATATAATCACTAGGTCACCTTTCTTGAAATTTCTTTCTCTAGCCTTTATGTCAAACATCTCTTTCATCTTATTTTCATATTTCCTTAGCTTGTAACGAATTTCATCCTTTTCTTCATTCAACTCAATAATTTGATTAATCCTTATTGAGAAATCATCTTTTTCTTCATAGGATTCCTGAAGGAATCTCATAACAGGTAAAGCTAAATGAGTAGGAAAAAATTGCTTCCTTGCCATAAACTAATTGGAAAGGAGACTTTCCTGTTCATATCTTAGGAGAAACTCTGTTTGCCCAAATTGCATGGATTAGGTGGTTGTCCCACCTCTTTTTATGGTCTTCAAGAGTCTTCTTAATGACCTTAACTAAGATCTTGTTGGAAGACTCTTCTAGGCCATTACCATATGGATAGTGTGGTGTAGAATGGTGTAATAGGATTGAATACTTTTGACAGAAATCAATCATTTTAACACTTATGAAAGTTGTTGCATTATCTGTAACAATCTATTGAGGACATCCAAATCTTGATAGGATGTTTTCTTCAAGAAATTTAATCAAAATAGTATCAGTTACATTTTTAATAGGTATGGCTTCTACCCACTTGGTAAAATAGTGTGTAGCAGCTAAAATCCATCTATGTTGATTACTTGATTGTGGATGAATTTCCCCTGTAAAGTCCAACCCCATTGCAGAAAAGAAGCATGAACCAATACTGAAACCAAAGGAAGTGCGGAAATTTTCTATTTTCCTTCAAATAATTAGCATGGTGTGCAACTCCTTACTCTTGCTCCGGCTTCTTTAAAAAGTGTGGGTCAGTAGAAACCTGCTTTTAAAATTTTGTAGGTTGTTTCTCTCCAGGCATAGTGTCCACCACAAAACCCTACATGGAACTGATCTATAATTCCCTCTATTTCATTTTCAGTTAAACAAAGAAGAAGGATATTAAGAGGGTCTTTCCAGTATAGATTAGCATTGATAATGCAATATTTTACTGCTTTAAGCTTCAGGGCTTTGCACTGCTTCAAATTAAGATCAGTTAGACATTGAAAATCCCTAAGAAACTACACAATATCATAGTACCAATCAGAGAGTAGATATTTTTGATCTATGTGGACAAGAATGGCTTGATCTGAAGAAAGAGGTTCTTGTGGATTCTCCCCTTCTATAGGAGGAGGAGGTTCTTATGGATTCTCCTCAGATATTAAGGAAGGTTCTTGTGGATTCTCCCTTGATATTAAGGAAGGTTCTTTTGGATTCTCCCCAGATGAAACTTCAGAAACCATATTTATTCCCAATACTTTGCAGTTAGATTCAGCTAACAATTTGTCCAGGCCTTGGCCTTTTACTAGCTTTGTGGTCTTAATTTCAAGGTCAAATTCAAGGATTTTAGCAATCCATCTCCCTCTTCTTCCATCAGTATCAAGTTGGGTCAAAACAGTTTTAACAACATGACTAGGGACATAAGCTATAATGTGTGAATGCAGGACATAGGTTCTAAAGGCTTTGAGCACTTGAATTAAGGCATAAGCTTGTTTTTCAATAATATCATACCTAAGTTCATCATCCCTCATAACTTTGGAAAAGAAGGCTATAGGCTGGTCATCACCATTTTTGTTCTTCTGTAAAAGTACAATAGCTAAGGTTGTCTCCGATGCAAAAGAAAATATGTTGAAAGGTGAAGAATAATCAGGGTTAGCTAGTGTAGGGGCCTCTGATATAGCCTTTTTGATCTTATCAAAAGCATATCTAGTAGAAACTGTCCATTTCACTTCATTGTTTTTCTTTAGCATATCAGTTATATCCTTAACTATCTCTGCATAATTAGGGATGAATATTCTGAGAAAATTAATATTTCCAAGGAAGGTTTGTATCTTTTTCTTATTCCTTGGTAGAGATAGGGTCTGAATAGTTGAAACTCTCTTTGGGTCAATTATAACTCCCTCCTTCGAGATTATATTCCCTAGTAATTTCCCTTACTTTACAGCAAATAAAGATTTCTTCGGATTAATGGATATGCCGAATTTCCTGCACCTGTCAAAAAACTTGCTCAAGTGTTTTAAATTATTTCCATCAGAATTACAGAAAATAGTTAAATCATCTAAATAAATGACAATAAATTTAGATGTTTTACCTACGAATTCTAGATCCATGGCTCTCTCGAGAGTAGCTCCAGCATTGGTTAACCCAAATGGCATTCTAGCATACATAAATTTACCCCAAGGAGTGGTGAAAGCAGTTTTGTCTTGGTCAGCTTGACTTACCATCATCTGGTTGTAACAGAAAGTCCATATAGCATAGAAATCCTATTTGCACTTGAAACTTTCTGAAGTAGATGATCCATTTTGGGCAATGGATAGTTATCCTTTAAAGATGATATGTTCATATTTCGAAAGTCTACACATAGCCTAATCTCACCATTTTTCTTTATGATGGGAATAAGGTTGGCTACCCAATTAGAATACCTTAAAGGTACTATAATATGAGCATCAAGCAGCTTTTTAAGTTCTTTCTCAATGGTTGGAAGTAGTATAGGATTGGTTCTTCTTAGTTATTGTTGAAAGGGTTTTGCTTCTGGTTTCAAAGGAATCTTATGCTCAATCAAAGATGTATCACAGGTTTGAACTCATTATAAGACCAGGCAAAGACATCTTTGTAATTTTTAAGAAGATTCAAATAGTGATTTTTACATCCAAAGGTAAGGTTGATGACAATTTAACATTTCTCACATCATTCAAAGTCCCAATATTGCATTCTTCGATTTCTTCTTTAGGTGAGTTAAACAAGGGGTATTTAGAGACATCATTATTATCAAATAGTTTTTCCAATGGAACCAATCCTTTAGGAATAAAATTATTAGATAATTGGATGATATCATGATCAAGAATTTTAGCACTGAATGAAGTTTCTGGATTTTGGTGATTCGATTCTTGAACATCATTTTGATCTTCTTCAATTTGAATATTTGAGAATTCATCGATGACTTGAAGGAAAGATTTCAACTGTTCATCATCTTCAAAAATCTGCCAATGTTTAAGGTTATCAAGAATTTATGGTCTATACTTGACTTCAATTTGATATTCTAGCAATATTGGCTCAGGGATTTTGAAAGAGCTTGCTGAAACAGCTAGTGAATAAACATGCATATATTCATCTCTAGGAATAGTAGTTATGTTAAATCCTTGGAAGAAATTTTCAATTGTGTCCCAAGCTTCATTTCTATAGGACCTAAGCCTTGGGTGTTTCGTTTGACACAAATTTCTAACTTGGTTCATCATAAGCTCAGAATCAGAAAAGGCACTCAAGTTTTGAACCTTTAAACTGCTAGATAACTCAAGACCAAGAAGAACTCCTCATACTCAGCCACATTATTAGTGACCTCAAATTCGAGTTTACATGACTGAGTTATGTTTTCTTTATTTGGTGAAATTAAAACAATTCCTGCTCCTGCTCCTTCCTTTGAGCAAGAGCCATCAAAGTAAAGTTTCCAGATATCTAATTCTACAATTTTAGGTTTGGAAACTATATTTTCAATGGCGAGTTGAGTATTTGATGAATTTTGTGAAGATAACTGAAAGCAACCAAAATTTCGATCTACTACATAGATAGGGTGGTTTTTTGCTTGATCAATCCTACAAACAGTATGAAGGAATTTGACTTCCCTATATAACCTTAAATGTTCACCTCCGTAGACTGGAATAGTAGCAAAAGACATGTCCATCTGAAGTGATCCTCCAAGTTTAGCACAACATGATCTAGATAGGAGCACACCAAACTTGGTTGGAATATCAGTGACAACTATATCTAAAACTATACTCTTGACAAGTATTTGAGCTAAGGTCAAAACTAGGTCTTTGATCAACCCTAGGCATGGTACTTTCTTAGAATCAAAGGTGTAAAGGTCATGATAAGAAAGGGGAACTTGTAAATGAAGTTGGTCCATAATTACCTTTGGCATAAGGTTGTGAGAAGCTCTAGAATCCAACATGCAGTTATACAAAAGAAAGTCATGAGCTTTTAAAGTTACATAAAATGGTGGAACACTTTTATCAATCATATCAGAACTAGGGCCAAACACTATTGAGGGCTTTTCATCTTGCAAACTAATAACATCTCCCTCATCATCTACATTAGAGGACTATATCCATTTAGACACTTGATTTTTATAACCATGGTTTTTGGAAATTTCAGCTAAAGGTATAGGAATCTTGGCCCTTTCCAATTCCTTTTCAATATTAAAAGTTGTCAAAATGGTCTTGTTAGATGAAAGGGTTTCAGTGGATGACTTTGTAGTCTGAGGTGTTGGATTTTGTGTTTGAATGGATTTTACTGCAAGTTCAATTATAGTGGTATATTTTGAAGGTCTACCAGGACCTAATCTGGGTCTTAGATCATACCTCTTATTCAATTCTGCAATCAGAAATTCAGAGAATGCTAGGTATTTTGAAAGTTGAGCATCTCCTTCTTCTTGTTCAAAATATTAGGGTGAAGATGAAGGAACTATTGCCATTTGTGCTGTTGAAGAATCAATATTATTGATATCTTCAGTGATTAAAGGGCCTGTATCCTGTGGTTGTTGATCATCAATAAACAAAGGTGGTTGAACATTTTGATCAGAACCTAGTCTCCGAAGAATCTGCATTTGAGGAGTTCTTCGAAATTGAGTTTGAGCTTGAGGTCTGACAGCCATTTGCTGAGTAGTTCTAGGTTGTGTTTCAATTTTAGAAATCCTATTAGAAAGGTTTCTAAGTAAAGATGTAATTTCATCAATTTTTTTTATCTTCAAGTTTAGATTTGGAAGAAGATGAATCATCTACCCTAGCTTTTAGTTTTATTTCTTATTTCTCTACTTTAGTTTTAAGTTTGCCGGAAGCTGGCCTATTGGCTTCTACCTCTATATCATTTGTCTGCATGTCTTCGAATGTATTAGAAACCATTTCCCTTAGCATAACTGCAAAGTCATCTTCAAATTCTTTGGAAATTCTAACTGTTGCAACTGCTACTGGTGGTTTAGAATCAACAGGAATTTTATGATAGAGTTTGTTAAATCTTTTAATGAATTCAGCAACTGGTTCACCAGGGTTTCTCTTCAATTCTTCAAATTCAGTTAGAAAGTAAACAGGACCTTTCTTTACCCCCCATTGGTTTTTAAAGATAGTTATGAGCTCATTCCATGTTCTAATAGAGTCAACTCTAAGTTGCCTAAACCAAATCCTAACATTTCCTTCTAAAGATTGTACAAATAATCTCATATAAACATCTTCCTACTCTATGTTCATATTATCAACAAAATCTAGGAAAACTAATACATGATCCTCTACTGAGGGACCTGTTTCTCCATTCAACCTTGGTAGATATTTTAGATATCCATCAGGAAAATTTCCCAAATTTCCACGGAGAACTAGAGCAACATACCTTGCTTGCATAATGGGTCGAAAAGCAATAACAACAGGAGGAGTATGGGGTGACTGAGTGGATGATGATAAGGAAGAGGAAGATGATGAAGATGAATATGAAGGAGATGAAGATGAATTCATAGGGGTATTAGTATAGGGAGGAGAGAAAGAGGGAGGAGACCTCTTTGAGGATTTCAAAGGGGTTTTAATAACCAACTTCTGAACTCCTAGTGGAAATTCTTCCTTATTATCAAACAAAGGATTCGAATAGACAGAAAATGTATCTTCAAGATTAGTAGAGGTTTGTTGGCTTGTTGGGGCCTGACCCAAGTTCAAAGTTAATTAACCAAACAAATCCTTGTACTACTGGCCCTTTTGGCAATAGGCTACAGAGCACGGACTGAGGTCTCACCCGAAGTAGTATGGGGGGGGTGCTGGAACTAGGTTTCTGCACCCTTGAGATGTCTGAGGGGTTGATTTGATCCAACTACTAGTCCCTATGTGCAAGTTGCTTCGCACACTTCCCTGGCCTTCACGCCCTGATATATTCGCCTTCGCGCAGCCCTAACCAGGGGTTGTGGGGCTGCCGTGCTGCTGGAGCAGTTCTCTGCACTATTCCCCTAAGTCACACACGAGATCTTACTTATATTCTTACACCAGTTAGTTATCTTTGTGTAAATGGATGCCTTATGTTATATTTATTTATACAGCACATTCATATGAGTTCGCGCAACAAATAAACAGTAAACTTGCAATTCATACCCAATAATACATAAAACAGGAAAAGGTACACAGAAATATGATATAACTTCTCTTTATTAATGCTTCTAATGGTTACAGACTTGACCCACCCTACACACTCAGCTGCAGGGGTCTGCGCACTTATCTGCGGACTACTAGGCCTATGTGCACACAGCTGCAGAGCCTTCACCTACTCTACGACGCAAAGACACAACTTACACTTCGACTCAATCAATTCCTTCAACTTATCATACTTCGATTCTATTTTCTGTTTAGAGCCTCGCTCTATTTATACAATCCCATGGTCCGCAGACCATGGGTAGATATTTCACAGTGACATTACATTACAAAAACAAGGGCAGACAACCCTGTGACTCTGTTATGACTTCGCGCTCTACGCCCACAACTCACGGAGTCTTTACAATAGTCTTGGTCAAAACTTGGGCTTTAAGAACCAAAACATGCCTTGGGGGGATTCCATGCCCAACAGGCCCCCAACACAAACATCGTGACTCACCCTCAAGTCACTCTGTCGGTGTGGAGATCTTCGCGCGGAGTCCCTCCAACTCTGCTCGAACTGCTGCAAAGTTGACAGCGCACTGAGTGGCTGCCTGTTGAATCCCCTGTACCCGTTGTTCCGAGACCACAGTGTCGGAACTGCTTCCCTGGACCTATTCCTACATCCCTTGAATTTGCACGAGCTTGCCTTCAATTGTTGCTATAATTTCGAAGGCTTCGTCGATCCAAGGTTGAATGCGCGCCTTCAAGACTGCTTCTCTATGTCATGCTGCATTGACCTGCTCTTTCAACGCTTTCACCTATTGCATTCATGCAAGCCTCTAAGTGGGTGCCACCGTCTGCGCAGTCCCTTTGATGATGTCGTATTGTTGTTGGAGCTCACGTGCCTCTGTCTCTAAGCATTGGATGTTAGGGTCCTCCTGCAAAATTACTCCTCCAACATTCTGGTGAAGTCCCTTACTTCACTACTAATCTCTTCCATCCCTGTTGTAATAGCGTTGGCGCGCTATTTTCTTATCTCTGGAGGGGTGGACGGCTGTGCCTTCAACTGCAGCTCTGCTATCTGAAGGTTCAGCTCCAGTTGAACCTTAGTCATTTCTTCTCGCGCCTCGCACACCCTTGCTGCTAGTCTGTGGATGCGCACCTCTGTTGGTGCGTCTGCTAGGATGGCCAGCTTAGGGACCATCTGATAGGCTTCTTCCAGTACCTATACCATCTTCCTATTCTACGACACCACTTCATCGCGCTGCAAGCTCAACTGCTCCATGTTTATCTTTTGCTTGCTCAGTACTTGCAGCGTGCGGCTCTCCCTAGCCCGCAGTTCTGCAGTAATCCTATCCTGTAGAACATATAGCGTCTCCCATGGGAGTGCAGCCATGTTGATCCCGATACCTTTTACTGCGTTAATCGTAGGCCTATCGGGCTCATTTGTTGTAACCGGTGCCCCTTCTGGCAGCACTATTGTGTTTATTGTTCGAGCACGCAGCATTTGCTCGGCTCCGGTCGTCCCTACCGTGAGGCTGGTTGAGAGGGTACCAGCCTGAGGAGTGTGCCGCTGTAAATCCTGAATCTGCGCTCTGAGGGCCCCCAACACAGTCTGATTCTCCTCCGCGAAAGTTTGGAGGGTCTCAGTGGTCACGTCGCTCAATGTCTCGCCTATGTTGTGCAAATCAACCTTAGTAAGGGTGATCGGGTTGATTGACAGCTTGGATGCTTTCATCTTATTGCGCATCCCTATCCGCTCCCTCGAGTCCTAGTGCTACAATAGTGTGGACATTGTTTGTGGGTCCGTGCCGCCCTCCTCTTCCTCTGTTTCCATTTCTTTTTCCTGCCCATGCGAAGGCGACTCCTGGCCCTCGCGCGCCTTCTCGACTGCCTCTTGTGCTGCTACTACTGCGGCCTTTTCCTGTTCTACTACTGTCTGCACAGCATCCCATGCCTCCTGCGCTTTTTTTTCCGCTGCTTCTTGTCTTCTCTTTTCTGCCAACTGTGTCATGCGCAACTTGGACTCCTCTTTCTTCTTTTGTACCACAGATTTATCCAACACCATGATGTCTGGGGCGCGCCACTCCAACGACCATGTCTCTAGTACATTGAAAATTACATCATCTGTGGCCATGAAGGGTAGCTAGCTCCATTTCTTGGTCGGATCCTTGCACGCTCTGATATATATGCTGTGGAGGTCTGCTTTAAATTCTGCAAAACTTTGCAAGCTGTTGTAGACAGTGGGTGATAACCACAACTTGCGATTAATCCCCACTCTGATGTTCATTTCCATGAACACCCAGAATATCTTGCTATCGTGGATTCGGTTCGCGTCTTTCGTGGCCCACAGCGAAGTGTACTTCGTGGCCTCCGGCAGATCCCTGTCAATTATGGGGAACTGACTGTCCTCCAGCAATTCCCCTGCCACGAGCACTATGGATAGCAGAAGCCATGCATAGTGGAATGTTTTTCCTTGTTCCTGGGCCTCGCGGAAATTTTCTAGGAACTATTTACATAAGAACTTAGACCAGTTGAACTGGACCCCCTCCGCGCACTGCTCAGCAAGTGCCACCACCGGTGTGGGGACCTCGTCCGCGCAGCACTTCTGCATGACCTTTCCTGCCAGTATCTGAGTCACCACCCTAACTGCCTTGTTGTTGATACTAGAGATCGCATAGCCTTGTTTCTTCTTCTCCAGTTTGTATTTCTTCTTCATGGCCTCCACGATGGCCAAATCGCCACTCTTCCCCTCTGAGATGTCTGCGGGGTCCTCTTCTTTGCACGGAAGCCAGGTAATGCGATGGATTAAGTGGTCTGTGATGGGGATGGGCTCCTCCAGCCACAAACAACCACCATGCACCAGGCAAAGCAACTGCCTGATGACGAATATTGTTATTGGGGCACGGTGGAAATGCAGCACCCTGAGCAGGTTTAATAACCCTGCTTTTTCCACTCCGCACAACCACTTTCGCAACTCCAATTCGATAACCCCAACCACGGTGTTCTACTTAGGCTTCATGAGCTGCGTGGTCTCTAGATGAGGGAATTTATCATGGTCAACAAGATCCCAATCTTCAAACTTCAAGTTAGGCACCCACCCCAAGTGCATGCCCTCAAAGATGATGTCGTCCGGGAGGAGCGGAGTCTGGAGAGAGCTCTTGCTCTCGTCGAGATCCTTGGGCACTTTTGCCTTCCCCTTCCATGGGGGGATATAGGCGGGAAACTTTGTTGGAGGGTGCATAGGCTCAGTTTCTTCCTCCATGCCTTTGTCCTCATCTTCTTCAATTATCAGGTCCTCCAGGTCTTTCTCCTCCTCATTGGTTTCCAAGTTAACAGCTTTCCCTTTCTCCTCCATCATTCACCTGGTGCATAGCGAGTTTCGTGGGGAAACACACACTAGAATCATCAGCTATTTGTCTTTCTTCAGTCTCGGCGTGCGCGTTGATTTAGGGATTTCCGCCACAATCCTGGCACCTTTAGGGGCATCCCCCATAGTCAGGGCCTGTGCGGCCTCTTTAGCAGTTATCTCTGCAATTTCCCTAACTTCTTATGACGCTGCCATCTTGCTTGTCCAAAAATATTTCAATCGCATAATCAGGGGCTCAATCAATGCTCGGCACAAGGAAAATAGATCTTGGCTCAGAATACGCAGGGCATACAACAGCTCAATTCGCAAATGACCAAGTGTTGTTTGCTGGGCAGCCCTCTGTAATTTATAGCGCCTTTTGAATTTGAATTCGATCATTCCCCCCAAATTCAATTCATTAATGCTCCCTTGGCAGTAGATTTTCCCAAATCTCACCCATAAAGCGCGTCTTAAATTCCTGTCGCCCGCTCCATTTGGTCTCAAGTTGAGCATCACATCGTGAATAGTGACTCCAACAGTCACTTTCCAGCCAACCCGCGTGGCAGCGCGACCCCCTTGCGCGGTCGCAGACCATGTGACACTTTGCTCCTGCGCGCAGCTCCCGGGCAGAGTAGTTTATAGTCCTACGCCTCCTTTCAACTGCCTGGAGCGCTAAGATTGTACTTCCCATGGCTAGTCAGGTGGTCGCGCCACCTGTATAGGGTTTCATCCGGTCATCCATCACTTTTCCTGGAAAATACCCACCTTTTATTGTTACTAGTTGCGTTGCGCACTTTATCATCTACAGCGTGCCACCATGGTTGATCCGTTTAGTAATATGCGGTCTAATCCAAGGCATCAGGATGATCAAATCTTGGTGGTAGTCCCCAAATTCGTCAAGGGAATTGTGTGCACCCTGTTTTATCACCCTAGTCTTCTTATCAAGAAAATCTACCTTTATCTCGTCCTCAAGATTCTTGACTTCTGCTTCTACCAGAGCACTTTTCTCCCTTAATCACACCCTTTCTTTCATAATTTCTTGGAGCCTAAGGTCACCCTGTCAAATTTCTTCATCAGGTCCCAAGTGTTCTGCTTCATTCAGCTGCGTGACCCCTTCTTCCAAGGTTCCGCAAACCATCGTATCGACTGCTGCTATGCGTGGACTACGCATTTCATACTCTATGGGGATTACAGCATTCACTCCATACTCCAGCCTTGGAGGTGTCGCGCCGTGAGTTTCTTACATGTGGTCCTATAAGCCCATAGAACCGCTGGTACGCACAAGTCCCAATCAGTTCGTTGCGCATTGTGTACCTTGTTCAGCGCTTCGCATAATTCGTTAAAAGCTTCTGTGTAGATAACCTTCTACACACATGGTCTTTCCATACTTCGTGGTTCCAACCGGAGGGGTCGTTCATGCCATTTCCTTGCCCGCACTTGCTTACTAACCGTGTCTCCTAACGAGAAGGCTGTGTGAATTTGCACAGGTTTCTTACCATATGCCTGTGTCCATCTCGACAGGTGGGCGCGTAGACCATTTCATTTGACAATCTTGTCTATTAATTTCATCTGAGGCTTCCCAAACCGCATGCACATCATCCTCCTACATTCGCACCAGTCCTCCAAGCTTCCTTGGTGCATACCCCACCACCTCGTGGGCGTAGCACATAGTACCCATTTCAAAGCTTTGACAAGTTGTTGTTCAGGCACCTCCTTTTTGAATCTATTCAGGAAGTCATCTACCTCGCTTAACCCATCATACATAGGCATATCCCTTACCTTCGTTGATACGCAGTGCAATGATCTCGTCATCATGTTACAGTTCAGCGTGGTTACCTCGTGTAACCGGTTATGCCATCGTTCTATCTCCTCGTCAGAATCCGATGTGCAGGAGCTTTCACACTCCCATGAGATTCGTCCATCCGCGGTTGGATTTACCCAGTCTTGCTCTCACACGGTTATCTTGTAGATGCAGTCCAAGTTGTCGTCGCTTTCATAGTCGCGCACTAGCTCTGTGTAGCGCGATCCTTCTACAGGGTCCAAAGGTACCACTATGCGCAGAGATTTTTTCTCAAAAATCATCTTGTGCTTCTTCAGATTTATCACCCCATTCATGTCAGTGGCCCAATCTATTCCTAGTAGCACGGGGTAGGGATTTTTTTCATCAACAATCTCTATCACTTCGAAATCTGCTAGCGTGCTTGCTCCTTCGATATCCACTATGATTCCCTACAATCTTCCCATAGGTAGGATCTTTTGTTGGTTCACCATTCGTAGTTGGATAGGAGACCATTGCAGCATAGGCCTTCCCATGCGCTCCCATGTCTGCTTCGGCAGAACGTTCGTGTCTGATCTTAGGTCCAGAATCACTTGATCCATCTCGTATTCCCCAATCTGCACGGTCAATCTCATCTCTCTTCCCGTCCTCGTCGCGTGCTTTCTGATATTTTGGACTACACACATTTCTCCTTGTGCGGTCCCAACGCATCTATTTATGAGTTCCTGTAGCCCCTTTACAGCCTTGTTGTCGCGCAGCAGCTTCATGCATGTTTCTAGGAATGTCGTGAGCATCGATGGACCCATTTCTGGCTCCGGTCTGTCTTTTCTTCCTGAAGTGGAGACATGAGTGAAGCTCTTCCTGGCTTCCATGAAGGTTTCCTTAGCGTGCTCCAAATCAAACTCTGGTTCTTTCGTCGGAGCCTTGCGAACCCAAGTACTCTCTTCAGGTTGCTTACCTTTTTCATCCCCTATCGTAATTCCACTTCAGAGCACAATATTCACATTAGGTTCTTCCTCGCGCAGATCAAACCTCATCATTTGCAGGTTCTGAGTCGAGGGAGGTTGGAGTGCTCCCTTATCGCACAGCCTTGCTATCAGCGTAAGACAATCCTCCGTCTCATGATCAAACAATGTACAATACAGGCATGATGGACACGTTAGATTCATACAATCATGAGCATAATGTCCTAGTCCTCCACAATTGTAACATATTAGTTGTTCGCGACCTCTTCCAGGTCCTCCTCCACCTCGGCCTCATCCACGCCCCTGAAATTCGGTTCGCACCATCCCTGCTTTTTGGTCAAGGGGCCTCATTTTGACTTGAACTCTGTAGGTGGGAGTCCTATCCATCATCAATTCATAGCTTCTGCAGGTGAGCTAATCATGTCCCACTAACCTACAGAAATTACATAACAACTGTTGCGAATTCTGCATGCACTTCTGCAACAAATGGCAATTATCCGTAGCATGCTTTCCTCCTATTTGAAAAATCGCGCACTACAATGCAGGTGTTGCACTCGGTCCTACCTGTGCCTCCAGTCTCAATGGCGTTGGGCCTCCTCCGTGAGGTAATTCATGAACACCAGAAAGTGGTCCTTACCATGAACCTGACCCTTACATTTAACACACCATACTTCGTCGCGCACCTCTAGGCAAGTTGTCCTATCCAGTTTCAGACTCTGCATCTCAAGGCACAGGTTTTTCAACTGCATGTGAATCTGCTGAACTCCCAGGTTGGGATCCTGTATCGGGGTTTCATGCAGTCTCATCACGATCTCCAAGGCCTTAGCCTGAGTTGTTAGCCTCTATTGTGACAGCATGTTCCTTAGATGCGACGTTAATGATGCTACAAACCATTCGTGGTGTTGTCCATCCATCAACGCCATGTTAGCTTCGCAAATTGTGCACTTCAATCTCTTATTCAAGTCCCAAGGGGTCTCACCTGGTAGCATTGTGATCTCCTTGAACCCAATGATCGACTACACCTCTGACTTCAGCCTGCTAAATTCCCTATTCAACGCAGTTTGGATGTCTGCGATCCCCGCATTCAGATTGTCATTAGAATGCTTAATGTACCAGGTTAGCGCGCGATCTTGCAAAGTGCTGACCAACGTTGCCTTCTTTATATTGTCATTCGTGATTCCCTGTTCTTCCATACAACCCTTATCACGAACTAAAATTGGTTAGGATCTTCATTTCGTACTCCCTTGAACACTGGCAACTTTATCGCGCTTTCCATATTGACTTGCGGTAGTGGCGGAGGTGGTATGGGCAAAGATGGGGGTGAAGATGGTGAAACTGGAGATGGCGTGGGTGGGGGTGGTATGCATGAAATCCTTTGCCTTATCAAATTGATAGCACTTCTTGGTGAGACCTTTGTGAGCTCCTCCCCGTCCCCCCACGGAGGTGAAATCAAGGGGCTAGTTTCTAGTTCTGCACTACCTTCGTTTCTGTAAATTCTCCCACTTCACGTAGCCCCAAACATCAATTTATTTGCATAACCTGCTTTTCACACAGTAGAATTTTAATCCAAGTGTTCAAATACTTAACGTACTTACCTTACGGTCCTTTGAGGAAGCGTCGTTTTGCATCGCTATAGCTGACTGAAGTATCTACCGCGAACTCAGTGATGAATCCTCCTATAATTCGATTGAGCTAGTGGTCAACAGCACGATCGATCTTATCCTCTGATGCTTCCAATATGCGCACCAATTCTGGAGTCCACAGAATAGGTCTATTGAGCTTGCACCTTCCTTGGCTATCTGCTAGATTCGTGATCCATTCGTACAACTCAGTAGGGAAAGATGCAAGGAAAATTTCATGGATCTCTGTGTATAGGTAGCAGTCTAACCAATCTTCTTTTGATAGTCGCGGATTCATGTTCTCTTGTGCCGCAAACTCGTGAATCTTCCTATCCAATCAATCTTCAATTCCTTTCTTTGTTGGATTCCAGTGACATGACATCAGACATCTCTATGCAGATTCGGGTCCCGCCAACGGAACCATTTGTTGAATTATTGGGGCCTAACCTAGGTTCGGAGTTAATTAGCCAAAAAAATCCCTATACTAGTGGCCCTTTCGGCAACAGTTCGCGAAGCATGGACTGAGGTCTCACCCGAAGTAGTATGGGGGGTGTTGGAACCAAGTTTCCACACACTTGAGATGTCTGAGGGGTTGATTCGGTCCAACTGCCAGTCCTTGCACGCAGGTTGCTTCGCGCACTTCCCTGGCCTTCGCGCCCCGATATATTCGCCTTCGCGCAGCCCTAACCAGGGGCTGTGGGGCTTCCACGCTGCTAGAGTAGCGCTCTGCACTATTTCCCTAAGTCACAAATCTTACTTATATTCTTACACTAGTTAGTTATCTTCGCCTAAATGGATGCCTTATGTTATATTTATTTATACAACACATTCATAAGAGTTCGCGCAACAAATAAACACTAAACTTGCAATTCATACCCAATAATACATAAAACAGGAAAATGTACATATAAATATGATATAACTTCTCTTTATTAATGCTTCCAACGATTACAGACTCAACCCGCCATGCGCACTCAGCTGCAGGGGTCCGCGCACTTAGCTGCAGACTACTAGGCCTCTATGCACACAGGTGTAGAGCATTCTCCTACTATACAACCCAAAGACACAACTTACACTTCGAATCAATCAATTCCTTCGACTTATCATGCTTCGATTCTATTTTTTGTTTAGAGCCTTGCTCTATTTATACAATCCCATGGTCCGCAGACCATGGGTAGATATTTCAAACCGACATTACATTACAAAAACAAGGGTGAACAACCTTGTGACTCTATTATGACTTCGCGCTCCACACCCACAATTTGCGGAGTCTTTACAATAGTCTTGGTAAAAACTTGGGTTTTAAGCCCCAAAACATGCCTTGGGGGGATTCCACGCCCAACAAGGTTGATGGAATAGAATAAGGAGTTAGAGTAATGAAATATTGAGGCTTGAATTTAGGTAAATGTAAACCCAATTCTTCTTTAGATGAAGGTGATTTGATAGGAATGGATGGGACTTGATATGACTCAAGTGACTGCATTAAAAAGGATCATGGAAGATCTACTCCTCTAGAATGGAGTTCAAAAACCCTAGGAGGTAGTTCAATCAAATCAGGATGGGATGGGACAGATGAAAAAGGATCTACAGATGAGATATCTTCAGGGTGTAAAGCTGAAGAAGAAGAAGGGGTTCTATGTCTTCTCCTTGAAGAGGCTCCCCTAATAAGTCTTTCTAGGTCTGGTAGAGGGTTAAAAATCTCAAAATCAGAACGTGATCTAGTATGCTTAAAAGAAGCCAGCTTGGACTAGTGGAATCGCCAAGTGAAAGATTTTGACCTATAACCTTATCCTTTATTCACCTTGTTATCACTGAGGTTGTCCTTAAGCTCCTGAAAGGATACGGCCGAGGTAACCACAGACCAACTTTGGACTGCAGATTCTAAACAACCTGCAATCAGAGAGGGCTCTCTCTTTTAGATTTAGCTTTGTTGAAAAGGATTTTAGGCTAGGTTTTGAGTTTAGAGGGTTTTTGTTTTGTTTTTGGTGGGAAAATTGATGTTTTCAGACAGAGAGGCAAGGTATAGTCTGGATGTTTCAAACCATTGGGCGTGGGGTCGAGGAGGAGAACTGCTAGTGCATTTCTTTGGTCACAAGAGAGGGAAAATGGAGCAAGATAGCTGCGCATGAAACAATATTTCAGGTTTAAATGATGGAAAGAATGCTAAGTAATGAGAGGCAGTTAAGAATCTCTCAATCAGCTTAACAGATGGGGGTAACAGAGCTCTACCTAGGCGCAGTGAAGAATCCCTAGATAATTGGCCAACACAAATGAATCGGGGTAAACATGAGCCAGGAGGAATTCATATTCATAACCAATTCAATCAGAGGAAAACATAAAGAAATAACAGAAATTGAGCATAGAGTGTATTTAAACAAATTCTAAGCTATTCTTTCTTTCCGCTATTTAGATAGTTGTAAACATTAAACAGAGGTAAGATGCACTTATTGCTTCAGGCTGCAGAGCAAGAATTCCATCTTCGTATCTCCAAAAAAATTCATTTACAACAGTCAGTTTGCTCTCCAAGCTTTCGGCAATCTTTGATTATAGAAAAAACTCAGGTATACAATGCAAGTCTCTAGTGAAAACTCTCAATTTTCCAACCCTTAAAACAATGCTGAGGGCGGTATATATAGGGAAAAATGTTAGGGTCCCACCCTAACCCCCTTATTTATGTCATGGGATCACATCATAGTCAAGAGTCAATAAAGCCCATATTAATATTTGTAAGTGGTTAACCCGCAATTAATGACGAGACCACAGTTAGTTGCAAATGGGCGGTAGTATTAGATAGATGGTAAATGGGCGGTAGTATTAGATAGATGGTATTAATAAAACCCACGGTATTGGCCCATGGTATTGCATGTATGAGTCATATATAAAGGATAGAGACTCCCTGCGAGGAGTATCGTGTCTTGTTTTGTAATCGAGCTCTGCTCTATTGGAGGTTGCCCCCTCGAAGAGGCCTGTGAACATTTCTCTCTGAATAATAAAATCATTGCTATTCTGTGTTCTGGGTATGTTTTCTTCGCATATTCTGTGTTCTGGGTATCTTTTATTTGCATATTCTATGTTTGGGTATTACTTTGCAGGTTAAGAGCATAACAAGTGGTATCAGAGCACTTTCCAGGGCTCGGTGGGATCTCCAATTTTTAGCAAAAAAAATTTTGGCTAGAGACGTGTTCCGGCATCTTTAAACCAAGGGATCTGTCGTTAAGCGCATAAACCTGCAGATTTGGGGAGGCATGCACGCAGGAAATACAAGAGGTGGTCACGTCTGTTGGACTCCCTTGTAACCCCTGTGGGTACCCCTTCGAGTAGTAGCGCATTAGACAGAACCGCGCACGGACTGTCTTCCACGTACCCTCTGGGTATATAGGAAACCCCCTAGCTCCCTTGAAACCTCGCCATAGATAAACCTTCGGCCGTCTTGTGGCTACAGTACACCGAGAACAGCACTCGGAGAGATTACTCGCCCGTACGATAGGGTAGTCAGGTTGTATGGCTAAGGGTACGGTCGACCCTCCTTAGTTAGAGCCCTGAAACATTGGGCCGAGTACTACTGTCAGACCCTTATGTATATTGCGATCTGTAGCACCTAACACTCCTCAAGACCATAGTTCCCTTTCTATCGGGGGATCAGACATCATCTATTCCAGATCAGCAAGTGCAACAGCAGCAGACATCAGTCCCGCAGCTCCATTAGATCAGTAGCAGCAGTTGTTCCACCATTCAGATCTCTCAGATCCACCAGATCGGAGTAGTTGTGAAGGATTCCTGTACCTGGATATATTTTTCGCAGGACTTTTGGCGGCATTGACATTTTGAGGATTTGGCGACTGCAGTATTGATCAGGAAGGAGTAAAACTCCGTTAGGAGTTTTCCAAAAAAAACAAAAAAAAAGTTTGAGATCTTTCGGGGCGCTTATTGGTGATCTAGCCCATCAGAATCAGGACGACGAGCTGAGCACGGTGGTACCATTCAATTTCTTAGTAAAAAAATTTTAGGCGGTCCCAATTTTTCATCAGGTTGGTGTATGGTAGAAACTCGCGCTCAAGCGATGCCAATGAAAGGATAGACAAAATTGAAGACCATGTGAACTCCCTCGAAAATGCGGTGAAGGATATCCAACTTGAGCTTAAAGGAATAAGTCTCCAGATACATGATGCACTCTCGAAGGGCAAGGAGCCAGCCCACGAGGAGGCGTATAATAGCCATGAATACCATGAGGGTGAGTCTAGCCACTCTCCGCATGTCTGGCACACCCATCCACCACCCAGTCAGCGACCTCCCAAGTTGGATATGCATAAATTTGACAGTTCTCACACGTCCGCATGGCTAGCACAAATGGAGCAGTATTTCCAATTGAATCATATCATAGATGAGGGGACTAAGCTTATGGTGGGCATCATGTACTTGGACAATGAACGGTGGCAATGGAAGGAATGGCATCAGCGTTGCAATGGACATTTTCAGAATTGGGCCCAATTTGCCAAATCTCTTCGAAATCGCTTTGAACAGGAAGACTCTTTTTTGGGGCGTCTCACTAAGCTCCGACAGACAGGTACAGTGGAGGAATATATTACTGCTTTTGAAGCTTTAGCCTTCCGCACTAAGGGTCTCACAGATGAGTTCTACATGGAATTCTTTATCAGCGGTCTTAAAGAAGCCATCAAAGCTCAGGTTCTACTCCACCACCCTCCCACATGGACAGAGGCTTGCCAGGTAGCTCGTAAGGTGGAACGTGCATTAACAGCCCAATCCAGCGGCCCCAACTTCCCCGCTAAAGGTCGTCCCTCACAGGCTCCCAACACGACTCAGACACTTAAGATTCAAAAGGTGTCACCTGCGGAAATGGCCGAAAGAAGGAAGCAAGGACTATGTTACTACTGTGATGAAAAATATTCCCCGGGTCATAAATGCAAAGAGCCCAAGTTTTTTCAAATAGATGCCACTGACTACAGCTCCACCGAGGAAGATCCACCACTTGAGGAACCGGAGGCGATCGAAGAAGATAACCAAAAGGAGATTGTATCTGATGAACCAATTATTTCGCTAAATGCATTGGCAGGAATTTCTTCCCCTCAAACTCTCAAAATCAGGGGTTTTCTTAAACTTTTCCCAGTAGTAGTCTTGATTGATAGTGGAAGTACCCATAATTTCATCCATCAAAAGATCGTTGAAGCAGCACATTGTTTTGTCCAGGCAGTTTCTAACTTCCAAGTCCAGATTGCAGATGGGGGCACAATGAAATGTGAAGGTAACTGTGAAAATGTCAAACTTCAAATGGGGGATTATCAATTGAAAACCCACATGTTTGCAATACACATGGGGGGTTGCGACATTGTCCTAGGCGCGGAATGGCTCCGCACTCTTGGGCCAATCACAATGGATTTCTAGGAGTTATATATGAGTTTTAAGCAGAACAACTCCAAACATACCCTACGTGGACTACAGGCGGGAGCCCCCTCTATCATCAGCTCGCATAGGATGGAAAATTTGTTAAAAAAGGGCCATCATGGAGTGGTAGCTCAATTTAATGCCATCTAGGTAGTCGACACCATGTCTCTGCCAATTCATCCTGAGATGCAACAGATTTTAAATAAACATCGGATGGTCTTTGACAAGCCTCATGAGCTTCCACCCTCGCGAGGGGAACATGATCATAGCATCACATTGGTTCCAGGGGCCCAACCCCCAAATGTGCGACCATACAGATATACGTTCACCCAAAAGAATGAAATAGAAAAAATCATCAAGGAATTGTTGGAAGCAGGTGTCATTCGTCCCAGCATTAGTCCTTATTCATCCCCAGTGGTCATGGTCCTCAAGAAAGATGGGGAGTGGCGGATGTGTCCCGACTTCAGGGCCCTCAATAAGTTGACAGTCAAAGATAAATTTCCCATCCCGGTGGTTGACGATTTGCTGGACGAACTCAATGGGGCTCAATTCTTCACTAAGTTGGATCTTCGCTTAGGCTACCACCAAATTCGCATGAAGGAAGTCGACATTCCCAAGACGGCTTTCAGAACTCATGAAGGCCATTATGAGTTCCTGGTCATGCCATTTGGTCTCTGTAATGCCCCCTCTACCTTTCAGAGCCTTATGAATCACCTCCTCAAACCATATCTCAGAAAATTTGTCCTTGTCTTCTTCGATGACATCCTCATCTATAGTGGCACTTGGGCGGCACATCTTCAGCATGTAGATCTACTCTTGCAACTGCTCCGCACGCATAAATTATTTGTCAAGATGTCTAAGTGTTTGTTTGGCATGGAAGAAGTTGAGTATTTGGCCCACATTGTGGGGCGTGAAGGTGTCAAGGTGGACCCCAAAAAGATCCAGGCAATGCAAGAATGGCCTCAACCTAAGACCTTGAAAAGCTTGAGAGGATTTTTGGGTCTCACAGGCTATTATCGTAAATTTGTCCGCAACTATGGCCGCATAGCGAAGCCCCTAACTCAACTCCTAAAGAAAAATTCCTTCTTCTGGAACGAGGAAGCACAACAGACATTTATCGCTCTCAAAACCGCCATGTGTTCCACTCCCGTCTTAGCACTACCTGACTTCACCAAATCCTTTGTCATTGAATGTGATGCTTCCGGTACAAGTATTGGAGCGGTCTTAATGTAGGAAGGGCGACCATTGGCCTTCACCAGCCAACAACTAAGTGGGAGGAATATGGGCCAATCTACCTACGAGAAGGAAATGATGGCCATCTTACATGCAGTCGAGACCTGGCGACCTTACTTGTTGGGGCTGTTAGTGTCAGTCTTTCCAGCCTTCCTACAGCGATCAAATATGCTCTTACAAAGTGGTCTCAGAGTGTCAAGGTCAAATTTTGTCATTTCAGTGAGTCTTCAAGCAAAATTTGGTCACTAGGCATTAGGTCTAGGCTTTGCCCAAATGTCAGTCCATGTCATCATTCAGCTGAGCCTATCATCATTCAGAGGGTTGTCATTATCATGTCAGTGTCTAATGAGTCTTTTTACAACTTATTCATGCTTCAGTTGTGCCTAGGCAAGCTCATTTCCCTCTCCTAGGGTTTTGAAGCCAATTTCTCTTGGACGGTCAAATCATCAGCAAAACTTGTATCCAGATGTTCATACACCTTCCCCTATCCTTAAAGTACCTTATCAAACACTTCCCATCCCTTAGATCCGCCAAATTCCTCATTTTTCCACAAACCCTAGTTTCTAGCTACAACCTGGCAATTTTCTAGGTTGGGCCTGTGTTTTGCCCTTTTCGACCCCTTCCCCTCACTCAATCACTGAGATTCCACTTTCCCCTGCTTCCTAACATCCCTCCTCACTCCCACAAATTTCCCCAAGAATTTAGAAGCCCCCTATCCCCTTCATCTCGCTCCATTTCGACAAAATTCCTTGCTTCACACATCGGGACAAGTCGCACTCAAATGATGTTCCAGAGCAATCAAAGATGAATTTTGGAAACCTGAGAGACATTTTTGCTCATAACATGCCAAATAAGAAAAACCTCCTTCACTTTTTGCACAGGTGTCATTGTTTGAGAGAAATGTCAAGAATACCGTTGCCTCAGGAGAATCATAGACACCTCTGAAGTGACCTTGGGAAAATCAAGTTTTCTCCTAGCTGGGTTGGCGAAATGATTTTCTTGATGGGTAAAATGATAACTAGACACAAAGATCTTTCCAATGAGCTATCATGAGCTCAATTTGGGGTTGAGGAAGGCATTCAAAAGTTGACTGCAACAGCACTCTTCCTTGAGGCAGCCTCATTTGGCACTTTTTGACCAGACTTGGGAGATTTGATTTTTGACAGGTCAAATCAACTCCAAATTGAAAAATTCTAGTTGGTTTGGAAATTAGACTCAAAGACCTTTCCAACGAGCTATCCTGTGCCCAATTCTGACACCGGGAAGGCCTCCAAAATCCTCCTACAAGGTGCGCGACCCGTTGAGCCAGAGGTGCGCGACCCGTTGGGCAAGGTGCGCGACCCGTTGAGCTGTAAGCTACAAATTCACTTCAAACTCACTCAAATATTCTTCAAATTTGCAAATTGGGTTGAGGTAGGCTCTCTACAAATTTTTTTGTTGTTTGATGATGAATGATTGACCTCCATACTTGTTTTAAAGCCTCCAAAGATGCAAGTGAAAAAAATCATTCAGTGGCTGCTTGTTGATGTTTGAAATTTGCTAGGGTTTTATGTGGTTTCAAGAGATTTCCCTTTGCACATTGTTTTTCCCTTCCCTTATCACTCACATGTTCATTTTCCCCTATTTTCCCATGCCATGTTGAAAATAAAAGTGCAGGCCATCCCTTGTCCCTAGTCACCAAAAAATCAAAAACCCTACCCCCTCCTAAAACAGCAAAACTGTAAACCCTAGCTGGCCTCACTATAAGCATATTGTAAACAAGAAAAGTTGATGAAATTGCAAAGGACATTGTGGACAAACTTCCCAAAACAATCCCCATGATTTTCCCTTTGTCCACACATGTATTTCCCTTATTTCCCATATCCTTGCATATATACATTCAGATCTTCATGAGATTATCAGGCAGAGAGAGGCGGAGAACCGCTTGTTACAGCAGAAGTTTGACATGGCTCAATGGGCTATCAACTATCTTGAGCAGCGCAACAAGCAATTAGAGGAGGAAAAGGAACTTGATGAGCTATGGAGGATACGCAGCGACCGAGTCATAAACCGTAGGAGGCCCGGTGACCTATTGCCTAAGGAGAGAGAGTCAATGTTCATCCGGGTGAATGCACACTTGGAGAGGCTGTTGGCTAAGGCCAACCAAGAGAAAAAGCTGCTGAGGAACATGAAAAACCACTATTGGGCTAGGATGCACGTTTGTAAAGCAAAGATGAAAATATTCCAAAGAAGGTTGACCGAGGCTCTTAAGAGGAAGAAGAAGACAAACCCCCTCCGCATCTTGGCCAAGGCTTCTCTCACTCATCATGACACTCACTAGCCTCTTCATAGCACCAAGCACAAAAAAAAATTGGAAGTTTTGGCTCATTTTTTGCATTTTTGGGCAATTTACAGGTTTTGGCTTCTCAACGGGTCTCACCCCCGGTGAGACCCTTTGTCATCGTAGCTCCGTTTTGCAAAAACTCAGAATTTTTGGATTTTTCATGCAAAGTTACATATGCCCATGCATTACCTTGAGTTTTCATGGAGTTTTGGGCCTCCAAAAGGTCAAAATACAGCCAAATTTTGACTTTCTGCCCCTTTTTTGAGCTGCAAAAGTAGTCTTGGGAGAATTGACTTTTGACTGGGAAAATGACCTCCAAATCCAAAAATTCTAGTTGCGTTGGAAAGTAGACTCAGAGACCTTTCCAACGAGCTATCCTACACCTCATTCTGAAACCAGGAAGGCCTCCAAACAGGGCTCCAAAGTTTGCGACCCGTTGAGGAGGATGTGCGCAACCCGTTGAGGAATTTGTGCCAGATTTGACCAGTTCAGCCCAGAATTTGCAGTTTAGCTCCAGTTTGACTTCCTGAGGTCGATGGTGGTCCTTTTGACTGTACTTGTGGCACTTTTTGGATACTTTTACTCTTGTTTTACTCTTCTAGAAGTTTCTCTCATGTAAAAGGGTAAAAATTCAATGTATGAACTGGTTTCCAAGTTTATAGAGGCAAGTTGTTTTGACTGCCTATTTTGTAGTGCTGAGTTTAGAATTAGTTGAAACAGCTCCTAGAAGGATGAGCTCGACCCCTAGAGGCAAGGGAAGAGTTTGGCTTGCCTATATTATGTATTTTCTTAATCATTTTCAGAGGTTGGAAGTTTGGACTCTTGAGGGAGGAGCTATCATTGTATATTTCACTTGTATCTCTGCAATTTTTGGCTAAGGAAGACCAGGGTTTTGCAGTCATCTTTGGGATTCATGTGGACTCAGGTGTTGATGGTGTGTTTCTTCATGATATTGTAAGCTTTGTTATGTGATTCATTTCCTTTCTATACTGCTGCATATTAAACAAATGAAGTGATAAAGTCAGAATTCATGCTAGCCATGCTCTGCTTTTAAATTTGTTTAATTTCTATGTTTTCTGCTGTCTAAAGAGAATTCAAATCCATTGTTTGCTCTCTTTAGCCCTCTCATCTTTCTTCTTAATCATCCCTTTCAGCTAAAGACATCAATACAGGTTCCTAACTTGCCCCAAAGACCCCCCTGCAGAAACTGTGTCCAATCCCCGCACCCTAAATTGCAGTTCCTCAATTTGCCACCAAAAACCCAAAAAACCCCCAAATCAACCTTCAAATCAGTTTACTAGCCTAATATCAGTGTTACCTTTGATTGGTCATCTCATCTCATTGAAGATTTGCCGAGATTGACCGGAGAGAGCCTTCTCCTGCCCCGTAGGGCTAGCTACGAGGCTGAATGGTTTGATGTAGCTTTGAGATTTGCCTTTTCAGCCTGAGGTGAAATTTCAAGTGCTAACAGGGGCGACGTTTCCAAATCCGCACAGATCATCACAGTCTTAAATATTTTTTGGAGCAACGCCTATCTTCCCCACAACAAAATAAATGGTTAGCCAAAATGCTGGGATATGATTATGAGATCATTTACAAGAAAAGGAAAGACAACAGTGTAGCAGATGCATTGTCGCGCCAATTTGAGGAGGAAAGTACTCTGCTCGCAATTTCCCTCCCCATTCCAGACTGGATTGAAGAGGCTCGCAGGGAATGGTTTTCACATCCCGGGCTCTCCCAACTCATTTCTCAATTGCAGGTAGATCCTAATTCCAGCAAGGGCTACTCGTGGCAGAATGATATTCTTTGCTACAAGGACATAGTCGTAATATCACCAACATCCACCCTCAAAAGTCGCATTTTGGCAGAATTGCACTCATCTCCCATGGCAGGACATTCGGGCTTTCAGAAGATGTATGCTCGCACCAGAAGATCATTTTTTTGGACCGGCATGAAACAGGACATCCTTACTTTCGTAGCAGAATGTGACGTCTGTCAACGCCACAAAGGGGAAACCGTCAACACACCAGGCACATTACAACCATTGCCCATTCCGGCGTCAATTTGGACGGAGGTCTCCATGGATTTCATTACAGGTCTTCCAAATTCTGGGAACAAGTCAGTCATCATGGTGGTTGTGGACCGACTGTCGAAGTATGCTCATTTCTGCGCCCTACCCCAACCGTTTACACCAACTTTGGTTGCTCAAACTTTCATGGATCAGATCTTCAAATTGCATGGCATGCCCACTTCTATTGTGTCCGACCGCGACCCGATCTTCACCAGTAATTTTTGGCAGGAACTCTTCAGAATACAAGGCACTCAACTCAAACTCAGTACTTCATATCATCCGCAAACAGATGGTTAAACCGAAGCCGTCAACAAATGTCTAGAAACCTACCTTAGGTGTTTCACTTCAGAAAAGCAACACCTTTGGGTACAGTGGTTACCTCTGGCTGAATGGTGGTATAACACCAACTATCATGCCACCACCAAAATGACTCCCTATGAAGCAGTCTATGGTCAACTTCCGCCTTCCCCTACTTCTTATCTCACGGGGTGCTCCAAAGTACAAGCCGTGGATGAACTCCTACAACACCGCGCAACCATGCTCGCCCATCTGCGCGAGAATCTTCATCAAGCTCAGAACCGTATGAAGCAACAAGCCGACCAACATCGCTCAGAGCGCTAATTTCAAGAAGGGGATCAGGTCTTTTTGAGGCTGCAACCATATAAGCAAACATCACTCAAAGACAAGGGTTGTCAAAAGCTCTCTCCAAAATTCTACGGACCATACCAAGTACTTCAGCGCATTGGAGAAGTGGCTTACAAGTTGGCTTTGCCACCTACAGCAAAAATCCACCCAGTTTTCCATGTATCGTGCCTCAAGAAAGTGATTGGGAACAATTGCCGAGTTCAAACCAGTCTACCTGAATTGGACGAAGAAGGGTCAATCTGGCTTCAACCTGAACAGGTTCTAGACACACGAGACAAGCACCTGCGCGGCCGCATGATTAAGGAGGTCCTCGTCAAATGGAAAGACACCTCTCCGGAAGATGCAACTTGGGAACCAGCCACTATTCTTCAGCAGTTTCCGCAGCTTCAGCCTTGAGGACAAGGCTAGTCTTAAGGGGGAGGGCATGTTAGGGTCCCACCCTAACCCCCTTATTTATGTCATGGGATCACGTCATAGTCAAGAGTCAATAAAGCCCATATTAATATTTGTAAGTGGTTAACCCGCAATTAATGACGGGACCACAGTTAGTTGCAAATGGGCGGTAGTATTAGATAGATGGTAAATGGGTGGTAGTATTAGATAGATGGTATTAATAAAACCCACGGTATTGGCCCATGGTATTGCATGTATGAGTCATATATAAAGGATAGAGACTCCCTGTGAGGAGTATCGTGTCTTCTTTTGTAATCGAGCTCTGCTCTATTGGAGGTTGCCCCCTCGAAGAGGCCTGTGAACATTTCTCTCTGAATAATAAAATAATTGCTATTCTGTGTTCTGGGTATATTTTCTTCGCATATTCTGTGTTCTGGGTATCTTTTCTTCGCATATTCTATGTTTGGGTATTACTTTGCAGGTTAAGAGCATAACAAAAAACTTTCTACAACTGTTTTTATTACAACTTGACCTAAACAGGTCTGAAAGAAAGATCATTACTTAACCTAATCCTATCCAGAAATAAATGAAAAAAATATCTCGGGCTGTGCTCAGGGCTGCCGTATCAAAACTGAGTAAATGATGTAGTCCTTGGCGGCTTGGTGTAGTGTTTTCTGCAATAAATGTGTATGGGTTTCTGCTTATTTGTTGTCTGTCTGCATTTAAAGCTTTAACTGTGATTTGAGGGCAAGGATGGGCTTACGCCTCTTGATTTGACTTTCTGGGGGGCCTCATCAATGTTCAGGTGCTTCGAGCCCCTAAAAAATCTTGACTGATACTCTTTGGCTCTTCATCTTCCTCTGATACTCTTTAGCAATAAACTGATGTTGTTCTGACGTGCTGGTGGGTCTAACCACAAATTAATGGCCGTTGTTCAGCCTCTGTTTCCTTCAAAACTATTTTCTGCTCCTCTCGGCAAGCTTCGCGAAGAAAAATGGTTCATTCGGCGCCTTTCGGGCTTCCTGGGGGCTGCAGAATGAAAAGATTCCCTGAAGATTCCCCATTCTGGGCCAAAAAATCTAGGCGCAAATCGCTCATCAAAAACTGCCTTAGAAACTGATTCCGAGGCTCCGAAGTGCGATTTTTGCTCCTTCGCGCCAAAAAGTGATGATGACATCAGCATGACGTGACGTTGTACGATGGATGACGTCAGCGATGATGTCAGCATGATGATGTGGCAGGATGACGTCAGCGGGTGACGTCATCATGTACGGACGGTGACGTGGCATGTACAGTGGCAGGGTATGGTGGCAGGAGGCCACGTGGCTGGTGACTCGGCAGTACGGTGGCAGGAGGCCACGCAGGCGGACGACGTGTCGCGGTGACTGGGCAGGGGGGTGATGCGGCAGGTGACGTGGGGCTTACGTCACAGGGGAGGGCGGTAAGCGGTTTTGGGCGCACCGCCTTAGCGCCTGGGCGGTTTTGGGGGAAGGGGCTCCGCCACACCCCAGAGCCTGACGCGTGGCGGGGGTACGGCGACAAAACCGCCGAACTCCCGGACGCTAAAACTCGGGCAGTTGGCGCACGAAAAGGCCCGCCCACCGTAGATCTGGGACGGGCCAGATCTAACGGCTAGCGGGGCGGACAAAGAGACGGAGGGTTAGGGCGGGGGAATATACAAGGAATATCCCGCTTTTAATAATGCGCGCGGGGGTTTAAACTTAGGGAAAGGGGTTTTATGGGTTCAAAATGAGTGCGGTTAATGTATTTACAGTTGGGGCTTAGGGATAAGGGGTAAATCATGGTTTTTTGCACGCAGGTTTAAAGATTTATGCACAGAACTTTGGTTTAGGGGCGGAAAGAGGGTTTTTTTGAAGGTTTTTAGGGCTAGGGGAGAGGTTGTTAGCATGACCAGGTGTCATCTAACCCCTGCTTGGACACGGATGGGCTAAAAGCAGCCCCAGATGGACTGTTCTTTCCCTGACTTTAGAAAGAATATGGCTATATTGCCAGGGGGGGATATTTACATAGGGGAATTTTATATACAAAGTTTTAGTAGGGGACAGGGGAAAACTGATAGGGAGTTATATAATACTGTTAGTAGTTAATATGGAGATTATAAGCAGGCGCCAAGGTCAGGGACCTCAGGCTATTTTGGGGAAAAGACCTTGAAAAAAAATAAAATCCTTGAGTGAAGCAGATCTTCACCAAGGCAACTGATACGGATGATGATGAGATGGAGAGGAATCAAGCAGATCTTGACCTCTTTGGGAAATTAGTAAGTGACTTGGGGAATTAGAAGAAGGGGGAGTTAGTAATACCCATCTTTGAGCTCTTGTGAATGCAAAATTGCCTGCACTGTGATCTGTAAAGATATAACACTTCAAAATACAAAATTGATCATAAATTATTATTCTGCAACCACACAGCTACCTACCCAGCCTACTCTCCTAACATTTTTTCTTCTTTTGAATTGGGTGCACTTAGACTTGCAAACCCAGATTTACAATTTTTCTTTTGAATTTTTCCTATCTAAATCTACACTTATTTCTGCCAGGGCCCAGATTAAACAGTTGGGTCCCTTTGATTCTCTACCTATCTACAGATCTGCCAAGATTAAACTGTTTGGACAGATATCATTCTCTATATTCTAAAACAGGAAATTGAAACCTAGGGAGACCAAGATTAAACTGTTTGGACCTCCCTTAAATGAAAACTCTTCAAAACTGGAACAACTCATCAAAATTGGAATCAGCAGTGGCATTTGGACTAGCACACTTCATGGCTTTCTTCTTTGGTCTCTTCTGGAAATATGGAACACTGCAGCTTGCAAAGTATGACATATTTGGCATGTAAAAATGTCAATCATGAAAAATGATACCCTGTTGCAACAGGAGGCTAATAGTGGCTCCACTTGGGGATGGCTTTTTCTTGTGAAAAGCCAAGAACAGCAGGTCAGACTGCCTTGATTTTCTATTTTTTGCTATAGAATGGGAATACTTCATTGTTCTGGCTTTTTTTTTTTTTTTTTTTTTTTTTTTTTTTAATATAAATTGTGAACTGTGAACAACCTTCTCCTCAACTGAATTACTGTGAACTGTACAACATCGCCTTCTTTCTTCTGCGTGCTTGATAATTATGTACAATGCTGCTGGAACATGTCTTTGATTGCGGATAATTCTTTTTTACCATGAATTGCTTGTAATGTGACAATTTTCCTTTTGCTATTTTGTGCCTTGGTGCAAAGACAAGGTTTTACGAACTGGGGCACTTGCATCAGCTACGTCTTCACAGAATTTACTGTTGTTCTTTAAACAATCGGCTTGCTTATGAAGATGAAAACAAAATGTTGATATATACAACTAAGACTGTACAAAGATATATACAAAACTGCATTGTGTCCCTTTAAAAGGGGTCATGGTAATGCTTCAGCATACGGCCATTGATAGGGCCTTCTTCAGCAGAACAATCCTCCACAAATCTGAGAAAATAAATGTTATTTCCCTGAACAGCAGAAATAACCAATGGACCTCTCCATAGAAAATCAAACTTGGCATGTTTGCCCTTGTCTTCCCTTCTTGAGTCCCATCTTAGAACTTTGTCACCAACATTGAAACCCTCAGCCTTAGCTCTTTTATCAAACATCTTTTTGAGCTTTTCTTGCACAATTTGAGCTCTGTCATAAACTTGTTCTCTGGTTTGTTGCAGATGGATGGTCTGATTGATTCTTCTTTAAATGTCATTCGGTTCAGCCTGAATCTCTTCTAACAGCTTGATAGTAGGAATGCCCAGGGATGAAGGAAATCTAGCCTCCATGCCATATACTAGCTCATAAGGGCTCATCCCAATTGATCTTTTGCTTGAAAGTCTGTCTGCCCATAGGGCATTTACCATTTTTTTGTGCCAGTTCTTCTTGTTTTCCAGCATTTTCTTTATGATGTTGATGAGGCTTTTGTTAGATGATTCGGCCAAGCCATTACCTTGAGGGTAATAGGTTGTGGAGTGGCCCAAGGTAATATGAAATCTGTGGCAAAAATTGATCATCTTTTTGGACTTAAAGGCAGCAGCATTGTCAGTGATGATTTTCTCAGGGCATCCAAATCTAGAAAGGATGTTGCACTCAAGGAATTGGATAATGATGGTGTCATTAGCTTGTCTACAGGGAATGGCTTCAACCTACTTAGTGAAATAGTCGATGGCTGTTAGGATCCATTTGTGTTGGCCTGAGGAAGAGGGATGGATTTCTCCAATGAAGTCAAGACCCCATTGTTGAAAAGGTTGTTCGGTTGAGATGGGTTTAAGGGGCAGGGGTAACAGCTTTCTCTTGCCCTCAAAAATTTGGCATTTGTGACATGACATGGCAAACTTCTTTACATCTGCAAAAAGAGAGGGCCAATAAAAACCAGCCCTTAAAATTTTATCAGCAGTGGACTTCCAATATAGATGTCCTCCACAGTCACCTACATGGAATTCTTTCATGACATTGTTAGTTTTATTCATGGTTAAACAATTAAGCAATATACCTTCATGATTTTTCCAAAATAATGCACCATCTATAACACAAAACTTTAAAGCCTTCATTTTCAAAAATCTTTTCTTGGTTCTGGACAATCCTGGGGGAGCACACAGGTTTAACAATACAAAGCATATATCAGCGTACCATGGAGATTGTAAAAAGATTTCACTGATCTGTGGAGTCGCCAGCTCCAGTTCATTGTCCAGCTGGTTAATCTCTAAGGCTTGAAAATTTGTTTCGGACATCAGTTTAGCTAAACCTTGTCCCTTTATCAGCTTGGTTGGTTTTATTTCTATGTCATATTCAAGGATGTTTGCAATCCACTTGCCTCTTTTGCCTTCCAATCCCTCTTGAGTCAATATGTCTTTTACAGCAGCATGTGGGACATAGGCAATCACGTGTGAATATAAAATGTACACTCTGAAATCCTTGATGGCCTTAACCAGTGCGTAGGCCTGTTTTTCCATGATTGGGTACTTCAAATGGGCGTCTATTAAGGCTCTGCTGAAAAAAGCGATTGGTTTTTCAGCTCCCTGTTCATCCTTTTGCAAAAGGACAGCAGCTATAGTGTGATCAGATGCAAACGAAAATATGATAAAATCTTTGTCAAATTGTGGGCTAGTTAGGACAGGGGTTTGTGTTAAGGCTGATTTGATACTCTCAAATGCTTGTTTGGTTTCAAGAGACCATTTTACCTTGTCATCCTTCTTTAACATGTTGCTTAGCAATCTTATCAGCTCAGCTAGATTTGGGATAAATCTTCTCAAGAAGTTGATTTTCCCAAGGAATGCTTGTAGCTCTTTAATGTTTCTTGGAAATGGGATTTGGAGGATGGCTTGTATTCTTTCGGGATCAATTCTGATCCCATCCTTTGATATGATGTGGCCCAGTAATTTGCCTTCTTCGAGGCCAAACAGAGACTTCTTGGGGTTCAAGGAAATGCCATATTTCCTACATGTCATGAAAATTTGCCTAAGATGCTTGAGGTGTTCTTCATCAGATTTGGAAAATGGGGTTAAGTCATCAAGGTAGACAACTAGGAAGTCATGTATTTCTTTGGCGAAAGCAATATCCATTGCACGTTGAAAGGTAGCACCAGCGTTTTTAAGACCAAATGGCATCTTTACATACTTGAATGTTCCCCACGGTGTAGTAAAGGCTGTTTTGTCTTGGTCATCCGGGTGAACAAGTATTTGGTTGAAACCTGAAAAACCATCTAGCAAGGAGATTCTAGATGACCCCACTACTCTCTGCAAGATGTGGTCCATTTTGGGCAAAGGGTAATGGTCTTTTAGGGAGACTTGATTTAAATTTCTGAGATCTACACAAAGTCTGATTTCGCCTGTCTTTTTTCTGGTAGGAACAAGATTGGACACCCATTCAGAAAATCTGATGGGTGCTATTATGCCTGCTTCAAACATCCTCTTTACTTCCTTCTCAATCGGGGGAAGAAGCATAGGGTTAATTCTTCTAAGTTTCTGCTTGAAGGGTTTCTGGTTTGGTTTTAAAGGAATGGTGTGTTGGATCACCGAGGTGTCATAGGATTTCAGATCCTCATAGCTCCAGGCAAATACATCTTGGAACTCTTTGAATAAGTCAATGTACTTGGGATTTTGATCAGGTGGCAAATTTTTGGACAGTCTGATCATTTTCGGCCTTTCTGCTGTCCCAATGTTATGTTCCTCTATATCAGTGTTTATAGGCTGCAGTTTTGGCTTTTTGGGCACGTCATTAGCATCAAACATATCTTCTAATGGGGTTAGGCCAGCGGGCAGAAAGTTGTCCTTTAAGTCAATGATGTTTGCCTCTGTTTTGGCTATATCCTCCAAGTGTATTTGTTTCAGCTGTTCTATGTTTTCTTTGTCAAAAATAGTTGGTTTTAGGATTTGTCTGGCTGTTGCAGTGGTTACAGTTTTCTGATTTTCATTTGTTTGTTGTTCTGGATCTGTCATAGCATCCATGTCGATGTTAATATTCAAAAACTCATGCTCAAGGGTGAGGAAATTGTTAATCTGGGCATCATTTTCGAATACTTGCCAGTCTTTAACGTTATTTGGGACTGCGGGCCTGTGTTTTATTTCAGCTGTGAAGTGATGGTTTGGGTCAAAAGGAAGCCTACATGTACTAGCAAAAGTGGCTAGGCTGTGTGCATGAGTGTTGTGATTTCTGGAAATCTTGTCAAGCTTGAATTCAGTGAATGCCTGGAGTATATTAGTAGCAGCAATCCTATAGGCTCTCATTCTGTTGTCATTGGTTACAAAATTGCCTTTCATCTGTTGTATGATTAAATCAGAGTCTCCTAAAATAGACACTTTTGCAGCTCCTAGAGCTTTGAGGAGTTTAAGACCTAAAAGCAGAGCCTCATACTCTGCCATGTTATTTATGCATTTAAAATTCAGTCTATAGGCATGACTTTCTGCATGGTTGTTATATGTGTTGTGAATCCATACACCTTCCCCTGCTCCTAACTTGTTGATAGAGCCATCAAACTCTAAATACCATGTGATTTCTTGCTTATGGTCAGTATCAAGAGATTGAGCTGTTTTAGGATTGGGCAAATTTAAAATTTATGTTTGGGGAACTTCTTGTGGTAGGCTGGTTGCATCAACTGCTGTGACAGTTTCGAGGGTATGTGCAACTGATTCTTCGTTGATGTGTGCTTGTTGCTCTAAAGCGAAGGGCTCATTATCAATTGAAACATCTGTATCATCATTAGACAAAATAAAGGAATCCATATCAGAGTGGATTGAGTAAATGGGAAAATTTTCAGGCTTGCTCTCACTACTTACCACATATTTCATGAGCGTTTCTCTATACAGTCTCTTTGGTTGCCCAAAGACTGAAATGGTGGCATAGGAAAGGTCTAATTGAAGGGATCCTTGGAGATTTGCTCCCCATGATCTTGACAGGAGCATACCATACTTTGGTGGAATGTCAGCAACCACTACATCCATGAGGATGGTCTTATTTGGGTATTGAACTAACGAGGCACACAAGTCTTTGATGAGGCCTAGACATTTCACTTGACTTGAGTCAAATGAGTATAAATCTTTGTAAGCTCTTGTAACATCAAGATTCAGTTTTTCCATAACTGCTTTGGGCATAAGATTGTGCGATGCCCCTGAGTCAAACATAGCGTTGTGCAAAACTTTGTCATGTATATGCAAACTGACATAAAAGGGTGGGATAGGTCTATGTGTTGATTTTCCATTAACTTCTGGGCCAAATAGCAGCTCTGGGGTGTCATCTAAAACATTTACATCATCCTTGACCTCTGGCATTTGAAGTGATCTTTGAATTTGCTGCCTATATACATCGTGTTTGGCCAATTCTGAGAGGGGAATGGATATCTTCAACTTAGCTATTTCTGCCTCTAGATTAAATGGTTTTTCCAATGGAGTCTTGGTGGTGATAATGGCAGTTTTTTCTGTTTCATTTGAATTGTCTGCGTTTTGCTCTTGTTTATCACTGCTATGGGAAGTTTTTGCTTGCGGTTTTTCAACTTCAGGAAAGTTTTTTGGAACCCTGTTTGAGCTTTCTTTCAAGGAAGGAGGTGGTAAAGGCTGATCTTTGGAAGGCTGTATTTCTGTTATGTCTTCTACAGTCACTTGATGCGGGTTTGGAACAGGTATATCAGCTGGTTCTGTTATGATAGCCTTGCCTTTAGTCTTGCTGGGTTGTTTGCCTTCCTTTGTTTTACTAGGTTCGGAAATGTCAATGGTCCTAGTTCTCAGCTTATATTGTTTGTGTACTTCATACACAGCGGTATCATAACCTTGTTTGAAATCAAAAGACTCGCCAGACCTAGTCTGAAACTGATTGTAATCGGGTTCATTTTGGTCTTCTTGGGATAGGACAGTTTGGTGCTCACCCTTTAGATCCATTAAGTTCATGTGAGTGTCCTCTATGGGTTCACTAGAAGTAGATCCTTCGACATAATTATCTTGGAAAGGGGGTCTTATATCATGGTCTTGGTTAGGCCTACCAGCATTTGTGTTCTGCGTTTTCCTAAAATTTGGGTTCCTTATGGTATTAGACTGTTGTCCTTCCCATTATGCTTTTCTCTCAACATTTTCTACTCTTTCTCCCAGCCTTTGCAGGCCACTGATGATAGCATCAAGCTTTTGATCAAAAGCTGAGGGTTCTTTCTTAAAGTTGGTTCTTCTTTCCATTCTAGCTCTGTTTCTTTTGGCAATTAAATTGGCTTCTACGCTAACAGCAACATTTTGCATGTCCGCAAGGGTTTGAGGAGCTCTTTCTTTTAACTAGTATGCCATATCCAGGTCGAATCCATCGGGAAATTTGTACAAGGCCAGATCAGGTGGAGGCCTTAAGTTCTGTGGTATTGCGTTATATACATTATTGAATCTTGCACAGTACTCCAAAACAGTCTCTTGAGGACCTCGTTTGATCGTATCATATTCAGCTAGTATGTGCAAGGGGTCTTTCTTTTTCTCCCATCTGTTGGTAAAGGATTGGTAAAGCTCATCTGGGGTGGTTATGGAATTTGTAGCAAGTGATCTGAACCAAGTTCTTACATCACCTGTTAAACTCTGAACAAAAATTCTCATTCTTACACTATCATCATCTATCTCGTAGTTTTCAAAATAGTCTTGCATCTTTTTGGTGTGTTGAAGGGTTGTGAAAGGACCGGTGCTGTCAAAATATGTGATTTTAGATTGGTACTCTTGAGATAAAGCCCCAGCATTAGCAGGTAATTGCAGGGGTGCATATCTATTAGCCATATTGGCAGGTATAAGTGGAACAATGGGGATAAATGGAACAACTGGAGTAACGGGGATCACAGGAGTAACTGGAACGCTGGAAACAACAGTAGTGTTAGTATGAGCAGTGAATGAAGGTGTGGAAGGAGTACTACGGGATGTAGATGATGAACTAAGGGAAATAGGGGTTGAACGGAACAAAACCTTGACAGGAGTCGGAATACTGCTAGGGTAAGCTGTTTCAGGCTCATGTCACGTGGAAAGAGTCGTTAGTGCGGACACAACCGACCTTCCTAGAAAGCCTAAGACTTTCTAATGACAAACAAGACAAATAAGAGCAATCCTTCCCTAAATATGCTTTTACAATATGAGAAATCAAGTGTTTAGATCCTACCTGTAATCCAACGCTGTTGTAGTAGTCCAGCTCCGTTGATCCGGATGAGCTCCTCCTTCACTTCGAAACCTGCATTCACCAACAATCAAACGATTAAATAGCACCTGAATATCACATAAAATAAAACATATTTAACATGTAGACCAAGGAGTACATGAAACAACTCATTAATAACAAATTGTTGAGAAGAATGGACTAATTTGTATTAAAAGGTAACAAAAGGAACCATTACAACCTGAGCCTTGGTGTTGTGCAAGCTCCTCCCAGGGTCCACAAGAGTTCTCCCTTACTTTGATCAGCTCACCCACCTCCCAATGGAAACAAGTAAAAATGGTAATCTCTCCTCACAAGCTTCTACAAGGAAGTCCTAATTCCAGCAGCATCTACCCTTAGGAATGTTCAGCTTTCAACCTCCTCCCCCTTTGGCCCAATGCCTGTATTTTTAGTGCTCTAGAGGAAGTTATTCAGGTCCACCATCAATGGGATAAGTCCCTCTTTGGATGGGATAGCTCCCTTATTGATGGGATAAGTTCCTCTTTGGTAGGGATACATGAACCATCTGGAGGCGCTTCATACACGTCAAACATACTTCTAGAAGCCTCTAGAAATGACCACAAGTAACTTTTTTGTAGTGAAACTTGCGCCTTTTGACCTTTACAAGAGTACGCACCCATCCCTTTACATACAGAGCGTACAAGTATGCAGGTATTGTGAACTTGGGTTGCGTACCCGCAGGTAAGGCTGAGAGAAACTGCGTACCAGAGATAACTTGACTTTAAATGACTTTTCCCTCTTTCTTTGAGTTTGACATGGAAGGCAGAGGCATGAGACTTGCCAAGGAGGATAGTATGACAATGGATGGAGCCATACTAACTGCAAATAGTCATGGTGACATTTTTTAGTGTAACAGATTGCCCCCTAAAGTGCAAAGCCTTTAGTAGATTAGGATTTTATGATCTAGGAAGCGTGAAGTACTTTATCATTTCAAGGAGTATCTTGTGGAGGACCTGGTCAGAACCTGCAAATATTCAACACAAAATACATATATAAGATGATATCATCACTGAGATAGGCATTCCCATACTTAGATTGAAAACTTTAACTAACAATCTAACTACTGCTCTGATACAAGAATGATTTTGCCGTACATCACAATCATAGACTTTTGTAGACACAGTATGGACGCAGCCATCTGTTTATGATTAGTCTACTATATAATGAATACAAAACTCCTCGCAGCCTGGATGGTGGAAACTAAATCCAGGGTCTTCATTTATACTTCCCGAATTGGTACGATTCTATCCATGCGAATAAATGAGTTGATGTCGAGCATAGTAGAAACCACTTGATTATCAGTCAATGATGTAAACTGTTAACAAGTGTGGGAGAGACCACCAGTGATGTCAATGGTTCTCAAAGTACCCAGTACAATCCATGAAATGTGAATGAATGAGTTGATGTCGAACACGTCACTGAATCCTTCGATCGAAAGTCAATGATGTAAACTATCGTCAAAGGCGAGAAACCTGCCATTGATGCATGCAGACTTCAAGGTACTGTCGATTTCTAAGTCATCTTTCTAGATAATGTGCTGATGTCGATAGAAAGCGACTCGTTGCAGGCAAGCCCACAACACGAAATCATTGTTCAAGTTGAAGAAATGTTGTTGTAAGGACTGACTCAGGGATGGTCGAATGGATGACAAGTATTTTGCATATGAATGGTTTATTTGCAGAGACCTCTTGAACACATAACAACACGACAGATGGTTTGGTGACGATTGACCCAAAGTTAATACCCGGAAACGGTTGAAGACTTTCAAAGTGGTTTGATCAACTTTTAAGGCAAAGGATTTCCCAACCCAGGTGAATGAAAAGTGTCGTGTTCAAGAGCGGTGATAAGGTTCTTCTGTAACAAAGGATGACAAATCGGTTCATTCTTCTCTCTTTTCCCCCACCATTTCTGGCAAGTACCTCTTTATTTTTTACAAGCTTGAGGAGGATAACATGTGCTTGATTGTAAGCTCATCCTTCGGATGAGTCCAACTTAGTTTAGATTCGGACCCTAAGAAGGAGTGGTCCGTTCCTGTTTGTAATTGAACAGGTACTTTACTGTGAAATTTTAACGAGTCCAGTATAGGAGAAACTCGGCGTTTTTCATTTTTAGAGAGTCTGAAAAAACTAAAGAAGACTCCACGGTGAACTTTTTCGTAAATTTGTGTCTCCCAAGCCCGAAAAAGTATAAAATAATACTTGAGAGAACCGCTTGATCTCGCGACCAAGGAGTACTTTCATGATTAGTGTCTCTGACCTGAAAAGTAAAAAGCGATCAAGGACACGTCGTTTTATTTCCGTATCGAGTTTGAAACGACAAAAACCCGGCAATCTTTTCCTGTTTTTACGGTCAGAAAAGAGCTATAAGGGGACCGTCTTTTAATTCCGTTTTAACGAGTGTAAAAGAAACGCTCGGCAATCTTTTCATGTTTTAGGAGTCAGAAAAGGGCTTAAAAGATGACTCTGACGTGAAAAATGATAATTTACCCTAAAGTCCCTTTGTCCTGCACAAAAACAACACATTACTCATACCTGTTTAAGATGGGCAAAAATACATTGAAAAATATCCTTTCATGGTGAAAAATAAACAAACTTAGCATTCATTCATCCAAAAAACCTATAAAAAGACCTTTTACCATGTCATTTTTACCATTTTACTGTTGAGGTTGAGAAAAAGGCTTTTGACAAGAAACTTCCTGTGGATATTGCGGAGAATCCGACCGTCAGAACCGAACGCCGTCTCATCAGGTATTCTACAACATCCTTCTCTTGCTTTCCATCCGTTTAAAATTCATTTTTAGGTTTTTATTTGATTTTTTGGAGGTCTTGTGGTTTCAAGATGCGCCCTTCAGGGTACGCAGGTCATGCACTGCTGACCTGCGTACCCCGATATTTTCTCAATGGGAAAAATACCAGGTGTACACACCCGGCCTTAAGGGAAGCTGCGTCCAGACGCTCTGTTCCTAAAAGCCGGGGTGTGTACCCCGCAAAACGCATTTTGAAACCCTCATTTCTCCAAAATGAACCAAAATTTTAAAATTTTATGGACTCTAACAGATGTTTTATGATGTGCAGGGTGCACACCATGCTTGATTGGCGTGAAAGAGAACACGAGGACGTTGATTTGGCCACAATAGGTCATCAACCTTCTATTGATGTGTTAAAGGCATGCGGACTCTATAAGTACTGGGCCATACCTGGCATGAGGGCCAAGGTGCCATTCCTTGAGTGGATGGTTGAAAGGTGGAACATTCAAGATCAATGCTTCTACATCGGAGAGAACCAGCTCGAGATAGATCCCTCCAACATATATTTTCTCTCTGGCTTACCTAATAGGGGCGAGCAACTGACTCTATCCGGGACTAGGCCGGGTGGCCAATCCCTTGCTAGCCTCCGGCTAGAGTGGTGCAACAATCAAAACCAGGAGAAGGGGATAGAAATCAAGTACATATCCCGACCTGAACTTATGGTGATAGCCTTTACTGTTACCAGACTCTGCGGCGCAGCCGCCTTGCACATTGCCACCGGGTCCCAAATGCGGATGGCGATAGATTGCTACCGAGGCACCATTTTCAACTGGTGCGATGTTGTGTTGGCCAATATGAAGGGCCAACTAACCAGGGCAAAGAACAGACAACTGAAGACCTTTGGATATGGGCCTTTAGTCATGATATTTGCCCTAGAGAGAGTTCCAATGCTGATCCCCCAGCATCTTACAGTTCCAGTTGGGGCTCCTCGGGAGCCTAAGTTGACGAGATGGGTTGCGGTAATGGCCAGGCATCCTGACGACGGAGCAGCAGTTGTTCAATTTCCTGACGGTTACTTTCACTCGCTAGAGGGCCAGGTCTTTGCGATTCAGGATTTTCCGTATGCCGGAATGGATTTTCGCAATGATCCGGACATGGTTCTTCCACAGGGAGAACAATGGGACGACAGAGGTATTTCATTTTTCACAAGTTTTTAAATTATGTATTTTTTTGTTTTTTATATATCGCCTCAAAACTGACAGCACAAATTTTCAAAATGCAGATGTAGTTCCACGGCGTCCGGCCAACCTCCGGGATTTTGAGAGGAGAGTACCAGCTGTACCAGCACCAGCCCCACAGGATGCGGCTGCAGAGACCTTAGCCGAGCTGGAACAGGATCTAGAGCGTCTGACGGCGGATATACCAGAGACCACTATAGATGACATTCCTATCCGACTTCAGCGTTACGTGGTCGCAGTCCCAGGACCTTTTAGGAGGTTCCTGTGTAGGGTAACGCGGGCAGTGGTCTCGTATAGAGAGCACCACCAATGATTGGCTAGTCACTTTTGTAGACACATATGACATTTTTGGTTTTTTGTACTTATCATTTTTGCCGATCATAAGGTGTTTTTCAACCTATGATCGAAGACGATGTATATTTTTGACACACTTCTATCTATATATATCATTATTACCGGCTTATCTTGTTAAACATATGTGATGAAATGTTTATAAATTTACATTTATGATTGTTACAAATGTCTATTTAACATTCGAGATGCCATTGCATCTGCTAATGTATTTAAAGACCTTGGAATATGTTGATATTCAATGTAATCAAATTCACATTCCAAGAGACGCACCCTCAAAAACAATCTTAATAACACTGGATTTCTAATGGCATAGACTCTATTAAGTTGTAATACAACGAGTTCAGAATCTAACCTCACTATCAAACTCCGAATCCCAAATGAAATAGATTCAGATAATAATTCAATCACTGCACTGTATTCTGCAATGTTGTTTGTTGTTTGACCGAGGCTCGCCCCATGCATAGAAACTAACTCGTCAGAGGGCGAATAGATAACCCAAGCTGCGGAAGAGATATTCCGTGTACTATGACAAGCACCATCAGCAAATCCAATGTACGTTTGGAGAGGCGTCGACATCTGCAATATCAAGAGTAAAACCAAGATAAGCCAGAATAACGACAAAAACACACTCTTTAAACTAAGCACATAGCCTAAACTAAGCAAACATACCAGTTAAAAACAAAATTAACCTAACTAGGACTAACTAAATCTCCATACCCACCATTTAAGCATAATACCTCTTTAGGTAAAGTCCATTTCTGGGCTTACCCAAAGAGTCCCCATCAAAATCTACCAGCTCATAGGCCCCTTTTTCCAGCTTTCGCTTGACAATGTAGGGCCCATGCCACATGAGAACGAATTTTCCAGCACCTAATTTATCGTTAGCTTGATCATATAATAGCACTAGGTCTCCTTCCGAAAAATTACGAGGGGTCACGTTACGGTCGTACTGAGCTTTCATCCTTTTTGCGTGAGTCTCAATTGCCAAAGCAGCGTCACGTCGAGTCTCATCTAGTTTAGCTAAGTATAACAGACGCTTCTCCTCTTCAGAAGTAGCTGGGAGTAATTCGATAGCCATTTGAAGTGATGGGATTTCGCATTCAATGGGCAACACTGCTTCCAAACCATAAACTAGTTGGAAAGGAGTGAACCCTGTTGATGTTTTTACTGAGGTTCGATATGCCCAAAGCGCTGAGAATAACATGTTATGCCAATTTGACCGATGAATACCAATGATTCGTCGGATCATGATAGCGAGAACTTTGTTGATGGATTCAACCAAACCGTTTGCTTGAGGATAATAAGGAGTAGAACTATCATGGCATAAACCAAGCTGGCTTGTAAGTTCTGTCATCATAATGTTTCGAAAATGGCGCCCATGGTCAATGATGATCGCTTGTGGGACACCAAACCTAGCAATAATATGATTGAATACGAAAATCACTGCTGTTTTGCCGCTTGCCTCGAATGTAGGCATCGCCTCGGCCCATTTAGTAAAATAATCAACCGCAAGGATGATATACGCATGCCCCCCGGCCGAGTGAGGGTTACAAGTAATAAAATCGATTCCCCATTTAGCAAAAGGACCAACGGCAATTATAGGGTGGAGAGGAGCAGGTGGTGTGTGCATCTTGCGATCAAACACTTGACAGTTGTGGCATTTTCGGACCGCAATGATACAATCTTTAAACATGGACGGCCAGAAATAGCCAGCACGCAACACCTTCTGAGCTGTGGCATACCCAGACATATGACCGCCACATGCTCCAGAATGACATTCATTCAAAACCCTTTCTGCCTCTTCATGAGTTAAGCAACGACGAAAAACCAAGTCCGCCCCACGACGATAAAGAGTATCTCCAATAATTCTGTATTGTGGGGACTGGAATCGAATTTTCCGGCGTTCCGACTTTGAAGCTTCGGGCCGAAAGGATTGGGTTTGGAGATAGACGATTATATCCCCATACCACGGATCTAAAGTGCTGATAAGAAACAGAGATTCGTACGCAATGGGTTCCTCTGCCACAGTCTCTGTGTCAGCACGCGGGAAGTTACACATCAATTCCGCAAAAACTAAGGATTTCTTAGACTTGGACTTCTCAAATTCCAAATTGAACTCCTGCAGGATAACAATCCATTTAGAGTACTTGCCCCCTAGCAATTGTTTTGTCAAAATATAGATCATAGGGTTGCAATCCGAAATCACTGTAGTTTTACGGAGAAGAATGTAATGACGAAAACGCTGGACAACCTGAACAGCTGCCAGGGCCAATTTCTCCACATGCGAATATTTTAGCTCAGTGGGATTTAACGTCCTACTAAGATAATATATCACATGTTCCGTTCCGAATTCATCTTCCTGAACTAAGACCATTCCAATGGTGGAGTGGGAGGCGGCGAGATACAAAAAGTAGTCCTGGTTGTAGTTGGGAGGATGCAGCAACGGTGCATGGGTCAACACGTGCTTAAGTGCATCAAAAGATTTCTGAGTTATCTCATCCCAAGAAAATTGAGCATTTTGTTTCAACAATCGGGTGAAACCCTTTGTAACCTCGGCGTAGTTAGGAATGAACCGACGTAAAAAGTTTGCTTTCCCTTGCAAACTTTGGAGTTGGCGCAAACTCGAAGGAGGAGGCAATTTGATGATGGCTTCGACCTTCGAGGGATCGACGCGGATACCGGCTTTTGAAATGACAAATCCTAGCAACCGTCCCACTTCTATGCAGAAGACACATTTGTGTGGGTTCAGCCGAATTCGATAATGCCGACACCTCATAAAAATAGCGCGTAAGTGAACAAGGTGATCAGCTCGATGTAAAGAATGAGCAGGCAAATCATCGACATAGGGTTGCACAATGTGCTTGATGTCGTGAAATGCGTAAGACATTGCCCGTTGGAAAGTGGCTCCAGCATTCTTAAGTCCGAAAGGTAATTTGCAGTAAGAAAATGTCCCCCAAGGACAAATGAAAGCCGTTTTCGGTTGATCGGCAGGTAGAATATTGATTTGATTGTAACCGGAAAATCCGTCCATAAAGGAAAATATTTCACTGCCGGCACAATCATCAATTATTTGACCGATATAGGGTGTAGGATAGTTGTCTTTTGGACAAGCACGATTTATATCCCTATAGTCGATACATATTCTTATTGTTCCTTGCTTCTTGTTAACCGGAACAATATTCGATACCCAATCCGTTAACGGGATCGGATAAATGAAACCTGCTTTCAACAGCTTCTCGACTTCTGCTTTAATCGCAGCCGCTTTCCTAGGGTGTATCTGACGCAGACGTTGCCGAACGGGTTTAGCGTCCGGGTAGGTCTTGATTTCATGAACAACAATGGAGGGATCAATTCCTGGCATTTCCTCATAGGACCAGGCAAACACGTCGCGGAATTCTTGAAATAGGACCTTGTATGTTTGAATTTCGTTATCTGTACACGAGGCACCTATATGAATGTTTTCAATAACTCCCGTTTTGACTGAAATGTCGATGGCAATAGTTTGGGAGATGTTTCCCAAATTCAACTCTGAATCAGAATGTTTCATGGGATTCTAAGCGTCCTTGACATATTCAGCTGTAAAAATTGATGAAAAATCATTTTCAAAGTCATCACCCTCAGGTAAAAACGAAGATCTATGATGAAGATCTTCCCATGGTAGATCGTCTACACTTAGGATTTCGCGAAGTTGTTCGTCAGATGACACGACTTCAGGAAACGTTATCCGTTCTGAGGTTGATGTGAAAAGTGATTCCTCACAGACCACATTCATTTGGTCGAATTGGGTTGAACTGGAGTCGGAAAAAGACTGCACGGCCTCATAAGCAATTGCATATGGACTCAAAGGCATTGTATTACCGAAGGAGTCTATTTCAGATTCAGATGGGACAATCCAAGGATCATCGTAAATAATAGTGTCTGAAGTAATCATATGAATGGATGCGAATGAAGGGTCTGCATTGATGGAAGGAAAGGGAAAAGTTCCCAGTAAACCGGAATATTTAACCAATCCTACACCAACATCCCTGTAAGGGATAGTCGTTTTACCGACATGCTGGATACTCTCTGAAGAGGCTGGGTCGGATGAAAAGTAAGCCAGCTAGTCTATCGTCACGATCTTACCATTATGTGGAAACTTTATAACTCTGAAGACCGATGACACGACTGCTGTCATAGCATAAGACCAACTGCGACCCAAAAGAAGGTTGTAGTCTAGAGGGGCATCAACCACTTCCACATCCAGACTAACGGTTTTTCCTTCAACCCCTATAGGCAAATCCTGTAGAATGCCAAACGGATGGAACCCACAGCCATCAAAGGCCTTAAGAATCGTCGGGGATTGGTTCAGTGAAGGAGAACCAAGCGATCTCCAACACTGAATCGACATAATACACGTAGAAGCTCCTTCATCAATTACAGTCTGATGAATAGGCCTGTTTTTTACTATCACTGGAATCTGGAAAGCCATTTGATGAGGGAGACGCGGTGTACTATTTTTTAGATCAAAGATTATCAGGTTCGGGTCTTGAATATCAACAGGTCCTATAGCCGACAAGAGTAATTTTCGTTGTGCTGGGCATGATTGCAGCACTTCCAAAGCCGACATTACTGAGGGTGAAACAGCTAAATCCTCAACAATGTTATAATTCTGAGCTGCTCTCGCATGTGGATTGAAAGCGGGCGGTTTAATTATCAAGTCCGGGTTAGGTTTCTCGATCTGTAGTGGATCGGAACCAGGAGCTGAGGTTGATGGATTAGAATGAGAAGATTCTGCTTCTTTACCATCAACAGGATTCTTACTACCATAATCTTGCGATCGAGTCGCAATCCGTACATGAGACATCATCAATATGGCTTCTTCACTGGCACTCGAGGAAGAACCTATCATTTTACTCTCCTGCTTCGGAAATGGATCTTTCAAAATAGCAGGAGTTGGGGAACCCTTAACGATTTTCACAACCTCTGCCCGATGAGGGCAATCTCTTGTGAAATGATCTTCTTCACAAATTAAACAAGGATAGCGAGGTTTGCGCTTTTCGTCGTTAGATTCCGACTTCTCTTTTTTCTCCTTTGGAGCCTTATCTGCTTTATCTTTCTTCTTGCCTTTCTTCTTACCACCGTTTTTTTATTTAGCCGTAGATGACTCTACAGCATGAATATCGGCAGTAATTTCAGGAGAAGATTCTCTTGTCGGGGAGTCCGGTAGGGTTATTATTGGAGAAGAATTCTTTGAGGATTTCTTCTTACTTTTAGTATTTACCGTACCAATCATGCCATCAGCAGCATGAGACCCCGAAGGAGTAGCAGCAATTTGATTCGACTTAGGAATATCTGGGATCTTCTCGTGCAACGTACCCGACTGAGTGTAAACTAAGTCAAGGTACTGGGCTTGAGCAATGACTTGCTCCTCAGTAACTACTCCGGCCTTAGCTACATCTTCAGTAATCTTCGGTAATAATGATTTTACAAACCATTCAGCTAAGATTTGGTCCGGGATAAAAACTTTCACTAAACGTCTTCGACGTCTCCATTCATGAATATGATCGGAAATGTAAGTGGAGGTCGACTGTTTTAATGAAGTTAATAGCTTCGTGCCGTTATCGTATCTGACCGGCAACTGAAAATGAGTTAGGAACAAGGTAGCTAACTGGCTAAAATTGTAAAAAGAGGCCCGTGGTAACTCAATGTACCACTTGGCCGAGAGACCAATGAGCGTACGCTGGAAAAGACATAAGCGGATCAAATCATCCGAGATAGAATTTGAAGCACACCATAGGTGGTAAGTCATCACGTGATTGGACGGATCCTCTCCAGACTTACCTTCGAACTTGGGTATATCACTGGGCAACTTATTTGGCATTGGCGGCCAGAACGGAAGATATTGAATTGGATCGTTCGTTAGGCGCGTCAAGTCTGGTAAATCCAAAGTTGCGATAAACGGTAACTGCCGGTTAGGATCTCTAAAACTCTGGGTCACAAGACCAGTCCCAGGAGGAGGATATCCAGGACAACTAGGAACAGGAATCGCATTAGGGATATTATATCCTCCTGGAAAACCAGGATTAACCGGACCGTACTGGGGTTGTTGAGGTTGTTGATAAGTGTACCCAGGATACGGTTGATACTGGTAAACCGGTTGTTGGACAGCAGGACCGTATTGGTACTGTCCCTGGTACTATTGGTGAGTAAATTGAGGTTGAGTTGTTACAACAGTACTTGAACCAGGCTGCCCTACAGGCATCTGGACCGTGGTTTGAATCGTAGATCCGGACAACGGTAAAGATGTCTGAGGAGTGGTTGCAGAGACAGTAGAAACCGGAGCTGTCGATACTCCAGAAGTAAGTGCGGTAGATGTTGCGGTAGTTGCAGCAGCCGTTTGAGATGGAGTACTAGGTGCAATTGGCGGCTGAGTAACTACCGAAGTTACAGAAGTTTGAACATTTGACTGGACAGGTTGCGGTTGCTGGGGTGGACCAGAAACTACGGGTTGTCCAGCTTGAGGTACCAACTGTATACTTGGCTGCAACACCTGTTGACCTTGTGATGGATCCCACACTATCATTCTGGGGTATTGACCCGTAACAGGTTGAGGATACTGAGATCCATAACCGGATTGAGGATAGGATTGATAATTGAAAGGCATCGTTCCCACACTTGAACATATGACTGACCTTGAGGTGGTTGATAACCTTGGGGTAAATACTGATACTGGGGTTGACCTTGACCTTGAGGTTGATACCCTTGAGGTTGATACCCTTGGGGTTGATACCCTTGAGGTAAATATTGATACTGAGGTTGACCCTGGGGTACATATTGAGGCTGGGGTTGACCCTGAGGCATGTATTGTACCATGGGTACATACTGACCTTGAAGCTGCCCCCCAGACACAATTTGTGTACCTTGAGGTTGCCCCCCAGGCGTTAATTGAGGCTGCCCCCCAGGCGGTAATTGACCACCTTGAGGTTGAGAAACGGGAACTGAACCTGACATCATGTAAATGTCCCCTACACCCAACGGTTTATTACCATTGTTTCCAGCTAATAACCCATGATCAATGGGTTGAGGAGATGCCCCCGCAAAGGTACCAGAAAGTGATTGATACCCGGTGGGAACAGAAGGACCGTCGTGTAAGAAAGATTCAGGAGATTGAGTAAACACGGACGACTGACTGACATATTTACAGGAGTATAAATACCTCCAGGTGGAAAAGGAGTACGAGGTGGAGAAAAACCTACCCCTGAGTTGTCTAAATAATTGGTTAACGAAAGGTACCAAGTAGTACTTCTAGGAGGACTGTAAAAGATAGATTCACGCTCCCTTAGATCAAGAGTAGGTTGATCTTCAAGGGTAGACACGCCTAACTCTTCCTCTGGAGCAAGTTCTTCAATAGCTATCAAATCAGTGGGAAGATTTTCGGTGATGACTCTTTCTACCCTAGGTGAATCTGGTACACTAGAAGTTGGAGTAACAGGTTCAGATATTTCAGGTTCTTCACCTATATCACTAGTAGATGAAAAACTACCAGCAAGCTAAGAAACTTCAATTGCTTCAGGGTTATAACCTGTCTCTAAACTTTGGTAATCTTGATGGACTACCAACGAAGACTCTCCTTCTTCTGGTGAACCTACTCTACTGCCGCTAGGAGGAGTTACAAGGACCTTTAAACCTTCGTAATGACCCGGGACGTCTTCAGGAGGTCCACCCCGTGATCTACGGAGTTTCCTCAACAAATCGGTTCCGGTGACAATCTCAGGTGACTTGCCCCGAAGTCTACGGGACTGTCTCGGTAATTCCGCCACAGTTAAAAACTTTTAACTACTGCACACGCAAACAAAGTAAAATCTCAAAACAAATCACCTAAAGTCTCTAAAGAACCAAACAAATTTGAATCATACGCCTAAAGAATCTAGGGCGTCAAACCAAGCACAAACAGTAGCCTTCCAGACCGAAAACGCTAGTTGGAGATGAAACCCAACATCGCCGGATTCAGTACAGAAGTGGCGGGTGGAACAATTACCCCGGCAACCTGCTTAATGAATAGACCGGCACAAGTTCCTCCACTTTAACCGTCTCGAGTGAAGTGAACCCCTCGGAAAATCCAAGTGAGTCTAGCCGACGTCTGCTCCAGGTACATTGGGATCTTCCCTCCACCGTCACCTCGGTAGAATCCTAAAGATAATGGTCACTAAGGCTACCAATCGCAACAAATGCACCTGGGGGAACAGTCTACACTCCGACAGCACACAAGGGCAGAGTATCAAGCTCAATCCCCTTGCCGGTTCCTTGAAAATAATCCAAGGTTTACCGACAAGTGACCCCTGGCTCCTCGACAATGGTTAATCTGAGGTTTACCGTTTGTAATACGTGCGTGTCTGGCGTCGTTCCCAACGAGGGAGGATTGATCCCCTCACTGGTTCGAACACGAGCTCGTGCTTCTCCTTTAAGAGGAGCTTTCCCAGAGTACAAATGAGACAATTGGATTTATTCTATCACAAGATAAGCTACTTGTTTGGTTTTGTTGTCTTGGAGAGTTAATTACTCTCCTACTCCAAGACACTAGCCTGATCTAAATTGGTGTTTCAGAGCCCTAGTAAATAAAAGTTACTACGTTGATTTTACTTTAAGCGTTAATTTTATGGTTTTTCTTAACGACAAAAGGTGATGGAGATGAAACTGGTGGTGTGTAGACTCGACTCGCAACCACTACAAAGATGCACCTAAGATGATTTACACTACTTTTCTTTTTCAATGAATCTCCTAACTAAGAGAGTTGGAAAATGCAAATTTTATTGAAAACAACTTTCTTAGCAAAGACAATCAAAGAAACAATTCTCTTTATCTTTTTAAAACACACAACTCATAACCACTAATCACTCTACGAAATTTCCTTTTTCTCCCAAAAGTCTACAAATGCTACAAAAGCAAACTTTTTCCAAAAGAATTTTTGTGTTTTTCTATGTTAATAAAGCATGTAAAACTATTTTATCAAATCGAATTTAACAAATCTAATACAATCAAATCAAATTCATTCAAAAGAAAATCAAAAGAAAATTTACCTAAGAGTAAAAATAATGAGGACAAAAGCCTACAAGGATGATTCCCAGATGTTTTACTTAGTCAAAATGCAACTAAGGATCTATTGTGGCCAGCAACAACCCCCCTCCTTCAAACTAGTATCGGCCATGATGCTAGAATGAATGGGGACCCTTAGTTAATTTTCAGAAAAAACAAAGATTTCTTTCGAAGTTGCGAGCATAAGCTTAGGAAAGGTCTCTTGGACAACTTAAGCCTAAACCTGTGTCCATAAAAGCAAATCTTAAAGGTCGCATCACTAAAATTAAAGAAACGCCTTCGTTTCCCCTCTAAAAAGCCAATATGCACATCACCTCGGTGTTAGTGAACAACATCGCATCGCAATACACTAGCATCCATAAAGAAAAGCTTACAAGTCCGCCGATCTGCGATGTTGCGATCGCGCGATCGCATATCGCATAAATGAGGCAGGATACGTTAGCAAACATTTGAATCGTGGCGATCTGCGATATTGCGATCTGCGATGTTGCGATCACTATCATTTGCGATCGCGCGACATGCAAGGATACATTGGCAAGTCTTAAAAGCACCTTAGTACGACTCCTTTGAGCACGCCACCCAAAGAAAATCCACTTACTATAACCTAACTTGGAAATTATGCGCTTTTAATGTTAGTAATGAATTAGTTGTCAGTTATTAAGTGGCATAAAGACGCGTACCTTAATGCAGATTTGCTTCACGTAAGGTGGCATATCTGATTTATCTCTTGCATTTAAAACTCTCCCATCACCTTTCTGATCAATCTTTCCATTTTACTCATAACCTGCAGGAGCAAGGTGCGAAGGCAAAATCAACCAGAAACGATAAGCGAGATGGGGAAGAAGAACAAAGCTCAGAGCTCAGAGACAAGAGAAAAGACCAAGGAGATGGCGCCCCTCTACACAGATACCGCATGCAATAAAGATGCAGGTATTTCCACATGGGAAGGCATGTATAGGCTGTTAGAAGAAGAGAACCCTAGAATAATCAAGGCAACTGCTGCTGTCGCAGATGCATCACGTCCTTCAGAAGCATCCCTGGAAGACCTAGCGTGCTCTTTCCTCCACAGAATAGCGGCAAGGCCGAAGATCCTACCTTATATAGACATGATCAAGTGGATTTTAGATGATGCGGAGTTGCATCATAGGCAGTTCAAAGTCAAAGGACATGGGCTCGTGGGATCGTTCGCGGCTCAAGACCTGAAGCTCATGTATCACCTTCCTGAACCACAAACGACCTACAATGCAGATTTTGTTAGGAAGTTTGCAGCAGAGAATCCAGACCTATCAGACACTACCAAGGAATGGTCAAAAAGGGATGAACCACTGAAAAAAGATAAGAACGGTATGTATAGCACTGGTTCTCTTACCTCTCCGTATTGTTTTGCTGCAGCCATGCTCTGTAGGCTATTTGGTAAGCCCGATATCAATAAATTTCCATCTGAATGGCTACCGTTAATTGATGCCGCGACTAATTCTGAGATAGTGGATTGGGCCAAAATCCTTTCTGACACTCTATACACGGCAGTTCTCCACTACCGTTCTAAGAGATCCTTCTCCCAAAGGTTCTATCCTCCTTTCTATTTGTCTGCCTATATAATGGATTCTGTCTGTCTTGTATCAAAATTCCCTACTATGGGCTGGCAATGGACTACCCAGGACCCATTGCCCATTCATGTCTATCATAAAGTCTTGTGGGACTCCCAGTTTGCCCCCCATTTTTACCAGATTTGCCATGGGCTCATACTGCCCATGCATAGAATGATATATGATAAAGATCCCCCAAGGTGCTCTCCCAAGGCACAAAACGATATCACCTCCATAGCAAGATGGTTTGGAGAAGAATGGTTTACCTACATTCGAGTTTTTGGAAGCACTGCACCTCCGCATGTCCTACCCTTGTATATCCCAGATAAATTGTTGGCCCGAGAAATCGCTTATCAGACTTGTTCTGAAAGCGGTTTAACTAAGGACCTAAAGAACAAAAAGAAAGCCATTTGGCCTCAATTCCCGGTCACATGTGGGGCCTTCTCTTTGTTCGATGTGGGACATGCTTTTGGCGAGGTGGAGAATGTGACGTGTCTCCAACTATTTAAGTTCTCACTAAGACCATTCGACCCTAATAAAGTGGCCCGGGAATTTACAATCAGCGTCAAGATAAGTGTGTTCTCTGGGAGGAAGGATTCGTTTGATGACCTCTTCCAGAACAAGAACTCACTCAAAGAAGTTTTTCAAGAAGCTCAGTCGAGGTTGTCCCCAGACGACCTCCGGAAATTCACGTTGTATAGAGAAAGAAGGCTGGCTAACATTCCACTGGAAATACTGCGAGTGGTTACCAGAGAACCAACTCCGATCGTCAGCCTCAGTGAACATTCAAGCGCTTCCAAATCTAATTCCAGCGCCATAAAAGAAACCTCTGAAAATCCTGAAGAGTCTGTGCACAAAGAAGAGAAGAACAAAGAAACAATCAAAGACACGGCTCAGTCAAGTTCGATGGCTCAGCAGCAAGTTGCCGCCTCGCCACCAAGAGAAGTTCCCCCTCCCGTCACCAAAGCACCTCTGGTTACAGCAGAATTAGATAAAGAATGGGAGACCTTCAATGAACTAATAAATCTTGAAGATCAAGCCCCGAAGACACCTGTGAGCAATACACAGGTAATGCAAGAGGTCGTCTCGACCATAGTCGATAGTGCCGCAGAGACGGAGCATCTTCCTATCGCTCCATCCTTAGAAATTCTACTCGGCGTAGAAGAAATTCCTCCACTGGACGTATTCTACAGTCCACAGCACAAGGCAGTTATAAGGAGACAAAGAAAGAAAAGGAAGCTTGAAGACGCACTGTCTCAAAATGTTGAACACCTAGATGTCTTGTGGAAAGACCCGAATAACAATCCAACAGACAATCTCACGAAATTGTCTCAGATTACTGGAGCATATGCTTCTGCAACTATCGACAAGGCCTCTGAAGTTCAGCAACTTCTAAAAGAACATGAAAGTCAAATACAATTGCTACAACAACAGTTGCGACAAGCCAATGAGAACGCTGAAGCTTCCAAGCAGCGCGAAAAGCTACAAGAAGACTTTCGCCAGATGCAGGTGAACCATCAAAGAAGTATTGAAGAAAAGGAAAAATAGCTGCAGACGGTGCAAGAAATACATAAAGACGAGCCTAAGCTGACAGAGTTTATTTCAGAGTCCATCGGCTTGAACGACCAACTGTTACAGCAACAGGAAGATATGGTGCGCAGAATATCACAGTGGAGGGATTTTTGTGAGCTAAGCGAGAAGATCACCGGCCAGGTGGTGAAATTGCGGAACGACTATGACCAAGACAACAGAAGAGTAACAGAATATCTGGCTTGGCAAAATGACGAGGAAGGGAAAAAAGCAGGGGCACCCAAGATTAATGAGAATCATAAGGAACTGCTCTTCAATAAGTGGGACGAACAAATCACACAGGCGGAACAGGCAGCAGAGTCAGCGGCGACACAGGCAAACATACTTATCGACTGTGTAAATGAAAATTTACACAGGGCCAATTTGATTTCAGAGTCCACCCCGGGGTACTTACCGAGCGCGTTACAGCTGGAGGCAGAATGGAAGCAGAAGGCACAGGCAAACGGGAAGACAATTCAGACATTGGCTAAACTAAACTGGGAAAGTTACTGGACTTACTTAGTTAAGCCCCACAGCCAATGCATGACAGTAAGGTGCATCATGAACGCGGCCGAGAAAGTGGCGCCAGCTCTTATGGATGCCGTTTTCACAACCCAGTTAAACACAGAAGTCAGCCAACCGACTCTTCTCAAGCCCATGCTTGAAAACTGCAATTTCAGAGACCAAATTAAGAAGTAATTTCATTTAGAAAGTTGTTTTTTCTTGTTTTTTGTTTTACTGAATTAGAAAAAGGGCGGTCATTTGAGAACCGTGTCCTAAATTTTGTAATAATACTATTATTAGGATTAGATAGTAGTATTTCAACCCTTCTCATTGCATTGGAGAAGGGTCCAGAAATTTGTCAAAAACTTGTCCTCGGAACATGCACTTCTGCACCCTCAGAGGAGGTTTTGATGAATGGAAGGATCGAGATTTATTTATGTTTGTGTCTTAATGTCTGCTACTGATGTTGCACTTCTGTACTCTTGGTAGATGTTAGAAGCAAGTAGAGATAGATCGTTATTGCTTGAAGTCTGTGAGTAAGAATTAGTCATAAATGGTACTTTTATCTCTTGATTAATTCCTGTTTGCATTCTTAGAGTGATATACAGCTGATATTGTTTGCATGTTAATGTATGAACACATGGGTTATCATTTGGCACTTCTGTACGGTGGACTTATTTATTTATGCTTGATATGCGAATGATTTGATTATGCGATGTGCTTTTCACAACTGTTTTGTCTAACTTCTTAGGCAGAGCAGTTCATCTTAAATGGTTTATATTCTTATGATAGCTGAATAATCTTTATTACCAGTTATCGTATGAAATCTTTCTAGGTTGCATAATGGAAAAGATGTATCCCGGGTTTATGTAGATCTTGTGTGTTGTTCCCATTAGATTACAGTAGCTTAGAGTCAGTTTGCAAGTCAGATTTACAGTAGTTATAGAATGTCTTCAGAACTAACATAATCAAACTTTACACACACATACACATCCCATGCATCGGGAAGCTGGTCCCGTTATCCCCAGTCGGACCCGCTACTCCAAACGGGTAAGGAGCCGCCAACCAGGTTCCGGACCGGGTGGGTATCCCCTTTGTTGTTGACCCGACTTCGGGGCCCTCAACAGGATCAGTTCATGCAGAATCATAAACTAACAAAAAACAAAATCGAAATCTTTTTGTTCTTTTTCTCAAGAATGGAATTCAAAGCTTTAACAAACAAACTTTTCGAGATTCGCAAAGAGAAGACACAAAGGTAGGTCTCTCACTTGGGTGACTTCTATGACAGGTCCGACTCCTAAGAGGACTGATCAAAACCAGGGAGATCCAAAGTTTGACAACCCCTAACGCCAAAGTCACTACAGGACCAGTTAAAAATCAAACCCTAAGGCAAAATCCCTATGAATTCCACCAAAACCCTCGACACTAACGGGACAAGTTCAGGTGAAGATCTTTGACAGTAAACTGATGGATCTGGGCAGTAAAAACAAAGTAAAAGCAAAATCTAAAAGAGCAAAAAGCAAAAATTGAAATTTTCTTAAAATTGACAGGGGTACGCAGGTCATCTGTTTACACAGGCGCGGGTACGCACTGTGCACAAAAACGTAGTGCGTATAAGTACGCACTGTGTTAAACGCAGAGACTGCGTACTGCTGGCAAGACTAAGAAAAATAAAAACTAAATTGACTCTAAGCTAACCCACCCAAATACACAACTAGACAACCAAAAATCAGAAAACAAGCAATTTTTCTCAGACCAAAATATCAAATCAAAAAGAACTCAAACACATTAATGGAGTCCCCAGTGGAGTCGCCATTTTGTCACGTGGAAAGAGTCGTTAGTGCGGACACAACCGACCTTCCTAGAAAGCCTAAGACTCTCTAATGACAAACAAGACAAATAAGAGCAATCCTTCCCTAAATATGCTTTTACAATATGAGAAATCAAGTGTTTAGATCCTACCTGTAATCCAACGCTGTTGTAGTAGTCCAGCTCCGTTGATCCGGATGAGCTCCTCCTTCACTTCGAAACCTGCATTCACCAACAATCAAACGATTAAATAGCACCTGAATATCACATAAAATAAAACATATTTAACATGTAGACCAAGGAGTACATGAAACAACTCATTAATAACAAATTGTTGAGAAGAATGGACTAATTTGTATTAAAAGGTAACAAAAGGAACCATTACAACCTGAGCCTTGGTGTTGTGCAAGCTCCTCCCAGGGTCCACAAGAGTTCTCCCTTACTCTGATCAGCTCACCCACCTCCCAATGGAAACAAGTAAAGATGGTAATCTCTCCTCACAAGCTTCTACAAGGAAGTCCTAATTCCAGCAGCATCTACCCTTAGGAATGTTCAGCTTTCAACCTCCTCCCCCTTTGGCCCAATGCCTGTATTTATAGTGCTCTAGAGGAAGTTATTCAGGTCCACCATCAATGGGATAAGTCCCTCTTTGGATGGGATAGCTCCCTTATTGATGGGATAGCTCCCTTATTGATGGGATAAGTTCCTCTTTGGTAGGGATACATGAACCATCTGGAGGCGCTTCATACACGTCAAACATACTTCTAGAAGCCTCTAGAAATGACCACAAATAACTTTTTTGGAGTGAAACTTGCGCCTTTTGACCTTTACAGGAGTACGCACCCATCCCTTTACATACAGAGCGTACAAGTACGCAGGTATTGTGAACTTGGGTTGCGTACCCGCAGGTAAGGCTGAGAGAAACTGCGTACCAGAGATAACTTGACTTTAAATGACTTTTCCCTCTTTCTTTGAGTTTGACATGGAAGGCAGAGGCATGAGACTTGCCAAGGAGGATAGTATGACAATGGATGGAGCCATACTAACTGCAAATAGTCATGGTGACATTTTTTAGTGTAACAGCTCAAATCAACAAAATTTTCCTGTCTTTCTTGCTTCCTAAGGATTTTCGAGATTATGTTAGGGTTTTCAAAAACAGCTGGAGGGTTGGGGTCTGGATTTGACCTTGTATATCGTGGATTTTTCTTGGGAGCCAGCTTCTGAATTGTTTTTTGGGTATTTTTCCTGGGAATGTTTTTGTAATCAATAAGGGACTAATTAAAATATGGGACAGCTTGTTTGTAAATTAAAACTAGCATGAAGATTGACTGAAGCAACATTTATTTACTCCTATTAATGCAAAGCAAAAACAGTCTCAAAGGCTTCCTGGCTGACATTCAGGCTTCATCTGTAGTTTTAAGAGATAAACAGCAGTTGGAAAGTTTGATTTATGGTCTCAGCGGAGCTTTCTTACCTTCTTCGTGAAACTATCTGAGGAAGTTCCCCAGTGGAGTCGCCATTATGTTATCACTCAGGTTGTCCTTAAGCTCCGGAAAAGGATACGGTCGAGGTAACCACAGACCAACTTTGGACTGCAGATTCTAGCCAACCTCCAATCAGAGAGGGCTCTCTCTTTTAGATTTAGCTTTGTTGAAAAGGATTTTAGGCTAGGTTTTGAGTTCAGAGGGTTTTTGTTTTGTTTTTGGTGGGAAAATTGATGTTTTCAGACAGAGAGGCAAGGTATAGTCCGTATGTTTCAAACCATTGGGTGTGGAGTCAAGGAGGAGAACTGCTAGTGCATTTCTTTGGTCACAAGAGAGGGAAAATGGAGCAAGATAGCTGCGCATGAAACAATATTTCAGGTTTAAATGATGGAAAGAATGCTAAGTAATGAGAGGCAGTTAAGAATCTCTCAATCAGCTTAACAGATGGGGGTAACAGAGCTCTACCTAGGGGCAGTGAAGAATCCCTAGATAATTAGCCAACACAAATGTATCAGGGTAAACATGAGCCAGGAGGAATTCATATTCATAACCAATTCAATCAGAGGAAAACATAAAGAAATAACAGAAATTGAGCATAGAGTGTATTTAAACAAATTCTAAGCTATTCTTTCTTTCTGCTATTTAGATAGTGGTAAACATTAAACAGAGGTAAGATGCACTTATTGCTTCAGGCTGCAGCACAAGAATTCCATCTTCATATCTCCAAAAACATTCATTTACAACAGTCAGTTTGCTCTCCAAGCTTTCGGCAATCTTTGATTATAGAAAAAACTCAGGTATACAATGCGAGTCTCTAGTGAAAACTCTCAATTTTCCAACCCTTAAAACAATGCTAAGGGCGGTATATATAGGGAAAAACTCTCTACAACTGCTTTTATTACAACTTGACCTAAACAGATCTGAAAGAAAGATCATTACTTAACCTAATCCTATCCAAAAATAAATGCAAAAAATATCTCGAGCTGCGCTCAGGGCTGCCGTATCAAAACAGAGTAAATGATGTAGTCCTTGGCGGCTTGGTGCAGTGTTTTCTGCAATAAATGTGTATGGGTTTTTGCTTATTTGTTGTATGTCTGCATTTGAAGCTTTAACTGTGATTTGAGGGCAAGGATGGGCTTACGCCTCTTGATTTGACTTTCTGGGGGGCCTCATCAATGTTCAGGTGCTTCGAGCCCCTACAAAATCTTGACTGATACTCTTTGGCTCTTCATCTTCCTCTGATACTCTTTGGCAATAAACCGATGTTGTTCTGACGTGCTGGTGGGTCTAATCACAAATTAATGGCCACTGTTCGGCCTCTGTTTCCTTCAAAACTGTTTTCTGCTCCTCTCGGCAAGCTTCGCGAAGAAAAATGTTTCATTCGGCGCCTTTCGGGCTTCCTGGGGGCTACAGAATGAAAAGATTCCTTGAAGATTCCTCATTCTGGCCCAAAAAATCTAGGCGCAAATCGCTCATCAAAAACTGCCTTAGAAACTGATTCCGAGGCTCCGAAGTGCGATTTTTGCTCCTTCGCGCCAAAAAGTGATGATGACGTCAGCATGACGTGACGTTGTACAGCGGATGATGTCAGCAATGACGTGGCAGGATGATGTCAGCGGGTGACGTCATCATGTACGGACGGTGACGTGGCATGTACAGTGGCAGGGTACGGTGGCAGGAGGCCACGTGGCTGGTGACTCGACGGTACGGTGGCAGGAGGCCACGCAGGCAGACGACGTGTCGCGGTGACTGGACAGGGGGGTGACGCGGCAGGTGACGTGGGGCTTACGTACCAGGGGAGGGCGGTAAGCAGTTTTGGGCGCACCGCCTTAGCGCCTGGGCGGTTTTGGGGGAAGGGGCTCCGCCACACCCCAGAGCCTGACGCGTGGCGGGGGTACGGCGGCAAAACCGCCGAACTCCCGGATGCTAAAACTCGAGCAATTGGCGCGCAAAAAGGCCGGCCACCGTAGATCTGGGACGGGCCAGATCTAACGGCTGGCGGGGCGGACAAAGAGACGAAGGGTTAGGGCGGGGGAATATACAGGGAATATCCCGCTTTTAATAATGCGCGCGAGGGTTTAGACTTAGGGAAAGGGGTTTTATGGGTTCAAAATGAGCGCGGTTAATGTATTTACAGTTGGGGCTTAGGGATAAGGGATAAATCATGGTTTTTTGCGTGCGGGTTTAATGATTTATGCACAGAACTTTAGTTTAGGGGCGGAGAGAGGGTCTTTTTGAAGGTTTTTAGGGCTAGGGGAGAGGTTGTTAGCATGACCAGGTGTCATCTAACCCCTGCTTGGACACGGATGGGCTAAAAGCAGCCCCAGATGGATTGTTCTTTCCCTGACTTTAGAAAGAATATGGCTATATTGCCAGGGGGGAATATTTACATAGGGGAATTTTATATACAAAGTTTTAGTAGGAGAAAGGGGAAAACTGATAGGGAGTTATATAACACTGTTAGTAGTTAATATGGAGATGATAAGCAGGCGCCAAGGTCAGGGACCTCAGGCTATTTTGGGGGAAAGACGTTGAAAAAAAATAAAATCTTTGAGTGAAGCAAATCTTCACCAAGGCAACTGATACAGATGATGATGAGATGGAGAAGAATCAAGCAGATCTTGACCTCTTTGGGAAATTAGTAAGTGACTTGGGGAATTAGAAGAAGGGGGAGTTAGTAATACCCAGCTTTGAGCTCTTGTGAATGCAAAACTGCCTGCACTGTGATCTGTAAAGATATAACACTTCAAAACACAAAATTGATCATAAATTATTATTCTGCGACCACACAGCTACCTACCCAGCCTACTCTCCTAACATTTTTTCTTCTTTTGAATTGGGTGCACTTAGACTTGCAAACCCATATTCACAATTTTTCTTTTGAATTTTTCCTATCTAAATCTACACTTATTTCTGCGAGGGCCCAGATTAAACAGTTGGGTCCCTTTGATTCTCTACCTATCTACAGATCTGCCAAGATTAAACTGTTTAGGCAGATATCATTCTCTATATTCTAAAACGGGAAATTGAAACCTAGGGAGACCAAGATTAAACTGTTTGGACCTCCCTTAAATGAAAACTCTTCAAAACTGGAACAACTCATCAAAATTGGAATCAGCAGTGGCATTTGGACTAGCACACTTCATGGCTTTCTTCTTTGGTCTCTTCTGGAAATATGGAACACTGCATCTTGCAAAGTATGACATATTTGGCATGTAAAAATGTCAATCATGAAAAATGATACCCTGTTGCAACAGGAGGCTAACACACCTTAAAGGAAAGGGAGAATTGTTGCCCCATGGAAAATCTAACTTTCAATTCTTCGCTCCCCGGCAACGACGCCAATCTGATGTTGTCCTTTAAGATAACCTAAGGTCAGTTATTTATGCCAAAGCATCTATAATGTTTTGTTGTTTTAAATGATTGGATGGCCAGTGAACTGTTTATAAACAGGTGCTTTAAACTTAGATATATTCTTAATAAAATAAAAGGTTGTTCTTTACATGCACATGGTTATTTTTATTTTAGTGGGATGGATAAGTATAATATGGAGAAGTATAATTGATTTAATATTAAAACTGAGTATTTAACCATTTATAAGTAGAAATCAAGAAAACAGTTTTTTCTTGATCAACAAAATATAAACAGACTATCACAGAGATCTAGTACAATTTATTCTCAAAGAGGAATTTACAATAACAGATAGTTCTATAAATTTATCTCTTATTTAAATTACAACTTCATGGAGGATCCAAAATGAAACTGAAATTCATTTAAATTTTAAATCAGATAACTGCAAAAGACATGATTTATGTGAAGAATACATAATGAATAAACAAGATGAAATACAACTCACTGAGAGACAGACCATATGAGGCAAATCCAAAATCTTTTATTATCTCAAGCATGCTCCAGCTTAGTATAAGTCTGCTTGATAACTTGTTCAAGGGTTCAACCCCAAATACTTCGACACCATGAAGTATTTAAACAAAATTTACTAAAATATTACAATTAATGCCTGAGTGACATGGCATTTTATTATTAACTTAGAGCTAACAGAAAAGAAATAATGCAATCAAAAGGAATGCATATGTTGAAGTGATCTAAACATCTGGCCCTGCTTTGGAGGAGAACATTTATTGAGTGGCCACTATTTGGGTGTTGCGCTGGTGAACCTAACCTGTCTTTTTAATCTTGGAATTCACACAACCTTCCCACAGCTCTTCTTCTGGAATAGTGATCTTTGTGACCTTGCGGTAGATCTCATCTACCTAAATATTCCTAGAAAAAGTGGGTTTTAATGCAAAAATGTGTTTTATCTCGTGTTGGATAAAACTTACGTTTCTGATAGCTTTGTAAAAAACTCTCCCTGTCATAGCACCTTTGATGTTGGAAGACTTAGTTTTATCCTTGGCAATGTCCTGAAGCTTCTTCATGTAGTCTTCCCTGGTCATTAATTTTTCATTGATCACAAATAAGGAAGGCAGACCTTTCTTGTTCAATGCATCTATTCTAGTGAAAAACCTGTTAACTACTACCTCTAGAGTGTGACACTTCTCTGTCAGTTGTACAACCAAGTTCTTCTTTATTAGAACTTTCTTACTCCATAATGGTTTCTGTTATTTCATCTACTCCTAGATCATCCAGCTCATATATGTTTTTGGAATTGAGGAACTTGATGATGTTGTTGGTTGTAGCAAGAATTTCTCTCAATTCAGCATTGATAGTAGAAATGGTTTGCTTGGCTTTCTCCATCAATTCCTTCTGCTCAAATATTATCTAGATACATGGCCATATTTCATCTATTTCTTCAATGATATTGTTCCAGATGATTTCTTTAACATGGGCCAGTGTGTAGCCAATAGAAGACTCAACTGCTGACTTCTTTCATGCATCTATCTGATTTTGAGCTCTTTGTAGCTCTTCTACATGAAAAGTTTTAGTCTTCGTTTGATGATCCTGTAGAAGTTTCACTTGATCCTGCAACTTTTTGATCTCTTCAGTGTGGAGATACATGCTTTGTACTACATTTTGCAACTAATCTGCAGCATCCCCTGTACTTGTTGTAGAATATATGGTTGTAGGAATAACTATGATAGGGAGTGCTTCCAAAGGGAGAACAGTCATTTTGGGAGCTTTCTCCTTCTCTTTAATAAACTTCTCCATTTATGTCTCCATTTTCTTCAGTTGTGCACTCTACTCCATGATGAGCTTCATCATATCTGCCTTTTCTGTCTCTGTTTCTTCAATATCCTTGGCCAAAGGATCTTCTGTAGCTAGAAATTTTAACTGCTTCCTTAATGTTTCTATGTCTAAATTCTTTTTCTTTATAAGCTCTTTTGCAGCATTGATGTTTGAAGGGTCATAACCCACTTTAATCACCAAGTCCTCCAGAGTTTTAATCCTGGTGTCTTTGGCAAGTGCAGAGACCTTCTGCATCTTCAATTGTGATTAGACATTTGCAAATGTAACCTGCATTTTAGACAAACTCATAGTAGTGTTAGTTACAATGGAAAATATCATTTCACCAGTCTTCTTGTGCATCTCCATTTGGTCAATGGGATGTATGTCTTTTACATCAAACTCAAATGTTGTCTTCTTGTATTCTGATGTTGCCTTTCACTAGGGAACCTGTGTCTGGAGGAATGCCATTTGAATTTTCCCTTTTTCTAAATCAAAGGCTGCTAACAACCTTCTTTGAGAACTAGAAGTCTGCTTCCAGAACTGTTTGTACAGGTTAATCTTCAAGGTCGCATTCCTTACTTTTATCTCCTAAAAAATGTCCATTATAATTTTCTCTGCCTCCCCTATAGTAGGTGTGTTGGTCTCCATAATTTTCTGATCTTGTGAAGTTGTGGAGGTAGTGGGATATAGTGTAGTCTAATCACCCACTAATGAGGAAACAAGTGGCTCATTAGTGGTGATAATGATCTCCTACTAAGAGTCCTCCCTGAGGCTTAGTTTAGAACTAAGCTTGGCTTTCTTCCTATACATAATTTTGAATCCCTCACTGAAAATTTCAGTCCCTGAAGGGGACTCTTCTTCTCTGGTTCTCTTAGTTGTTTTCTCCTACATGGTAAGAGTCTGTAGTGTAGAGGATGATACCAGCTGCTCTTCTGCCTCTTGTAGGGTATTCTCAACCCATTCTAACTGGTTTTTGTACTTCTCTATCTCTGGTCTGACAGTGTGAAAATAAGGAGTAGATTTGGTTTCTACTCTTAATTTAGAAATGATCCCTAATGGATCAAATGACCAAGTGAAGCTAAGGTTGAGCTGCATTTCTTTTAGTATCTTATCTACTTCTTCCCCTGCTGCCCTATTGTTGCCAATGAAAGGCCCAATCTATGTTTTGATTTTGAACTGGGACTTCTTCTTAGCAGCAACAAAGTGGATTTCATCCATATTTAGCATCTTCTTGATGTACTCTAGAGCAAAATTCCTCATTGGGAGGAATTTAGGCAGCTTATAAGGTGCAAGCTCACACCCAAATATTCTCAATTTTGTATAGTTTTTTTATAGGTACCAATCCCCTGTATGAACTTGGTTTGATAGCTGCAACACCTTTCTAATTTCCTCATTGATCCTTGGTTCTATCCTAGCGCCTAGGAAACTGATTTCTAGACGCACAAACATCTCTATGAACTGTTTATATGTGTATTCCTTATGTTCCTTCATCACCAGAGTAGTCCAGAAGATGAATAAATTCTGGTTCCCTTCTGCATCCAGCTTTTGTAAAGAAAGGTTGATGTTATTTCCTTGAAATTATAAGAACATATAAACTAACACAGAAGAATACTTGAATACCTCCTCAATTGGGAATTTGATAAGCTACTAATGAATTGAATCTACAAGAAATTGGCTAAAGTTAAACATGATGTAGGGTTTAGAATCAACAGAGAAAATGGACAGAAATCCTATGATGGCCTCATCTATCCACTGATCAAAGTATGTTGTATATCTAACCCGGAAATATACGATAATACAAATAAACCCAAGAAATAACAAGATAGAATAGATAGAAATGATTCTTTATTGATCAAACCCTTAAGGTAGGGCAACACCATACATTCACTCCTTAAGGAAGGAGAACACTCCACAAGCCATATGCCTGTTCATACAATAATACTTCTCTTCATCTTCATATCCTCCATGTGGAGTCTCTAGCCTCTATATAGGCCTCATACATATAATACCATGCATCATTACCATGGTTTCCTCATACCATCAACTAATACCATGGGCCCATTACATTATTATTAACTACTTGTGGTCCCTTACATGACATGGGTTAACCACCTTATTTATTACTATGACCCATCCCATTATTACATTATTACCTTGGGTACCTCCCTTGGTACCCCATATTACCCCCCCTAGGTATATAACATTCCACCCCCCTAAGCATGTTTCGTCCCCGAAACATGAGAAGAATACAAATAATAAGATCTACTCAAAAGAGTAGTCCACTGGTACCATGCACGTGCATCTAGCCATCCAAGAGAAAGGTGAATCGTCAATCTCGCTGGTGCCTCGCTCGCTTGAGATGGAAGTTGACTGTGGCAGCTCTTCTGTGTTGATGTGTAGTGGGTGGATCTTCTCTCCTCGCTATCCGTCATGTGACTACTTGGTTTCCATCTTGATGGTTGTCTTGCGGGGTGATGTGGGTGATGATATGTTGAAGTTTTAACCCACGATGTCTTTTTCTTTAATTCACCCTGTTGTGGTGCCTGTTGTGGTGTCTTCTTTTCCAATATGACTTCAACCACTGAACCCTCATCAGATGTGTCAGTACCAGTAACCTGTTCTGCTTCAGCCTCTGTTTGTGTTTGATTATCGACCATCAACTGCTCATCATCTGATATGTCAGTCCCTGGAACATCTTCTGCGTCAACCTCCTTGGATTCTACCTGCTTATTAATGGAAATATCCTGTAATGTAATTTTCTTCTTTTTATACCATAGCTTCAGGAATTTCTTCTGCACATTAATATTGATTGTACCCGCAGATTCCATCCAAGGATATCCCAAAACAAGATCCATATTATCCATATCTGAAGCATAAAAATCACCATGCAACACATATTTATCCATAGAAATCTTCAAATCCTTGTACACTTGAACATCCTCATGATCCACCTGTGTATGTTCAATTTGTTTTGCTGGGACTTGCAATTTTTTTGCCAATTTAACACTGATAAAATTATGTTTACCACTAGGATTGATAGAAACAATGATCTTCTCTTTCTGAATCAATCCATGAATCTGCAATAAGGATATACCAGTAGGAAGTAACCCTTTAGGTTCCATAGTTTCCTTCTTTTCTGTAGAAATAAAATCTTTGCTAGGCAATGTGACCTGACGAGCTAACTGGCAAGCCTCCATCCACGTGGAAGGGTGGTGAAGTAGAACTTGAGCTTTGATGGCTTCTTTAAGACCGAAGATAAAACAGTCCTTGAAGAATGTATCTGTGAGACCCTTAGTGCGGAAGGCTAAGGCTTCAAAAGCGGTAATATATTCCTCCACTGTACCAGTCTGTCGGAGCTTAGTGAGACGACCCAAAAAAGAGTCTTCCTGTTCAAAGCGATCTAGGCCCGCCATCACAAAAATATTGGCGAAAAATTGAAATGGTCACAGATCCGTCAATATTGCTCAGAATCTCTATTATAACCTGTTTTTAGAAATGGAACAACCATTTTGCATCTGCCCATGTGATAAAAATCCTGATTCAGACACTATAATTTCATATCTGCGCGACTACTCTCCCGGCGTCACCCAAAATTTCTGCAAAAAGAGCTGATTTTGAATCAGCGATATCTCCCTCATCCGGACTCCGATTCGACTGATTTTTTTTTGAAATCATGTGTTTTTTCACAAGGATTCCAGATCTACAATTAGATCTTGCACCAGGACTTCTAGATCTATTCCGCAAAACTCGCTGCCCTGAAAATTGTCTACAACCCCACTGATTTTTAGATCAGTGATATCTCCTTCATCCGGACTCCGATTCAACTGATTTTTTTTTTTGAATTCGACTATTTTTGCACAAAGAATCCAGATCTGTAATTATATTTTACAGATCTTGCACCCAAATGTACAGATATGACCTGCAAAGTCGCCGCCCCCGAAACCCTGCAAAAAATAAAAAAAAAAATCTCCACTGTTTGCCCAAGAAAGTGCTCTGATACCAATTGTTGTGGAACTAACCCAGAAATACTATAGATCAGATATGAAAATATAAGACAATGCAAATAAACCCAGAAATAATATGAAATGATTCTTTATTGATCAAACCCTTAAGGTAGGGCAACACCATACATTCACTCCTTAAGGAAGGAGAACACTCCACAAGCCATATGTCTGTTCATACAATAATACTTCTCTTCATCTTCATATCCTCCATGTGGAGTCTCTAGCCTCTATATAGGCCTGATACATACAATACCATGCATCATTACCATGGTTTCCTCATACCATCAACTAATACCATGGGCCCATTACATTATTATTAACTACTTGTGGTCCCTTACATGACATGGGTTAACCACCTTATTTATTACTATGGCCCATCCCATTATTACATTATTACCTTGGGTACCTCCCTTGGTACCCCATATTACCCCCCAGTTATATACCTAGGGGGGGTAATATGGGGTACCAAGGGAGGTACCCAAGGTAATAATGTAATAATGGGATGGGCCATAGTAATAAATAAGGTGGTTAACCCATGTCATGTAAGGGACCACAAGTAGTTAATAATAATGTAATGGGTCCATGGTATTAGTTGATGGTATGAGGAAACCATGGTAATGATGCATGGTATTGTATGTATGAGGCCTATATAGAGGCTAGAGACTCCACATGGAGGATATGAAGATGAAGAGAAGTATTATTGTATGAACAGGCATATGGCTTGTGGAGTGTTCTCCTTCCTTAAGGAGTGAATGTATGGTGTTGCCCTACCTAAAGGGTTTTGATCAATAAAGAGAATCATTTCATATTATTTCTGGGTTTATTTGCATTGTCTTATATTTTCATATCTGATCTATAGTATTTCTGGGTTAGTTCCACAACAGAGTAGTAGCCAAGGAGGTAGGAGACAACTGTGATGATTTGTTTGGCTCCCTCAGGGAAAATAGAGGAGGGATAGAGATAATTTTTCTTTGGCAATGGGGCATCTTCTGTCAAGTAATAACTCAATGGTTTTGGCCCTCATGGCAAAGTCTAATTTATAGTAAAGTTCAACAAGTGCTTCATAGGAAAAAAGGGTGGCATTCTCTACTGTGGGGGCTTGCATAATCTATTCTATGGCTTGAGGAGTGATAGTAAACAGAATTTCTCCATTAGGGTTAATGATGGCCCTTTTTCTTGGAAAATAAGATGCATGACACTTCCTAACAAATCAAGGGGTGTTGTGGGTACATGGAAAAATATAGTGGGGTAAATTGGACTCCCACAGCTGAATGTCATCAGATTTGTCAATGTATTTGTCTTCGAGCCAACAATACATCTCAAAGAGGTCAAATTCACAGAGAGTTTCATGGATTTTAAGGTCTCTGTCAACCAAAGGGATGTGGTGAAAATCAATGGGGGGATAGATTAGAGGATTGACAGGTTCCTCTGGTCCCTTGTCCTTTGGAGGCATCTTGGAATAAAGCTAAGGATAGGAGTGAAAATTGGATTTGAGGTTTCAATACACAGATAGGATTCAAGTTTTGGGGGAAAGAACAGAGGCAATAGGCTGAAAACGATTTAGCAGACAGTGTCGCTGGCAGGTGAAAACGTCGGAGTTTAGCCCAGCAAACCTGTAACAAAGCAAGATAGTGACAGTGCATGAATTCAGTAACTTGTTAACAATTGAAAGGGAGGTTTATATAACAGTGTGGCTTTCGGTTGAAGGTGGTGTGGGTCCGTTGGATTAACGGCTAAACCATTTACTACTTAACAGCTTAATTGAGGAGGGAGCGGATGTAATTGGTGGAGTTAATGGGCGAATGACGTGGTGGAAGATGAGTGGTGGCAGCGCAACGGGTAGAAGAGTGTTATTGGGAGTGAGGGAAACTGATTTTTAGAGGGGGGGAAGAGAGGTTAGCGGTTTCGCCCGAGGGGGGTCCGAAAATCCATAATGTTGACACGTAGGGGCGGGCGTGGTTTGCAATACCGCCCATTTCCGACCTCCCCCCCCCTAGTAAAGTTGAGATGGTGAGGGGGGGCGAAATATAGTGTGGGCCATCAGATCTTTGTAGATGGGCAGATATGGATTGAGAGGTTGGGGAGAGTTAACAGGACGTGATGGGACACCCAGTGGGGCCGGCGGGAGTTAATTTACTGCATAGTTGGGAATATTTGCAATGTATGAGAGGGGTGTTAAAACTTAGGAATAAGTGGGTGGAGGATAATATGAGAGGAGGGTGATTTTGGGATTTAAAACTTAGGAATGGGGATTAATACCAAAATTAATTGATATATAAAACCTTAGAGCAAACCTTTACTCCTTTGCCTTTTCTTTTGCACGTGAAGATAACATTTGACATTTCCCAATGTGGTGCATTTTGACTAGCAGCCTATGCATTTATAAAAATATGAAATGAAGTCATTCTTTTCTTTTTACTTCCCTAACATTTTATTTCTCTTTTGCTTTCTTTGTTTAGAGCAGCTAACACCTATCATTTTATTGATATGGATGCCTATAAAACATTAAATTGGCCTAACATTTTAAATTTTCTTTGTTTTGCATCCATATCCTAACTTAACATTTTAAAATTATTGTTGGCTAATATACTAACTTATTGAAACCAAATAATGTTACAACACATACAACCACAAGTTACTATCATCCTTGACTATCTGACACATGTGCATATGACTATATTAATCAACCATCATCTATCATGTATGTAACCATAACATCAATAGAATGAAAGACATAACATGTATCTAATATTATCCCAAAGTCTAATTTCGCAACCTCATTATGATGATCTACATCTCCTGCTCTATCTCAACCAACACATTAGCATCATAACAACCAATAACACCATGATGACCTAAATTGCATACAATGACTTCACAAGGCATGTTTTACCTACTATTCATGCATAACTATAACCAATACCATACATGCATAAAAACTGCATATAAACGTATAACATGAGTATAATACCATATACACATCATTCTAGCTAGAGTTCAGTCATCAATGCATGACCATAGCAACTACACAAACCATGACCTCATGCATGACAACAACAACCACATCATGTGCACTTAATAACATGTGAACACTAACGTGCATAACAAATGCATATACAACCATACACTCATAACGACTTACTCCATGACAACACCTTCAACCTTCACATGGTGACATCACCACAACCATTCTCAACACCATGAAAATGCAACAAGCACATGGACTACAAGCATAAGAAACACACATGAAATCGACATGAATGCATGACCAACAAACAAACCATATAGTCTGAGGAATGAACCATGCTCTGATACTACTCTGTAACACCCTCCTCCCACATCTACCCAAGCAACCAGCCAGCCAAAGTAAATATGCGACGAGAGGCCACTATGATATGATTCGACCTCCTAAGTCACGTTAAGGAAGTGGAACTGACAGAAACACACCATCCAAAGATTCAACAACAGCTTTAGGACCCTCAAAAACCAATCCAACACTTCAAGCAGTTTTCCCTTGGGTCCCACTAAACTTTTGGACAACTTAGGCCCCAGTCACTCTCATGCTATAGGCATGACATCATCCAGAAACCTCAAGTCGTTCTCACAGGCTTGCCTACCAGCATCGAGAGACTCTTTTTGTTAGTGCTACGCCAGGGTCCCTGGGATTTGAGCCACTTTTTCAAGACCAGATGCCAGGTCACTGCCCAGAATGACATGATGCCTTCAAAATAATAAAATAACATGGAAATGATAATACTAAAGCAAATACTTGTTTAAGACCTTGACTAGAACCCTACTGGCCATGACAAGAATTTCGTCAAACATATCACGAATATGTAATCTACAGGTGTAAATAACAGATCTGAGCATAGGGGTCTCATACTTATCTGAGATTCACCATGAAGCTTTGATGCCTCAACACCATTAACTTCCATTCCATCCATTTGGTCATAGATACATTGTTCATCCATTTACAATTAAAAACATGATGAGATTCATGCATAACTATTGTCATGAAACATATGCATAACCAGCATAATAGGGACAGAAATATCAATGAAATCACAGCCATATAAACCTCATATAATCCAGTATAATTCTCATAGAACTACAAGGAGAAATAACCTCTTATTGATGATGCAAAATCTAACCTGGGATGGGACTTTCGCATTCCACCTGATCGTAGAATGGCTTAGCCAAATCTCTCTTCAACCATTCACCCCCATGCCATATTCCAAGCATGAATATGGGATCTCATAGAACATATCAATCAAAACTCATCCAAGGCTTCCAGAGGCCACCCACCTCAACCCATAAAACAGTGATTCCACCTCACGGTCGGACATCTCAAAACCATCATCAGATAGGTCTCCATCCAAGCCTTCCAGGGCTTCCAGATTGTTTTTTCCAACCCAGCTTCCAAGACTAGTAACTCAACCCACAGTTGTCGTCGGGCTCCAGAGCATTTGTCCAACCAAGGCTTCCAGGACTAGTAACTCAACCCACAACTGTTGTCGAGCTCCAAAGCGTTTGTCCAACTAAGGCTCTAGGACTAGTAACTCAACCCACCAAGGGATTCTAGAGCGTTTTTCCAACCAAGGCTATGAGACTAGTAACTCAACCCAAGTTGTTATGGGGCTTCTAGAGCATTTGTCCAGCCAAGTTTACGAGACTATTAACTCAACCCAAGTCGTTACAGGGCTTCCAAATTGTTTTTCCAACCAAGGCTTCAGGAACTAATAATTCAACCCAAGCTAAGGAAACATGAGAACTGACCAGAAAACAAAGCAAATAAACCCACAACACCATGGCTATCCAGAAATGGAAATGCTAGGAAAATCCACTGTCAATTCAAGCAATCCTCCATGCCAGTGATAGATCATGACCAATAAACCACATGCATGCCAAAAGTAGTGAGGAAAATATACATGCAACTCAGTACCTGCAAGTAAATGTCGTTTTAGTTGTCAGTCTCGATGCCCTCTTGCGCTTTCCTTCTCTTGCTTTAGCTTCTTGCTCCAAGAATCTAAGTATGCCATACCCACCAAAAGTGCTCCAAGAAAACTCTAAGTCTCCAAGAGTATGAGAGAGAGAGAGAGAGAGAGAGAGAATAGAAGAGAGCTCCACCAAAACCTATCAAAAACTTGAGCCAAGAGCTTTCCAACTAATCCTCAGAAGCCTTTTTATTAATTGGGCCTCCATTTTCTTCATTTTCCATTATTTTCCTTCATTTTCCTCCTCATATGCAACCTGTGACCTTTCACCTTCCTCTTCTCCTAATTTCCATTATTTTCATAAATAAAATGCCAATAAACTCCTCATGCCTTTCCAAAGCCTTATCCATTGCCTTTGCCAATTTCCTTAGCCACAATAAACCGAATCAACACCCACTAGGATGTTTCCCCCACCATTCAGCTTGGAATACGAGTCCCATCGACCGTGGCCTTATATATTTTTTACATGGAATTTTCACCAGGGTTGTTACAGTGACCTAATTATTGATGGTCATATGTCTTAGGGTTTAATATAAGCCCTTGTATGAGTTTGATATTCTAGGATGATGTTGTTCAAGAAATATAGGGTTTTGCAACTAAAACCTAGTAGTAGTTAAATTCTCTAGTATGTATAACAATCTAGAATATATGAATCTATATGGTAATTGTTGAGAATTTGTAAATAAGAAATCTAGGGTTTACATCAAACCCTAGTAGAAGCTAGTCATGTTAATAAGTTGTGAATGGTTATTGTAGCTCATGTCTACAATCTAGGGTTTGTAGAAAATCCTAGTAGTTAGTCTGACATATGAATTCTGAAAGTTGATAGATGAATTAATCTGAATTGTTTCTAGGTTTTTCTATATGAAATAACTTGTCATTGAAAGAATATTGAAACCCTAGACATGATGAGTTTGATATCTTAATGAGTTGTGTATGTGATTTAGGGTTTGTAACAAAACTTGGGCAAGAAGTTGAAGTATTGAAGTATAGTCTCTTGCTGATTATGTTTGTAAAATCTAATGCTTCTGTTATTATAATATTTTTTTATGGCTAACTTCATGCTTCTATAGATCTAGTTGTACTTGCTATTTAAATTTGTGCAAGTACATCATCTTCAATATGGTGAAGATGTTCAAAAGAAAATTTGATGTGATAAGCATGATATGAAGGATGGAAGTCACAAAATATTCTCTAATGTCATAAAGAAGAAGTATAACTCCATAAGTTAAGAGGGAGCCTGGATGAAATATCTCTAGGTTAAGAGGGAACTTGAATGAAAGGAATCTCCCTGTTGGGACTCACAATTGACCTATTTTTGACCTTATCTTTTGCCGTATTATTATCCTTTTGCAGTCATAAGTTGAAAGCTTTTATTTTATAATGACATATTGACCCCAAGGTATGAAGTAACCTTCCGCATATCTATGTTTAATTGTTTATTTCATATTCGTGAATATCTTTATACTTATCCTTGGAAACGCTGACTAAATTGTCAAATAATTGCCTTAAGTTTGCAGGAGTTATAATGTATAGTTGCTGTAACACCAAAAACAGCAACTACGCAGTTGCTGTAACACCAGAAACAGCAACTACGCAGTTGCTGCAACACCAGAAGCAGCAACTCCGTAGTTGCTACAGTCAGCAACAGCAATTACCTAAAGCAAGCTATTTTGTAACAGCCACGAACAACAGATGGCAACTATTTAAAGAACCTTGACGTGGCATAATCAAGCGGAAGTCTAAAGAAAGAAGAACACAGTCAGCATGGCCCAAATCAGGAACAGCATGGGGAAATGGCAAAGGAATATGAAGATCCCGAGAAGACGGTCGAAGTCAGTTACCCGCTGTGTAACAGCCAAAGCTCAAGAAAGAATGTATTATCATACTGTTGTAACAGCACTCTGAATTGCTTATTTTTGACAAGATGGGTTAACTGAATAGGCTGTAATACTTTATTGTAATAGATGTCTCCTCTATAAAGAGGAGACATCTACATGAAAAATGGATTAGTCAGTGTCGATGGTCGGTTTGTAAGAAGAGATTCTGAGAACATCAGCAAGTCTGAACTCTATTGTATTTAATCTTTTTGGCAGATGAATATAAAACTGTTTTGAGCACTTAATCCAGTCTTCGTTTTCCTGGGGAATCTTGTGAGAGGGACTGGGCCCACCTTCTTCACAAGATTCACCCATTTACTTTCTTGTCAAGTGTGTAAGTGTGCAATAGTTCCTTTCTGGTACTCTGCTTGGATTTGATAGCATTACCTCTGGTATTCTTTGTTTTGCTAGTACTCTGTTTCATTAATCACTTGAGTTTGTTTCTCACCGGTGAATGAGAATGCAGTGTGCATTAGTAAATCTGATTACAGGGGCAGGTGCTGAACGTCCCCATCTGGAGGATAGGGTCCTGATCCTCTGCCAACAGAGCATCCATCATTTCGCTTTCCAGATTCGTAGTCTTAATTAATTGCTTTTATTTTAACAAGTACTGTAATGACATAGCGTAAGAATTACGTATACTACAGCTTTTCGATGCTTTTAGACTTTGAGTACATACAGTACGCAGTAGCCTTTGAAATAAAAAGACTTTCCCTGGTTGACAATTAATGTGGTACTTGAATGTTTAATTCATAAACAATTCAACTAGCCAACACTCCCTAGGATAAGAGGATGGTTGAAAACATTCCTTGTATAGGAATGATTAGATCCTCTCTAAGAGGGAGTGACAAATATGGTTAGATCAGGACTAACAGTCCTAAGTTTTAATGAAGGCCATGAGTGAGAGAAGGAAATTTGAGAATGTATTTTTGAAGGGTTGCTGAGAAGCCAAATCGATTTATGAAATATGTTGTTCCATGAGAAGTAGGAAAGGAAGTTGCATGGTTGAGGAATATTCTGTCAGGATTCATTGGGAAATCTCTAAGTCCTACTATGAAAAGTTTAAAAGAAACATCAAGTCGATTGGAAGACCCTGCAGGTTTGTATTTATTTATGAGAATATATTATTGATTGGGGTTGTGTTTGTACAGGTAAATCTCTCGAAAGTTTTAATAGCATGCTAGTTATCGATTAGTTTGATCAGGAGAGATTTTTTGTCCTTTATCTACCGGATCAAGTAGTGTTGAGGCTTTGCTAGTGAAGCATTTCCTGGGAGGACATCTTGACGACACTTTTTGTTTATGTCTAGGTCCCGAAGTTGGGAGGGTGGTGTTGGTCATAGAGCTCTGACCTAGGATACACACCTAGATCCCTGGGTTGATGGTTAGAAAGTAAGCTTGATAGTACCTAGAGAGGTTGAAAGCTTGATTCCATCTTAGTCCCACTCAGATATATTTCCCTGGTCAGGAATCTAGTTTGTGGCATTATGGTGCCTAAATTGTTGACAGACTTTGGATAGATTTCCCTAGTCAGGAATCTAGTCCATGGCATTGTGGTGCCTAAACTTCTTCATAGATGATATGTTTTGACATATTCCATGTACCTATTTGATTATATTTAAATATGAATACATCCCTAGTTAAGAAGGAGTGTTGAATAATATAGCTAGGTTCGATCTTCATAATTGTACTAGAAGTCAAAATGTAATATATTTGTAAAAATAAAAGCAAAAAGATTTTTTATTATTAATTTAGTTGGCTTGTTAAAGCATGGGTTTCATGCTTGGGTCAATTGTTGTAGGTAAAGCCTCCATTATAGGCTTTAGGATTGTTAAAGTCAATTTTGTTTGAAGACTCCTCCATCCATCAAAGTCTCCTTGTTGTCAAAGGACTCATCGTCAAGTCGAATTCCATAAAGTGGACTCATGTCGGCCTATATAAAGATACAATTATTCGAATACTCGTGTTGACTCATTTATATTGGACAACAACTATATATATGTGTATAAGTTCTTCGCATTACACAACATAGAAAACTCAGACTAATTACAGAGATAATTTTTGGGTAACCACAGAAGCTTGGATTCAGAAATCATAGTGGATAGTTTCGGTGTTATTACAGTGTTACAGTTTCGATGTTATTCAGTGATATTACATTGGACAAGTCTCAGCTAATTGTAGAGATGAAATCGCATTACAATTACCACATAACTCACATTACAGTGGATACTTTCAGTGATACATCACAGTGAAGATTTCAATGCTACCACAATGAGAAGGTCTCGATGATATCACAGTGGAAAAATTCCAGTGCTATCTTAGTGAGTATCATGACAATATTGACTTGATTGATGGAGGTAGTATTGATTCTAAGTTGTAAGGGTCTTGTTCATCTCATCCTATTATAATCTACAGAAGGAAAAATTTTGACCGAGTTTTCCCCTAGAGGGGTTTTTTCCTGGTTGCGTGCCTATATCTTGTGTCCTCTTCTATTTATTGCTTGGAATTAGTCTTGTTGATAGGAAAATATAAATCAAAAGAAAAAATAATAATAATCAAAAAATTCACAAGATAATATCATAATAAGAGAAACTGATTAACTGCCACCCTTTGGATTTGTCAATAATTCATTCAAGTCATCAACATGTCTATAATCTTTTCATGCATCAGCAAATTTGTTAGATCATAAAGTCAGATTATATCACATATTTATCATGGTCATATGTTAGCATCAGTTACTTTATCATTACATCATGACAACAATATTTCCATCAAGGTTTAATGTCTAATAGTTAATAGGAGCATACTTCAAAAATCATGATCACAACATTACATAACTTAATCCATCAAGTCACAACATTTGATTTCACCATATGCCATAATTACTAAGCTCATTAAAACTTAGCCAAGGGTAACAAGAAGATCATGAAAATCAATCTCATTGTTACACTGCTATCATCATCACACTCATTAATAATCAAATCAAGTTACCTTATATAAGAATCAATGAACTAGCCTTCTATGAGAGCCTAGCTATGACTAGGCTTCTGTTGTACAAGCACAAACTCAATAACATAGGAGACCATAGACTTCCTAAGCTAGCTTTAAATTCCAGCCAAAACCACCTAAGGCTCAAATGAGGTTGATATAAAGACACCGGGACCTGGTTAAACCATTGGGAGATCGAAGAGAATGTTGCATTGCAAAACATTAATAACATTAAAAGTATTGTTACTTCTAAGTTCAAAGAAAAAATGTGGTGTGAGAAATATTTAGCAGCTAAAAGAAAATTAAGATATTATAAGGAGGTCATCAACCCCACCCTAGAATATCAAAAGTGTCTCTCTGTTTTAAATAGATCAAAGAAGAAACTTAATATAGCCAAGATTAGAATGAACTCTTATGAGCTCCATAGTGAAATGGGTCGTTGGGCAATTCCTAAAACATCATGGATGGAAAGGTTCTGCCATCTCTGTGAGAATACGAACATCGAGGATGAAAATCACTTCCTCTTAGAGTGCCTCGCGTATAACCACATTAGATCTCAGTTTCAAAATCTTTGTTGCAATACTGACCTTCCTAGCCTTTTACATTGTCAAAATTATAGTGAGCTTGGGAGGCTTCTCTCAAGCTTTTTGAGCATAGGAATAAAATCTTAAATCAAACTAAATAATTCATTTATTTAGGTTCGATAGACAAAATTTTGGTCTCAGTGGATGTTAACCATCATCATCGTCATCATCATCATGAAATCCATCATGTTTGTAATGAGAGATGTGTGCTAAATATTAAGTATACCAATATATCAAAAATATAGAATGTAAGATACTTGTCCAATACCAAGTGCACCATCTCGTCATAAGTACCATGAGCCATTTGTAAAGAGGACATTATCATCAAACCTTAGGGATTACCTTGCCATCAATATTGCAGTTGAAACATAACATTGAAACAATATACCATGCATACCTTGTAGTATTCAAATACTTGTGCACCTTCCTATTTTGCATAGGCATCTAGTAGAAATGTGTTACCTTTACTATTTCCTCTCTTCCTGCATTACCCATGATCCTCAAGAAGGATCCACTTATCACAACTCATCAACAGTTTAGAACCAACCAAATACTCAAATATACATGCAGGAAGTATAGGTAATAATCAAACCTATAAGTATAAACAAAAGTAAATACATAAAGGAGCATCATAAATCAAGAAATTCTTATCTTCAATAATAGGTGATAATCTCCCACCAATATTCATAGTCCACTTCTTGCCTTCAATATATGTTCCTCAACCTCATCATAAACCAGGCCTAATAAAAACTATCCCATCTAGGGCTTCACCAAATATATCACATTGACCATGCTAGGGTTTCTAGATTTTGTATCACACATCTTTGCCATAAACGAGGGTTTCTTTCAAACCCTAACCTCATAATATCCATCAAACCCTAATACACAAATTTCTTAGGGTTTCTTTCAAACCCTAGGATTATTTTAGGTCTCCTCCATCCTCTCCCTTCCATCAATGGTGTCATCATAGGGGTGATCTTCAATGACTTTTCTTCAGCCCAACTCTGATACCATGTTAATTTTTCTTAGGGATACATTATTCTTTGCTTTGATAATTGTATTTCTTCATTAACGCATTAAATTCACCCTATAACATCATAACATTATTCAGCAACATATGAAACTATGTATAAATAACAATATCAGTAGGAAACATAAAGGAACAATAGAAGAAAAGCATTCACACAGAGACACCGAGATTGGTTGGAGACCAAGGCAAAACACACTATGTGGAATACCCTTCAAATTCTTCTTCTTATTATATCATCATTGAATGATTCAATAAATGAGAATACAATAATCCATATCTTCAACCATAAACCTATCCAACAATGATAAACTAAACAATATCCATAAAATGAACCCATTAATTCTTATACTCAAAAACCCTGATTTAGAAGCCTGTAATGAACTCTCACTATCTGCAGTCAACTGTCAAACCCTACGGTCAATGGGCGAAAAATTCGAACAATTGGAAAACAACATTTAGGTATTGGTCACATGGAGGAGTCATGGGTGCGACTGGAAAGTTTTAGTCGCTCTCTTGAGCTTGTAAGCTAGCAACTGTGGTGGAATTCAGCCTTTAGAGATTCAGCGATTGTGGTCGAATTCAGCCCTTAGAGAGCCTACGATTGTGATTATGAAATCTTGTATGCCAGTCACATGGAAGAAGAGTTGTGTGTACAATTCAGATTCTTTGGTCGCATGGATGAGCTAGTTAGCGAGCGACTGTGGTCGATTTCTTCCTGTGGCGTGCCAACGACTGGGGCCCAAAATCCTAAAATAGAGATTCGAGCTTTGGACCCTACAATTTCATCTTCGAATGAACCCATTCCTCTGCAGACGTGATTCATACCAATGCGAGCCAAATCCAAGAAAGAGAATATAATAATGTCTCATGATAATTTTCAAATGAGGTAGAGGTCACTATTATTTATAGCCTTCCAAGGGTGTCTATTTTGCTTTAAGGCTGACCTTATCAAATATGCACATGTGGGCTCATAATTCAAAATAACACTTTCCCTTGTCCAAATTAGATGATATTTAGGTCGATTTTGGTCCTCTCGAAAAGAGGAATTTAATGAAATCATCATCTCCATCAAATGAGTTGTCCAAAGTGGAATTTTACCGTAATTTCCTATTTTAACACTTGACTACCACTCGTCTAGACTTGTCTTATGCAATAAGTATTCTTTCAAGATTTATGCAGGAACCTAGAGAAAGTCATTGGAATTTAACTAAAAGGGTCCTCAAATTCATATAGGGAACAAAATATTTGACTTCTCTACAATAATAACCATAACTTTACACTTTTTGCATATTCAAATGCAAATTGTGCAAGTGATATTGATGAGAAAACATCAACATCGGGTTATTTAATGAGCATGGGTTCAACAAAAGTTTCTTAGAGTTGTAAAAATAAAGGAATAGTGGCAAATTATTCATCATAAGAAGAATTAATCTAATCTTGGGAAGCAATATGTGGAATTTTTTGGCTACACCACATCTTACAAGATCTTGGTATTGTTCAACAATCACCAACTACATTATTCATTAATAATCAATCAATAATCAAAATGGCCAAGAATCCAGTTTTTCATAATAAAACCAAACATGTGGACACCAAGTATCACTTCATCAGGACTCTCATCAACAACAACATCATCAAGCAAGAATATTGTCCATCTAAAGATCAAATTTCAGATATTTTCACTAAACCATTAGGAAAAATAAAGTTCACCAAGTTTAGAGAAGAACCTCACATTTGTAAAAATAAACTTCAAGATTAAAGGGGGGAATGTTAACCACATAATCCACAAATTTATTTAAATAATTATATAATTAGTTTTTCTATATATATAATTTATTCTAGATTGTATTAGTTCTAGAATAATAAAGTGAATTCTAGATTTGTTGTATTTCCTAGGTGATAGGTAGGCCTTGTCACATCCTTGTCATGGTGATTATCCTTGAGTTTTTGATCAAGGACATATGACATGCTGAAATAAGGCTAGAGAGGATATATATATATATATATATATATATATATATATATATATATATATATATATATATATATATATATATACTATGACTCTTCCCCCTTACGTAAGATTTATTTATGGTTGATAAAAATTGTGTGTTTGGGGACACTTATGGAAATTTTATCGACTAGGAGCGACCTCTTGTAAGATGTCTTCAATATTTGGGTCAACTCTGAGATGAATGCTATTATTCTCCTAGTTGAATTTATCTCCTCAAAAGAATGGTCCAACCTTTATCCATGTGATCCACCTACAAAAAGAAGAGGAAATAAACTAACGTGTAGTCCATTTTATATGCATGGTTATATATGTTAATTTTTAGGGCTAGATTGTTCTTTGTTGTAGATAATTGCATTTATAAAAAAAATCATCATTCACCCCATAACATCATAACGTCATTAGCATTTGTGTAGGAAGAACAATAACATCATCAATGCAACGAAATAATAAAGAACCGTAGAAGAAAAGCATGCATAATTGAGACACAAAGAGTTAGATTAGAGACCATGGGAAAAACCCACAAAGGGAGAAAAACTAACTAGATTCTTCTTATATTAGATATTCATCAAGTATTCAGTTGAGATACAAACTATAATGAGAATGAGATACATCAATCACATCATTCCTCAGTTCACAACTTCATTTGTGAACTGAATGATCTATTAATCACACAAGTCCAAGAGAGAGTTGTTTTCATATCATTGTATCATATCCATATCACAGTCATCACATATCTCATTGTCATCATATATCATAATAACAAATTCACTTGTCATCATTGAGCAAGGTCATTATATCATAGGTATCATAAGCGCAAGATTATTCACATGTATCATTGTCACTTCCATATAAAAGTTACGATCATTGTCACTGTCTATGTCAAAGTCTTTGTCATATAAAATTTATTGTTACGATGGCACTGACACACTGTTAACAAGGTTACTATCCATATAAGGTTACAATCATGTCAAAGTTAATGTCATATCAATATCATTGTCATAAGTATATATGAATATCATTTGTCTTGCATTAAAGTCACTGATGAGGTTATATACATGAAGATCATGTTCCTACATTAAAAGCACTGTAAAGATAACAATTCCATTGTAGAGAGAAAATCCACCACAAAGTATAGCATTCATGGAAGAGATGTTACCACTGAATATGTGTTGCAAGCTAAAGAATCCACATATAATTTGAGCATACGAAACCCCTTAATAGATTAAGCCATGGATTGTGTGTCCACTGTAATGACTGGCGTGATGCCATTGTTGATTACAACTCCACTGATTATAATTGTGATGTTAATTAGGATGCCTCTGATGCCTATAATTATGACGCAGGTTACTATAATGTATGCGGGTCATTCAAATAATAATTATGATGCCCCTATTGTATAGATAAAGAAAATGTCACAACAATATTGTGTACCACAGAGAATTTGATTTGATCCCAGCCATTGTGTCGTATAAATATCGAGACATTGTAATGCTACATATAGAGTGATGCCCCATAACCAAAAATCAAACTACAACTACAAGCCACAAGGATGGCGCGTCACTGTAATTCGATTTACTATAAAGTATTGATGCCACCTGAGAGATATGTATGTAATTCATTGATCTAAGCTACAAATATATGGGAGTCAGTGAGTCATAAGTCCATGTGAGTCATCGATCAAAGTTGTAAATATATGCGAGCTAGTGAGCCACATATGTATGTGAATCATTGATCAGATCCATAAATATATGTGCACCGGTGAGCCACAAATGTATGTGAATCATTGATCCACGGACATATATAAGAACAAAAGTATGATGCATCATGTAATGTGAGCTAAGAGAAGGATAATATGAGCCACTACTCTAAGATGTGATGCTCATGTGATGCAATACGAACCTGTGCGAGCCATTTACACATTATAATGAACCATACTAAATCTCATAATCATGGATAAAATCATTTGTATGAACAATAATAGGGTACTTATATTTGTATTCGGATATGAAAGGCCACGTCCAATAGAGGAGGTTGACATAAGCATTGAGAGCCAGTTTAAATTTTGGAGGGAGAATACAAATTATAAATTTCCTTTTTAAATATGTTTTCTTTAATAAATGATTGCCCAACTTTGTGCCACTTTAAATCATGTTTCTTTCTTCTCTTTGGGACAAATGGGCTTCATTTGGGCCTTAGGTTTTTCCTTTGCCGAAATCCATCCCAAAGCTACCCAAATTTCAATAATATAGTGCCCCAATGGATTGTCCCTTCAATCTACGTTGATTTTACTTATATGTAGATATTTTATATTTAAGTCTCATTACAACATAAATCAAGAAAGGAAAATATAGGAAAACCCAACCCACACAAAGCTTTTACATTGAAGTCAGCAAAATGAATTTTCTTTATTATGGCACAATATGATCTCACAAATCAATAACAAGTTAAAACAGAGGAGAGACTAGCCTTTATTAGTTTTTTTTAGAATGGCTAGTTCACCCTCTTTCATACAAGATTATATTTTATTTGTCATTTGCATGTCATAGACTAAGTAAGTTCAACAAAATAATTTTCATTATAATGAAATTGTCCACTAAAAGAGTTTGACTTGCTCAAATGTCCCTTGGTAGTCCAATATTCCACTTGCATTGACCTCAAAAAGGAAAAAGGTTTAAAATAATAGTCAAATGATGCTCAAGGGTCCACTTAGATGACCCGATGGCTAGGTTTAAGAGTTCAAATTGCTTGATTTTCTCATCTTTGGTCCATGAATAACTTGACTTAGTTCCTTGGTGGTTCACTTTGATCCTTGGATAGATGATTTGACCTTCTACTTTCTTGTCCAAAATAGATCCAACAACTAACTTGACTTTCAAATGGATAATTTTGACCCCAAAAATAATAAGAGGGTCGATTTGGCCACTTGATGAGATCTCTAATGCCTTTCAGAACTTGAGGATTATACCACATAGGTTTTGTTCAACTAATTTTTTTACATAATTTTTATGTCAAGTTTGACTCCATCCTAAGTCCCTTGACCTACATGTGGCATCATTTAAGGACATCTTCATGATACAAGTGAGGATCTCCAACGTCCTAGGGAATTTGGAAATTCCACAACATGGGTTTTGTTGGGTTAATTTTGTAGATCAGTTTTGACATATTGCATTTCTCATTTGTCAAAATATATCCCTATTATGCCACCTAGATTCCCCCACATACTATTGGGCCACCTTTGACTGTCATTTTCTTGATAATGCCTTCACATATTGGAAAATTTTCAACGTCTCATTTCATCAAGATTTTGGTTTAGTGTTTTGAGACTAAATGGAATTTTTGTCTTCCAAGACCACATGCATTAGGAAACATGAATTGCCTTGGAAAATGTGAAAATGTTGATTTTGTGAGAATTTCATGTTGAGAATTGTCTAAGGAATACTAAACAAGGCCAAAGCCACATACAAACTCTATAACTCATAATCATGCATAAAACATAGGTGCACTTTGATGCTGGTTGGACTAGCCCATACAACGGTGATCATCGCTACATAACTAGGGCTCCTTTAAACCATGGGTATCCCTAAGATCCATCCACAATCTCTTGATCCTATACATGATGAAGGCACCAAGGAATTATCCCAAAAGGATAAGCCATAGCTGACCATCAAAACATATAGGTCACCTAAATAGAAAGACTTACACGGTTATTACGAGGTTTTTGACTTGTGACCTTGGGTCTAAAACATCGATAAATGCAATTGAAAAATATATTTATCCATGTTGACATGAGAGGTAGCAATTGGGTCCAACTATGGAACACATGCTCTACTAGGGGAGGATGTGAAAACCCCATAATCTTCCACTTGTCACTTGAAACAATTTCACAACATAGGAGTAAAATACTGAGAGGGAGTTGGACTGAAGTCTTATCCCTTCCTAATGTGGAAATAAATCAAAATGAAATAGCAACTAACTAAAACAAAATTGCATAGCTAATGTAATAAATAACATAAGGCAAAGTAGATAACTAATCTAGTAAGCACATAAATAACCACACACAAGAAAAAATTAAAACTAACTAACTAAGGAAATTGTGATAAGTGAATCCAAAACTAAACTGATCTAATGCTCATTCTAAAGAGTTTATTCATCCAATCCTATTCTAATATATAGGAGATGAAGTATGTTAAATGAAATCAATGCAACCAACAAATAAATTCATCATTACCTTCAATTTTACCTTCGTACTTAGTTGTATTGTGCCCAAAAACCCTTCCCTCACAATTGGCAAAGATCCAACAATCATGTCGGGGTCCCTCCATAGTCTTCTTCCCATAAATATAAGGAAACTACCAAACAAATTCTTTGAATACCCCTTATGAATAGGCCCCAAGGCTTTAAAAACACTCATCAGGGTATTCTATCTTTCCCTTACAACGCCTTATATCAAAGGTCGGAGATTAGAATCCATTATATCAATTATCAAACCTTCTTATTTCAACTCTCCAACACCGACGATCTCTCGGAATATTCTTTTATTTTCCTCGCATTTCCTTGTATTGGATGTCAGGGATTGGAAATAAATTAATTATCACAAAATTAAATTTTTTGCCTTTTTAGACTCTCCAACACCGACACATTTTTAGAGACATTGTCTCCAGTCCCCAAAAATTGCCTATATCATATGTTAGAAGTGGCAGAAATAATTTTTGTGAAATATTGTTTTCATTTTTACTTTCTCCAACTTCTCCATGTCGATTCCATATTTGGAAAATCAAGATTTAGGAAGTCCCAATAGTCAACGTTCTCCTAGGTTAACCTTTCCCGACATTAACATTTTATTCCTATTCAACGTTGACCCTTGTCTTCCACCAAGAGTCAACCATGCCCTTTACAAGGATTTTTCCATTGAACTCTTTCGCAAGGGGAATAACACAATTTTCTTTGAAACATTCCAATGGATTTTCCCAATTTACTTGGCCTAAGGGCTATCGACATGACCTCTTTACGATGATATTGTGATTCGTTGATATCAATTCCCTGATCCTCACATGAACTAGATGTATGGTGAAAACAAATGTGCCAACTTTCCTTGATTGCACTGACATCTTTTCTGAATTGCATTAATACTCTCCTCGATTGCATTATAATTTCCCAGGATTGCATCAAATCCTTCTCGTAGTTGCCATTAATCATCATAAAGGAAGTCTTCAAGCCCTACTTTCACTAATTTTAAGTCGAGTATTTGCGTAATTCCCCTCTCAACTCTCATGTATTTCAACACCAAAGCTAGCTTCCCAGTTCAAGGATGACCAGTATAGAGTTCAATTTTTCTAAGACTAAGCAATATTTTTATGTATATGCTTTTAATTAGGAATAATCTATACATTAAAAAACTTAAATATGTTATTACATCTACGTTTTGAAGGCATAGAAAGTTAACATAATGTCTAAACACATGCAAATGCAAGGGAAAAAATCTAAATGTCATTAAACCCATTTTGTTATACCCTCCTATGAATGAAACCTACTTCGGGGATACTAAAGTCTTTGATGTGGCCAACGTGTACCCCAATTGGGGGGGGAAATATATCAAACATATGCCAACTCCCAATTTGATGTAGATGATGAGGATTTCATGGAAATGTGCAATATAAGGAACTTTGATATATATCTAATAGCCATAAGACAACCCACAATGCCATATAACGACATGATGAGATGGGTAGTAGCAAAGGGAAATCTACAACAAGAAGCCATAGTCAAGATCATAGGGGAAGTTGTGGCCTCCCTGAAGGCTAAGGTTTTCAACTAGACTCTATCATCTCAAGCCTCCTGAAATCAAGCTAAACAAGCAATTCCTAGACAATTTATTTGCCACCCATCCTAAATTCATCAAAATTATGAAGGGATGGAGGTGGACAATGAATTATTCATAGAGTGCACCAACAAGAATTATCTTACTCAACACCTGCATACACCATTCCACCATCCCACAGTGATGATCGGAAGGTTAAATGATGAGTTCAATGCCTCTCACTTTAAAATTGAATAGTTTCCTTTAGCGGAAAATATAGTTTCCACTAGTTGCATATTTAATTTTTCAAGCATTTTATCAAAAAACTTATTAAAGGCCCTCCTAAAAATAAAGGAATCCCCAACAAATTAAGTCCCCTCTTTATATATTTCAGCGGCCTAGTAGATACCTTTTGTGTTTCCAATGAGTTTCCTAGCATGAATGGAAGTGGACACCTAAAATTCCACCCATTCATATCTACTATCAAGAATTGTGAGCAAACTACTACCCCAAGTTCTTCTACGAGATTTCTGACCATTTCTTGGTCGAAATGCATCAAATTCTATTCAATTCTCCAACCCTTAAGATATCTGAAGAAACCAGAAAAGTTCTTAGAGGGTTCGGGAATTTGGTATTGTGAAGAGCATCACATACACGTTTAAATATACAATTGTTCGATGACCCCTCACATGATTTTGCATTTGGTACCCAATCAACTAATGTTAAGGGAAATTTCTCATTAGACAATCAGAGTTGGAATAGTGTTGGTTTTAACCAACAATTCTAAGTGGTCGTGGTCGAGCTTTCCCATAAAAATCAATTACTATGCACTCATGACTAAGTTTCCTCAAGCCATAAAAAAAGTAGACAATCTTAAAGAGCTTAAGCTCCTCACACATGTTTTTAGGAGACATCACTGCGTAATCAAAGAACACTGCAGGTTAGTGAAACTTTTTCATTCCTATGAACATGAGTCCCTTCTCAATGACTTAGTGTTTCAATATGTCTGAACATATAAGGAGGTGAAGTAGAGGATGGAAGAAAGGGAACAAACAAACTTGCCACTCGTCCAATATCCCAAAGGAGGGAAAAGAGAAAGGGAAATAAAACAACACACTTCAATGATAGAAGTAATCCCAAAAGCTCAGGATGGAGGTGAAATTATTAAAGTTGGGGCCTTAGAAAATAAGTGGCTTGAGTCTGAAAATAGAAAATAACTGGAAAGGCTAGCCCAGGCTAGAGCCGAAACAAGATATTTTTGTCACAAAAAAATAGAAAGAATTAGTTGTATCAGAGTGTAATGCCCCCTAATAATAATAATAATAAATAATATAATATAATATTGTCCATGGGGTCTTCGATAGACAGTGATGGGGGTGCTCTGTTAAGGCACTCCTTGATGTGAAGTCACCAATTCAATTCTCTGCCCCGATCAGGGTTGATATATTGGACATGATGAAGATGTAGTCCTGTCAAGCTTACAATATATATATATCTATATATATATATATATATATATATATATATAAACAATAAAGAAAAGACAATAATAATAAACAAAGGTTACATAGTAGCTAGTACTTGCCGGTTAGTTTAAATATAGCTTAATTAAATAAAAAAATAACAAAGAAAAAGATTTCATTACAAAAATAAAACAAATAATAAAATATTGTATTGTTGAATGCTATCACCAAAAAATAAGAAACATGATTAACTAATATTGTTTATATTAACATACATATATCTATTGGAGTTGTCTTTAGGGTGACTTTTTGGAGTTTTTGGTGCTGGAATCCAGCGAAAAAAAATTGAGGTGAAATCTTGATTTGTGTTATTTAAATTAGTTTTTTGACTGTATATATGGATTCAACAGCTTGAAAAACCCCTAAGGCACTTCTATTGTGCAGGGGTTACCCATCAAGCTTGTGATTTCAATGAATTCCTACCGGATTTTAGAGAAATTAGACCAGAAAAATCCACTAGAAAAGCTTCCAAAAAGTTGCACTAAAGACAACTTGATATCTATGTGTATATGTTTTATGTTTATTAATATATATAATTGTTTATAATTAAATCAATGAAATATGTTTTAAATATAATAATAAGTCATTTTAAATTGAAAATATTGTGAAAGTATTATAATTCATGAAAAAAAAAGACAAATAACAAAAAATTAATAACTAATAGAAATGGAAGTTACTAAACAATTTTAGTCAATCACCTTACAAATAAATAAATTTAAATAATAACAAAAATTGAATTCCTAAAATGCATAAGAATCATAATTTTTTTGTCAAACACAAACTAATACCCAGTCAAAGGCAAAATTGAATGTGTTATAGCAAGGAAAATTGAATGTGTTATACCATGCCTGCGGCAAATATAATAAATAATAAACAATAAAGAAAAGATAATAATAGTAAATAAATAATAAATAATGAAGAGAATATAATAATAATAATAAATACATAAAATAATAATAATAAACTGGAGTTATAAATAAATATATAGAAGTAAACTATGAAAATAGTAAGAATAAGTAAAGTTAACAAAAAGTAAAAAGGAATAAAACAAGTGCTACATAGTAACTAATCATGTTGCTTGGTTTAAATATAACTAAAATAATGTAAGAAAAATGAATTGTTAAGTTTTAAAATTTGATCAATTTAGTTTTTACTTTTTACTGATTGGTAAAATTATGATCTATACAATTAAAGAGCAAGACCCTGATTTCAATGCATGTGTAAACATAGCTTTAAAAAACTATAATATATTCAGGTTAGCAAGAAGATTTTGTTTTCATGTGTATGGACAATTTCTGCATAATTATTTCCGCATTTGAGGATTGTTTTTTGACCTCATTGCCAAATAAAATGGAGACATGGTGAACTGAGGTCAATTGGGGATCAAGGTTCCATCTTCCATTATTATGTTTACCACAATTGGGTTCAATGAAAAGAGAGGTGGGTTTAAGTATTGTTGCATATGGCAATAGTGATAAGTCCTCATGAATTGAATTATTATAGATATGGTTTCTCTCAAGTGTCAAGAAAGGATTTTCTTGGTTTATAAGGAAATCATTATAATAATATTATATTATATTAATAATTTGTACTCTTTTATATATATATATGTTTTTAAAAAATTGTTTTTAAATTAGTATGCTTATTTTATTGTTCAAATTCTACATATTATATATATGTTTTTAAAAAATAGTTTTTAAATTAGTATGCTTATTTTATTATTCAAATTCTACATATTATATATATATATAAGTTTTTAAAAAATAATTTTTAAATCAGTGTGCTTATTTTATTGTTCAAATTTTACATTCTTTAGAAATATGGTCTTGGTTATAGTTTTTGCCAATTTCCATAATCATGATCATTGATTTGGATGGCTACGATTGAGAGATAAAGAAACCATACTGACAAAGGATGCCCATAGCGGCGGTTTTTTTGGAGCATCTTGAGCTGTTTAACTTGGACCTATTTCTACCACTTCATGGACCCGCGATATGGCCAACATTATACGTCAACCATGCAGCAGCCCACACAGGCACCCTTGATAATCTGAAAACCAACATAAAAATAATTTTTTAATTCAAAATTTAAAAACTTCATATAATTTTATTATTGAAGACCAATTTTTTTGGTTGAAGATAATGACCATAATATGAGGAAAAAAATAGTAACTTTAAATATTGAATAATTAATAAAATCAAATAAATGTTATAATGAAATCAAATAAAATAATCCTATAAATGGTTCCAATGCTGTGAAAGACAGAATTTGAGAGTGTTTAGTTATTTTCCAGTGATTTGTGGTAATAATGGACTACGGTGGAGAGTTATTTTTACTTTAGTGAATGCAAATTTCATGGGTTGCACTAAGAAATCATTCGAGCAATATTCGTCAAAAGCCAGAGGTTAGTGAGTGGATGGTGGTTCTTTAATTAAATTTGTCATAAATGTACAAGTGCAATCTCAGTACTAATATAACAATAATAACTGAAATAGTACAAGTATTAATGCAGAGTAATCATTAGAAAATAAGATTATAACCAATAAAATAAAATAAAAATATAATAAAATATTTTAAAAATTAAATATTTATATGTTTACAATGTTAACTTTACAAATTACTATTTGATTTTTAGTCAAATTGCAAAGTAATGCGCAGTCAAACTGAAAAGGAATGTGTAATCTTTGAATGTGCGGTAGGATAATAAGAGAGAGTTAAATTAAGTAAAATTTAAAATAAAAAAATAAAAGTTGGCATGTTGGCACAAGGTATCTGTGCATGTGGATCCTTTTCCATTTTTAGAATTGTTTAGTCTATTTAATGGATGACGAGGAAGATGAGATTCATCCATTCTCTTGGGAGAAAAATGTTGTGGGACAAAGGATCCTCTGGCAGTAGTACAGAGCCTATGGTTGGGTGGAGAGTCATCCCCAAAATTTTGTTGCGATTAGTGGGATTCATCTAGCGTTTAACTTCAGAGTCATGAGTAAGGAATATTGTCGTTACATGTAAGTCATCTCTACTCGTGTTTTTGGAAAATTCTATGCTAATTAGTTGAATAGTCGTGTGTTGATTATGAACCGCGTGATTGATATAATTAGTTGTATGTTCTAATTTCGAGGTTGTTACATATGATAGATTTCAAATCTGTTGGACCATGAATTTTATATTCTTAATCGATAATAAATATCATAGTTATAAATAATATTATAAAAAATAAAGTGTTTTTTTTATAATTATTACTTTTATTATGAATTGAGAATATAAAAATTCATGGTCCAACAGAGCTTAAACCTATGCCCTGATACCATATGTAACAAACCTAATTTAAAATATACATATAATTACATCAATATATATGATTAATAATAAGGTTTGTTACATATGGTATGAGAGCATAGGTTTCAACTATGTTAGGCTATGAATTTTATATTCTTAATTGATAATAAATATAATAATTATTGAATTTAGGCTTTTGTGATCCATATCAAGTTTATAGAGAGGTTTTCGGCGATAATCACATCAAAATTCATTTGTCGACACGTTTCGAAACAACAAGTGTTTCATCATCAGGACAAGATGAAGAACCAGATTCGACAACAAGTTAAATAGAGAGATCTATCATTCAACGGCTAGAAAGAAATGGCTACATTTAACCAAGGAAAGCACTGGTCAACGACTACATTTGACTGGGACAAGGGATAGGGAAAATAATACTAATTAGTTTGTTTGGTAAAGTTATTCATTATTATTTTTTAACTAAATATATCTTATTTTTAACTAATTTCTATGAACTGAAATTAAGACTAGAATCTTAAATAATTGATTATCTTCTTTATTATTTTAAAAATACATAAACTATATAAAGACTTGTATTATAATAGGAAAGAATAAATAATTAGTTTGTTAATTCATTAAATTGTTTATTTATTAAGTTATATGAAACTAAATCTGTAACAAGTTCCTTTTTTGTAACATATAAATTTGTTTTTAAATAATTAGCTATTTAGATTATTAGATTTATTTATTTTCATTAACTATAGGCATCATCATATAATAGAGGATTAAAATTAAATGTTTATCACTTCATCAACCAATTAGTTAATTTATATGTATATGTATTATAAAAATTATTTGTTTATATGTCAAGAAAAATAAAAATTAGGTCAAGCATAAAAAAAATTAGACTTTAAACTAGGAAAAAAAAATTATAGCACCGAGAATAAAGGAAGAAATAAACAAACCATAATTTCTTAGACATTAAACTAAGAAAAAATAATTATAGCACTGGGAATAAAGGGAGAAATAAACAAACTAGAAATAAAAATAGTGTTTTTTTATAATTATTAATCATATAAATTGATGTAATTATTTGTATATTTTAAATCAGGGTTGTTACATATGGTATCAGAGCATAGGTTTCAACTGTGGACCATGAATTTTATATTCTTAAGCGATAATAAATATAATAATTATAAATAATATTATAAAAAAGAGAGTATTTTTTATATTATTATTTATAATTATTATATTTATTATCAATTAAGAATATAAAATTCACGGTCAAAGAGAATTGAAACCTATGCTTTGATACCATATGTAACAACCATGATTTAAAAATACAAATAATTACATCAATTTATAATAAGAAAATACACTCTATTTTTATAATATTATTTATAGTTATTATATTTATTATCAATTAAGAATATAAAATTCATGGTCCTACAGAGTTGCAACCTATGCTCTAATACCATATGTAACAACAAAGTGTATTTTTTTATAATATTATTTATAATTATTACGTTTATTATCGATTAAGAATATAAAATTCATGGTCCAACTGAATTGAAACCTATGATGTCATACCATATGTAACAACCTTTATGTAACTCTCTTTTTTTATAATATTATTTATAATTATTATATTTATTATCGATTAAGAATATAAATTTCATGGTCCACAGTTGAAACCTATGCTCTGAGACCATATGTAACAACCCTGATTTAAAATATACAAATAATTACATCAATTTATATGATTAATAATGAGGGTTGTTACATATGGTATTAGAGCATTGTTGGGCCATGAATTTTATATTCTTAATCGATAATAGATAAATAAAAATTGTAAGCTACAGTAGATCCTCTTTTCTATTTATAATAGCAAGTTGTTCCATATATAAAATCTGGGTGGCCTCAACTTGCCCAAATGGGAAACCAAGTCTGTTGGCCACTTGAATCTGTTATAAGCCATCCAGTAGCAAAATTTAACAAGTCTTTCCACCCAAGCTAGATACACTTCACAACTAGATACACAGTTTAAGGTCTTAACAGACATACTAAGACAGGAAAAATAAAAGCTATCCGCTAAAAAGTCTGGCATAACCTGGAGCATAAAATACTAATCCTTGTTATCATCCTACTCGGAATCCACAATGACCGGTGTTGCAGCAGAGTCTCCCAGCGCCGGAGACAGCTCCATAATTCTGTGTTGGATCCTATCCAGCTTGTTGTCCTACATAAACAACAGAATTTTCATATTCTTCAGATCTTTTTTGAGGTCGGGCATGCCTCGGGTAATTTCCGCCATCTCCCCTGCCACCTGTTCCAAAGCTCTGGCTAGCAGTCGCTTCATGACCCAATATATTTGCAAGGTTTGTTTAAATAGAGACATCCTGCCCCTAGTATTCCCTGGGTCAGGGATGAGGTCCCTCCAATCTTCCATTTCCGGTTCAGAGTCTTCCTCCATTATGCTGCCTTCCATCTCCTGAATCAACTTACGGATGCCAACATTTGTTCCTACTTTGTATGCTCTGGTCGCCTCATTGACCGCCACATCGATGGGTCTCCTACCCTTTTTGGGCTCTGCGGTCTCCGAGGTGCTAGGTTCTTTTGCTGCCTGGCTCGAACGCCCTTGACCCCCGCGGCCCCTGCCTCTACCTAGGCGAGCCATCTCATCGTTATCAGAACCCTGTTTACAGTTATCAACATAAAACATTAGATCTAGAAAATCTTCACACTTCCATTCCTTCAGCATCTCTTTCTTTCTAAGAATTCCCACCCAATTCATCCCCTCTCTGTCGCTCTGGGATTTCATGGCTCTCTCCCACCACAGTCTGAGGAAAGAGGTCGTGCAGTCTAACCTCCATTCCTCCCGAGAATTCCCATCCTTTGTTTCCCAGGGCCAACCCTTTATCAAAATTTTGCACTCCCTGGTCGCGCCTATGCCCTGGATCCTAAAATGTTGTAGTTCTAGGTTGTCCCTCTACCCCTCATCCCTATCCTCAGGCCTACCCCTTCGCAGCCCCTTCCCAAAGTGCCAGAGCTCGCCACCCTCGCTCGACATACTATAATTCTCAGTGGGAATTACAGGAAAGAAACAGGAAGAAACATACCCGGATTCAATATGCACAGCCCAAGAAGTCTCCAACGTCTGTGCTGCCCTGCTCCCGTCTTCCTTTCTCTGTGTTCTATTCCTTCTCCCTACTCTTACCACCCTCACATATCCCTTCACACCTACCTTACGTCCCATCCTTTTGCCGCTACCGTTCTCGCCACCCTCTCTCCTCATAATCGCCCACCTTATGCCACTTCTCTTATTAGGTTGTCCCGCAGTCATGCAGGACGCCACCACGCCCTGTTGTACAAGCATGTGGGCAGTGGTCGGCGGTCCTGGCCGTCCTCTCCTTCTGTCAGTCATAATGCCTGTGCAACCCCACTTCATCACCCCGATCGGGGGATAATCAATAATAACCCAAAAAAAAAAAAATTATAACATTATTTATAGTTATTATATTTATTATCGATTAAGAATATAAATTTCATGGTCCAACAGAGTTGAAACCTATGCTCTGATATCATATGTAACACCCCTGATTTAAAATATACAAATAATTACATCAATTTATATGATTAATAATTAAGGATGTTACATATGGTATCATAGCATTGTTGGGCCATAAATTTTATATTCTTATTCAATAATAAATAATAAATATAAAAATTATAAATAATATTAAAAAAATAGAATTATTAATCATATAAATTGATGTAATTATATAATATGAAAATATAGATTTCAATTTTGTTGAATCATGAAATTTATATTCTTAATCGCTAATAAATATAATAATTATAAAAAAATATAAAAATAAAACTATTTTTTTCAATAAAATTATATATAATTTTGAGTATTATATATAATAAAAATTCCTATCGAATTTCTTTATTATTATTTTTATTTATAATTACATGTGAATGACAATAAAATGGAAATATTTTATTATATCTAAAAAGAAGGTTGGTTATAAATATTTATTGTAATGGTATTGTTACAATGGTTTGTTTTGGTTTTTTTTTGTTTTATTAATAGAGATAAATATAGTGTTTTTTCCCGTGTCGATTATAAATAAAGATATGGTGGGAGGTTTTTTAATATATGCCCTTTAAGAAGTTAGGGGAAGAAAGAGTAAATTTATTTCATGTATATTAACAAAATGCATGGATTAATATTTCTTATGATTATTACTTTTTATGAAATTATAAGTATTTTATTGCATTTTTTTTTAAAGGAAGTCTTTTGATTTTGTAAATTTAAACAGAAGAATGGAACTTTTGTTTTGCTTGGGTTAATTTACAGAGAGAGGTTCACTAATTTTTTGCGCCCAGGAAAATAATTTGTTGAGTGTGAGATTCCATAAAAATAGATGGCTAAATATACTATCTGCTACCTTAATTTTTTAGGAAAAGATTCGACCTATCTTAGAGGATTTTCTAGTTAGGGTTTTGAAAAATTAATATAATAATAAAATAATAAATAAAACACTTATTTCTTTATGATAATTCTTCCATAAAGATACCAAGTTACCATATATTATTTGTAGACAAAGACGTCATGGTTATTATTTTCTCCTCTCGAGGTCCTCGAATCTAAAATCTACTCAAATTTATTGACAACACATTTTTAATGAAAGTAATTAGCCTGTAAATGATACAATATTGGCCCTCCTATGAGGTGTTCCCAAGTGAAGTCTTCCTTGCAACTAGAAAAGCATCCTTCTTTGTGGTAGCCAACCCTCGTGAATATACTTGCATCTTCTTAGTAAGCTCTCTAGAATCTTCCTACCCTAAAGTTGTGTAGATTCCCTTCCAAAAAGAACCCCATACTCCAACCTTTCCCTGATTCCAATGTTGTACCTGTGAATGCCTCATTCTTGGCCCATCATTGGTATACTTTTTACTTCTACCTTAACACACATATGGTTGACTATTCATACTATTGTTTTAACTCATATAACTCTAACAACAAGGTACATTCCCTTTCCATCGTTCTCTAAAGTCCTTGGACAAGTCTCAACTTGCTTCCCTAAGATCTCATCTAATCGGTTAAATCTCTCCTTCTCTTCTAGACAAGACTCCTCAAAATGCTCACTTGAATATACATGGAATATGATCTCACAAGGAATAGGAGAGAATATTCTTCCATCTCATTGTTTAGCTCTTCCCAAAAGACATCAACATTTGCATGCAACTTTTGTATTAGACCCTACCAAGAGTTCATTTGGCCATAATCTCTTGTTTTTGGTCCACAATATCCTTGTACCTCACTCATATCTACCTCCCAACATGAATAATCATAAGCGATATCTATTTTCTAGAGAATATTTTAGTCAATAGACCTCCACAAATTCCCTTGATGACTAAGCCCAATACAACCAAAAGCCAACTTTTATCTCGACAAATATTGTTCTGTAGATAGAACAAGATCTCCCTAGGTTTGGAAACCAAGCTTAGTAAAAATCAAACAAAATACACTAATTCTTCTTGTGAAATAGTTGAATCATTCAAAGGTAAACTTACATGATGACCAAAATAAGCCTTCAATCAATTGTTTGCTTGAGATCCTGCTCCATTTTCAATCCCTAAAATGGAATCTGCAATGACAAAAACAACACAAGATCAAACCATACAATATATTAATGAATTCAAGCTATTTCTAACCAAAATATCAATATATATATATATATATATGAAGGCAAGATTACAACCCTTTTGGCCTTGATGTCATTAGCCCTCTTCCAAGAAATCCCCAACCCTTCCTCTTGCAATGATAAGCCTTCAGTCTTCAATTTAACAGCATAAGGGTACTTCAAAAGTCAACCCTTACTCCTTTAATCTGCATTGTATTTATAGGAGAGGAGAGGAGGTTGGAGATTCATCTTCTAAGGGATGAGATCCACATTGAACACATTGTATGAGAAAAATAGTGTGCTTTGTATTAACAATGGGAAGATAATATTACAACCCTTTGGGCCTTGATTTCATTATATCTCTTCCAAGAAATCCCCAATCCTTCCTCTTGCAATGATAAGCCTTCACTCTTCAATTTGATAGCGTAAGGGTACTTCAAAAGTCAACCCCTAATCCTTTAGTCTGCATTATATTTATAGGAGAGGAGAGGAGTTTGGAGATTCATCTTCTAAGGGATGAGATCCACAATTACAGGGGATTGGTTCCATGATAAGGGGGATGACATCCATCATTCCTGGGATGAGGTCCAAAGAGGTAGGAGCTCGAGATCTAGTTGGTTAAGGGAAGACTCCTCAACAAGGTTCTAGACTTTAATTTTTCATTTTTACACGTGTTGAAAGGGTGTCTCACTTGTAATGGAGAATGGTGCATCACTCTACGTAGGTTTCAATGACTTAACCTATGGTGTCACAATTTTTATCTAGGAGAGGTGCGACACTGCTTAAAATTAGGGTTTATAAGCAATGTATTCCAGGATTCTTAGGATCTTCAAAATGGTTTTTGTTCTGACTTTGTAGGGGATTACTGAGAAGGGTTCTTCAAATAGAAAGGGATTGATATTTGGGGTAATTTTCCTAATGGTGACAAAATGACGTGTAACATATTGCCCTCTAAAGTGCAAAGTCAGAAACCGTGTATGAGGGATGAAGTGCTTTGTCATGCAAAATTTCAGATCATATATCAATTGGTAAGAGACCCAAAAGTAGACAATCAAGGATCACAGTGCAATATAATAATGAAATCATCTCTGAGGTAGGCATTCCCATACTCAATATAACATATTGATAACTCTAGACCTAAGTATGGAAATGTGTAAAAATCCTTTTGAACAAATCAAAGTCATGGCCACCAAACATACATCGTGGATCCATGCTCGAATAGACTCAATATGAATATAGCCATATGATCATATAGTATGAATTTGTACATCATTCGTGAAAACTCCACACAACTTGGATGGATGAAACTAGATCCAGGGCCTTCATCACCGCCAATCGCTAGTACAAGTCTAACCATATGAATGAATGCGTCGAAGTTGAACATGGCAAACAGTATATGATTACCAATCAATGATGAGATCCGTTAACAGCTGCGAGAGTGTTGATGGTGTTGGACCCGCCAACATTCAGGGGATCTCCCCAATATGAAGTCCCAACTAGACCTCACACCATCTGGAGTAAGAGTCCCATCAGTGGATGGTAATGTTATGCTTTGACTGCGAAAACGAGTAGAGTGAAGTATGATAACTTTGGGTGAGAGAAAGTGTGTGACCCTGTGGAAATTCAAGTGCGATGCATGAAGGTTCCAACACACGAAGGGAAAAGGAAGTGCGCCCCTTGGAAGCCTGTAATAGTATGCATATATAAAGGAACACATGAGCGTAATGGAATCACAAGCTAAGATGTTGAATAGTCCACAAGTTAAAGTGATGAATTAATGCAAAAACACGCATTCAACAAGATTCATACAAATGAAAATGAAAGAGTTCATAAGCATAAGCATAAGTTAAATAACATACATTGCAAATACAATAAGAATACTTGTACTATATTTACAACATATGCATGAAAGCGTTTCGGATCTGATTTTATTATTATAATCAAAAGTTCCATTCGTGTATACACCATTGACATACCACTAGCCCCAATAGTGGAACGTTAAATTCAAGAACACCTACTCCTCCAAAGAAGTATATTCGCTCTACACTATGGAGAAGCCAGGGCTCTTCGCAATACTCCCAAGCTCCTTCTAAGCCTAAGCCTAGGCAAAGATTGGCTCCAAAAAACCCCTTACATGAGTTATGAGGTTCTATTTATAACGAGAGGGGGTGACTCTTCACCTCTCCTTTGGGACCTTTGGACTACCCTCATGACTCTTCAAATTCTTTACAAAATGACTCATTCCATTACATCATGACTCTTCATACTCCAATATTGACACTTGGAATTTCACTTGTAACATAATTACAAATAATATTAGATTTTACACGTGTACCCATATAATAAAAAATAGGGTAGAGACAACTTAACGGCCTAACAAGACACAACACTATGATGCTTGAGTTTGGGAGAACTCTAGCTCAACAACCTCCACTTGTTGCTTCTCAGTCACATATTGGTGTAAAGCTCGGTACTGTGTGATGATGTGCCCAAACTACGTGATGGTGTCTGCTTGGAAGCGGACTATAACCTCCATGGCATCTGGGTGCAATTTTTTAGAACGATTTTCAAGTTCGTTCTAAAGCATGAGCAACATTGTTTTGATTTGGGTTGGACCACCGATGTAATTTTGCATGTTCTACTCATTCAACTCTAAATCCTCCTTGGTGGAAATATGTCTCAACTTCTCCAAGTATTGATCTTCTATCGGACTTGGTTCCTGGATTTGGCTTTGGTGAGTGAACCGACTGATGGGATCTGGTGTGTTCTCACCAAGACATCCAAACTACTAAACAATCGTACATATGAGGACTGAATGCTACCAATAAATGAGTGAGTTGCTTGTTGTTCTAAATCAACATCTGAACATTCACTTTCTCTAGCTCTCCCTGTGGCTTCATTTTCTTCACTAATTCAAGCATTGCCCCATTGTATCGCATTGTCCACTCTTGCGCATAGGTAATGGAAACTTGTATGTTCTTGAGATTTTTAATAAACTCTTTGCTTTGCTATAGTAAGCCATGCAAACATACAACTGCTTTATGTGCGGTGATAAAAACCTCATAGACCTTCTACATGGTTTCTTTGAGTATTGATACTCTCATCTCCTCTAAGTAAACCTGTGCATAAATTGCATTTTGTACTAATGCTCGGAGTTTTTTTTCCTCTTTCCTATAAGCTTGCAAGTTTTGTTCCAATTGCTCATTCTCTACCATCAAATATTGAATGTTTGATCTTGTTGCTCCTGCATGGTCCAAGTTGGCTTCGACAATGGCCTTTGGATTCTTCCTAGTGTCTGTGATCCCAAAATATTTTGCTTATAGATGTGTTAAAGAATTACATGCATAAATTGTAGCTTAACATAGAAAACTTAATGTGCACATGAGAGAAGAGGAGAAACACGTAAAGTATGAAAAAAATGACAACAGAACTTGATAACGGAGTTCATTCAACTTGGACTACGTCTCTGGGCCCTGCTCGATCAATGGGGAGGCCTTCATTCATTAAGTGGCACGAGAAAGAACAGTACAAGCATCAATTACAAAAAGGAGTTGTATACCTCCATACTGAAAAAATGGCCGAAAAATGCAAAACTCTCATGGAGAAACGGAAAGCGCCATTGCGTTCATGGTGTCAAGAAATTCTGCAACCATATAAAATTTGTCAAAATCTGACAAAGTGGAAATTCGACCCTCTTGCAAAATTTTGCCTCGAACTGCATGCACTACCTCCTCTCTTGTGCACATTGATAAACTGCGTTTAAATATAAATTTGCGGCAGATTTTCCCAAGTTGACGGTTGGCATGTTGGTTTATGATCCGGTTATGATGGAGGAGGTCGAGCGGTCAAACCCTGCCTCCTCCTTTTTTAATACCACAAGTCCTTTATTTAACATATGGTTGGGATGGGCCCACCTTGGGCTTCCCGCCACTGTACCTCTGCTGGCTCCATCGCAATTAAGGTTGGCGATGGTTCTTTTTGGGCATGATTGGGTCCGTGCCCCAAGGGCCGGCCCACCACCCATTATACATTGAGCCGTGGTGTGGGGTGGCGGGGTCATGGCCGCCCACCCCATTTGTTTGTTGTTGTAACCGTTCCGTGGGATGGGGGGAGGGGCCGAGGGTCATGGCCTGCCCCTCCATAATTAACATTGTTGTTATGTGGATATATATATTTTTTCATATATACAAAAATTGCGCATTTTTGAAAATTCGATTTTTGACCGAAGGAGTCATTTTATCCAGGCAACGATTTCGCCTGGAATTGGCCAGATTCTGTACGCCAGAAAATTTCCAAATTGTGCCTTCATTAATCCTACCCAGTCATCAAAAAGTCAACCCAACTTTGACTACCTCTATCTCCTTCATCCAGACTCGGATTGGAGTGCGGTTCGCACTGTTGGAATCAAGGCGACGAGAACTTCGATCTGATGTCAAGTTCATAATCTTTTCACCAATTTGAATTTTGAGCCTTTTCCATGCCACTGGTGTCTGGAGATCCACTTGGATCAGTCTTTCACTATCACCCTTTCTCTAACAAATGTAGGTGATGCATGATCATCCGGAAAATTATTTCTCTGTGCTTGTACAATCTTCTTTTGGAACTCATCGAGTGACAAATTTTACACATCCATTACCAGATCATCATCAAGGGGAACAACACCCCCTTCCTCGCTCGGAGTTAGCTTTGCTGCTGGAGGTGGTGGAGACTAAGTGACGACATGTGGTGCGCTCGGCATTAGATCAACATCTTCATTTTGTAGCTCCTGTTCCATCTCCATGTCTGTCAATTAAATCAAGTGCTCAATCTACTGAGTAAGCTCCCGATCCTACATCTATTCACCTTCCTCCTCAGCTTCTGGTTGGTTATTTTCTTGCTATTCAACCTGTATCAATGTTGTTTCCTTTGTCATTGTGCCTTGCCTTTTTTATTCTTCCTGCTTCCGCTTCTCTTCTTGTTCTCTCCTCCTTACTTCTTGTTCTTTCTTTACTTTCTACTCTATCTCCTGTAACTTCAGTTCTGCTTCCTGTAACCTTTGCTTTTCTCTCTTCCTTCGCTCTACTCTCTGTATCCTTTACTTCCTATTTTCTTCTACTTTCAAAACTCCTTTCATTGTAATACTTTTTGCCTTCATCTTGCATCTTAGTTCTCCCTATGGACTATTGACAATCTTCCTCTTTCCCTTGTCCTGCATGGGATTTTTTCCTTCTGTTGTTGTTTCTTCCAAAGTTGTTATCTTTTGTAGAGCATTATGTGAAGTCCCTGCTAAACTGACCGGCTCACGGACTCTAGAGGCATTGTAGAAATACCTCCATGGATCCTCCTTTGGCCAATGGAATGCCCCACCAATCCATGGAAAGTAAACTCTCAAATAGTGTTCTTTATAAATATCACGGGGATCATACGGATTAAAGTCACGGGTATCGAATGAAAACTTCACTATCTCCTTTCCCTCAATATCCACTACTTTCAAGTTCTTTATCTAGTATAATCCAATTTGCAAAGGAAGATTGAGCCATGGTTCGTTCTTATTCCTATGAAATGCTGCTAACAACCCTGTGGCGAGATGATATGACACTTCTTACATGAAAAGCTTGTCGATGAGATACCTTGGTAAAACATGCAGAGGATTCTCTCTACCAAACACTCTAAGGAACGTGCCACCTGGTGGGGCATACCAATCTATGATGTCTATTATCACCTCTATTTCTCCTTGTGACATGCAAGGTGGATCTTCTTCAAATATGAGCTTGTAAAGCGGGACGATGAAGTGGTCAGTTCGATGCACCATTACTCGTTGATAACTACAATCCGTAAGTAACTTGCAATAGATATGTACAATAGGTTCTCGTGGTGTCCATGTCCAATTCATGCCTAAGAACTTATGTTTTGCACAAATTGTATCTAGTAAATATGAAGACATATAAAACCTTGCTCACTCACCATCGGGAGGACTCTGAGACTGTGCTACATCGGCATCAACTATCGAGCCAACATATCTGACTAGTTGAACACTTCCTCTCATTTGCCACTTGGTCTAATAAGACTTCCCCCCCTTGAGGAAAGGTTTTTGCTCTGAAGGGTGTCTGTCGAAACTTTGATGGCTCTTTCACCCAGCCTTTGACAATGTCTCTTGTGTTCACATAACTGTGGGTGGCATAGAAAAGTGATTCCATGCTCTCTACTAGCTTGGGCAAGTGATACATGCATTAATAGCCTTCTGCCCGGAAGGTGGCAAGCTTTTGTCTATTGGCACTGCTCAATGTTATTGTCTTCTCATCAATATGTGAGACAATCCAACTAATGACATCTGCACATGGGAAGGTTGGATAATTGCATCCAACCTTGTATAGTTCTGACTGCTGGATGTTGCGATACACCTGTCATTCCTCTAAGTCTACCTCAAAGTACTTTTGCAAAATCATCCTTAACTTGTTTCCATGTCAGTGATGATCCATTTTCTATAAACAATTGAGTGCCTGCATACACTGAAAAATCTGATGGCGCTTGCTCAACTTCTTCCCTAGTACTACTTTCAGTGGTTTCTTTTGAAGAAGCTCTCTTAAGTGTTACGGTAATAGTGACCGTTGGAGAGGTTATCAACAACTGTTGTACCTGTGGGACATAAATTACACTCATGGCAAGCAAACATCAGTCTTTAGCAAATCTAATTCCAAGGCATGTTCAAGAAACAAATTGAGCCCCTGATGCGGAGGATTGCACAATTCTCATTGACAAGAGGGAATGAATTCCTATCAAAACTACGCACTACACAGTCCCAACAGCTAGAGTTGAAGCTTGTGGCTTGAAACTGCGCAATGCATAGTTCAGCATGGGCAGTGGTTTGGGAGAGACTACGCATTTCACAGTCTCAATGGTCAAGATGACATGTTGCCTCCTAGAAATGCATAGTTTCCAGTTGGGGCCTACTTGTATTGCGATCTGCACAATTCGAGAGGCCAATCTTATGGCTTGAGCCTTAGGATTTCTTAGTTCCCAACTGGGCAAAGTGAAAATCAGCTAAGGAAACTGCAGACCTGCCCAAAGGAAGTGTGGAAAATGAGAAGATCTGAGATATCGTGTGAGATTGAGTGTAGATATGACTAATTATGAGTAAATACATGTAGATCAAGTGCAACAATTGATAAAACAAAAGTAAAATCAAGTACGTGAGGGGAGTCACCACAACGACGACCATTGGTGCAAAAACAGGAAAACCAATGCGACACTTGTGAAAGGAGAACAAAAACTTAAAAAAATACTTCTACAAGTTGAAACACCAGTAGCAAAAAAGAGAAATAAGTGAAACATTACTCACACAAGCGAAACGACAAAAAGCAACAGAAATAGCGGCAAAAGATGACAAAAGTGAAAATCACCCGAAAAAGCAACAATCATCGCATCGAAGGTTCCTTGATCTCCTCAGGAATGCTAGAGATCCAAGGTCGAATATTCAAATGAGCTCTAGAAGCATCGATTAAATAGATTTGAGTGAAATAGGGTTTATGACGCACATTCCTAAAATCATGGAAAAAGTGACACTTGGTGAAAGTTTCCAAAAATAAAGAAAGTTCCTCCTTCAGGATACTAAAAATAGATCCCTGTTTTTTAGGGATGTTTTTTTCTTTTCTTTTTTTCTTTTTTCTAGGGAAAATTTGCATGCACACTGTTGGGAAAGACTACATAATTATAGGGAACTGGGCAACATTCTGGCTCAGTGCACTGCGCAATTTCTGAGCTCAGTGAGGGATTGCACAATTTTTGGGCTCATTGTTCAATTTCCTTCCCTGACTACACATTTTATGAGCCCAAGGATGACTACCAATCAGAACTGCGTAATTCCCAACATCAAGGATGCTTTCCCTCAAGTATTTTGTAGTTTTTGGAGGCAAACCCAGAACTGTTGTGAGACCAAGTTGGGATATTAGCTTGTGAGGTAGAAAGATTAGCTAAACAAGAAATCAGAAGCACAAATGAAAATATGTGTCTCAGTTGAAGCATGAATACATGGATCAATGTAATATAAGCTCTAGTGGATAGGAAGGAAGGCTCCAAAATTGAAGCATAAGCAAAGTTTTGGAGGGTGGCTATAGCCGCTACAACACTAGCGACACACTGGTAGAACTCTAGCTCTCTATATGAACCTTGTCTCATGAAACACATGTCTAACTCTTCTAAAATTTTTGTTTAGTTCATTGATTGTCACGACTTCTTCACTTAGCTTGAGTTAAAGATATAGTCCCTACCATTCTCTTCATCAGCAGCACGCATACGAAGCCAAGTCAGACTAAGTTGTTTCAATTAGGGATGAGGAGTATATAAATGCACAAGTAAAAGAAAATGTCAGAGTCTTAGTTTTCACCTCTGGTGTTGCTCCACTACTAGCAGGCCTAGATAGTACCCCGACGGAATCACTTTAGGAACACATGAATTTCCTCGCCGCCAACGAGCCTGGACAGTACCCCAATGGAGTTTCTTGCTTCACCTATCTACGATGGAAGCATTTCTCTTCTTTCACCCTTTATTTCATTTTTCATTTTTTTTTCAAATAATTTTGCATAGGCACTTATTTATTTCATGGGGGCGGAAGAGGGATCCCAACTTATTAATATTTGTATAGGTTGTCCCTTTAGAGAAGGATATTTATATACACCTATGACATACTTGTTAAGGTTTTCCTCCCCTCCTTACTCTACTCAACTTAGTTGACAAGGATTAACCGAAAATAGGAGACAGATTAGAGTAGGCAGTACTAGTTAAAAGTGCAAGAATCGTGATTTCACGTGTGATTTTCTCCGAAAGGAATGTAATTTCCATCAAAGTATCATCGACTAAAATAATTTCAATATTCACATAAAGAGAGGGAATAGACAAATAACCAAACATTGATAGCATTAAAACTTCCTCTTGGATTTCACCAAGCTTGTCTGAGTAGCCAAACATGGTCTCATGTAGGAGCTATCCTATGCTTGAAAAGAAAGAAAAAACAAACGGAAAGAAGCGAAGAAAAAAGTGAAAGAAATAAATTCAAAGAAACAAACAATAAAAGAAAACAACTACTCCTTCTCCTAACCTAACAATTAATAGGCCAAACTTACGTAAAGTGATACTTCCAATGCAGCAAGCAGTGCATTGGTTAGCCTATGTAGGCGACAGAATGACTGTTAAGAAAGTTACACAAGCATAACAACAAACAATAAATATAATAAAGTACAAACCAAAATGTTCGAATTTTGAATGAACACGCAAAAAAGTAAAAACAAAAAGCGCATGGAAGATACTCTGTGGATGCACCATGGTGTTTAAACACACTGTGAGTCAAAGACATGCAGGCACAAAATTTCAAACTTGAAAGACGAGCGAACATGAAGAAAGAAGAAAATTTTTTCTTTGCGACCGTGCTCGCCACATAAGACTCCTCCAATGACTGAGCGATATGATCGTGTGATATAGATGGAGGATGCAAAAATTGTAAAATAGATCGATTTTCAATGTGTACGAGAGAGTGATGAGGAGCTTGGAAAAATTCAACACATTTTTTATCGGAAGTGGAATTGACCTTAAGAATACGGGAACTTGATATAACCATCACCTCGAGCTGAAGTGCCTCGATAGCTTGGGGAAGTTCAAATTCATCAGAAGATGGATCGTCAAAGATCGATGGTTAAGAAAGATCAATAGTGGAAAAATCAAAATCGCGATCAAATGAATCAATGAAACAATCATGACATCCACGGTCAAAAAGTTCAAGATTACAAACAGAGGCATCCTCATGATCTAACAAATTGTAAATAAGGGACGATGAAAAAAGAGAAATTTCACCCTCTATATTTCCGAAAAAGATAAGATGAGAGATTTGCGGGATCAGGTAGAAAAAAAAAATTCCTCTTCGCACTCAGATGAAAAACTGGAATTCCATGTGTTCTGAGAACGATTGAAAGTAGTAACATCCACAGAAATTGGACTTTCATAAGATTCAAAAGGAATGACAAAATTATGGAAAATGTTAGGATAATGTGGAAGAGGTGCTGAGAGAAGGAGGTAATCCTTTACCGTGGATTCTTATTCAGACTCCCATACATACTCATCGAAAATGATACCGTAGGTTGGTTGTTCAACACCAACTCCATCTAGAACTTGATCCTCGTGAACATCAAAAGGGAGGTTCAAAAGCGATGAACACAAAACATCACAATTTGGAGGACCAAAGGATGGAGGACGAGGAGATAACACTTCATCACAACCATCAGATTGATAGTCCAAACCTGCGGTGAAATTCTAGGTATGCGAGGTGGTTAAAGATGGTGGTAAATCAATAGATGAATTTTCAACTTCTCCTGCCTCAACTTGTGGAACTAGAGTTGTTTGAAGGGAGGGGGACGGAGGGTCACTTGGAACAACAACCTCATCTATCGCAAATTTAGAAGCTTTAACAATGAGGTATGTTGGGAGAGGTTCAAAAGATTCAAGTTCGTCTGGATTTTCTAAAATGTGAACAAGATATTGAAATATTCCTGTCAAGAACTTCCAATCAACTTCATCTTTCGAAAATTCAAAACAAAAATGCATGAAACGATTGTGAAAATGACATAGTGATTCATCAGGTGATTTTCACAATTCCAAAATTTTCTTGCACGGACGTTTACAATCATACATATAAAAAGAGCGAAATAGTTCTATGACAAGATGTTCGAAAGATTGTATGGAGGCATCAGGTAATGTGCAACACCATTCCCTTATGCACCCTTCAAACGTGAGAATGAACAGCCTTCAGCCAACATCCTCATAGTGGATGTTGTGCTCTGTGCAGAAATCAAGAAAATAAGCAGTATACTCAAACAAGGTTGTCTCACCCTCGCCATCGAAATTGAGAGTTGAAAATTCATCTATGATACTTGTCAACACTTGCATTATTTCATTTATAGAAAAACATGTCAGGGTTATGATTGTGGAAGAAGTCATTAAATGAGTGCAGAAATTCAAAACAGACTTCAAGGGCTTAGCTTGTCATCTAGCCCTCCTTCTAGCACTAGAAATGTTGAAGGTGTTGGAATCTCCGGCATTCAAGGGATCTCCCTAATATGAAGTCCCAACTAGACCTCACACCATTTGGAGTAGGAGTACCAGCAGTGGGTGGTAATGTTATGCCTTGACTGGGAAAACGCGCAGAGTGAAGTACGGTAACTACAGGTGAGAGAAAGTGTGTGACCCTATGAAAAGTCAAGTACGATGCATGAAGGTAAAAGGAAGTGCACCCCTTTGAAGCCTGTAATAATATGCAACTTGAAAGGGACGCATGAGCGTAATGACATCACAAGCTAACATGCAGAATAGTCCACAAGTTAAAGTGATGAATTAATGCAACAACATGCATTCAACAAGATTCATACAAATCCAAACGAAATAGTTCATAAGCATAAGCATAAGTTAAATAACATACATTTCAAATACAACAAGAATAGTCCTACTATATTAACAACATATGCATGAAGGCATGTCATCTCTGATTTTATTATTATAAGTGCAAGTTCCATTAATACATACACCATTGATGGACCACTAGCCCCAATAGTGGAACATTAAAGTAAAGAACACTTGCTCCTCCAAAGAAGTATAATCACTCTACGCTATGGAGAAGCCAAGGCTCTTTGCAATACTCCCAAGCTCCTTCTAAGCCTAAGATTAGCCAAAATGTTGGCTCCCAAAATCCCCTTACATGAGTTATGAGGTTCTATTTATAATGAGAATGGGTGACTCTTCACCTCCCCTTCATGACCTTTGGACTATCTTCAACTTATTTACAAAATGACTCATTACATTACATCATTACTCTTCATATTCCAATATTGACACTTGGAATTTCACTTATAACATAATTACAAATAATATTAAATTTTACACTTGTACCCATATAAGACAAAATAGGGTAGACAACTTGACAGCCTAACAAGACACAACACTATGATGCTTAAGTTTGGGAGAACTCTAGCTCAGCAACCTCCACTTGCTACTTCTCGGTCAAATATTGTTAAGTTATGGTATGTTCTATGCTTATAGCAGTGTATTTATCTTTCTTATTATTATCCACAGATTAGCAATCACATGTACATAAAGTAAATTGCAGATAGAACATTAAACTTTCAATAGAAAACAAGCCAAGACAAGAGACACAAGATGTGGCGGCTAGCCAGGGACAAACCCCAATGTGGGGAAAACCTTTGATCAAATCTTCCTTTATCTTCAATAATTCAGCAGAGAGAAATAGAACATAAATCTGATTTACATCAGCAGTAGGAAACCCTAGATTAGCCAAACTAGGGCAAACAATATCTTGCAAACTAACCGTCGGATCAGCTTGATTCCTTCACCAAAAAATGCGACCTTCAGAGGAGATCCAGATTCACCTACAATTTCTAAGAGGCATACTAATGGTCAACAATAGTCAAACTTTGGTTTTGCAGTTGCAGCCCTAAATTCTGCACCTTCCTTCCACACGTGTGAGAGAAGAGTCTCTTTCTGCGCAGTAGGAGAAGAGCCTCTTTTTTGTGCAGGAGAGAGAGAGAGATGTGATGAGTTGAGTGATTCCACATGAGGAAAAGACCTCCTGTATCTATACACAACTATTGATGATTGAATAGATGCGACTATTGGGCTTTTGAGCCTACATGAGTTGTAGGTCGGCTTGATAATTATTCCATAATCAAAATAAATTCATATCTCCATCAATACTTATCGGAATTGGATGATCTTTAGATCAATCCTACACCTCTCGATGAGAGGAATCTAATAAAAATATTATCAACCATGAATAAGATGACCCACATGGAGTTTGGCCCTAGTTTCCAATTTTAACACTCCCTCTCAACTAGGGAGAACTCCGTCTGCAATCTGTCTGTCGGTCGCTACTATTCATACATCAAATGCACTGCCCTGTACAACTTGACCCCTGCTCTGCTCTTCTCTATCCTGCCTGCTCTTCTCTGTTTTGTTCTGCCTTGTTATGATCTGCTCTGCTCTGCTATGTTCTGATCTACTCTACTTTGTCTGAATTATGAAGAGGAAGAAATGATTGAGAATGCATCATACTGACTCAAAGTCAGTCTCAGAGTGTGTACCACTAGTCCCAGACTAGTCTCAACTGACCCGAAGTCAGCATCATAGTGGGTACAACTCCTACCATTAGCCCCAGACCAGTATCATCCTCCACTGACTCAAAGTCAGTCTCAGAGTGTATACCACTGGTCCTAGACCAGTCTCAACCGACCCGAAGTCGCGTCATAGTGGGTACAACTCCTACCATTGGTCCCAGACTAGTATCATTGATCCCATATCAATGAAGGTCATCCTAGCATAGGGCGTACGGTAGATACAACGATGCGTCCATCGATACTACTATGGTCCCTATCCTCATTTCCCTGCTCATTGATCAGATGAGAGGTACTTCCCATGAGTCCCAGACTGCATGGGTAGGATGCCTCAACAAGAGAACTAATCAATCATGTCCTCACAGGAGAACTAATCATCCTGCTACACAATTGTCATGGAGAACACATCATCCAGACCTCACAGGAGAACTAATCATCCTACTACATAATCGTCATGGAGAACACATCATCCAGACCTCACAGGAGAACTAATCATCCTGCTACATAGTCGCCACGGGGTGTTACAGGGAAAGTTTTGATTCTTTTACCCTGTGGTCATATGTCGCTCCAAGAAGTACCCCACAACCCCTCCCCCCAGAGCTCCCAAAGCTCAATACATCATACAAGACCCTCATCAGAGGGTCTTTGAACAACACCAAGTCATTCTCGGAAAGTCAAGAATTTGACCTTCCCTAGGGGCTTTGTCAGGATGTCGGCGACCTATTCATTTGTACCAATATGTTGGAGCCTTATTGCTCCTCGTTGCACCATATCTCAAATATAGTGGTACCTGATATCGATATGCTTGGAGCGATCATGAAATACAAGATTCTCTGACAAACGAATCCCACTCTAGTTGTCACATAGGATCACGGTGGTATCCAATGTAAATCCAAACATCTCACTGAAGAGCTTTCACAACCAGACTGCCTCACAGGAGGCCATGCTAGCAGTAATATACTCTGCCTCAGCGGTGCTCAAAGCCACCGACTTCTGCTTCCTGCTTATCCAGGATAGCGAAGTAGATCCCAAGGAGAAACAACACCTGGAAGTGCTCTTACAATCCACCACACTGCCTGCCCAATCCACATCAGTGTATCCAAGTAGTCTCACATCTTCGGCAGTGTATCTTAACCCATATGTAATTGTGCCACAAAGATATCTTAACAGATTCTTGGCACCAATCCAATGTATGTGGTGAGGTTCAACCATATGTTGACTTGACGTGTTGACTGCGAAGCATATATCTAGATGGGAGTTCACTAAGAACATTAATGCTCCAACGAGTTGATGATACTTGGTGGCATTTCGTAAAACAGGTGCAGCAACGCTACTGCTTAACTTCTTAAAGTCAAGCTCCATCGGGGTAGTTACAGGCTTGCAGTCCACCATACCGAATATTTCCAATATTTTCACCACATATTTTCCTTGAGATAGGAAAATTTCCCTTGGCTTCTTCTAGACTTCAAGTCATAGGAAATAGTGCATCAGTCCTAGGTCCTTCATTTCAAATTCAGAAGCCAACTCCCTCTTACATTTGTGAATGAGATGGTATGCACCTGTTAGGAAGAGGTCATCCACATACAGCACCTGTATGAGAGGTTTCTCATCTTCAACCTTAAAGTAGAGGTTAGGGTCGGCTTCACTCCTAGTGAATCCCAACTTCATCAAGTAGTTGTTGATCCTCTCATATCATGCTCTGGGTGCTTGCTTCAACCCATAGACAACCTTCTTCAATCTGCATACATGAGATTTTCGATCATAAATCTCAAATCCTTTGGGTTGCTCTACGTAGACCTATTCTTTGATCGAATCATGCAAGAATGTGGTCTTGACATCCATCTGATGTAGGTTCCATCCTTGTGAAGCCGCAAGGGCTATGATCAAGCGGATGGTGGTATATCTGGCAACAGGTGCAAATATCTCGTCATAGTCTATACCTTCCTTCTGGGAGAAGCCATGAGCGACAAAACGAGCCTTATATTTTTCTGTACTTCCATCTGCTGCATGCTTTATCTTGTAAAGCCATTTAGAAGTGACAACTGTCTTGTCCTGGGGTCTGGGAACTACTTCCCAGACATCATTCTTCATAATAGATTCATATTCTTCGGTCATAGCATCCTTCCATACTTGATGCTTGACGGCATCTGAGAATGATGAAGGCTCATTTTGTATGATCGTGCTCATGATGGTCAAGTATCCCTGATACCTGTTGGGTTTCTTACTTTCACAGAAGGTTCCTCGGGGCGCAGTGTGTCCTTTGGCATCATCAAGTAGCCCCCAAGCCAAGAGGGCCTCTTCCTACAAGAGGAAGGCTCAGGTGGATCACTAGGAACCATGGGTTCTTCCACATCAGGCATTGTTTCATCATCCTTTTCTTTTGGTTCCCTGGTGTCGGCTTCTTGAGAGCTCCTCAAAGTCGGAAGATTGTCCACCTTGCTGAGGGCCATATCTTCGTCAAAGGTGACATCATGACTAATCACGACTTCACTTTGACCGGCTACATAAATTCTATAGCCCTTAGTATTTTCTCCATAACCCAAAAAGATTCCTTTCTTTCCAGATGCACCCAATTTATTCCTTTTCTCTTTTGGCACATGAAAATATACGGGGCTTCCAAAAATTCTAAAATGAGATACGTCAGGTTTCTTACCAGTGAACATTTCTTCAGGAGCCTTGGAACCTAATGCTTGATGAGGGCATCGGTTTTGTACATATACGGCAGTGTTTGCAGCTTCGGCCCATAGAAACTTCAGAAGTCTTTGATCATGGAGCATGGCACAGACAGCTTCCACAATCGTACGGTTCTTCCTTTCCACCACACCATTCTATTCAGGAGTATATGGTGTAGTAGTCTCCCTCTTTATGCCAACCTCTTTACAAAAATCATGGAACTCCATAGATTCATATTCAGTCCCATTATCAGTCCTTAAGATTTTGATCTTCTTTTCGGTTAGATTCTCGATCAAGGCTTTGAAGTGTCGAAACCAAGAGAACACTTCATCCTTTTTTTTCAAGAAGTATATCCAAGTCTTTCGAGAATAGTCATCTGTAAAAGTAAGGTAATATGAATATCCTCCCAAGGAGTTCACATGCATATTATCAGATATGTCTGAGTGAACCAGTTGAAATATATCGGAGGTCTTGCTTTTGCTTGAGGGGAATGGTCCCCTTTTTAGCTTTCCTTCGGCACATCCTGGACATACACCTTCTTTCTCTACTCAGAATTCGGGCATCCCTGTTACCATTTGTCTTACAATGGGTAGAGCTTTGTAATGAAGGTGGACAAACCTCCGATGCCAAAGTTCGGACTAAAGAGATGTGTCACAAGACATGACACTTAGCGGACTTCCACCGACCTGATATAATGAATCAACTCGAAACCCAAGAGTGAAGGCATCTTTAACATTATTTTTCCATATACGTACCTTGCCATCGTTGAAGGTTACCTTGTAGCCTTTGTCTTCCATTGCCGAGATGGACACCAGGTTCTTTTTGAGGTCAAGTACATATAATACATCCTATAAGTGGATCGTATTACCTTGATTCAATTTGAGAGAGACATTGCCTACACCTTTCACGGGATATTTCATATTATCTCCAAGGACAATTTCCAGGTTAGTTTCTTTCTCTATCAAATTATGGGGAACTTCTTTACAACCAGTGAAGTGCCTTGAGGCACCACTATCAATGAGCCAAATTCCCATTGAGTCTGAAGGAGCAGAGGTAGATAGAGCAACTGGTAGATAATATTCATCCTGCTTATTTTCAACAATGTTGGATTCATACCTAGAATTTCTAGCCTTCTTGAATGGTTGTCCTCTTCCTTGATTTCCAGCACTCCTTTTACCTTTGCTTTAATTTTCCATTCCTTTGATTTCCATGAGAGGGATTTTGATCATCGTCCCAGTGTGAGTCCTTTCTATCATGGCACTCCCTTACATAGTAACCTGCTTTATCACAAATGTAACATCATCCTTTTCTTCCACCCTTCGGTCCAGCCTTTCTTTTTTATTTAGTCCCGGAATTATTTCTTTTCGTAGAGAAGAAAATGCAGTAGGAGGACCTTTAGGCATGGGCATTTCTTGCTTTTATACCCTTGTTTCTTCTTGAATGCATCTAGCCATTAATTCCTCGAAACCAGGAATTACATTATTGTTCAAAAGAGTAGTCCTGAACACGTACCATTCGGATGGTAATCCTCCAAGAGTCGTGAGTGCCATTTCCCTATCAGTAATAGTCTCCCCAATAGATAGGAGATCGTTTCTGATCTCGGAGATTCTTAAGAAGTATGCTTGCATACTCTCATCTTTGCCCTTCTTAATTTCCTTCAGATTATTTCTAAGAAACAAAAATTGATTTGCATCATTAACTTCAAATAAACTCACCAGTCTATCATAGATTTCCTTGGAGGTGTTCAGGTCGGAGATGTAGGCCACCAAGCGCTTGTCGATAGAGTCCCGTATGATCTTCTTTGGTTTGACTTCACCGGTTTTCCATTTTTTCCTGGCAGTAGCGGGTGCATTTGATGGAGGCTCAACAATATTTCATTTCACATGGTCCAACACTCCTTAATCTTCTAAGGTTAGATCGATAGACATCTTCCATCCGTGATGGTCAGCTTTATCACAGAGCTTGTCCTCAGCAGGGAAGAGTGTTAAGGACCCCATAGTTCTTTCAGGATAGCCTTGCCAATCTTCTCTTCGGTGATTGCTCTTGCTCTTGCTCGGGCTTTGTCTTCACCTCAGCTCTGATACCATGTTAAGTTATGGTATGTTCTATGCTTATAGCAGTTTATTTATCTTTCATATTATTATCCACAGATTAGCAATCACATGTACATAAAGTAAAGTGCAGATAGAACATTAAACGATCGATAGAAAACAAGCCAAGAAAAGAGACACAAGATGTGGCGGCTAGCCAAGGACAAACCCCAATGTGGGGAAACCCTTTGATAAAATCTTCCTTTATCTTCAATAATTCAACAGAGAGAAATAGTACATAAATCTGATTTACATCAGTGGCAACAAACCCTAGATTAGCCAAACTAGGGCAAACAATATCTTGCAAACTGACTGTCGGATCGGCTTGATTCCTTCACCAAAAAATGTGGCCTTCAGAGGAGATCCATATTCACCTATAGCGCAGTTCTGAGAGGTAGACTGATGGTCAACGTTGGTCAAACTTTGGTTCTGCAGTTGCAGCCCTAAATTCTGCACCTTCCTTCCACACGTGTGAGAGAAGAGTCTCTTTCTGCGCAGTAGGAGAAGAGCCTCTTTTCTGCGTAGGAGAGAGAGAGATATGTGATGAGTTGAGTGAGTCCAAATGAGGAAAAGACCTCCTATATTTATACACAACTGTTGATGATTGAATAGATGCGACTGTTGAGCTTCTGAGCCTACATGAGTTGTAGGTCGGCTTGATAATTATTCCATAATCAAAATAAATTATAACTCCATAAATACTTATTGGAATCGGTTGATCTTTAGATCAATCCTACACCTCTCGATGAGAGGAATCTAATAAAAATATTGTCAGCCATGAATAAGATGACCCGCATGGAGTTTGTCCCTAGTTTCCAATTTTAACATGGTTCTATTTATAATGAGAATGGGTGACTCTTCACCTCCCCTTCGTGACCTTTGGACTATCTTCAACTTATTTACAAAATGACTCATTACATTACATCATTACTCTTCATATTCCAATATTGACACTTGGAATTTCACTTACAACATAATTACAAATAATATTAAATTTTACACTTGTACCCATATAAGACAAAATAGGGTAGAGACAACTTGACAGCCTAACAAGACACAACACTATGATGCTTAAGTTTGGGAGAACTCTAGCCCAGCAACCTCCACTTGCTACTTCTTGGTCAAATATTGATTCCAAGCTCGGTATTGTGTGATGATGTCCCAAAATTGAGTGATGGTGTTTGGTTGGAAGCGGAATCTAACCTCCATGGCATCTAGGTACAATGTCTCGAAACCAGTTTCAAGTTCGTTCTAAAGCATAAGAAACATTAATGTTATGATTTGGATAGTACCACCGATGTAATTTTGCATGTTCTGTTTGTTCAACTCTAAATCCTCCTTGGTGGTTATCAATCTCATCTGCTCTAAGTACTCTTCGATCTCCTACCGAACTTGGTTCCCGGATTTGGCTTTGGTGAGTGAACCGACTGATGGGATCTGGTGTGTTCTCACCAAGACATCCAAACTACTAAAAAACCATACATATGAGGCATGAATGCTACTAATAAATAAGGTGAGCTACTTGTTGTGTTGAATCAACATCTGAACTTTCACTTTATGCCTGTGGCTTCTTCTTCTTCACTAAGTCAAGCGGTGCCCCTTTGTATCGCATTGTCCACTCTTGCACATAGGTAATGGAAGCTTGTATGTTCTTGAGAGTTTTAACAAGCTCTTTTCTCTGTTGTTGTAAGCCATGCAAACAGAAAACTGCTTTATGTACGGTGACAAACCCCTCATAGAGCTTTTGCATGGTTTCTTCAAGTGTTAATACATCAACAAGTATCGTTGCTCTCATATCCTCTAAGTAAACCTATGCAAAAAATCTATTATGTGTTGTTGCGAGGAGTTGTTCTGCCTTTTTCCTGGTAGCCTACAAGTTCTGTGTAAATTGCTCATTCTCGGCCATCAAATACTAAATGTTTGATCTTGTTGCTCCTGCATAGGCTAAGTTCGTTTCGATAATGGCCTTTGGGTTCTTCTTGGTGTTCAAAACTATCATGCTTTATCTAAAAAATGCAAGTGATGCGTTATCATCCAGAAAATGCTTTCTTTGTGCTTGTACAATCCTCTTTTGGAACTCATCGAATGAAAAATGGTACACATCCATTACTTAATCATCATCAAGGGGAACAACACCCCCTTCTTGGCACGGGGATGGCTCTGCTGCTGGAGGTGGTAGAGACTGAGTGATAACCTGTGGTATGTTCGGAATTAGATCAACATATTCATTTTGTGGCTCATGTTCTATCTCCATGTCTGTCACTTCAATCAAGTGCTCAATCTGTTGAGCAAGCTCCCGATCCTGCATCTGTTCACCTTCCTCCTTAGCTACTGGTTGGTTCTGTTCTTGATCTTCAACCTGTATCAGTGTTGTTTCCTCTATCATTATACCTATCCTTTTTTCTTCTTCTTGCTTCCTCTTCTCTTCTTGTTCTATCCTCCTTAACTCTCGTTCTTCTTTCAGTTTCTACTCTATCTCCTACAACTTCAATTCTGCTTCTTGCAACCTCTTATTTTTTCTCTTCCTTCACTCTACTCTCTATATTCTCTGCTTTCTCTTTTCTTCTGATCCCAAAGTTTCTTTCATGATAATAGGATTTGCCTTCATCTTGGAGCATTGTTCTCTCTCTATACTGTCGACAATCTTCCTCTTTCCCTTGTCCTACATCGGATTGCTGCCTTTTGTTGTTGTTTCTTTTGGAGTTGCTACTGTCTCTAGAGAAGCCTGCGAAATCCTTGCTAAACTAACTGGTTCATGGAGTCTTTAAACATTGTAGCAATACCTCCAAGGATCCTCCTTTGGCCAATGGAATGCCTCGTCGATCAACGGAAAGTAAACTCTCGCATAGTGGTCGTTACAAATACCATGGGGATCATACAGATTAAATTCTCCTGTATCGAGTGCAAACTTCACTATCTCCTTTCCATTAGCATCCATGACTTTCAAGTTCTTTATATCATATAATCCAATTTGCGAAGGAAGGGTGGGCCATGGTGCTTTTTTCTTCCTATGAAACACTGTTGAAAACCCTGTGGTGAGATGATACGACACTTCTTGCATGAAAAGCTTGTAAGTGGCATACCTTGGTAAAACATGTAGAGGGTTCTTTGTGTCAAACACTCTAAGGAAAGTGCTACCTGGTGAGGCATACCAATCTGTGATGTATGTTATCACCTTCATTTCTCCTCGTGACATCCAAGGTGGATCTTCTTCAAAGATGAGCTTGTAAACTGGGAGGATGAAGTGGTCAATTAGCTATGCCATTTCTCCTTGATAACTGTGATCTGAAACCAACTTGCAATAGATAAGTGCGACAGGTTCTCATGGTGTCCATGTCCAGTTCATGCCAAGAAACTATTGTTGTGTATAGATTACATATAGTAAATATGCAAACATATAAAACCTTGCTCGCTCACCATCGGGAGGACTTCAAGCTTGTGCTACATGGGCTCTCAACTGTTGAGCCAATAGATCTGACCAGTTGAATGACTTCCCCTCATTCACCACCTAGTCCAATAAGACTTCCCACCCTTCAGGAAAGGTTTTTGTGCTCTGCTGACCATGGATCCTACAAGCTAAGATAACCAAGAGATTATAGGTCTTCCTAAGGGACTTTGTATTGTATACATGGGTGGGTGTCTGTACTGGCTCGAGCAAGTGATACATGCGTTGATATTCTTCTGCCTAGAAGGTGGAAATCTTTTGTCCGCTGGCACTACTCAATGTCATTGTCTTCTCTTCAATGTGTGAGACAATACAACTAATGACATCTGCACACGATAAGGTTGGATACTTGCATGCAACCTTGTATATTCCTGACTGTCGGATGTTGAGATACACTTACCTGTCCTCTAAGTCTTCCTCAAAGTCATTTGCAATAACATATTTAACCTACTACCATGTCAGTGGTGATCCCCTTTCTATAAACAACTGACATACACTGCCAAATCCACTCGCGCTTGCTCAACTACTTCCCCAGTAATGCTTTCAGTGGTTTATTTTGAAACAACTCTCTTACGTGCCATGGTAACAATAACTACTAGAGAGGTGCTCAACAATTGTTGTACCTATGGGATAGAAAAGACACCCATGGAAAGCAAACATTATCCTTTAGAAAATATACTTTTAAGGCATGTTCAAGCAACAAATCGGGCATCTGATGGGCAGGATTGCACAATTCTCATTGATAAGAGGGACATGCTACCTATGGGAACTGTGCACTACGTAGTCCTAGTAGCCAGAGTTGAATTTTGTGGCTTGAAACTGCGCAATGCATGGTTCAACCTGGGTAGTGGTCTGGGAGATGACATGCTAGCTCCTGGAACTGCCCAGTGCATAGTTGGATCCAGCCTGTATTGTGCACTGCACAATTCCAAAGGCCAAGCTTGTGGCTTGAGCCTTAGGATTGCGTAGTGCCCAGCTAGGAAAATTGAAAACCGGCCAAGGAAAGTGCAAATCTGCCCAAGGGAAGTATTGAAAACAAGCAGATTTGAGAGATAGTGTGATCTTGAGTGCAGGTCTAACTAAGTATGAGTAAACCCATGTAGATCAAGTGTAGAAATTGATCAAACATAAGGAAAATCAAGTATGTGAGGGGAGTCGCTGCAACGATGACCATTGGTGCAAAAATAGGAAACACAATGCGACACTTGTGAAAGGAAAACTAAAACTTAAAACAACACTTCTACAAGTTAAAACAAGTTGTAACACCAATAACGATGAATATAAATAAGTGAAACAATGGTCACACAAGTGAAACAACAAAAAGGGACAGAAAAAGCGGCAAAAGACTTCAAAAGCAAAACTCACCCGAAAAATAGACGATGATCACACCGAAGGTTCCTTGATCTCCTCGGGAATGTTAGAGCTCCAAGATCGAATGTGTAAATGAGATCTAAAAGTGTTGATTAAATAGATTTGAGCGAATTGGGGTTTACGATACACATGCCTAAAATTAAGGAAAAAGCGACACTTGGTATAAGTTTCCAAAAATAGCAAAAGTGCCTCCTTCAGGATACTAAAAATATATCCCTGTTTTTTAGGGGTGCTTTTTTCTTTTTTTCTTTTTCCGAGGAAACTTGCCATGCACAATGCCAGGAAAGACTGCACATTTATGGGGAACTGGGAAACTTTCCATCTCAGTGCATTGCGCAGTTTCTGAGCTTAGTGAGGGATTGCACAGTTTTTGGGCTCAGTGCTGGGAAGCTTTCCATGACTACGCAATTTATGAACTTCACGCTGATTGTTGGTTAGAAATACATAATTCCCAACATCAACGCTACTTTCCCTCAAGGATTGCACATTTTTTAGAGGCAAGCCCAAAACTGTTGTGAGACCAAGTTGGGAGATCAACTTGTGAGTTATAAAGATCAGCTAAGTGTGAAAACAAGCAAGCATGATCACAAATGAAAATATAAGTCTTAGTCGAAGCATGAATACCTGGATCAGTGCAAGATGAGCTCTCGTGGATAGGAAGAAAGGCTCCAAAATCGAAGCATAGGCAAAATTTTGGAGGGTGGTTGTAGCCGCGACAACAAAGAGAAACCACTAGTAATGTCAATGGCTCTCAAGGTACACTAGTGCAATCTATGAAGTGTGAATGAATGATCTATAGTTGAACACATAGAATATTCCAATCAAATGCCAATGATGTAAACCTTTCATCAAAAGCTAGGAGACCTTCCATTGAGGCATGCAAGTTCCAAGGCACTAAAGGGAGTTTCTAAGTCAACTTCCCAGATAATATGTTGAAGTCGATAGAAAGTGACTCGTCACAGGAGGGCATTGATGTATCTCCCATCAACGACACGAAACAAGTATCAGTGTTTTGAGTAGGAAAAATGAAGTAATTCAGGTCACTCAAGGATGGACGACGGAAAAGAGGGCTATAAGTATTGCAATAGATTTTAACTGAGGTTAAACTTCTCCTAAGCATATTGGCGATGCTATACATATTTGGCATCATTGACTCAATATGGGATAAAAAACTAGTATGAATACTTTCAAGGAGGTGTGATCAACGGATAGGCAAGTTGATTTACCCAATCAAACATGAAAGTGAAAGAGTGTCATGTTCAAGAGTGACTTACTGCCAAATACAAACTCTATACATTGTTTTTCCCAATTTTCCCCACCATTTATGGAAAATACCTCTTTATTTTTACACAAACTTGAGGAGGATAACATATGTTTCTAGTGTACTCTTATCCTTTAGATAAGTCCTTCGAAGTATTTTTAACAAACCCCGGGAAGGATTGGTTCGGTCTCATCATGCTTGATGAGTCTTACATTGTTTACATTTTACAAGTCTAGTGAAGGGGTGACTCGATTCCTTTTTCACATTTAGAGAGATTGAACAAGAGATAAAATGAAAACTCCATAGTGTTTTTTTTTCTTAACTTTAGTCCCCCGAGCCTAAAAAAGTGTAAAATAATACAAGGGAAAACTCTTTTGACCATGATCAATCAAAGTATACATTTTTCGTAAATAGTCTACGTAGTTCATAAAAGGGGTAAACTTATACTAGGTAGACATTTTTTCATATACTTTTATGAGCATGAAAGAAACAAGTTTACTTGGAAATATTTTCATATTTCGTGAGTCTAAAAATAGTTTAAAGAGGACTCCAAAGGGTTCCTTTTCGTTATTTCTTAATGACCCGAAAATAGCGATAAATTATACTCAATAATTATACTCATGTATTTACGAGCACGAGAAGGAACAAAGCCTAAGCTCGAGATAAGTTTCATTTTTACACAAGCTCGAAACAGAGAAAAAACTATGTTTGAAATAGGTCTCGTGTCCCCTATAATGGTAGAGGCCATTGGATTAATTCTAGCATGATGACTAGAGGCACATTCCCCTCAAGCTTCATTCCATCTACTCAAGTAGACTATTGGTTACTAATAGGCAGATGAAATGAAGGTTCATTTATGAGATCGGGTGAAAGACTAGACACAACATTTATGAGAGTTAGTTAAGGACTCAAATCAATTAGAGAGGTATTCGATTCATTTTTTAACAAGCTTGACACATGAAAACAACTATGCTCATAGCACCTTGTTTCATTTTTAATGAGCTTGATAGAAGAAAAGGAACTATGATTATGGCACCTTGTTTCATTTTTTAACGAGCTTGACACAAGAAAAGGAACTATGCTCATGGAACCTTATCATGGATTCCAAGAGGAAAATTCCTTAAAAGGAATACATGCTAAGGGCCACACCTCAATCATGGCTTCCAAGAGGTTTTTGTTAGATGGAAGAACAATTATTTGGAAGGAATACATGTCAAGGGATTCAATAGGGGTAGGGAGATCAAGCTCCAATGTCCCCATTAAAGGGTTTATCATGTCACTTACCGGATCTAAGTCAAAATAAGTTGAGCATATAATGAGAGGCTCAATTTCATCGGTAAGCGAAGGCATGGGACAAGTTGCCACATTATTAACTTGTGGTGGGGTGGATACCACTTGTGTATATGGAACATTTAGGGATGTTGGATGGTTCGCAGTCATATCAGGGGCACGAAACGAAAGTTGGTCAATAGTCACAATGTTTCCATTATGAGGGAAATACATCACATGAAAGAGTGTGGACATGACAACTTTCATGGCATAGACATAGTCTCACCCAAGGAGCAAATTGAAATCCAAGGGGCCTTGGACTACCATAACATAAATATAAACAAATTTTCCTTCCAAGTTAATTTGCAGTTGAGGAAGGATCCCTAAAGGTTCATTAGATCTTCTGTTAAAATCCAAAAGATTCTTGGTAACAAACACAAACTGCAGGGAACCCAAAGCTTGCCAAGAGGTTGACAATAAAATATTAACATAAGCACATTCATCTATAATAATGTGATGCACATTTTTATCACAAGCCTTCACAATGATTTGGAAAGGGATGTGAGAAGGGAGACGTGACTCTGTCAGTCTATTCCAATCAAAGGAAATGACCTCAGTAGTTGGAGGGGGTTCCATGGAAATGGGCGAAATTCCCCCTTGTGCGATGGAATCTAAAGTAACAAGAAGAACATGAGCGATATTAACTTCGCTATCTAAGAGAAGACTAGGATTGCCTGAATATGGAATCGAGTCAATCACTTCATCAACTAATGGTTCATCAACTTGAGTGGTATGGGTTTCACTCTCCAAGGGAAGACTGGGATTAACCGAACTTGGAATGGGATCAATCATTTTGTCAACTGGCGGTAGGTTGGGAGAAAGCTTATGACAACTAGTTGGAAGTTGTTGTTGAGAAACAATAAGGTGTTACAATAATTTAGAGGCTTCATCCATATGAGGGAAAAGGTGATTTTGATTACTATATTCTCATAACCTACAAGGAAACCTAACTTTACCCTTTTTCCAGAGACCTTTATAATAACTAGTTGAAGGACCAACAATAACTTGCTAAGAATCTTTAGACCATACTTCTATGACCTTAGGAATACCAAGACAATTGATAAGGAAGTGGTCACCCTTACAAAGCTTGCAAGGGTATTTGGGCTTGTGATGCATGTTGGAGGGTTCCTCAACATTATCAACTCTCACAACCATGATTGGTTGATTTACTCCTTTCTTATATTGCTTCTTCTTCTTCTTCCTTTTTTTCTTCTTCTTAGCATCATGGTTGCTAGCATTAAAAATTTCATCAGGTGAATAAGAAGAAAGGGAAGAAGACATGATGGGCGAAGAAGGTAAAGGATCAACATGAGGTAAAATATCTGTTTGAGGTTGAGGAGAAGTATCCAGTTGAGGTGAAACAACTTGGCTATTTGAAGCCAACAAGGTTGAAAACAACCATACTAGGTTGTTGTGAACTGTAATATACCGTTAAGTATGTGCAGACAATATCCCTAAATGTTGTGTTTGGTGTATCACAAACAACAAGGCGGTTGTATCAATTACCTATGGCATGTTTGCAACCTAGAGGGGGTCTTCCGATATATCTGAGAGTATGTGGAAGCTCAGTCTATGTTAGTGTTGTCTAATGTGTCCTGTAGGATGGGAAGCATTCTGATGTACTCATTGTATGTGGAATACCGACCACCCGCAAAATGAAACACAAACAATTAATGACAAATCCTATGTTTATAGATGTCAAAACACATCTTCTAACCTAGATCCACTAAATATGATGTGATTAATTAATGCCTTGGTAAATTTTGATTGATTTTATTGTTTCACTTTTCATTAAAGTAGTCAAACATCTATGGTAACCAACCGATATGATAACTCAATTCCAACTAATGCAACTAACATGAAATATAACCTTTTTCACTTCGATGAAATCTTATCTACGAAAGGGAGAAGGCTTCATTCACTTTTCAACAATGCAAGAATCAATGAATTGTTGAGAATGCAACAAGATGATGGAGCTTAGTGGAAAGAAGTCGCCTTCACTAAGTGGGCCGCAGGCTATTTTTGGCGCAAAGTCTATTTTTAGACTATGTCTATTTTTATACATATGGATCATGGTCTATGAGTTGCAGGATGCTGTTTATGGATGATTGGTCATGTTGGGAAAAATAGATGGACTTCTATTTTTGGTTCACAGCGGAGTGATCAGAGTCTATTTTTAGACTGCCAGGCTAAAAATAGAAAAGTCAAATATTATTGTCTCATAATAATATTTAGACTATAAACATTATCTTATCCTCTTGGAGCACTTCAGTTTGAGCTACAGATGTGGCACATGCAGCTGTCAGAAGGAAATACACTTTCTTTGTGGGTCAGTTGAGCTATTGCATGCAGGACTTCAATTAGAACTCATGTGGTTGAGTTTGGTGGAGTTCATTGTGGAGTTGATGGAGTTGTGTTCAGTTTGACTTGGTTGAACTAGTTGTATTTTAGTTTAACTAAAGAATACACTAGTGATGAGTTGTGTGAATTAAATTACTAATTAATTCACTAATTATTAACTCATAATGCAACTGAAGAATACATCAGTTAACTCAGTGCATGTACAGTTCAGTGGAGACAGGTGTTAGAGGTTGAGATTGCTATCAGTTGTGACTATAGTTGTGCATGAGATCTTGCACAATCAATGGGATTGAGTTATGCCAATGAGGACAGCGCAGTGTGGGCCAATACCAAGGTAATTATAGCCTGTGCCCACGTGATTTTCACTTGGGATTGTGCAGTGGAGGCAGGCAAAGCAGCGGAGGAGATTTGAACCTGTGACTTGTTCGGATCTGAGCTAGTTTTGTGTGTAACAGGTGGAGATAGTGTTGGATACTTGCGAGGAGCATTGTACTATGTATTGTTACATGTTCTCAATCATTATAATATACAGATGGTGTGGGGTTTTCAGCTGTATGCTTTCCCCGGGTTACATATTATGTTAATGTGTGCATGCGATTGATGTTTCATTGTTTTTGATGCTGCTAAATTGATGATCAACGTAGAGGAGATTATGTATTGTGCATGTATTCCACAATAGTGTATAATCGGGATAATCTCTGTGAATAAGTGTTTATTATTCAAAATTTCTACATGGTATCGGAGCTGTTGATCATCAAATCTACTATTTAGAAAGTGTTTACATTCTATTTCTTCAGGCAGAGTCTGTAATCGGGCCAGGTAGCCTCTGGATTCATCCTTCCTTTGGAAGGTGAGATATCCGGTAAAAGCCCATACAGTCAATCTCTGTACGAGAAATACTTTGTTCTCATGAATTTTAGATCAGAGGCGGTTGAGTTGTTGAGCTGGTGGAATTCGAATTTGCAGCAGTGTTCTCTTGGTGTCAACGTTGTAATGTCTTTCAACGGATTGTGATTGGAGCATGCTCTTGAGGGCAGCTCGAACTATATTGCATGGAAGGACAGGATGGAGGCGGTGTTAGATGATAATGGGTTGAAGGAGTTCATAGAGGCTGAGGTCCCAAAGCCTACTGATGTTGCCGAAGCTGAGGTTTGGCAAAAGAAGACAGCAAAGTGTCGAAGGATTCTGTTGGAGGGCGTGAAGGATCACATTGTGTCCAGCCTGCATGGAAAGGCTTCTCCATAATTGATGTGGAAAGCGTTGATAGATCTATTCCAAAGAAAGAGTGATCAGAGGAAGCTGGCGCTCAAGGATAAACTCAGAAACATTAAATGCGAGAAGGGAGACAGTATGCCCAAGTATCTCACGAAGTTCACTCAATGCAGGGATGAGCTGGGAAGTGTGGGGGTGACTGTCAATGATGAGGACTTGGTGAGCTTGGCTCTCCTTGGTCTTCCCAAGAGTTGGCATTCCTATCAGGACTTTGTCAATGGCCGGGAGAAATTGCCAGGATGGGAGAGACTTTGGTCAAATATTGTGCAGGAGGAGATCAAGCGAAATACCAGGGACGGATCTTCATCAAAGGGACCTGATGAAGAAAATTGCGCTTTGGCCGCCAAAGCAAAGAAGGGGAAGAACAAGAAAGCTTCTCATTCTGGTGTGAAAGGCAAGAAGTAGGACATGTCTAAGGTGAAGTGCTTTCACTGTCACCAGCACAGACACTATGCCACTAATTGTCCGCAAAAGAAGAAGAACAAGCAAGCTGTTGGATCTGCAGCAGGAGAGGCTCTAGCCTCGCAGTTTGAGCTTGATTTTTCATTGATCACATGCTTGGTTTCAAGTGTGATGGGATCGGTGTGGTTCTTGGACAGTGGTGCGTCTTTTCACATGACAGGAGATCGAGATTTGTTTTCTGATCTGGAGGAGAAAGATCTTGGAGTGCACATCGAGATGGGCGATGATGGTAGATACAGTGCAACCGGTATCGGTACCATTTCCTTTGAGTGGGAGTATGGTAAACCCTTCGTATTAAAGGAAGTGATGCATGTTCCAGGATTGAAGAAGAATATTATCTCTGTGGCGATGTTAGAAGACAAGGGATATGATGTTGTTTTCAGCGAGGGAAAGGCTTTCCTGCGCAGCAAGACAACTAGAGAAACCCGGAAGATAAGGGTTCGAGTGAGGAACCTTTATCAGTTTCATGTAGATGGCTGCGCAACAATGGCATGCAAGGCAGAAGGATTGGTGAGCCGGGATGATGGCGAGTTGTGGCACAGGAGATTGGGTCACCTTCACCATGGAGCCTTGAAGATACTGCAGCAGATCACTACTGGGCTTCCTAAAGGCACTCTTGCGCAGTCAGATCAGTGCAAGGGGTGTACTTTGGGAAAATTTGTGAAAGCCACCTTTCACTAGAAGGATAGTCGTGCCATGACGATCCTTGAGAGAATTCACACAGACGTGTGTGGACCTTTCTCAGTAGCTTCGACAGCAAAACACAGGTATTATGTGATCTTTGTTGATGATTTCTCTTGTAAGTGATGGATCTTTTTCATGCAGAAGAAGAACGAGACATACTCAAAGTTCTGTGAGTTCAAAGCACTGGTTGAGAAGGAGTCGGGGAAGAAGGTGAAGGCTCTTAGGAGTGATAATGGTGGTGAATACATCTCTGGCGAGTTCAAGGATTTTTGCAGTGCAGAAGGGATTCGAAGAGAGCTCATAACTCCCCATAACCCACAGCAGAACGGGGTTGCTGAGGAGAAGAATAGAACGATCGTGGGTGTTGCACGGGCGATGTTGCATGATCAGGGCCTACCCCTTCACTTGTGGGCAAAAGCATGCAATACTGCAGTATATGTGTAGAACCGTTGTCTTCACAGGATACTTGGCATGAGTACACCCGAGGAGGTTTATTTTGGTAAGAAGCCTGATCTTTCTCATTTGAGGATTTTTGGTGCTAACGTTTACATGCATGTGACGAAGGATGCCAGGAAGAAGTTGGAGCCGACCGCAGAGGTTGGGATATTTGTGGGGTACACTGATACGCCCCACAACTATCGTGTGTATTTGCCAGACAATGGCAAGACTGTTGTGCGACGGGATATAAAATTTCAGGAAGAGAAAGCCATGAAGTGTTCGCTTGAGAGGGAGCCACACTTGCATGTAGATGAGGAGCTATTAGTTCCTAAAGATGAGCTTCAGGACATGGATCAGCCACAGGACAAGGTTCATGGAGCGGAAGAGACCACTCATGTAGTGCCAACCATCAGAGGGCGAAAGCGCTTGACAAAAGCTGAGCGACTGGCTCAAGATGCAGAGAAAGTTGTAGGACCAACTACAGCCCAACGTAGACAGAGACAGTCACCTGATCGGTACACTGGATACATGGCTCTTATGAGCAAATGTGTTGTGACTGAGCCATCCTCTTTCAAGGAAGCTGTGGAGGATCCCGCATGGGTAGATGCCATGGTGGAAGAGTATGATTCGATTGTCAGAAACAGTGCATGGGAGATTGTCCCAAGACCGGAAGGGAAATCAGTGGTGGGTTCGAGATGGATCTACAAAGTTAAGCAGGCAGCTGACGAGAGTGTGGAGAAGTACAAGGCAAGATTTTTTGCCCGAGGCTTTTCACAGATAGAGGGGATCGATTATGAGGAGACCTTTGCACCTGTCGCAAGGTATTCTTCCATACGGATGATTCTTGCTCTCTCAGCGCAGATGGGGTGGCACATTCATTAGATGGATGTGAAGACTGCATTCCTCAACGGAGTCATTGAGGAGGAGGTGTACATTGAGCAGCCCGAAGGTTTTGAGATCTTCAACAGCAAGTCACATGTCTGCAGACTCAAGAGAGCGTTTATGGGTTGAAACAAGCACCACGTGCTTGGTACACACTGATAGACAGTTATTTCACCAGACTTGGATTCTCCAAGAGTGAGGCGGATCCTAACCTATACCAGATTGTGGTGGAGGGTAAGTTGCTTATCATTGTACTTTATGTAGATGATTTGATTCTAACGGGTGATGAGCTGTTGATACTTTCATGCAAGGATGATCTTGTTAAGGAGTTTTAGATGAAGGACTTGGGCCTCCTTCATTATTTCCTGGGATTGGAAATCTGGCAGCGCAGTGATGGACTATTTGTTTCTCAGGGTAAGTATGTTCGGGAGATACTGGAGAAGTTCAACATGCATGGCTGCAAGCCTGTTGATGCTCCTCTTCCTGGAGGTTGGAGCAAGGAGGATTCCACTTCAGCAGAAGAAGTGGATGCCACTGTTTATCGACAGTTGATGGGGTCGCTTATGTATCTGGTCAATACACGACCCGATATATGCTATGCTATTAACCAGCTTTCACAAGCTATGGTTAAGCCAACGAAGCTCTCCTGGAAGGCAGGCAAGCATGTGTTGCGTTATTTGAGAGGCACATCGGGATATGGTTTGTGGTACAGACAGGAGGATGAGGTGAAGCTATGTGGCTTCACAGATGCAGATTGGGCAGGGAGCCCAACAGACAGAAAGAGCATATCAGGAGGGGTCTTTAGTATCGGGTCGAGAACAGTTTCTTGGTACAGCAGGAAGCAGAGATCCATGGCATTCAATTCAGCAGAGGTCGAGTATATGGCAGCAAGTTTGGCTGCATGCGAGGCTATATGGATGAGGAAGATCCTGGTCGGTTTGTTCGGTTCTCAATCCCTGAAATGGAATATATATATATATATATATATATATATATATATATATATATATATATATATATATATATATATATATATATATATATATATATATATATCGGGTCGAGAACAGTTTCTTGGTACAGCAGGAAGCAGAGATCCATGGCATTCAATTCAGCAGAGGTCGAGTATATGGCAGCAAGTTTGGCTGCATGCGAGGCTATATGGATGAGGAAGATCCTGGTCGGTTTGTTCGGTTCTCAATCCCTGAAATGGAATATATATATATATATATATATATATATATATATATATATATATATATTCCATTTCAGGGATTGAGAACCGAACAAACCGACCAGGATCTTCCTCATCCATATAGCCTCGCATGCAGCCAAACTTGCTGCCATATACTCGACCTCTGCTGAATTGAATGCCATGGATCTCTGCTTCCTGCTGTACCAAGAAACTGTTCTCGACCCGATACTAAAGACCCCTCCTGATATGCTCTTTCTGTCTGTTGGTTGTATGTTTTGATCTTGTGTTGCTTCTATCATTGCATATTCCATTTCAGGGATTGAAATGGAATACATATCTATCTATCTATCTATCTATATATATATATATATATATATATATATACATATCTATCTATATATATATATATATATATATATATATATATATATATATATATATATATATATATATATGATATTTTTGGTTAGAAATAGCTTGAATTCATTTATATATTGTGTGTTTTGATCTTGTGTTGCTTTTATCATTGCATATTCCATTTCAGGGATTGAAAGTGGCGCTGGATCTCAAGAAAACAAAGGAATGAAGGCTTATTTCAGTGATCGGGTAAGTTTACCTTTGAGTGATTCAAGTATTTCTAGAGAAGAATTAGTGTATTTTGGTCAAGCAGTTTATAAACATTAAACACATTGTATGAGAAAAACAATGCACTTTTGTATTAACAATGGGAAGGCAAGATTACAACTCTTTTGGCCTTGATGTCATAAGCTCGCTTCCAAGAAATTCCCAATCTTTCCTCTTGCAATGATAAGCCTTCACTCTTCAATTTGACAGCATAAGGGTACTTCAAAAGTCAACCCCTACTCCTTTAGTCTACATTTTATTTATAAGAGAGGATAGGAGGTTGGAGATCCATATTCTAAGGGATGAGATCCAAAATTAGAGGGGATTAGTTACATGAAAACAAGAATGAAATCCATCATTCCTGGGATGGGGTCCAAAGAGGTAGGAGCTCAAGGTCTAGTTGGTTGAGGGAAGATTCCTCAACAAGGTTCTAAACTTTACTTTTTTATTTTTACCCATGTTGAAAGGGTGTCACACTTTGTAATGGAGAAAAATGCATCACTCTGCACAGGTTTCAAGGACTTAACTTGCAGTTTCGCAATTTGTGTCAAGGAGAGATGTGACACTGTTTCAAATTAGGGTTTTAAAGAAATGTAATCCAAGATTCTTGAGATCTTCAAAATGGTTTTTCTTCCAACTTTGTTGTAGATTACTGAGAAGGGTTCTTCAGATAGTGAGGGATATGGATTTGGAGCCATTTACCTAATGGTGACAAAATGGCATGTAACACCATCCCAATATTGTGCTCTTGAAAATCGATCACATAAATGCTCCAATCACCCAAGATAGTAGAAAGCCTTTGTTGATGGTGTTGGACCCACCAACATGTCAGGGGATATCCCCAGTAAGAAGTCCCAACTAGGCCTCAAACTGTTTGGTGTAGGAGTCCCAACAGTGGGTCGTACGGTATCGCCTTGACCACGATTGCGCGTAGAGGCAAGTAGGATGTCCTTGTTGGTAGCAAGGGTGTGACCAGCGCAAAAAGCCAAGGAAGGTGCATGAAGGGTTCTAATGCACAGAAAGTGGAATAAGTGTGCCCCTTGGAAACCCGTGAAAACACATGCATTGGAAGGGAACACATGAGCAAAGATACATCACAAGCTAGAAGGCAGCTGAACCAAAGATCCAAAGTGATGGTTAAACCAACAACACATCTCAATACGATTCATACATACATATATAGAAAAGTCCACACATACATGCGTAAGCAAACATATACATATATCGTCAACATAACTAAGACAACTGAAATACAATAACAACATATGCATGAAACGTGTTGGCTCTGTTATATTAAGAAAGTGAAAGTTTCAAACATACATACAACCATGTCTAACTACTAGTCCTGACAACGGAACGTTATAGTCACTGCTGCCTACTCCTCTAAAGAGATATACTAGCTCTGCACTGTGGAGAAGCCAAGGCTGATTACAATACAATCCAAGTTTTCTCTAAGATACACCTATCAGAAGCTTGGCTCTCGAAAACCTGTACAATGAGTTATGAGGTTCTATAAATAACAAAGGGTGGAGTGACCCTTGACATTCCCCTTTGTGACTCTTCACCTACCCTCATGACTCTTCAACTACTACATGACTGTTACATTCGACCATCGACACTTGGTCTTTCACTTTTACAATATGTTACATTACAATCTGCACATGTACCCATGTAAGACAAAATAGGCTTGAGTAAGCCATGCACGACACTACTAAGACTCGGAAAAGTATGGGAATACCAACTCTTCGACATCCTCGTGATGTCGATGGTGGCGAACTAATACCAAGCTTGGTAGTCCATGACGGTGTCTGTGTGCTCAATGGTGACATCCTGCTGAAAGCGAACTCTCACCTTCATTGCATCCAGGTACACTGATTTGGCACCTCTGTCCAACTCGTCTAATAACATGTGCATCATAGTCTTTATAGAAATTTTGAATAATTTAACACATATTCAACAGAGATTATCCTGATCATGTACTATTGTTGAAGACATACACAATACATAAGCTCCTCTATGTTGATCATCAATATAGCAGCATCAATAACAATAAAACATCAAGAGCATTCACACATTAACACAGTATGTAACCCGGGGAAAGCATCTCGCTAAAAACCCCACACTATCTGTATATTAATGATTGAGAACATGTAACATTACGAAGTACAATGCTTATCACAAGCAATCCAGTACCAGCTCCACCTGTTACACACAATACAGCTCAGATCTGATCTCCAAATCTATTCCACTGCTTGCCTGCCTCTCCAGCTCAATACCTGCTCAAGAACTGATGAGAATGGTTTACCAAACTCGTATTTCACCTGCAAAGAATCACTCATACTGTGTTGGACGTGAGCACAGGCTACAATTCTTGATATTGGCCAATTCATTGGCATACTCAATCCCTCTGATTGTGCAAATCATCATGCACAACTATAGTCACAACTAATAGCAATCTGATCCTCTAACACCTGTCCCTGTTGAACTGAACATGCACTGACATGCAACTGAGTTAACTGATGTATTCTATAGTTGCATTATGAGTTAATAACTTGTGAGTTAATTAATAACTAATTCACCCAACTCATCTCTAGTCTATTTGCCAGTTAGACTAAATACAACCAGTTTAACAAAGCTAAACTGAACACAACTCCATCAACTGCACCTCCAGTCCACTAAACTCAACTCACTTGAGTTCTAACTGAAGTCCTGCATGCAAATATTAGTCATCCCATAGGTAACCACGTATTTCCCTCTGGGATCTGCATGTACCACATCCGTAGCTCATCCTGAAGTGCTCCAAGAGAATAAGATCAAGTTTATAGTCCAAATATTATTATGAGACAATAATATTTGACTTTTCTATTTTTGACAGCTAGTCTAAAAATAGACTTTGATCACTCATACTGTGATCACTCACACTGTGGTCACCCACACTGTGATCACTCATACTGTGGTCACCCACACTGTGATCATCCCTGTTGGGATCAAAAATAGAACTTGCGCCATAATTTGTCTGCGGGCCCACTTAGTGAAGGCGACTCTTTTCACTAAGCTCCATCATCTTGTTGCAATCTCAACACTCCCTCTTGACAAGATATGGATTATCAGCAACCCCTATCCTGCCTCGGTGGTACTCGAATTTGCTCCTGGTGAGAGCCTTCGTCAGAATATCAGCATCTTGATCCTCCGTTGGAATGTATGAAAGCAACATGATCCTCCGCTACACACAATCTCTGATATGATGGTACCTGATGTCAATATGCTTAGATCTATCATGAAATACAGGATTAGCCGAGAGTTTAATGCAACTATGGTTATCACAGTAAATCACAGTAGGATCCAAATGAGAATCGAACAAACCAACCAGGATCTTCCTCATCTATATAGCCTCACATGCAGCCAAACTTGTTGCCATATACTCGGCCTCTGCTGAACTGAGTGCCACGGATCTCTACTTCCTGCTGTACCAAGAAACTGTTGTCGATCCAATACTGAAGACCCCTCCTGATGTGCTCTTTCTGTCCATTGGGCTCCCTGCACAATCTGCATCCGTGAAGCCACATAGCTTCACCTCATCCTATTGTCTGTACCATAAACCATATCCCGATGTGCCTCTCAAGTAGCACAATACATGCTTGCCCGCCTTCCAGAAGAGCTTGGTAGGCTTAACCATAGCTTGTGAAAGCTGGTTAACTGCATAGCATATATCAGGTCGTGTATTGGCCAAATACATCAGCGACCCCACCAACTGTCGATAAACAGTGGCATCCACTTCTTCTCCCGAAGTGGCATCCTCCTTCCTCCAACCTCCAGGAAGAGGAGTATCAACAGGCTTGCAGCCATGCATGTTGAACTTCTCCAGTATCTCCCGAGCATACTTGCCCTGAGAAACAAACAGTCCACCACTGCGCTGCCATATTTCCAATCCTAGGAAATAGTGAAGGAGGCCCAAATCCTTCATCTCAAACTCTGTAGCAAGATCCTTCTTGCATGACAGTATCAACAGCTCATCACCCGTTAGAATCAAATCATCAGCATACAGTACAATGATAAGCAACTTACCCTCCACCAAAATCTGGTATAGGTTAGGATCCGCCTCGCTCTTGGAGAATCCAAGTCCTGTGAAATAGCTGTCTATTTGTGTGTACCAAGCACGTGGTGCTTGCTTCAACCCATACAGCACTCTCTTGAGCCTGCACACATGCGACTCGTTGCTGAAGACCTCAAAGCCTTCGGGTTGCTCAATGTACACCTCGTCCTCAATGACTCCGTTGAGGAACGCAGTCTTCACATCCATCTGATGAATGTGCCATCCCATCTGCGCTGAGAGAGCAAGAATCGTCCGTATGGAAGAATACCTTGCGACAGGTGCAAAGGTCTCCTCATAATCGATCCCCTCTATCTGTGAAAAGCCTCGGGGAACAAATCTTGCCTTGTATTTATCCACACTCCCGTCAGCTGCCTGCTTAACTTTGTAGATCCATCTCAAACCCACCACTGATTTCCCTTCCGGTCTAGGAACAATCTCCCATGCACTGTTTCTGACAATAGAATCATACTCTTCCACCATGGCGTCTACCCATGCGGGATCCTCCACAACTTCCTCGAAAGAGGATGGCTCAGTCACAACACACTTTCTCATAAGAGCCATGTATCCAGTGTACCGATCAGGTGACTGTCTCTGCTTGCGTTGGGTTGTAGGTGGTCCTACAACTTTCTCTGCATCTTGAGCCAGTCGCTCAGCTTCTGTCAAGCGCTTTCGCCCTCTGATGGTTGGCGCTGCATGAGTGGTCTCTTCCACTCCATGAACCTCGTCCTGTGGCTGATCCACGTCCTGAAGCTCATCCTTAGGAACTAATAGCTCCTCAGCTGCATGCAAGTGTAGCTCCCTCTCAAGCGAACACTTCATGGCTTTCTCCTCCTGAAATTTTATATCCCGTCGCACGACAGTTTTACCACTGTCTGGCAAATACACACGATAGTTGTGGGGCATATCAGTGTACCCCACAAATATCCCAACCTCTGCGGTCGGCTCCAACTTCTTCCTGGCATCCTTCGTCACATGCATGTAAATGTTAGCACCAAAAATCCTCAAATGAGAAAGATCAAGCTTCTTACCAGAATAAGCCTCCTTGGGTGTACTCATGCCAATTATCCTATGAGGACAACAGTTCTGCACATAAACTGATGTATTGCATGCTTCCGCCCACAAGTGAAGGGGTAGGCCCTGATCATGCAACATTGCCCGTGCAGCACCCACAATCGTTCTGTTCTTCCGCTCAGCTACCCCGTTCTGTTGTGGGTTATGGGGAGCTATGAGCTCTCTTCGAATCCCTTCTGCCTTGCAGAAATCCTTGAACTCGTTCGAGATGTATTCACCACCATTATCGCTCCTAAGAGCCTTCACCTTCTTCCCCGACTCCTTCTCGACCAGTGCTTTGAATTCACAGAACTTTGAATATGTCTCGCTCTTCTTCTACATGAACAAGATCCAGCACTTACGAGAGAAATCATCAACAAAAATCACATAATCCCTGTGTTTTGCTGTCGAAGCAACTGAGAAAGGTCCACACACGTCTATCCTTCTCGTGAAAGGTGGCTTTTACAAACTTCCCCAAAGTACGCCCCTTGCACTGATCTGACTGCGCAAGTGTGCCTTTAGGAAGCCCTATAGTGATTTGCTGCAGTATATTCAAGGCTCCATGGTGAAGGTGACCCAATCTCCTGTGCCACAACTCGCCATCATCCCGGCTCACCAATCCTTCTGCCTTGCCCGCCATTGCTGCGCATCCATCTACATGCAACTGATAAAGGTTCCTCACTCGAACCCCTATCTTCCGGGTCTCACCAGTTATCTTGCTGTGCAGGAAAGCCTTTCCTTCGCTGAAAACAACATCATACCCCTTGTCTTCTAACATCGCCACAGAGATAAGATTCTTCGTCAATCCTGGAACATGCATCACTTCCTTCAATACGAAGGGTTTACCAGACTCCCTCTCAAAGGAAATGGTATCGATACTGGTCGCACTGTATCTACCATCATCGCCCATCTCGATGTGCACTCCAAGATCTTTGTCCTCCAAATCAGAGAACAAATCTCTATCTCCCGTCATGTGAAAAGACGCACCACTGTCCAAGAACCACACTGATCCCATCACACTTGAAACCAAGCATGCGATCAATGAAAAATCAAGCTCAAACTGTGAGGCTAGAGCCTCTCCTGCTGAAGATCCAGCAGCCTGCTTGTTCTTCTTCTTCTGCGGACAATTAGTGGCATAGTGTCCGTGCTGGTGACAGTGAAAACACTTCACCTTGAACATATCCTGCTTCTTGCCTTTCGCACCAGACTGAGAAGCTTTCTTGCTCTTCCCTTTCTTTGCTTTGGCAGCCAAAGCACAATTCTCTTCATCAGCTCCCTTTGATGAAGATCCGTCCCTAGTACTCCGCCTGATCTCCTCCTGCACAAGATCTGACCATAGTCTTTCCCATCCTGGCAATTTCTCCCGACCATTGACAGAGTCCTGATAGGAATGCCAACTCTTCGGAAGACCAAGGAGAGCCAAGCTCACCAAGTCCTCATCATCGACAGTAACCCCCACACTTCCCAGCTCATCTCGACACTGAGTGAACTTCGTGAGATACTTGGGAATACTGTCACCCTTCTCGCATTTGATGTTTCTCAGTTTATCTTTGAGCACCAGCTTCCTCTGATCTCTCTTGCTTTGGAATAATTCTGTTAATGATTTCCACATCAAATATGGAGTAGCCTTTCCATGGAGGTTGGACACAATGTGATCCTTCACGCCCTCCAACAGAATCCTTCGACATTTTGCAGTCTTCTTTTGCCAAACTTCCGCCTCAGCAGCATCAGTAGGCTTTGGGATATCCGTATCTATGAACTCCTTCAGCCCGTTATCATCCAATACTGCCTCCATCCTATCCTTCCATGCAATATAGTTTGAGCTGCCCTCAAGAGCATACTCCAATCGCAATCCGTTGAAAGACATTGCTGCGTTGTCACCAAGAAAACACTGCTACAAATTCGAATTCCACCAGCAACCAACTCAACCGCCTCGGATCTAAGATTCATGAGAACACAATATTTCTCGTACAGAGATTGACTGTATGGGCATTCACCGGATATCTCACCTTCCAAAGGAAGGATGAATCCAGAGGCTACCTGGCCCGATTATAGACTCTGCCTGAAGAAATAGAATGTAAACACTTCCTGAATAGTAGATCTGATGTTCAATAGCTCTGATACCATGTAGAAATTTTGAATAATTTAACACATATTCAACAGAGATTATCCTAATCATGTACTATTGCGGAATACATACACAATACATAAGCTCCTCTACGTTGATCATCAATATAGCAGCATCAATAACAATAAAACATCAAGAGCATTCACACATTAACACAGTATGTAACCCGGGGAAAGCATCTCGCTAAAAACCCCACACTATCTGTATATTAATGATTGACAACATGTAACATTACAAAGTACAATGCTTATCACAAGCAATCCAGTACCAGCTCCACCTGTTACACACAATACAGCTCAGATCTGATCTCCAAATCTATTCCACTGCTTGCCTGCCTCTCCAACTCAATACCTGCTCAAGAATTGATGAGAATGGTTTACCAAACTCGTATTTCACCTGCAAAGAATCACTCACACTGTGTTGGATGTGAGCACAGACTACAATTCTTGATATTGGCCAATTCATTGGCATACTCAATCCCTCTGATTGTGCAAGTCATCATGCACAGCTATAGTCACAACTAATAGCAATCTGATCCTCTAACACCTGTCCCCGTTGAACTGAACATGCACTGACATGCAACTGAGTTAACTGATGTATTCTATAGTTGCATTATGAGTTAATAACTTGTGAGTTAATTAATAACTAATTCACCCAACTCATCTCTAGTCTATTTGCCAGTTAGACTAAATACAACCAGTTTAACAAAGCTAAACTGAACACAACTCCATCAACTGCACCTCCAGTCCACTAAACTCAACTCACTTGAGTTCTAACTGAAGTCCTCCATGCAAATATTAGTCATCCCATAGGTAACCACGTATTTCCCTATGGGATCTGCATGTACCACATCCGTAGCTCATCCTGAAGTGCTCCAAGAGAACAAGATCAAGTTTATAGTCCAAATATTATTATGAGACAATAATATTTGACTTTTCTATTTTTGACAGCCAGTCTAAAAATAGACTTTGATCACTCATACTATGATCACTCACACTGTGGTCACCCACACTGTGATCACTCATACTGTGGTCACCCACACTGTGATCACTCATACTGTGGTCACCCACACTGTGATCATCCCTGCTAGGATCAAAAATAGAACTTGCGCCATAATTTGCTTGCGGGCCCACTTAGTGAAGGCGACTCTTTTCACTAAGCTCCATCATCTTGTTGCAATCTCAACAATCTTGAGTGCATATGGACCAACAACATACTGATGCATAGTGTCTGCATTGATCTCCAAGTTTGCGATAGTGGCTACACACATCAACTCATCAAAGTACATGTCCAGCTCCGTTCGGACTTGGTTCTTTGATTTTGCCTCGGTGAGTGTGCCAATAGATGGGATCGCATGCGTGCGCACAATGAAATCCATGCTTCTGAACACCCGTGCATGTGAAGCCTGCAAACTGGTGATGAGCTGCGGGAGTTCCTCATAGTTCCAAATTTGACTCTGGATGTGTGCCTTCAACTCTACCGCCTTCGGCTTCATCATCTTTGGAAAATGCAATGGGGCTCCTTTGTATCTCATTGTCCATGTTTGCATGTGGTCAACAACAGTGTGCAGATTTGACAAGATGCGTGCTCTCCTAGCACAACGTTGCAGCGAACCATTGAGATGGACAACTGCCCTTATGCATGGTGCCGAATTTGGAATACAACATCCACATGACTGTCTCGAGGGACGATACTTCATCCAATATCACTCTCTTCAACTCTGTTATGGCAGATGATGTGACATGTTCTCCTCCCTGCTTGGTTGTTTGTAATTCCTTAGCCATTCGCTCATTTTTTGCTATCAAGAATTGAACACTCGAGTTGGTGGCCTCGACATATGCTCTGGTAGCATCGACCAATGTTGTTGGATTCTTGCGCACATCAGATACAATCACTCGTTTTTCAAACTACGCAGGAGATGTGTGGACATCCGAAGTAGGCACTCTGTGCGACTGCACAACTCAGTGGTGCGACTCATCGAAAGATATGTTGTGCATCTTCGCTTCAAGATTCTCTTCAAGGATCTCTGTGTCTCTTTAATCGCTTGGGACTTGCTCTGCTTTTGAATCTGGTGAAGCTGGTGAGGTGACCTCTCGGTTATGAGGCATGAGGTCAATATATTGTTCGGACTCTAGTTGCACCACATCTGTATCCATCTGCTCTAGCATCTGTTCAATCTCTTGATCTAAGTCCTACTCCTACAACTGCTCACCCTGTCTATTATGTGCCAACTGCTCGAATGAGTCTATAACCAATATGGTCATAGTTTCTTCAATCTGTGCATGTTGCACCTCATGATGTGTCTGTCCCTGTTGCGCTTCCTTTTGCGCAATTGATCCGCATTTAAACAGGAACGCAAAAAATTACAGAGATAACCATAAACACAGATATGCAGCGGAAATAATACTTCATTTCATTAATGTAAAATACTAAAATATGCTTACAAACAGTAATGGAAATAAACCAGCTAGGGTGATGGTAGCTTAGCTCTGAGAATAGATGTGGTGGCTACATGCCTCCGAACTGTGTTACAAGGAGGCTCGAAGGCCTATTTATTGTTGAGAAATAAAGGAAAACCCTTCATATCCCAAAACCTAACCCTAGAAGATGAAACACCAAATTGTGGGCCCCGTTTGGGTAAATTGGTACATCAATTTCCCAGGGTTGTAACTTTGGAATACGATCTTCGTTTGATGCGTACAATAGCTCGTTAGAAAGATCTATCCAGCACTACAACTTTGGGAAGGGCAACATCTGCCCATGGACCCATGTTGCCCCCAGATTTCCCAAAAAACGTCATTTAGGGCCTCAAAACGACTTCGGAAGTTCAAGACCCGAAAAAACTGCTAAAAATAGTAAACTGTGCTACAATTTAGGAAACTGAAAAACTGAAAGAGATAGTTGTGGGGGTCCAAATGGGATAGGTGGGTGGCCACCAACATCCACCTGGATCAGCAACTCTTGTTCTTCCCGAAGTTGCTGCTTCAACTGTTGCAACTCCTTTTATGTTTCCTCCATCCTCCGTTTCTCTCTTTGCCTTTGCGCATTCCTCTTGTCGCGCTACTGCCTCTTAGCCTCAATCTCCAAAGCTGCTTTCATCACAAGTGGATCTGCTTTGAACTTGCGGCTTTGTTCTGCCTCTGCGCTGTCAACAACCTTTCTCTTGCCTTTGTCATGCGCAAGTCTGCTACCCTCTGTTGCTATTGTTGATGATGGCGCTCTCTGAGATGCTGCTTCACATTGCTTTTGTAACCATTCCACAGCTATGCTGACTAGTTAATTGAGCCTGGAGAAGTTGTGACAATATCTCCACGAGTCTTCCTCAAGCTAATGACACGCCTCGTGGATCCAAGGAAATTTCACTCTCACGAAGTGGTCCTTTATAAAGCAATGTGGGTCATACAGATTGAAACTTCTGGTGCCGAAAGTGAATATTTTGAACTCCTTCATCTCGACATAAACATGCTTGAGATTTTGTATCTCGTACAACTCGATCTGCAAAGGAAGAGCGGGCCAAGGTACCTTCTTCTTCCTGTGCAGTCTAGTTAACAACCCTGTCGAGATGTGATACGACACTTCTTGCATGACGAGCTTGTCCATGGAAAACTTCGGTAAAACTTGCAGAGGCTTCTCTGTGCTATACATCTGTATGAAGGTGTCAAGGGGTTAGGCATACCAATCTCCTATGTCGATCAATGCCTCCATCGCTGCCTACGACATGCAAGGTGGATCCTGCTCAAATATCATTTTGTACACTGAGGTGACAAAGTGGTCTAACAACTGTGTGATGACTTTGTGGAAGCTGCATTTGGAGAATAATCTGCAATAAATGTGCAGAGAGGTTTCCGAAGGTGTCCATGTCCACTTCAAACCTGGGAACTTCTTGTGGGCACAAATTGCATCCAGAATATAAGCGGACATGTATATCTCTACTTGCTAACCTTTGGGCGGATGTCGTGCTTCTGTCACTTGTTCCTTCAACCTGAGATCCAACATGTCAGACCAATTGCATGGCCTTCCTTCGCTGACTAGTTGGTCCAACGCAATCACTTAGCTCTGTAGGAAGGTTTGTGTGCTTTCTTGGCTGTATAAGCGGCATGAAAAGATGACCAAGTACTGATATGCCTTCTGTAGTATCTTCGTCTTGTAAACCAGGTTGGGTGTTGTCCTGAACTTGGCTGGCTCTTTCACCCAACTCTTTAAGATATCCCTAGAGTTTTCGCTGCTGCGTGTGCTAAAGGGTTTCTCCATTGTGATCATCGGTTGTGGTAAGTGATACATCTCCTGACCTTTGGGCGAATGTCGTGCTTCTGTCACCTATTCCTTCAACCTGAGAGCCAACATGTCGGACCAGTTGCATGACCTTCCTTCATTGGCCAGTTGGTCCAATGCAATCACCCATCTCTGCGGGAAGGTCTCTATGCTTTCTTCGCCATATAAGCGCATGCAAAGATGACAAAGTACGTATATGCCTTCCGTAGTATCTTCGTCTTGTAAACTAGGTTGGGTGTTGTCCTAAACTTGGCTGGCTCTTTCACCCAACTCTTCAAGATATCCCTGGGGTTTTCGCTACTGCGTGTGTTGAAGGGTTTCTCCATTGTGATCATCGGCTGTGGCAAGTGATACATCTCCTGATAGTCCTTCGCCTTGAAGGTAGCAAGCTCTGTCCCACTGACACTGCTCAACATCATTGTCTTAGGATCAGTGTGCGAGACAATCTAATGTATCATGTCCATGCATGGAAATGCGAGATACCTGCATGCAATCCGATACAAGCTAGATTTGTGGACGTTGACATAGACCCTGTGGTCTTCCAGATCTTCCTCAAATGTGCCTGAGAATGTATCGTTGATGTCCTGCCATTTCATCTTGATGTCTCTGTCTATGACCATCTTGGTGTCTTCGTAAACGGGCAAGCTCATAGACACTTGTTCAATTTCATCTCCAGTTGCACTTCCAATGGTGTCCTTTGACCTTGCTCTCTTGGAGGCCATTGTACCTGTATTGCTGAGAGACAGACGAACACCTGCTATACCTGGAGACATAGTGACACTCATGGCAAGCAATCTGTTAGTTAAAAAACCAAAACAAATCTGAGGATTGACATGCAACACACCTGGGTGACTGGAAATAAAGATTGCACAATTTTCACCGGGAGGTTGGGAGATTGACTGCGAAAACTGCGCAAGGCACAGTCCGAGCTATCAGGAGGCTGAATCACTGCTAGAACTGCGAAATGCAAAGTCAAACCTTCCTGCTAAGGACTAAAACTGCACAATGTGTAGTTTCAATCAGCAAGGGTATGCAAGCCCAGAGACTGCATTGCACAATTTTTTGGGTCAGCAGGGCACTGTCTCCTAGAATTGCGTAATGCAAGCCTGGAGGTCAGTGCTGGCCAGGTTTACGTAGTTTCTGGAGGGAAGGAAGAGCCTTCACTTCTAGAAATGCGCATTTCTGTCCGGGCAAGGCAAGGTCCGGGCGGTCCGGGCCAAGGTAGCCCAGACCCGCCGACGGGCGACTGAAAACATGAAAAGGTTTGATGCATGGCGAGACTGAGTGTAAGCAAGAGTGAATGATCATGCATGCAAACAATGAATGCAAGATTTAGAAAACAGGAACACATGCATGTGTGTGAAACGAGTCACTGCAACGACGACTGTTAGTGCAAAGTAGTGTCATGCATGCGACAACAGTGAGATGCAAACAAAAAATGAAACGGTGCTTCTACAAGCTAACATACATTAAAACGACAACAGACGTTCAAAAAAACCAAGAAAACAACATTCATACAAAGTGAAATACAAAAAGTGACAGAAAAGCAACAAATGACATGAAAAATAGAATTACTCATAAAATGTTGAGCTGAATTTGCCCAAAACTCCTAGATGTGTTTTGGGATGTCAGAGCTCCAAGATTGATGTGAGGAATGAGCTCTGCAGCGTCGAATAAATAAGTTTGAGGTTTATGATGCGCGTGCCGCAAATCTGGGAAAAAGTGACACTTGGAGGGAAGTTTCTAAAACGATCTTTGCATGTAACCCCCAACTGCTAAAAATAAATCCCTAAAATTTAGGGATGCTTTTTGCATGTTGCTTTTTTTCTATTTCGGGAAAAAGCAACCCATGCATGCAAATCAAGATTGTTCAGTCCCAGAGGGAACCGGTCAACCTAAACGTACATGCAACAATCTACAAGCTTGGGAAAGGGATTTGCGTAGTTTCTGGACTAAGCAGGGTTGGCTGTCCCTTAGGCATTGCGCAATTTCTGGGGTTAGTAGGTCACTGCCTCCCAGAATTGCGCAATTTCTGGGTTGAAGCCCAATGTCGGGCTGAATTACACAATTTCCTTGGGGAGGGCTCCCTAGCTGGATTGCACAATTCTGGAGCCCAGTAGGATTGTGCAATTTCTGGAGGGAAGGATGGTTCCCCTCCAGAATGGCATAATTTTCAGAGGGAACATCTCAGCTAGAAAATAACCTAAGTCTAGAGTGGAAGCCTGTGATGGGAGACAAGCAAGTTGACATGCACAGGTTGGCAAGCCACTGAACTCAGCTGAAGCCTATGTACTTGACAGTGCAAGACATGCTGCTAAGGATGGTTGGTAGGGAGGCTACAAAATGAAGCTAAGGAAAAAATTTGGAGGGTGGTTGTAGCCACTGGAACAACCTCCAAAGCCTACAAATCACCTCCTCAAAGTGATAACTTCCTACCAGATAATCCTACCCCAACACTATCCCACTAATGAATAAGAGTATCTCTGTTGATGAACCTGTCAAAATATGTTCTGATATCCACGTCCGTCTAGTGTGGAACCCACAACGGAATAAGCTTTAATATGTCACCTCCTAGTGGTGTGGATCCCACCACAGAATAAGTATTGATACCACCTGTCGTGCCCCTAAAGTGTTTTCATGAGTTATGGCACATTGTAACCTCTAAGCATGTGACACTAACATGCTTTCTCAACAATGGCGCGACCAACTTGTGAGGACAACATTTGGACTATTCCTCCTCTTTGTACTTATAGTGTGATTAGTTAACACTTGTTTCCAAATTACAAGTTACCAATTCACAAGTACTACATAACATTAACATCTAGTCATACAATGTGTAATATAAAACATCAATACCATCAAACCATGTAACATTACAATGTACACACCATGTGGGATGGAGGGCCATAACCTCCAAATATTTTAATCAAACTTTAGTTACAATATAATGTACATTATTTACATTAGGGGAGAAGGCTCCGGTCACTCACCTACTTGTCCTCTCCAAAAGCAATACAAGAACCAACCTCAAAATACAAGTTCAGGTCACCTCATGTAGGATTGACTTGACCAGCTCACCTGTTGGGTGGCATACTCTATCTGCAGTAGCCTGGATTGGTACTTGGACTTGAAGATCTTAGCCCTTCTCTTACTCAACTTTGTCAACAACCTTGTCGAACTATGCTACCTCAGTTCTTGATCTTAACCGAGCATATCCCATAGCCCATGATCAATTCTTCCTTTCTTCTTTGCTCTGCTTGGTTCTCCCTCGTTTGGCTATGTTATGCTCGGTTATATTCACTAATTGTGTTGTGTCACCTTTTGTGTTCTCTCCCCCATCCCTCTTGGTTATATATACCAATGTATGATGAGGGGACACGAAGGGATGGAACACCTTAGGTACCCACGGGTCATTGCGACTCCACATCATGTATATTCATGCATTTTGTGTTGTCCCGCTTGATTAAACACATTGATCATACCTCACTCTGACTAACATGTCTCAATGGCCATATTTTAGTTGAGCCCATTGTCGCGCGGTCCCCTTGTGTCACTTCATGCACTGTGGGCATGTCTCTTGGGTACACTCCCTCTCAACCCAACTTGGTCAGTCCACCATGGGGTGCTCTTGGCTCATCAGTGCCCATGTTTCCTGATTCCTCCTCGATGCTCTAGCTCGTAAGATGGGCGAGTTGCCCCTATCTTTGGGTGGAATCCCTTTGACATCGTTAAATGTCACATTTCTTGTGACGAGGGTCCACCACACCCTCCATCTCGATGTCACTCAAGCCACACTTGGGTGCTTATCCTTGAGGGTCTAACACGTATGATTCATAAAGGTGCAACACATGCTTTATACTTTGCTAATTTAGAAGCATGGTTTGGGATATGTAATATCCTTAAGGAGGGGCTAATGGAGGCTTGAGGCAAATAATGGATTCCCTGGGACCAAGGTACGAAATATGCACATATTCATCAATCCTTGTGTGCCCCACATACTCTTTCCTTAAACCTCCTAACCTACAAGAGTTTTATGAAATAACTCCCTTAGAGTTTTGGGTCAATGAATAGGGCCTTGAAATTAATTCAAGTTCACAACCTCTTAACCCCTAACCCTTCTCCTAACCTTTAAGTGCTTCATGAAAGAACTCCCTTAGGGTTTCAGGGATAAGAAGTAGAACCTCTCAACCTTGACCTTTGAAGGGTCAAGGGCTAGGACGTTAGACTAAGAATAGGAAGTTGCTACTAAGTGGTAACTTTCATAGATCTCTAAAATCTAAGAGATTGGGGATCAAAGAACTCATGGGCTAAAGTGTTTATATAATACCTAAAGAAAGGCCCTCTTGACCCTTAATTTTTGGCCTCTAAAAGGTTGGGACGTGGAGAGTCAAGCTTCAAAGGAGTAATTGAAAAACAAGTGAATGCTATTGAGTGTTTGCACAAGGTCAAGAATTTGAGGGTTTTGGATGTAATGCCCCATTGCGATCCTATTATCTTATGTAAGGCTATTAACCTACCCACCAAGTGATTTACTTCTGTGACTGACTCCTATAAGTATTCTTAGTATACGTACGAGGTATGCATATATTAGCTACATACTCACATTTCACACAGATACATTAGTATATTGTGATTAAAGAGTTTGATTAATAATTAAGCTTAATTAGTAGAAAATTGATTGATTAACCCTTAATCCCAATGAATAACTAATTAATGATTTATAATTATTATAATTAATTCAATATTTAATTAATTAGGATTCTCACAAATATATAATATATTTTGATTTGATTAAGCTATAAATTAATTATTTTTATTTTATTGCTACTATAATTTTAGAATTATTATTTTAATTATTTATTATCCTTATGGTTTGACAAGGTCTAGTGTGTTTGATTTAAATCAAGGATAGGAGGATAAGTGGGAGTGGCTCGAGGCATTTATGGAGGCATTCATAATGGAAGTAGGTGGGGAATGTATTAAAGGGAGTTAGGTGGAAGGTTATGGGGGGAAGATATTTTGGGAGTCAGGAAGATAAGTTGGAGTGATGGTTTTGGGCGAACAACATCTTTTAAGGGGAGGGAATTTTTCATGAGGAACTTTGGCAAATACTTGAGGGAGAACTTTGGGGTTGATTTTGGTCTTTTTGGGCAGCAGGGGGGGGGCACTTGGGAGTGCAGATCTTGGCAATCATTGAGAAATGGATTTTGCTACTGGACACCGAAGGGGTATTGGCACAAAGATCTCTGACACACTATAGCTACGATTTGGACTTGGGCTTCGAGGGTTAAGGAACCTGTGGAGGTTCACTGGGCTGGGAAGTCTGATAGACTTTCTTAGTTGGCAGAGTGACATATTCAATCAGGTGGTTCCAAAAGGAGTACCACAACTGAGCCATCATAACCAGGGATTCTTATTGTTGTTTGGTTAGATAAATTGTCTGTAATTCAATTTTTGACATGCTTTTTAATATGTTGTGTCAAATATTTATTGAGTTTTTAAATATGCTATATGAGGTAAAATTATGTGGAAACTTTGTTATAGTTTGAGAACCTCTAAATGGGTCCTTGCACGTGGTATCAAAGCCTAGATTTAGAATCTGGACCCTAAAACCCACCAAAAAAGTCATTCAGCTCAAAGTTATCCCCTGTTTTAGTTCCTTGTTCTAGCTTTACTAGTTTAATATAAGCTTCTAGATTATCTATAGAAATCCTTACATGCAAGGGACAAACACAACAACCAATTAATTATGAGCTTTAGATATCACAAAAAAGGAATGTAAATAAAGAAAGTAATAATATTTACATTTACGGGTTAATCAAATCAAAATAGATTTGTGAGAATTCTAATTAATTAAATATTGAATTAATCATAACGAGTAGTCTTTAAGTGCGACCTTTTGGAAAGTTTTCCGGTTTATTTTCCTATGTAATTTGTCTAGAATTCGACAGAGATCATTGAAATCACAAGTTTGATAGGTAATCTCTTCACAATCAAAGTGCTCCAGGGGTTTTGGGGGCGCTGAATCTATAAATGCAGTAAAAAAGCCAGTTTAAACAACACAAATCAAGATTTAGCCACATATATTTATTTATTTATTTTTTTGTTCGCCAGATTCTGACCAGAAATCCATCCGAAACTCCAAAAAGTCGCATTTAAAGACTACTCCTTAATCATAATAATTATAAAACATTTATTAATTATTAATTAGGATTAAGGGTTAATCAATAAATTAATCGTTAATCAAACTTAATACTAATAATAAAATACTAATGTATTTGTGTCAAGTTTGGGTACGTAGGTAACATACATATACAAATAATACTTATATGAACTAGTCACAGAAGTAAATCACTCATAAGATAATAGGACCGAGAGGGAGCATTACATCAAACAATTTTTTTTTAGGAAAGTTGCCAACTCTCCCTATTCAACCGTTAAGAAAAATTAAATTTATGTAAAATCTAGGAAATGCTAAAATATGTAAATTTTTTTTTCCTCTGGAAAAATCAATATATATTTCATTAATAAGCAGTTTTACATATGAGTCTGTTAAATACAGAGTTACTTCAAAAGCTGTCTGTGCATTACCACGCAGGGCATGCTTATCAGTTCATTCTATATATGCTGTACATCTTAACAAAAAACCAAAAATTGCAGTATTGTCTGTAGAGAGCTGTCAAAACATAAATATATTTAGTGATCTATTTGCGGATCCAGGGTTGGGTATCCTGGATCTATGTAAGGCCGATGATAGAATTTTTGCTCCAGATGATCATTAGTCTCTGTAATCTCCCATAGTCCTCGTTCCATCAGCGCTGCCTCCTTGGAAAGTTTGTCGGCACCCTTATTGTGTTCCCTGTATATATGAGAGATAGAAATATGGTTAAAAGCTGCTTTGAGATCGAGAGCTTCTTGTAGAATAGTGCTGAGAGAGTGCATGTGACATATAGCTGTGCCATTCATCCAATTTACAATGATCTGAGAATCTCCATAAATATTGATGTTAATGCAATGGTGTCTTAATGCAAAGTGAAGAAGGTGTCGAAGTGTAATCAATTCAGCATAGTTGTTTGTTCCAACTCCCAGGCCAGCCTTGATGTTATAATGATGGGTCTCTGTTACATAGAGAATGATTCCACCCCCGCAGCTTTGTTGGTTTGCAGCTCCGTCGAAATAAGCCCAAGGCATGCTTGGATCGATGGGTGGAGGCGGGGCAGGCTGTCGAGAAGGCGGAGGGGTAGGATCAGGCAGCTCCTTCAGGGCAGCAACAATGCTAGCTTCAAGTAGGGGCCAGTGGATGGGCTTATCATCAAAGATGGCTCGATTTCTAGATTTCCAAATAGCCCAGTTGATTATGATGGGAAGGTTTATCACTTTGGACCCTTTGTTTTTCTTTTCCCAATCATTCCAAGCATTAATGATGTCCTGTCCCTCCCATTCTCCTGTGTAATTTATATGCGCACGGAGGCTTCGCCACAGGTCTAATGTTGCTCGGCATCTCATGAATATGTGATCTGTCGATTCCGAAGCCTCTTTGCAGAGCACACACCAAGTAGGTCCGTGTATAGCTCTTGCTAAAATATGTAAATTACAATAAAGAATAAACAAAATAAATATCCTGTGTATATAAAAAATAATCAAATTTTACATGGATAGAGTAAGGGATGGAATTTGAGGGCCCGTTCTAGGGTGATTTGCCAGTCAAATATAGTTAAAATATTTATAAAACCTTCAAGATCTTGACTTGGAATTGTAAAAACGGGTCAAGGAGCCCTGAAAACTGTTATATTTGACGGGTGACTATGTTTTGAAATTCCAACCTTACATGGAGTATGCCTTAAACTGTTTACTTTGCTAAAATTTAGTATTTTTTGGATTTATAGATTAACAACCTAAAAACCAATTGGCAGGAGTAAAATGCTACCCACTTACTTACTAACCACCAACAAGGTTAACCACCTAAGACCAATTAGTAGGAGTGAAATACTACCCACTACCCACTTGCTTACTGACCACCAACGACCAATTCGCAAGAGTGAAATACTACCCATTTACTTACGGACCACCAACCAATAATTACAAGTGACATGCTTTTCTTTAAATAATTATAATCAATCAACCTGTATTTACAGAAAATAATTACAAGTATCATGCTTTTCTTTAAATAATTATAATAAATCAACCTATATTTAATTTCACACCTACATTATGATAAATTTCCTCGCTATGAAGAAAAATACCAATTATTTTTGGTAATAAATTATAAGTTTGACCAAACTACTTTTGTTTCGCTTGAAAAGTTGTATCTTTACTAAATATGTTGATATGCTGCACGCGCCATAAGAAAGCATTCGATCAAATACATGACACGACGTGCTTGCACTGTTGGCTTTGATATGCAATGCAAAAAAAAACCTGTATCGGACCGTCCTCAACTAATGGGACTAATGCGACTGAGATGCGATGCAAAGAACAAATTATTTGTATCTGACCACCGTTAGTCAGCCTGAAGAATGCTCTAGAGAACACCGGAAACCCGTAGTGCAAAAGGTAAGGAAAAAAGTAAGGAAACATTAGTATAGATTAAAAGGAAGAAATAATCCTTCATTAAAAGGAAGAAATATTCCTTCATTTCCTCCACCGATACGTGAAGAACATACCAGTGTGTTGCAGGCAACCTTAAACAAAAACCATGTGTGTTTCGGGTTGAAACAACAATGGGGAAGAAATTACAGTTCAAGGACACCATAGATTTCGTGGAGCCTCAGGTAAGCCTATATCAGCCACCCGCTGACAGAAATTCATTGGTTTGTCTTATACAATGCTGAGTTGAATTCTTACTATGCAAGAACAGGCGGCGTTCTCTTTTTTATTTGGCGACGACAGATTCATCAGAAAATTTCACAGAGAGGTCAACGAAGATCCTGATGTGGAAGTCAGTAGCTGGGGCGAAGATGGCTGCCGAGAAGTTAAATACACAGCACCCCTCTTGGCGCCCAACCTAATTTCCAGGATTGTAGGTACGGAACATGTCATCTTGGCTGCTTCTGTTTATTGAAAATTGGGCATGGATTTTGCTGAAATATTTGCCATCTAATCCCTCTTGTCATGGTTAAGCGCTAATTAAGCTTTGTTTGTGCTTAATGCCTTGTGCTTCCATTGTGGGTGTCTGTCTGTGTTTTTGCCCTGATTGGGGTTTGGGGGGTCTTGTTTTCAGGAACTTCTTTTTATGTAGCAGTCTAATGTGTTACTATGTAGTATGTATATAGCCTTTAATTGGCTTACTATGAAACGCTCTAGTAGGCTACTATTTATATGCGTACGGTAAACTAATGAGACTTGGTCCCTGAGTTCCCAGTGGCCTTAATTTCTTGTATTATATTATTCGACCTCGTTATTAATAATTCACGGGTGAAGGAGTCAAGCTTGATCACTCATAGTGAACTGGAACATACCGTAAACTAATGGGACTTAGTTCCTGAGTTCCCAGTGGACTTTATTTCATGTTGTATTATATTTATTCCATCTCATTGTGAATAATCCAAAGGTGTCTGAGTCAAACTTGATCGCTCATAGTCAGCTGGATCTTGATTCGTTGGTAAAGCAGAAGTGTTCGTTTCTGGGTTACTATGTATATGGCTTTTAATTGGATTACTATGAAACGCTCTAGTATTGTACTATTTATATGCATACGATAGACCAAGGGAACTTGGTCCCTGAAACGCTCTAGTAGGCTACTTTGTAAATGCATAATGTAGACTCAGGGGACTTAGGCCTTCAGTTTGTCGTGGACTTAATTTCATGTTGTATTATATTTATCCGTTCTCATTGTAAGAATTTCACAAGTAACTCGGTCAAACTTGATCACTTCATAGTCAATGGGATCTCAGTTTGATGGTAAAGCAGAAGTGTTCAGGCCTCCCACCAAGGTTTAAATCTCCCAAAGATATGTTTCGCCCCTCCTGGAATGCCTTGCCTATGCAAATGTGTCCTCTTACCCGCTTAAATGTGCCTCCATGTAGATAAAGCAAGGTGCCTAGGCGCAATCCCGGTTGTATTTCGCGAAATAGATTCCCCATGTCATCGCTTCTTAGCCAAGGATTCTTTCTAGATTCCACTGTAATATTCATGTATTGGAGAAGGGAATCTTTGCCAGCAGATTTATGAAAAACTTTTCAAAAAAACTTGATCGCTCACTTAAATAGGCAAATTTTATTGTAACCTAGGAGACTTGGTCATACGTGATCTTTCTCCACCCGATTTTATAATTCTATAAAATAGCTAATACAATTTGAAGTCTAAATGCAGGAGACTTGGTTAAGGATAATCACTTTCCACCCAAGTTCATAATTTATAAATAGAAAACACAATTTAGAGTGCAGATTACAACAATCTCCTTTGTTACGTGCATGCTTGTTATTAGGCTTTCCTTATAGTGTAATGATTTTCACATCGTTGTTTTGTGGTCATATCAATCGGTATCAAAACCTTAAGAAGAGGGCCTTTTCATAGATTCATGATTTTGAACCCCCTTAGGAGCTTTTCTACCAAAATTTCTCCATTAAGCTCTCTCCAAGTGGTTTGAGTGATTTGTATGTGCATTGGTACACCTCTTCAAGTTCATAGGCCACTGACATGAAAGTAAAACATTATCACTTGAGCTCTCTCAATTTTTTGTGAATTTTTGCAATTTAGATATAATTCTGGTTTGTTTGTTCTCAATTGGCGGAACTGCTGGACTTTGTGCCTAGATCGCTAGTTAATAAGTTATGTTGCTAATCTAATTTGTGGAACCAGTGCCAAAACTCATGGAACAGTTTGACCTTGTAATTTTTTACTATGGAGACCACTGCATGTGTAAGACCTGAAGAGCAATGGTTATGGATTTGGTTTGACTTGTTTTGCATTCTTTGTTGCTTTATGGCTCCTCATAATTCTCTAAAGACTCTCGTGACTTTGAGGTGTCAAGTGCTACTCAGATTTTGATGGAACAAATTCAGGAGTAGTAATAATTGTTGCTCAAACATCTAACTAGACAGTGTTAACAATAGGGTTACAAAGCCAAATGATGCAAAATATGTTGACCACGTTCCAACAATTGATGATTTTCCAACAATAGATCCTACAAGAGGCCTTACAACAAAACCTACAGTAGTCCATCCAACAGTAATGGTTGTTGCAACAACACAATCTAGCTACAGTCATGCCCATTGGTATTAAAGGCTCGACACAAAGCTTGTAGTCCCATATTTGATGGATCCCATAATAGGGACATGCTTGAGTTTTGGTTTCATTCTTTGGAAGCCAACTTAAAGAGTTATTCTACTCTAATAAACTCCCAAAGGATTCTTGACACTGAGGTTCGAGCAAACATTTACATGGTGGAAAAACAACAGTTAACACTTGGGATGATTTCAAGGCTGCATTTTACAAGCGATTTTACCCATTAGGGTACAACGATAAATACTCGTAGTGGCTCAACTCAAGCTCTTGGACAAACATTCCAACAATTCATTAACGACTTAAATAGACTCTTCATCAAATTTGAGGTAAGGGATTTTGAAGACACTCTTCGTGTCAATCTCATTCCTAGTTTGCTTCCTCACATTAGAACAAAAGTATAACTCTTGCAATCTCTTCATTAGATTATGATTTTCATCTGGCTTCCAAGATTGAAGCTAAGACTTGAGTCAATAAACCCACCAAGCGGTTGCCACAACCTTCTTAGACTAAGGGCTTTCCTTTCCCTATTCTTCTACTAACCATTTATTTCACTCAAGAGCCAATCAATTTAGTTGGCTGAGGGAAGTGAAAATATTGCTCTTATCATAATTTGTATGATTTAAGAACCTGCCATTAAAGAACAGCAATAGGAATTTGAGTTACATGATCCTAATTCCTCTGGCCCTTCATTGGTCCTCATGGCTAAGCTTGTATTGTACTTCGGTGAGAAATTTTATTTAGTCACACATATATGACCAAATATAAATATTGACAAAAGACCATGAACAAAGACAACCAAAAGAACCTGGTTTCTCAACAGTTAGTTGACCCACACAACTCTCTCTCAAATTGCATCCACAACCATTTCATCTTTTGTGGGTTAAGGAAGTATATTCGTCCACAACTATCACTTGTTGATGTACTATCACTTCCATTGGACATTTCACTGATATAGTGAATTGCGGTCTTACTCCCTAGGATTGTTGTGACACCCTGCCAATTTGATAGAAGGGCACAATAGGATGGGTTTTACAACATTTGCATGTTGAAGCTTGTGGTAGCTTTGGAAGGTCTTCTGAATAGACTTGGTGTCTTAGCATGTGGAAGATGATTTATTGCCTCTTTAGGTGCTTGCTTGGTGGAGTAAGTGATTTATGTCTTTTTTCCTAAGTCTAACTTGGGAAAAGTACAATAATTAAAGTCAATTAATTATTGTGAACTATTAAGTCATTTTCCAAGGATAAATAATTTGGTCTCAGTGGATGTTAACCACTATCATCATCATCAATTAAATTATTTAAGTGACTTAGAACTAATCTCAACCATTAATCTTCAAGATCCTCTAGAAGAGAGATTAGGGTTAGGGATTTGGGCTTAATGAAGATTATAAAAGAAGCCTAGCAAAGAGGTGAAGACATAAGAACACAAGAGAGAGAGGCAACTACAACATTTTTGGGAAAGCGATTTTCTCAAGGAGAGAGCGAATTCTCTGGAGTGTGAGGCTCAATTCGATTGAGGAGAAGAAAGAAGAATACAGGGATAAGTTTAAGATGTTTTTAGGAGGTCGTTTTTTTGGGAATTGGAGAGGCAGAATTATTGAAATAAGGAGGCACAGTTGTTGGCGAGGTCGATTTGTCAGGGCCAAGTTGTGAGTGCGCAAAGGCCAAGTGAGAGCTAGGCACAAAGGTTGATTTTCTGGTGAGAGGTGGTTCGATTTTTTTCAGGCCGAATTTCTTTAGAGGTCGATTTCTAGTTGGTCGATTTTCCTTGCACAAAATTTTTCCAATGGGCCGAGTTGCAAGTTCCAATCATTGTATTTTTCTTTGTAAATTCTTTGTGGGTTGAAACCCTAATTTTTTAGATTAATAAATGACGGAGAATTGTTGTGGGTGAATTATTTTATTGCAATCTGTGATTTATTTTTGCTGCATATATTTCTAGATGTTAAAATACTAGTGGTTTTATTTTTTGGTAATTCGAGATTTATTTTGTTAATTAAATAAATTGTTGGGAATAAGCAATTGCCATGAGAAAATAAATTTGGGCTGGTATTAGGAGATTTGACATGGTACCAAATCTTTCTAGATAACTCTGAGAGAGAGATCTAAAATCACTAGAGTTTGTAGTAGCGAGTTTCTCTTTTTTACAACAGTAGATTTTATTATAAATTTTTGCAGTCGGGTATTGTGGCCGTGGTTGATTTGTGAAGATGGCATCACTGAGTAGTTTGCGATATGGAGACAGGTTGGATGAGGTTGCTAATTTCAATCCCTAGAAGGAGCGAATTACCATGATTATAAAAATGAACAGTTTGTGGGATCTTGTGAACACAAACATTCAGGTTACTTCAGATCCAAACCTTGCAACGAAGAATAATCTCAAAGATATGAAAGCAAGGTGTATAATTTTGGATGGTGTGAGGGATCACATAATTCCTCACATATCAGGGAAGGACACTAGATGTTAGATGTGGGTAGCTTTGACCAGCCTTTATCAAAGAACCAATGAAAATAGGAAAATGGTGCTACGGGAGAAATTAAACAACATCAAGATGAATAGATTTGAGACCATAACATCTTACCTCACGAGGATCCAACAGGTTTGTGATGAGCTTGCAACTATTGGGGAAACTATGATTGATTTGGAGCTGGTGAAAGTTGCTTTGAAGGGTTGCATTAAGCATTGGACCACCTTTGTGGATGGGATCCTTGCTAGGCAACAATTTCCTGATTCGAGTTGGTTGTGGGAGCACTTCATCCAGAAGGAGACCCAAGAGAACTCATTGATCGAAGGATAGCGAAAGGGTACTGGGGAGAAAGATGAGCTTGCTCATGCTACACAAGTGAAAAAGGGCAAGGGTAAGGCTAAACAGGATCAAAGTGGAGGGAGACCTTCATAGAATAAAAAGGAGGAGGACATGAGCAAAGTCAAGTGCTTTGCATGTCACAAGTTCGGGCATTTTGCCAATTAGTGTCCAAACAAGAAGAAAGGCAAGGGAAAGACAACTACGATAGCCAGTGCACAGATGGATGAGCTGGCTAAAAAATTTGGGAAACTTTTTGCCTTTGTGTCATGCCTTTCTGGAACTGTCATGAGAGGTGTCTAGTTTGTGGACAGTGGAACATCTCGTCACATGATGGGATCTCTAGATGTCTTCACTAACATGACCAAGGAGCCTAGGGATATGTACGTAGAGCTTGGCGATAAAGCTAAGTACACAATAGAAGGCATTGGCAATATTGAGTTTCAAATGGACTCAGGTGGTATCATGGAGGTGAATGAAGTATTGTACGTACCAAGCCTGGAGAAGAATCTCCTTTCAGTTTTGGCCATAGAAGGCAAAGGACTAGATGCCAGCTTTACTAGACGTGAAGTGGTTGTCAGGCCGAAAGTAGCTAATCCCAACGAGAAGTGAGTAATTGGGAGAAAGAAGAAGGATCTCTATTTGTTGAGAGGATAACCAGTGAAGGCTCTCATACATTAAATTGACAATGAGACTGCGATATGGCATAAGAGGATGGGATACCTGCACTATAGAGCTCTCCCTATGTTGCAAAGAATGGTTACAGGGTTTCCAGAGATCGGGGTGGAGCAAGATGGAGTGTGTAAAGGATGTGCGCTTGGCAAGCAGGCCGAGGTTGCGTATCATCATAGTGAGACCAGTTTTAAGGGATTGCTAGACTTGGTGCACCCAAACATTTGTGGTCCTATGTTCATGACGTCAATCATAGGGTCTCTGTACTTTGTGACATTCATAGATGACTCTTCCAAGAAAACTTGGATATACTTTTGAGGACCAAGGATGAGGTCTTTGATCGGTTTCAGGGATTCAAAGCTCTTGTGGAGAACCATATCGGGAAGAAGATTAAGGTGCTAAGGTCAAATAATGGGGGTGAGTATACCTTCAATGAGTTCTAGGATTTTTGCAGGGCAACAGGAATTAAGAAGCTCATGGTACCTTACAATGCTCAATAGAATGGGGTTGTCGAGAGGAAGAACATGACCATAATTGAGGCAACGAGGGCAATGATCTATGATCAGGGATTTCCTATGTTTTTGTGGGCAGAGGTTCACAATACAACTGTATATGTGCAGAACATGAGTCCTCATAGGACATTGGAGGGCGTGACTCCTAAGGAGATGTTTATAGGAGTGAAACCAGAGGTGAGCCATTTGCACATCTTCGGTAGTCTAGTCTGTGTCCATGTTCCTACAAAGAATAGGACTAAACTAGAGCCCTATAAAAAAAGGGGCATATTTGTGGGCTACAGTGAGGTCTTAAAGGCCTACCAAGTTTACATTTCAGGACAAAGGAAAGTTATTTTAAGTTAGGATGTCAGATTTGATGAGGGCAGGACCCTTAGGAGGTCTCATGAGAAAGAGCCAACAAGGGTAGAGGATTGGGAGCGAGAAGCTCCTAAGGTTGAACAAAGATCAACAACACCAACAACAAGGACATAATCTTTAGATTTGGAGGAGGCGCTAGAAATTCCTTCAAGCTCTATTAGGAGGAGGCCGAGATGGGCCAAATAGACCTTAAGGGATGTTGAGGAGCATGTGGAGGATCCTTGCAACACCTTCAGGTAGAGCAGACCACTGAAAAGACTTTTTAGTTATTTGGCATTGTCGAGCAATATTAGTGAGTCTGAGCCTTCCACTTTTGAGGAGGCTACAAATGAGCAGGTCTGGAGGGATGCCATGGTGGAGTATAGCTCCATCATGAGGAATGATGTATGGGACATAGTGTCGAGACCAAAGGGAAAGTTTGTGGTCACTTCTTGATGGATCTATAAGATCAAATATGCAGCAGATGGCAGTGTCGAGAAGTACAAAGCGAGGTTCATGGTGAGAGGGTTCTCCCAACAGGAGGGAGTGGATTACGAGGAGACATTCGCACCTGTTGCCAGATATGCATTCATTAGAGTAGTTATGTCAATTGCTTCAAAGATGGGTTGGAGGATACATCAGATGGATGCGAACAATGCTTTCCTCAACAAGGTGATTGAGGAGGTGTGTATTGAGCAGCCTCAGAGCTTTGAGGTGCATGGGAGAAAGTCTCATGTATGCGGGTTGAAGAAGGCCCTTTATGGGATGAAGTAGGCTCCACTTGCATGGTACTCTAGGATCGATGAATATCATCTTGGTTTGGGCTTCACCAAGAGTGAGGTAGACTCCAACTTGTACTATGTAGCTGTTGAGGGTGAGATGCTTATCTTGCTACTTTATGTGGACGATCTCTTCTTAATAGAATCGAAGAAGCTCATAGGGATGTGCAAGGAGGATCTTACTTCAGAGCTCGAGATGGACATTGACTTTATGCACTACTTTTTGGGATTGGAGGTGCGGCACCAGCCCGGAGAGATTTTCCTTGGACAGGGCAAGTATGTAGTTGAGACCTTGAGGAGGTTTAGGATGGAGGATTGCAGGCATGTTACCTCTCAAACTAGCAGGGGTCCTGTTGTTGCCCGGATTGTACAAGCACCGCGACAATGCTCAGGACGGGGGCTGTCACTCTGATCCCCGCCCACTTCGTTCTAGCTGTCTCCCAACAACAGGCTAAGGGAAACAAGTTGGAGATCAACTTGTTTGGGAGACACGGATGAGTGGCCTAACCAATTGGTTGAATTCAAGCAAGATTATTAATTAGATTATATTTTTAAAGTATGAAACCAGTGCCTTAATGGAGTCACCACTTCTTGCTTATAATAAATTGGAACCGAATGACTGGATGGACACCCACTGCTTAAGATGATTGTCTATCCTGAATGATATGCAAACCTATGACCTATGTGTGATGCAAAGATCTTGCTTATTTTTAGTTAAATGCCTAATCTAGATGTAACCTTCCGTTAACTATTTTGACGCTGGGCTCCAAGGTATTTTGTAGGAAGGAGGCCAACAGGAAGCAAGCTAGGGCCTGATTAACGGTACCTTCTATTGTGCTCCTATCACCTGATGCCTTCGGTGTTGCAGAGACTGTGGCTTTGACCACTGTAAGGTCACCGTGTTAACCACCGAAAAGTTGCGGAGGCCCCTCAAGCTATAAGTGAGAAGGGTTGCTCTATATCTCTATCAACCTAGCTTATGCTAGGAGGTAAATTATTAATGGAATCTAAATCTAGTATGCTTATGCAAGAGATTATGGGCGAGATTATCTTGAGCTAAGATTGCTCAAGTTACTTAAGTACTTATGCGCAATTTGTTTCAATGTAAGAGTACTTAACAATGTTGCGATACAAACTTAAACAAGATAAGCGCTAAGAGATACAAGTGTAAATTTCAAGTAACCAACTTATCCACCAATGATTATTAACACAAGATATTATGCCAATCAACAAGATCAATGTCATATTCTGAGTGCAAAGATGAGATAAGCCAATTTCAAATCTATGACAGTTTATATTAGCAGTAAAAATTTATATTTTATCAATGTTATAATAGCAGTGAGGAAACCACTTCAAATCATGAAATTTGCCTCAGACATAAAACATAAAAATTCTCGATGACCAACAAATGTAAATTAACTTATTTTAGCCCACTTTGTGATGACATATTCAATGATATTTCAGATCTGATTGTTAGTTTACAGCAGTAAACGACCACAGATCAACAAGCTAAAGATGCCAAAAATAAATGGTCAATATGCCCAAAAATAGTAAAAATGCACTAGAACTTGAAAATTTCAAATTTTAGAGCTTTTAGGAAGTGTGATTCAGCAAATTTCAGAACTGATATGTTTATTACAGCAGTGAAACAATGACAGATCAGCAAGCTAAAAATACTAGAGTTGATGCCCAAAATGCCTAAAAATGGTAAAAACTTGCCGGAAAATGAAAAGTCAATTTTTTAAATTCTTATTAAGTAAATGCTTTAGAAATATTTCAGACCTGAATTTTATAGTTATGCAGTAAATTCCAGTGAGCTAAAAAGTTAGATCTAGGTCATATTAGAGACACCAAAGTGGCCAAAAATTGTGAAAATTTAGATTTTACAATTCTAATTGATTTTGACTATTTAAAATGTGATTTTAGGGCTTAGATATTAATGATTTGACTGCTGTAATAAAGCTGAAGCAAAACAAGGGTTTAGAGGTCAAACCCTAGGCCCAAGGCCTTGAAGATCTCGTGGTTGAAATTTTGGGATCACGTTGCTACTTGAAAAATACAAATTTTGAGACCTTAAGCCTGCAAAACTGCCAACTATTTAGCCTTAAAACTTCAGATTAGAATTTCAGGTCAATTTAGGGAAAAAGAGGCCAAGAAAATGGAGAACAAGGCTAAGGGAGACAAATTTGCGGGGATAAAAGGGCTAGGATGATAGATCGGGGCCCAAGGATGAAGAATAAGGCCTCAAAGAGGCAACGCTATGCCTGATGAGGCTAGCGTTGGGGGTAAAGAGGGTTTAGAGGCTTAGGAAAAGGCCTAGGGCCTAAAGTCCACAAAAGGAAGGGCCGCAAGCCCTTAGAGGGTTGCGGTTTAGGGAAAGAGGGAGAGAAGGTCGAGGAAAGAGGGCCGAGGGGAGAAAGGAAGGAGAGGAGGCCAAGAAGAGAGGGAGCGGAGGAGGAGAAGGTTGGACAGAGGACCGAGAGGGGATGAGGGGCTTGCGGCAGGCCTAGGAGGGTCAAAGAGGAGGCCACAAGGCCTTTTGGGCCTGCGACTAGGGTAAAGAAGGGAAGCCGTAGCCCCTAAGGGTCACGACTAGCCCTGGGAGGGCTAGAAACCAAGACGCTGGAGGCTAGAGAGGGGATGCAGAGGGTTTGGAGGAGAAAACCAGGGCTAGGAGCCCTGAAAACCTTGAAACCCTTGCTCCAATTTTTTTTTATGCTTCAACTCTTTAATTTTCTGAAAATTCTTCCGTGGAAACCCTGCAAAAAATTCCAAGAGACTAGATCTTACCCTCAAAGGCCTAGATCTAGCTCTTCTTCCACTTGACTCCTTGATCTAACCTGTAAAAATATAATTTACAACACCCAAACCCCAAATATATACAAAATGAATTTAAAAAAACCCAACCCAAGTTAGAAAAATAATTTACAAAATATACATGGGTTTTTTAAAATAGATTTTGAGAAAATAATTTTTATGATATTATTTCCTTGAAAGAATGGCTAAAACGCTTCAGAAAATTAATGCTCACTGTAGCCCTAGTGAAGATTTGATCCAACATATAAAAACCAAGGATCCAAGCAAAGTAACCGTTGCCCATAGTCTGTGAACTTGTAGACCAAGGATTGAGTACCTGCAAACACTATGTATTATCTCAAAATAATAATATAAGGCACCACATAGGATGCCCGTAGTCAATACATTACACAGATCAACGAACAAGAAAACCTTGAGTTGCACCCCAAAGTCTTTTATTATAGTAGAAAAAATAGTTCCTAGCGGGACAATAGTTTACAAAATGCTTCAACAACAATTCTAGCCAGAGATCAAGATGACTAGAGACTCAATTGACTCTCTAATTTATAGATAAATCCTCTAAATGGAAAACTAACGGCTAGTTTCTTTGATTCTTGTCAAAACAATCTTGGCAGTTGATAAACACTTAAAGATCTTTTAATCTTGGCCCTTGATTTTTTATTTTTGAGGAATTTTCGAATTTATCATTTAATTCATTTTTAATTAGCTCAAAATTAATTATTTTGAGCTAATTTCCTCAAAAAATTGACTTTGACTTAACCACCAAGGTCCAAGGGTCCAGATTTTCTTAAAATATATAATATTCCCTTGGTGGAGGACCTTTAAAAATTGACTTTTTTAAGACCCACGAAATTTTCCATTTGGAGAATTTATTTTCCTGAAACAATTTGATTTGACTATAATTAATTAATTTTTCTTGCTTAGGATTTAATTTTCTTTTTCTATAAAATTAATTAATTTACACATGAAGGGATTTAATTATTTTTCCAACCCTCTAATACATAAGATTTTTCATTTACAAGACTCAAAGAGGGAATACACATTTGGCTTAGACCTTCAAGACACATAACCCATTTGCGACACAATATGATCTAGTAAACCAAGTGATTTGTAATAAAATAATTTAGCCAATTAGCTTAAGTTATTCCCAAACAACTTTTACATCAGACTCGACTAAAAACACTAGGACTCACCTGATAATTCGATAATAAATTTCACCCTAGCTTTGGGGTTTAAACTAGAGGGAAAAAACTCCTCTGATTAGCAGTGTCGAAAAACACAGGTAATCAATGAGGTTAAAAAAAAGCCTCCTAGGATGGAATTCATCGTCAAATTATAGGCTTACCTAGGTTGTTACATAGACTCAATGTTTTACTAAGATCATTTACAATATATAACTTGCAGAATGGGATGACAATGACACATGGACTGCTGATATGTGACCCGATCCTTGTTGAAAAAGTTTGTACTTCTGCTTCCTCGGAACTTTGACAATTTGAGTGCAATAGGTCCTAGGAGGGGATCCTAAAGGGCAACTACTAGGTCAAGGGAAACAATGGAGCAATAGCCCACTTTCACCTCAGCTAAAGCTCCCAGCTCTTTATGGACTTTCATTGATGGGAGGAGACCCGATATAAAGGGGAATCACTAGATGAGTTGGTCAATAAGAGTACAAGGGGTGATTCCTAAGGCCTATTCACAAGAGAAACTCAATTGTATGGATTTCTTGCTCGTGAAATAAGGTGATAGGCTCTTTAGGAAGGGCTAAAGGATTCTTGAGGCTGTGGTTTGGGAATATATCTTGTAAAGATGATTCCTAGGCCTAAAAATCCTTATGGAGCATTGGTCTTTGTATGATCTTCGTGGAATTGGAGTTATTAGGTTGCGGGACCACACGAGACCAAGTGGACCCAGAATTAGGTCAAGGACGTGGAATTGATTATTTAAGGAGGAGCTTGACCTAATTGTGGAAGAGAAGAGGATCAATGGACAAATCTTCTTGGAATAAAGTGCAATGATCCAAATGAGGTCACTGTCTAAGGGAAACCTAGGGCAATAAACAATTCTTGGGCTAGGTATTCCAATATCACAAGAACCCATGTCTAAATTTCGTGAAATTCGGAGGGCCTGTAGAAGAAACCCAACGAAGTAACGGGCAAGAGATCGAAGTCTTTTGATGGCTAGAACGTGAGATAATTGATGCCCTGGATGACCTAAGGAGGCTAGGCCTAGAGAGAGGAGGTAAGGTGAGAGAAATATACATTTAATGTGATCATCCATGGAAGGATTAGTGCCTTGTCCTTAGGGAGAGATGGAGTCAAAGGGAATTTATTGTTTGGAAATAATTCACCCAATCACGGAGTCCGTCAAGAAACTTCGCATGGCATGAGAGGAACTACTTCAAGGACTTTATACTTCGATTTGCAATAATTGATGACTTATTGAGATTTATTTAGCACAAATTATTTCAAGGAACATTCACCTATTCATACATGGGCTATGACATGATGCAACACTATAAGAGATCAAAGTTTCCACCAATTCGTATAGGAAAGTAGTAAATTTCAGACTTGTATAGCAGAAATCCCAACAACATTCATGTGACAAAGTAAATAACAAGAATAAGCATGAAAAGAGCACTTACATGTACAAAATAGTATATCCAATCATCAAATTATGCCAATAATGAAGCTCCAAGACAAGAGAGAGATCCAACATCAAAATTCATCCATATCATCCAAACTCGTCCTCCAAAAGGGATAGCGAAAATCTCACAAGAGCTAATAACCCAATTCAAGTGATGATGATCAAAATGAATCACCTCACTTCTACTTATACAATCAGTAAGGAGTTCGATTTGCCTAATTTGGCCTAATTGAGCCCCAAATAATAAAATAATGTGCAATAATAACGTCCCTTGGTGACAAGCCCACAAAGCTACCTCAATAACATATTGATAAGCCTCTCAAGAGGGTCGAATGATCAATAAAATGAATTGTTGGGCTTTTGAGGAGGCCTAATGAAGTCTTGAGTGTGCCATGATGTGAGAATGGACCTCAAACATAATGGACAAGGGGTTGGCCCTTTGTTGCCCAAGCAAATCCCTGTGGTGCCCCCAAGTGGGTGTGAGCAGCATAAGGACATCCTCATGGGTCTCTGAGTTGATCGAAAGTGCTTGTAAACCATCTGTAAGGGTTGGGAGGATGGCATAAGCCCTCATATGGACCTTGGATCCTCTGCCAAATGTGTGGTTCTTGTGTGGAGCCGTCTAGGCGTGGGGAACCAGGTGCATCATCCTTGCCCAAAAGGTGGAACATGAGCAATCAATGAATGGTGTTGGGCATCTGTGAAGTGCTCTCTTCTATGGTGGAGGCCCCTGGCTCTTAACGCTCACCCCACAAGTGGCAATGTGGCCCTCTGGAGGGCTAGGACCTCGTATAAGGAGGCCAAGCCTCAAATGGAGAGCCACCAACAATCTTGCATAAGATCCAATGCGACTCCTTGCTCTCCAATACAACAAATCATTAGAATAATTGAGTAAAAGAGCTTACAAGTCATGGAATCAATGGGGCACTTCATGGTGGCATGCCCTTCCATAACAGGGTTTGACATGTACAAGTGTCTCCAATCTCAATAAAGGGTTAACCAGGGAACCTATTAGGTGGTTTTATCCTTTAAAGGGGGTGACATGTCCATGGTATATCCCTCAAATGGTAGTTGGCAAATGATAAAGTAATGGAACAGAGTGGGGATTAGGGGAATCATCCAGACCACATGTTATGGTATAAGGGTAGCTATAATAAGGGAAGCCCACACCTGGGTATATGAGTGTAGGAGGGAGAAAATTGTGGTACATGAGTTACCTCGGCCTTTGTTTTTCCACCCTTCTTCATATGCCTTTTGCCTTTGATTGATTTTTCTTCATAACTGCTCGGGGCTCTAGGGGATGAGAGCATGTTGTGTAATATATAGCAGTGGATACCCCCTTAAGGTGGGGCAATTCATCGCCCACTAAGGGTTGGGACAATCATGGGTTCCTTAATGATGGAGGGGGCTCATCTAGGGCCCATAGGAACCAAGGTGATGGCCATGGATAAGGGGTAGAGCTCATGTTTGGCTTTTGCCCACGTGCTAAATTTGTATGTCTCGACCATCTTTTGCATTTTGTGGTACATTTCCTATTGAGAGTGGCCAAATTATGCTTTTTCTTTTCTTTTTAGTTGCATCAACCTCCGGGCATCGTTCTAGACCCAAGGTGTGGACAAGGGGAGGGGCAAGCTAACTCTATGTGGACCAAGTGGACACATGTGAACCCAAATGGGAAAAGAGATGAATGGGGTTAAAATGAGTGGAAGGGAGTGATATATATGGTGTGAAGAAGCGAGACCACGCAACCAAAATTGGGGTTTCCCATGTATCGCCAACCCTAAAGCTAATGGCCAGTAAAAGAGATCCCACAAGATTAGGATATAAGGCTAACCACAAGATCAGGCAGTGGAGACAAGAGTACAAACCTAGCCCACTCTTTCCGCCAAATCCCCCCATCAATCCACGCCCCAAAGTGCCTATGACAAGTAAGGAAAATTAATCAACTATACCAATGAAAAGCCATACCTTCAGGGTCGGGAGGCCCACCTTTAAAGATACAATCATAACAAGTGGGTGAGGGACCACATGGTTGGCTCAGGTGGCGGAGATAATGCTACATCGAGCGAGCTATTTGGAGGCTACAAGGGGTTGCTGGCTAAGGACCATCTAGGAGAAAACGTTTCTCCTATATACAATACCCACAGGTGGTGGGTAACATTTGGCTCCAGTTGGGACATGAGTTCTTGGAGAGGTGCATGAAGCTACTCAAATTGGAGGTCATGAAAACACCAACAATCTCTTGGTACTGCAAACCTGTTATCTGCATGTATCAAAGACTAAACACATGGGACAACATCTTTTTGTGGTGTCTTATGATCACCCATGCTTAGTATTAGGCCATAGAAACCAACAAGAACATAAAATGATCAAAATGAAACTAATCTATCATGAAAAATATCATATGATATTAGTTCTAATGAGGAAATGAGCATGCAATGCATCCTACTCTAACATGCGTATAATACAATGTCAAGTGTCAAGGAAAGGGGTGATATGACTCAACTTGACCGGTTGCGACCAAATTTTGTCATTAAGTTTGGCAATGTAGTCGTAATCTTCCCTGATTTTCCCATGAATCTTGACGGGCATTGGATTTTTATCTACCAAGACCACATCCCCAACCTGGTGTTCTCTTTTAGGTTTCCACTTTTTGTTTGCTTTTTGATTTGGTTGCTTGAGAATACAGACTTCTTGTGAAGGGAGAATAGGAGGAGGCTTCTCAATCTCATGTGTCTTGTAATAAGGGATCGGTCTTGGCTTGACCACATGAGTGGGGTAGGCAGGTTCTCTATAAAGAATGAAGGGGGTTCCATCAGATTGCAGAATAGTGGCATATGACAAGTCCATTTGAAGATGACCTTTGACAGTGGCTCCCCACTTCCTTGATAACAACATCCCCCAAACATCAGGGATATCTATGACCACAACATCCATAAGTAATGATATATCGAGGTTCATAGCCAAAGAAACCTTAAGATCCTTTATGAGGCCCTCTACTTCCACGGGTTTGGAGTTAAAACCACACACACTTTTATACCTTCGAGTGATGCTAAGACCTAATTGCTCCATGACTCTTAATTGCTTGATGTTTCCGGAAGCCCTTGAGTCTAACATGCAATTATGTAAGAGAAGGTCATTTATGGCTAAGGTAAGCATGAATGGCTCATGTCCTAGGTTTAGATCGGGAAGGTGGATATTTTGCAATGCTTCGGGTAATTCTTCCTCTTCAAAGCCCAAGGATTTCTTGACTTGCCATTGTTGTCGGGGAAGCTTTACAATCTCCTTTAATGGAACTTGTACCATCATCTTCCCTATGGCAGTATCCATATCGATATCAAGTCCAATCTCTTTACCTTTATCCCTTTTGATGGTCTCTTTCTTATTGGGATTGACTTTCTTCGGAGGATCCTTTTTAGGAGGATATTTAAGGAGAGGTTCTTTGTGAGGGACCTGCTTGGGAAGAGAGTCATTTTTGTTGGTTTCCTTGGAGGTTGTAGGGTCTTTGTTGTTGTCTTTTCGTGAATATTGGACCCCTTTGAATCTTCCACTATTATTAGCATTAAAGATTGGATCTTGCTTTCTTCTTTAATAGTGACCTCACTAATGGGAGGATGAGTATACGAAACCCCTAGCAAAATGTTGAAGGCTTCAGATTCTACAAGATAGACACTTGTTGACTTCTTCATCATCACTGTCATCCTCATCACTTTGTTCATCTTCGAAGTATGAATCTTGCTCCACAACATTTGTTGGAGCCAAAGTGTTGGGGACTTGAGATGAGCTTGGTTTATCCTCTTCATTTTGCTTCCTAGGGAAAGACTTTCCATTTGGGATATAACTTGATTTTTTGGCCCTTTCCAAGGCAATGAGCTTGTTCATGTAGAGCCTATCTCGTGAATTCATTTCCTTGCTGAGCTTTTCCATCTTCTTGAGAAGCACCAAAAGGGTTTCTTCCTGTTGATCTTTGGATTTTCCCTTTTTGTCTTAGACCTTAGCCCTGGGGTGTTCATCCACATCTATCTTGGAGATTCGTAGGTTTTGTTCAACTTCTATGGCTATCTCGTTAGCCTCGGCTAAAGTTTTGGGTTTCTTATCTTTCAACACATAGATTAGGTGGCCACCCACAACTTTGATAAATTTATCTAGTATGTTAGTATCATCGGGCCTCAAATGGTTGGGGATATCCTTAACTACCCTACCAAATTTTAGGATGAATACCCTAATTTCTTCCCTTCCCATACTTATTTGATAGAACTTCTCAATGTTGAAGGTTCCTTGTGTATCACATGATCGTCTTTTAACGAACATATCGTCAAGTTGGTCAGAACTATCAATGCATCTTGGGGGAAGACATAGGTACCATTCTCTTGCTTGTCCTTCAAGAGACAAAGCAAAAAGCATCATGATCCTATCTTCATCGAATATCATCCTAGGAGAAATGTTCCAGTAGAATTCTTCGATATGATCACAGACACTTATGGTAGCATCACCCTTGAACTTGGGCAACTAGTTATTGTATTTCTCGAGCAAAGGTCTAGGGTCTGTTATCGCACAAACTAGCAGGAGACCTAAGGGGAATCCCTAACGGACAAATGCTAGGCCAAGGGCAACAAATGGAGACTTAACCCACTATCACCTCAGCTAAAGCTCCCTTCTATTTACAAACTTTCACCGATGGGAGGAGACCTAGTATATTATGGAGTCACCGATGACGAATAAGTCAATGAAAGGATGTGGAGTGACCCAAATAATCCCTTCCTGGAAGAGTTGGAAAGATAGAGCTTGCTTGCTTTCTAAACAAGGTACAATGTCTTCTAGGGAAAGGAAGGGAGGATTTGAGGGTTAGGTTTATGGGATATGACTTATGAAGGAATTTCCCAATCCCTAAAATCCTTATTGAAATTGGTATCCCAGATGGTTCTTGAAGAATTGTCTTTTCAAAGGAACGAGACCACACGGGACCAAGTGGACCTAGTCTAGGGTAGGGGAGAAGAGTATGGCAACCAATGATTATCCCTAACCTGGACAAGGTATGGAAATGGATCAAAGAAAGAATATCCACTTAAAGGTTTGAATTGATCCAATAAGGTACTAGCCTTTGGGGATGCTAGGGCAAAGTTTGATCTCGAAGCTAGGGCTTGGCTTTTCTCACAACTCCACTGTTGGAATGGCCTCAAATTTGGAGGAGATCTTGAGGAAACATTGGTGCAGGAGACCCTAAGAGATCAAACTTTTTGGATGGGTAGTTTGTCCGGAAAATGATGCCCTAGGTGACCCAACTTGGCTAGACCTGGAAAAAGGTGAAAAAATTATGATTTTAGGTGACCACCTCTTGGTAGTCAAGTGCCTTAGTCTTGGGAGAATGGAGTCTATGTTGAATATGAGTGAGGACCTTTTGGTTCTTGGTCAAGGAGGCCTCAAGATTACTTTGCTAGCCTTCTAGGTCAAAGAGAAGCAATCTTGTAGCTTTTATACTTTGATGTACAAAGGAGATGGCTTATCAAGGTCAATTCGTTGTTAGAATTACCCCTAGGAAATTTCGTTCACATTACGTTGCCCATACATTGAGAGATGCTATAATAGAGACAAAATTCCACAATTTAAAGCAATATATGCATGCAACAATTAGACCTAAAGATAGCAAAAATTCCAGTCCAATGTATATGACAAAGTAAAACAAGAATAACATTAAAAGCATGTACTTACATGTAACAAAATATATCCAACCATCCACAATTAAAGACAAAAAAGAAGCTCCAAGATAAGATAGACCAATATCCACACATCAAAATTCATCGCTTTATCCTCTAGAAAAAGTGCGAAATTCTCAAGAGAGAGAAAAGATCCAATCCAAAGTGATGATGAGCAAATGAACTCATCTCACTTGTATTTATACACTAATTAGCAGTTCGAATTAGCCTCAGCTTACATGAGCTCCAAAAATAAAATAATGTTCTAATAATTCAACTTTTGGCGACAAGCCCACCAAACTAGCTCACAAATGAAAGAATAAGCCTCTCAAGAGGTCAAATAATAATCTCTGCATGTCGTAGGGCCCTTTAAGAGGCCTAATGAGGTCCATTGGGTGCCACAATTAAGAGTAGGATCCTTAAAAGCAATGGACAAGGGGTTGGCCCCTTGTAATAACTTTTGGTGCTCCAAATGACATGTGGGGTCACACAAGTGTCCTCATGGGTCTCCAAACAAATCGAAGATGCCTATAGATCGCATGCAAGTGCTAGGATGATGGTGTAGGTTGTTGATTTGGGGTAGCATCGGATGTGCTCTAGCCACGAAAATTGGAGAGGCTAAGGCACATGAGGTCTCCAATACCTAGAAAGGGTTTGGGCAGATTCTAAACAGTTTGGAAGATATTAAAATAATTAATATTTTTAATGGAGTCCAGACTTAGGGAAAATAAAAAATTAATGTGAATTAATATAAAACTATGTCAGAATGGTCCAAAAGTCATGGATCAAGCCAGATCTAATCTTAGCTGTTGATTGGGGACTTAATCTCGGCCATTGATTTGTCAACGAGAAAAATATAAGAGGAGGCTTGAGGGTCACTTGGAGAACACACCAAGAGATCAAGATTTCGACTTTCTGGGGCTGGGTTTGCTGAGAAAGTTGAAAGGGAGTGATAAGGAGTTGCAGCTGAGGGGCAGTGAATATAGAAGCAGAGAGGTAGAGATAGTGCCGGGAGGATCAGCGCAGCAGCCGGGAAAGCTAACGCAGAGGGCAGAAGCCATAATTTCCAGGAACAGCCGGGAAGTTGGAATTGTCGGGAACAGCCGGGACGCCAGAACTGCCGGGAACAACCGGAATTGTCGGAACAGCTGGGAAACCTGATGCAGAGGGTAGAAGTCGGAACTGCCGGGAAAGCTGACGCAGAGGGCAGAAGCTGGAACTGTCGGGAAAGCTGACACAGAGGAAAGAAGCTGGAACTGCGGGAAAGTTGACACAGAGGGCAGAAGAGGCTGACACAGTCCCTAGAGGTTCATGCTGGGGCAGAAGAGGCTGACACAGTCCCTAGAGGCTCATGCTGGGGTTTTTCGTGGGGCAGATTGGAGTTGAGGAGCTGCTAGAGTGTTTATCCGGGGTTTCAACTGGAGCATTTGTCTCCGAAGGAGAGGTACTACTATCGAGATTATTCTCTGTTGGGTGAGCTGGTTTTGGCACCCAGATTGTATTCAGAAACTGCATAATAATAAAGCCCTTAGATAACTGCACCGGTTTTCCCACATTGGGTTTTTCCGGGGACATTGGTCCAAAAACAACAGTGTCACTTGTGTGCTTGTTTTGTTTCCTTCAGTTGATGATCTGTAATATGTTGAGCATGTACTTGTATTTATTTCCAGTATTTACATGGTAAATAACTTGTTAATTAACAGAACAAGTGGGTAGGAATAAATCAGAAAGTATATGAAGGGTTTCTAACGGGTTAGACTTAGAAATTCCAACATGGTATCAGAGCGTGGTTGCAGATCACAGGAGAATTGAGGACATCAGTCGAGCAAAGCAGCAGCAACAGAAAACAGCGGTCCCGAGTGACAAAAGCTGTTCCTAGTAGAGAAGCAACAAGGAAGGGGTGACGCAGTGCCTGCATCATCAAGTTTGAGCAGGGAAGAGGATCAGCATAGCGGCAGAGGGGAGCAAACTCGACCTACGCAGTGCCCAATCATCTTTCTCAGTCAGGAAAGATTGACGCCCGTGGCTAGGAGGTGCAAATTTTGTTGGTGCCAGGATTGTGCAGAGCCTAGAAGCTCTAACCTTCAGTTCGCTGGGGCTTAGGAGGCTGTGGGTAAGTTGCAGAGTGAAGCTGGTGGAGTACTGTAGTCAGAACAATATCTAACAGGGCAAGACCAAGGGGAGGGAGTTGCTGCCGAGGCGGATTTCTAGCCAAGGAATCCAGATCAGTGGTGCAGTTGCACAGACGATCGGAGAGGGGCAACTTGACGGTTGGCAGAAGGATTTCTAGGAGGGAAATCAGGACTCAGAGGGAGTCCAGAAGAGAACTTCCAGACAGGAAGTAGAGAGACTCAGTAGGAGTCGAACCGAGAACTTCCAGGCGGGAAGTAGAGAGACTCGGAGGAGTCGACAAAGAAGAGTAGAGAGATGGTCGTGAATGGGATGAGGGATCAGGATAGGCTGGACAGAGCGTCCAACTTTGTGGTCTGGAAGGCCAGGATCCTGTCCATTCTAGATAAACATCGTATCAAGGCCTTCGCCTTGAGGGATGACGATTGTGCCATGAGTACTCATGTGCCACTTGAGAAGAAGTGGGGAGACATCGAGTTGTAGTCAGACGAACTACAGGCAATGAGGGGCAGGATCCTCGAGGTACCCAACCTCTTGGATTAGACCTTGCTACGGGAGCGCCGAAGAGGAGTAGCAGTATTGGGGGATGTCAATACTAAATAGAGACAAATGCAGATGGAGCGACAGAGAGAGCTACAGTGCAGGATTCCCAAGACAGTGTGAGGCAGCAGTGCGAGAAGCACGAGAGTGTTGCACCAGTGCAGGATGGCACAGAGAGGTGTGCAACGGTGCGAGATGCATGGAGTTGTTGCAGCAACACAAAGGTCAGAGAGAGAGCACTTGTCATCAACAAAGGGAGTTTCAACATCGATGGTGTCTCTAGCCTGATAGAGGTGTTAGAGTTGGGAGATCAGTTACTTCTCAGTCACTGAGTTGCAGTGCAACAATTAGTAGTGGTAGTGCTATGGGCAGCACGATGCAACATGATGAAAGGGGTTGCAGTGTAGATGTAGCTTGCCATGGGCAGCAACACAGATGCAGAGGGAGTTGCAGTACGGATGCAACAGTGGTAGTGGCAGGGCCATGGGTAGTAGTACAAGATGCAGCAGTGCAGATGATGGGCAATAGGCCTAGCATCAGTACAGGGACTGGTGCTGGATGATTAGGGTGATGCTCAGTGAGGAGTATTGCTAGAGCACAGTCCTCGCTAAGAAGGAGTGTTGATTTGGGGTAGCATCGGATCTGTTCTAGCCACGAAAATTGGTGGAGAGGCTAAGGCACATGAGATCTCCAATACCTTGAAAGGGTTTGGGCAGATTCTAAACAGTTTGGGAGATATTAAAATAATTAATAATTTTAATGGAGTCCCTAAGTCTAGACTTAGGGAAAATAAAATATTAATGTGAAATCTTATAAAACTATGTTAGAATGGTCCAAAAGTCATGGATCAAGCTAGATCTAACCTTATCCGTTGACTAGGGACTTAATCTCGGCCATTTATTTGTCAACGAGAAAAGTATAAGAGGAGGCTTGAGGGTCACTTTGAGAACACACCAAGAGATCAAGATTTTGACTTTCTGGGGCTGGGTTTGCTGAGAAAGTTGAAAGAGTGATCAAGAGTTGCAATTGAGGGGCAGTGAATACAAAAGCAGAGAGGCAGAGATAGTGCCGGGAGGATCAGCGCAGCAGTCGGGAAAGCTGACACAGAGGGCAAAAGTCGGAACTGCCGGGAAAGCTGACGCAGAGGGTAGAAGCCGAAACTACCGGGAAAGCTGACGCAGAGGGCAGAAGCCGGAACTGCCGGGAACTGCCAAGAAAGCTGACGCAGAGGACAGAAGAGGCTGACGCAGTCCCTAGAGGATCATGCTGGGGTTTACGTGGGGCAGATTCGAGTTGAGGAGCTGCCGAAGTGTTTATCCGGGGTTTCAGCTGGAGCATCTGTCTCCGAAGGAGAGGTACTACTGCCAAGATTATTCTCTGTTGGGTGAGCCAGTTTTGGCACCCAGATTGTATTCACAAACTGCATAATAATAAAACCCTCAGATAGCTGCGTTGGTTTTCCACATTGGGTTCTTTCGGGGACATTGGTTCAAAAACAATGGTGTCACTTGTGTGCTTGTTTTGTTTCCTTCAGTTGATGATCTGTAATATGTTGAGCATATACTTGTATTTATTTCCAGTATTTACATGGTAAATAACTTGTTAATTAACATAACAAGTAGGTGGGAATAAATCAGAAAGTACATGAAGGGTTTCCAATGGGTTAGACTTTCCCTAACGTGGACAAGGTGTGGAAATGGATCAAAGAAACAATATCCACTTAAAGGTTTGAATTTATCCAATAAGGTACTAGCCTTTGGGGATGCTAGGGCAAAGTTTGATCTCGAAGCTAGGGCTGGACTTTTCTCACAACTCCACTGTCGGAATGGTCTCAAATTTGGAGGAGGTTTTGAGGAAACACTGGCGCAGGAGACCCCAAGAGATTGAACTTTTTGGATGGATAGTTTGTCGGGAAAGTGATGCCCTAGGTGACCCAACTTGGCTAGACCTAGAAAAAGGTGAAAAAATATGATTTTAGGTGACCACCTCTTGGTAGTCAAGTGCCTCAATCTTGGGAGAATGGAGTCTATGTTGAATATGAGTGAGGACCTTTTGGTTCTTGGTCAAGGAGACCTCAAGACTACTTCGCTAGCCTTCTAGGTCAAAGAGAAGCAATCTAGCAGCTTTTATACTTTGATGTACAAAGGAGATGGCTTATCAAGGTCATTTCGTTGTCAGAATTACCCCTAGGAAATTTCATTCACATTATGTGGCCCATACATTGAGAGATGCTATAATAGAGACAAAATTCCACAATTTAAAGCTATATATGCATGCAACAATTAGACCTAAAGATAGAGAAATTTCCAGTCCAATGTATATGACAAAGTAAAACAAGAATAACATTAAAAGCATGTACTTACGTGTAACAAAATATATCCAACCATCCACAATTGACAAAAGAGAAGCTCCAAGATAAGATAGACCAATATCTACACATCAAAATTCATCGCTTTATCCTCTAGAAAAAGTGCGAAATTCTCAAGAGAGAGAAAAGATCCAATCCAAAGTGATGATGAGCAAATGAACTCATCTCACTTGTATTTATACACTAATTAGGAGTTCGAATTAGCCTCGACCTACATGAGCCCCAAAAATAAAATAATGTTCTAATAATTCAACTTTTGGTGACAAGCCCACCAAACTAGCTCATAAATGAAAGAATAAGCCTCTCAAGAGGTCAAATAATAATCTCTGCATGTCGTAGGGCCCTATAAGAGGCTTAATGAGGTCCATGTGTGCCACAATGAAGAGTAGGATCCTCAAAAGCAGTGGACAAGGGGTTGGCCCCTTGTAATAACCTGCGGTGCTCCAAATGACATGTGGGGTCACAGAAGTGTCCTCATGGGTCTCCAAACAAATCGAAGATGCCTGTAGATCCCCTGCAAGTGCTAGGATGATGGTGTAGGTGATGCCACATCATCGTGCAATTCTTGGATCTGCCAAGTGTATGGTGCAAATCTGGGGCCAACTGGGCATGATGGATTAGGTGTATCTTCCTCGTCTAATAAGTGAACCGCGAGCAATCTCTGAAAGACTGTGGGGATCCATGGACTGTTGTCTGCTGCTGTGGAGGCCCATGGATCTCAACGCACACCCTACATGTGCCAATGTAGTCCTCTGGAGGATTAGGACCCTGTATAGGGAAACCAAACTGAAGATGGAGACCATCTGCAATCTTGCACAAGATCCAATGCATCCCCTAGCCTTCCAGTACCACAGGTCATTAGAGATATCGAGTAAATGAGCTTACCAATCATGGACCATAGGTGGAGACTTCATAATGGCCTGCCTAGTGTTACTTGGGAGCAGGAGCGAAGGAGGGAGCGGGAGCGACATTTTCAGAAGCTCCCGGTTTTTTATATAATATATATATTTTATATAATTTTTATATTTTGATACATATGTCAACAAAAACATGTAGAATAATGAATTAGATATAAAAAACATAAAAAACATAGATTGAACCATATAACAACAATCATCTAGAAGTTATAATCTTCATCAACCACGTCCACAAGTTAGTAACATAGTAACATACAACATATTGAGTTTCATGATTCATCAATCTTAAAGTTTCAAGCTTTCAAAATTCAATATATAACATTTATCATCATTGATCACCAAAGTTGTACTTGTAAGCTAAGTGTAACCATTACAACAAATAATATCTAACATGAAATGAAATGTTATAAAATGAAATGAAACAACTTTCAACTTTCATGAAGCATCATATTCATAATTCATTACTAATGAGTTATAATTGCCAACTTCTAAGTTAAATTGTCATATATTGTTTAAAAAATATCATAATAAATATGAAAGAGTCAATAGTTATAAAAACTACTAGAAACTAGAAAAGAGAAGTAAATCTATTATCTATTTCTTATGCCTGGGCCTCTTGCCACCACGAGAAATGTCTAATTTTTTAGTCTTGTTGGAAAATCAGGATCTTTGTCATTAATATCAACCTCTAAGCATTAATATCCAGAGGTATCTGTGTCATTACCTTTGTATCTGTATAGGGATCTTTGTCATTAATATCACCCTCTAAGCATTAACATAAGATATAAAAAGCATAGCATGTCAAGTCAAGATTTTGTTTGAGTGATGCGTACATTTTTAGGAGGGTCATGATAGAGGAGTTCGACAACCAATGTCACTAACATCAAGGTACATAGAGGGATTGGTGCTCTTGATTAAATACGAGTTCCATACCTTAATACATGACAAAATTCAATGGAAACATTGCAATCCCCCAATCCTGAAATCCTGAAAAACTGACAAGTCTGTTGGATTTTGAATGAAATCTAAAATTCTACTTTCTCCATATGAAATCCAATGACGCCGGCACCACTCTCAAACATCCTGAGTCATTTCATGGTATTGTTAAAAATTTAAGTAAAAGGATGAAAATGAAGATTAAGGAGAATGTCATTTTTACTTTAAGAATTTAACATTACCATGAATAACATATTAATACTAGGGCCATATACTTGATCATTAAGCTGCCCCACTAAAAAATTATTTGTTTCTTTCAAAACAAATTGCGTTTCAAACAATTTTTTTTTTTTTTTAACAGAATCGGTTGCTATATTAGGGACTAAAAAAAAATGCGGGAACATAAGTTCCTGTGATACATGCGGAGCAGAGGCTCTGGATCTAAGAGAATACAGAGAGCAATGATCTCCTTAGACCTGCTTGTTCCGGTTTTGAGAGAGTCTTTGCTAGAATAAATTCTAACAAATTGAAAGCCTAGGAACTGACATTTGCAAGTCATCTAAGATACATTAACAGCAGCGATAGGAAGCCTGGAATTAAGTTACAGTTGGTACATTTGATGCCGTTGTTTGCCCAGAGAAATTTTGAAGCCGTTTTTTGCTGAGAAATGGAAACGTCCATGTTACAATTGATACATTTGATGCCGTTGATTGCCCAGAAAAATTTTGATGCAGTTGTTTGCCGAGAGATGGTAACTTCCAGGTTGCATTGGAGCCTGAAGCCTGCGCTGATAAGGAGCAGAAGGATACGGTTCTGATAGGAGTAAGTGAAGTGAATTAGAGACAGAAGTTTAAGAAAGGGAGCGTTTCTCTGCCTTATTCGATCGCTGAAACTGTTCCTGCTGCGAGCCTGAAGGATCTGATGCTGATTCAGATTCATGGCAAGGACTGAAATTATTCCTCTGTATTGCATAGCAGATTGCCGATTACCCTGTTACAGGCCTTATTTGCATGCTTGTCTGCTTCCTTATTCAATGGTCGAAGGATGTGATGGAATTGCAATGTTCCCATTGTCATTTGTAGGAATTGGCAACGCTATATGGCCTGCTGGAGGAGAGCGTTTGGGGAATTTTTTTGTGTGCCATTAAACTGATAACTATGGAAGAATCACCAAAGACTTTCGCTGTTCTTATACCAAGTCTGCTGAGTTGTTTAAGACCTTGAAAAAGGGCCAGCGCCTCTGCCCTGTTATTGGAGATGTTCCCTAAGCCCCATTCGTAGTAGAGAACACATTCCCCATTGGCGTTGTAGATCACACCCCCTGCTCCTGCCATACCTGGGTTTGACTTGGAAGCTCCATCGAAAAAAAGGTAGAAGCAGTTACATTTTTGCAACTAGCTTGCGAACTCCTCCTCTTTGAGCCTTATCTTCCAACTGTGGGTTCCCTGTCTGCTTTGAGCTCTCATTGTTTTCACATTCTGGATGCTATGATTTTTGTCCAAGATGTAACTGATGAAGTTCCTTTCTTCCACACTATACTCTGTTGCTTCGATTTTGCTATGAGCTTTGACAGAGATAGTTTCAAGAGATAGAGCTTTTGCCTTGTTGCAGGCTGATCTGGAGGTTGAATTTTTATCCTTAAATATTTTCCTATTTCTTGCCAACCAAATACTCCATAACATGGTGTATGGAAGAATGTTCCAGACCCTCTGCGCTAAATTGCTGTTCTTATTTTTCCAAGGACATTTCTTTTTCCAGTATTGTATCACTTCGCCTATGGAGTGTTGGGAGATCCAAGGGGTATCAATTGGATACAATTCTTTCCAGCAATCAATAGCAAAAGAACAGTCTACAAAGAGGTGTTGCATGGTTTCTTCCGCAGCATAGCAGTTGGGACAACAAGAAGGACCGTTGATACCTCTTTTTTGTAAATTCTCTGCTGTTAGAATTTTTCCTTTTAATAAGGTCCAGATGAAAAATTTAATTTTGGGCAGAGCTTTGGACTTCCAAACCATTCTCCAGGAGTTCCATATTGGCATAGGGAAGGTGCTGAGGCAAATTTGTTGGTGAGCTGCTCGAACAGAGAAATCAGAGCCGGTTGGATCCCAACGAAGGCCATCCCTCTCATTCTTTTTGATGGGGGCTTTGCTGTGGAGGAAAGACTGCAGAGAGGCAAGGCTAGGAATGAGAGCGGTGGGCACATCAGGGAAGGACCATCCTAGCCACAAGTGGGAAAGAGGGTCCCAGCTAGAAATCTGCTCCAGAAAGTGGATACCCTTGCTGCTGAGAAAAGTAAGAATAGGGATGGTTTCTTCATGACTTATTATAGGTTGTTGTCCCAGAATTTTGTCAGTGCCAATATTTATACTGCCTCCTCCCTTGGGCACTTTGGATATATTCTGGGCAATGAACGGAATAGCTTTTTTACAAAGGCTCCAGATTTTTGAAGAGTCTCTGTTGGGTATGACCGAATCAAGCAATTGTTGTCTTGGGCAGTTCATATATTTGGTTTCCAGCACCGTTTTCCACCATGTTGAAGGGCCAGTGATGAGCCTCCAGACTATCTTCCCCCCGTAGGCAAGATTTTGAAATTTGGGGGATCTGACACCGAGACCTCCTCTGTCCTGGGTTTGAATGACTTGTTTCCAGTTGACTAAATTGAATTTCTTTTTATCAGTTTTCCCTCCTTGCCAAAGGAAGTGATGGAGGATAACTTCCATTTTGCTATGAAAAGAAGCAGGGGCTTGATACAGAGAAAATCTATAAAGAGGGAGAGAAGAAATACCAGATTTGAGGAGGATGAGCCGTCCTGCTGGGTTAAGCCAAACAACACCCCACTGCTGCACTTTCCGCTTCACTTTGTCGATGATGATGTCCCACGTTCCTGCCTTCAAAGGTTTTAGGCTCACAGGCATGCCCAAATAGGAAAAATGCGTCCACTCAAGGTTGTAAGTGATGCCAAAGATATTAGCGATTTTATGAATGACCTGGTTTGAAGCATTCCATCCATAAATACAGCTTTTCAACTGGTTAACCAGACCTCCTGAGTATCCTATGAATTTGTCCAGAAGTGTCTTGAACCTTCTTGCTATGGTGGTGGAGGCTCCTCCAATAAGCAAGGTGTCATCGGCGAACTGAGAATGATTGATGTTCTTGGCTCCATTTCCAAATTTAATTCCAGTTATGAGGCCCATTCTTTTGTTGTAGTCCAAGGTTTGGCTAAAGGATTCAGCCATAAGAATGAATAGATACGGGGAGAGGGGACAACCCTGTCTGAGACGCCTGGAGGATTGAAAGGCTTCACCCAGTCTACCATTAACCAAAGGGGAGATCCAAGGCCCAGAGATACAAGCAATGATTAGGCTGATGAAGGGCAACTCAAAACCCATCTTTTTTAGAACAGCAGTAAGGTAGGAGTGTCTAACTTTGTCAAAGGCGTTGGCAAGGTCAAGTTTGAGGATGAATCCTTTCTCCTTCCTAGAAAGGCTAGAGTGGATGGCTTCTTGGACTAAAAGGATGGAGTCAGTAATATGCTTGTTGGCCATGAATCCTCCTTGATTGTCCGAAATCAGGGAGGGGAGGAGAGGCTTAAGACGAGCAGCAAGGATTTTAGCCAGAATTTTATATGAGGAGTTGCAGAGGGAAATGGGTCTAAACCGAGCAAAAGAAGTGGGCCTGTTTTCTTTAGGGATGAGAGCCAAAAAAGTGGCATTGGTGTATCCACCTATTTTGCCCTTTCTCTGGAACCATCTGATCATCTTAGTCAAGTCTTTTTTTATAACACCCCAAAAGGCCTTATAGAAACAAATGGGGAATCCATCAGGCCCTAGAGCCTTATCAGGATTCATAGCCCAAATCGTTCTTTTGATTTCCTCCTCTTCGATTTCTTTTACTAGGCTGTCATTCATTTCTTTGGTAACTCCCTTGGGCATGTATTGGAGGATGTCAATGTAATTCTCTTCTCCTTTGGTTTCCTTTAAAAGCTCTCTATAGTAATCCGTGGCAGACCTTCTGATGGCCTCTTGTGTGTTCTGCTGATTGCCTTCGTTATCCAGAATTGAGCTGACGTTGTTCCTGATTTTTATAGCCGTGGTTTGTTTGTGGAAAAAAGCTGTATTTTTATCGCCATCTTGCAGCCATAGCTGCCTTGACTTTAGTCTTCATTTTATCTCTTCTTCTTTGTTTATGTGGCTCAACTTTGCATAAAGATTACCTTCTTGCTCCTTATTTTGTTGAGAGAGACCATGATCCTCTATCGTTCTTTGGACGCTTTCAAGATCATTTTTTTTTTTGATCTCTTCCGGTTCTTTGTAATTGGCTTGAGCCCACTCTTTGATGGCCTGTCTGGTTCTCTTTAGTTTGGTTTCCCAGATGAAACTTGGTGAGCCTTCGACGTGCTGGTTCTAGGATCTCTGAATAATGTCTCTGACAGCCGGATCACAACTCCAAAACGGACTGTATTTAAAAGGGATTGGTCCTAGAGAGCAGTGAGTTTCCAAAGTGAGCATTATGGGGTAGTGATCCAAGGCAGAGATGGGAAGAATGTTAGCGTACCCCACAGAGAAGGAGGAGAAGAACGAAACATTTATTAGGAACCTGTCCAGCCGTTCCATTATGTTGCCAGATCCAAGCCTACGGTTGCTCCAGGTATACCTGCGATTTTTTGGTACAACATCCACAAATTCATGGTCCCGAATGATGGCTTCCAAACGGCCTCTGAAGGGGTCAGGCGAAAAGCATCCTCCCCTTTTTTCATTGGCATGAAGTATCAGATTGAAATCGCCAGCCACTATAATATTTATAGTTGTTTCCCCATCGATGCTTGCCTTCAAGTCGTCCCAGCAGCTTTCCTTTTCTCTGTATTGATTGGGAGCGTATACATTGTAGATAACTACTGTTTGATTGCCTATTTTATTTTCCAAGACCGTTCTGATCCAATGCTGGTGTAGATTTTCTGAGATGCAGTTCCATTTGCTGTGAGCCCAAAGGGTAGCTATACCTCCGGAAGCTCCTCTTGAGTCGCTGGTACAACCTATATAATGCTTCTGCTGATCTATTATTCCTCTTAAATCTTGCTGTTCAAGTTTTGTCTCCTGAATCAAAATAATTTCAGGCTTTTCGCTGTATATAAGATCTCTGAGGGCTAAAACTTTGGAGGGGTGCCCTAAACCCCTGCTGTTCCATGATAGAATTTTCATCATTGGGTATTTGGCTTCCGGAGAGGTGCTCGCCTCTCATGAGTTGCCTCCTTCTCGTGCTGCCCCAGGATGAAGGCTTCTATAGGGGTTTGAGTGCCCATGGCTATGTCTTTTTGAGCGTTCTCGTCTCTATGCTGCTTGGCAGATTTTCTACCAGGACCTGATTTCTTGAAGGAGTCGCCGGAGGAGCCATGATCTTTGGACGAGCTTCTTGTGAGCCTAGGGAAGGGGGGATCGAGGGATGCCTGCGAATGGGTGATTTGGAGGGGGGAAGGGTCAGAAGGATCGGTGGGAAGAGAGGGGGGCAGAGAGGGATCTTTGGAGGGAGGATCAAGGGAAGATAAGACAAAGAAAGGGTTGGAAGAGGAGGGGATGGGAGGATCAGAGGGGGGCTGTGAGGAAGGGGAAAGGGAAGATGAGGCAGGGTGGGGAGTAGGAGGAACCGGAGGGTTAGATTCCAGAGGAGCTTTGGATGCCGGGGCGGACTTCTTCTTTTTGACAGGTTCCCATTGGCCTTCTTGATCACCGCTCTCTGCATCAACAACTTTAGTACATCGATTGGCAAAATGGCCGTATTCGTGGCATACCTTGCATTTGAAGGCGATCTGCTCGTAGTCGAGCTGCTGAATATGGCTCCACTCGTCCACCTTCAGTTTTATTGCTTCGGGGAGTCCTTTGCCAAGATCAACTTCAACGCAGATCCTCGCGTAGGCCTGCATGTTCTCTTTCAGTTCGCTACAGTCGATGTATTTGCCAACTGCATTCCCGATGGCACGAACAGATTCATCTCCCCAGCAGTGGAGAGGGAGGTGGGGAAGACGAACCCACACCGGAATAGCACTGGGGACGTCTAGTTCAGGGTCAAAATCTGGAGTCCATTTGTTGAGGTAGAGGCCCCTGGAGTCCATGAAGTAGGGTCCATTTCTGAAAATTAAATCCTTGTCCTCTTTGGATTCGAAGTGGAATGTGAAATATCCTTTCCCGCAAAACCTAATGGAAATCTTCCCTTGAATTTTATCAGTCCAATTTCTCTCAACCCATCTTTGAACGGTTCTAGGAGACGGCCAGAGGCCTGTGAATTGACCTATGAGGCCTTTTTCAGCCAAAGACAGAGCGGCCATGCGGGGCAAGACTGGGGGTAACTGAACCTCTTGGAGCCCATCCAGTTTCTTCACAAATTTAGAGAGGGCGGGCCTGGGGCGTTGCGGCGGCAGCGATTTAACCAGAGCAGAAAACGCACTTTGGGGATCCATCCCTTCCGAAGGGGGATCCGGAGGGTCCAGAACAGGGGCCATGGCTGGGGCCGTGGCCCAGGCAGCCGCAAGCAGAACGCTGAGAGGTCACAGGCGTGCGCGGGAGGCAGACCAACGTAGCGGCGTTCCACGGTACAAATAAAATAAATTGCGTTTCAAACATTACTACAAAAAACAAATTGCAAAAAAGGCAAAACACTCTTGAAAAGGTAGGGAGCGAAATTTTTTTTAGGGAGCACACTCCCGACCCTCTCCTGAGTCGCTCTTGCCCGGAGCGTGGATTGGGAGCAGGATTGGGGGGGTGCTCCCCCGCAACACTGGGCCTGCCCTTCCATAATGGGCTTCAAGATGTGCCAATGTCTCCTAAACTCCAAATGGGGTTAACCAAGAATCCTATTAGGTGGTTTCTACTTCTAAAGGGGATAATATATTCAAGGTACATCCTTCTAAAGGTGGTGGCATGTGACAGATAGGTGAATGAGGTAGGGGATGAGAAGGGGCAGCCCTAGGTCACATGCTGGGGTACAAGGGTAGCTAATAAGAGGGAAGCCCACACTTGGGTTTATAATGTATAGGAGGGAGCAATTGTGGTAAATGAGGTGCCTCGGCCTTGATTTTTCCACCTTTCTTTATATGCCCTTTGCCTTTTTATGATTTTCTTTGATTAATTGCTCGGGGCTCAAAGGGTAAGAGCACGATGTATAAGATATAACAGTGGATACCCCCTTTAAAGGTAGGGCGGTTCATTGCCCACCAGGGTTTGGGACAATCATGGGTTCCTATATGATGAAGGAGGTTCATAGAACCTGTAGGAACCAGGGTGATGGCCATGATGATGGGGTAGAGCTCATGTATTGGCTTTTGCCCACGTGCTAAATGTGTTTGTCCCAACCATCTTTTGCATTTTGTGGTACATTTTCCCGTTGAATGTGGCCAATATGCTTTTATCTTTTCTTTTTAGCTGCATCAACCTTCAGACTTCATTCCAGGTCATGACCCAAGGTGTGGGCAAGGGGAAGGGGCAAGCTGACCCTATGTGGACCCAATGGAGGAATGTGGACCCAGGTGGGAGAAATGATGAATGGGGTAATAATGAGTGGAAAGAGGGTAATATAAGCGGATAAGGGAGCGGGACCATGCAACCAAAATCGGGGTTTCCCATGAAATACCATCCCTAGAGCCAAATGGTCAATAAAAGAGATCCCACGGGACTAGAATGCAAGGTTAATATCCAAAAGGGGTCTAGGGGACAAGGGCACAGACCTAACCCATTCTTTCCGCCGAATCCCCCCATTAATCCATGCCCAAAAGTGTCCATGATAAGCAAACTACAATACTCAATTACCAAATGACAAGGCATACCTTTAGGTTCGGGAGGCCCACCTTCAAACATACGATCATGGTAGATGGGAGAGGGGCTACATGGCTGGTTCAAGTGGTGGAGAAATGACACAATGAGCTAGCTGGTGGCTGCCAGTTGAGGACCATCTTGGAGAAAAAAAATTCTCCTAGGGATATCACCCACAAAATGGTGGGTAACAGGGTCATTGCTTAGGTTCAAGGGGGCAAAGACACTAACTAACCGCCTTTCACTCCTAGACATTTTAGGTTGGTCTTAGTTTTGGTCAATGCTAGAGTCCTTTGCCATCTTTGGGATGGGATCATCGACCTTTTCAAATTAAGGGAGAAGGGTAGTTCTAACAAGTGATGGAGTTCATTCTCCCCTTCTTGCTGTGACCCTAGTTATAGGAGGAATGTTGTCACCTTCGAGTAAACTAGGGGTCTTGACAATGAATGGAGTCGCCAAAGGAATATTTGAAATGTCGTCTATGAATCAATTTCTCAATGAGTCACTAGGGAGGCAGATCTGCTTCTTCCCCAACAACGACGCCAAAATGTTACCGCCCAAACTAGCAAGGGTCCTAGGAGGGGATCCTAAAGGGAAACTTCTAGGTCAAGGGCAACAATGGAGCAATAACCCACTGTCATCTCAGCTAAGGCTCCCTGCTCTTTACGGACTTTCACCGATGGGAGGGGACGCGCTATAAAGGGGAATCACTAGATGAGTTGGTCAATAAGAGGATAAGGAATGATTCCTAAGGCCTATTCACAAGAGAGACTCAATTGTATGGATTTCGTGCTTGGGAAGCAAGGTGATGGGGTCTCTAGGAAGGGCTAAAGGATTCATGAGGCTAGGGTTTGGGAATATATCTTGTAAAGATGATTCCTAGGCCTAAAAATCCTTATGGAGAATTGGTCTTTGTATGATCTTCGTGGAATTAGAGTAGTTAGGTTGTGGGACCACACGAGACCAAGTAGACCCAAAATGAGGTCAAGGACTTGGAATTGATAACTTAAGGTGGAGCTTGACCTAATTGTGGAAGAGAAGAGGATCAATGGACAAATATTCTTGGAATGAAGTGCAATGATCCAAATGAGGTCACTATCCAAGGGAAACCTAGGGCAAGAAACGATCGTTCAACTAGGGCTTCTAATATTTCGAGATCCCACTGTCGAAATTTCGTGAAATTTGGAGGGCCTCTAGAGGAAACCCTAGCGCAGTAACGAGCAAGGGATCAAAGTCTTTTGATTGCTAGAACGTGAGATAATTGATGCCCTAGATGATCTATGGAGGCTAGGCCTAGGGAGAGGAGGTAAGGTGAGAGAAATATGCGTTTAACATGATCACCTATGGAAGGATTTGTGCCTTGTCCTTTGGGAGAGATGGAGTCAAGGGGAATTTATTGTTTGGAAATAATTCACCTAATCATGGAGTCCTTCAAGCAACTTCGCATGGCATGAGAGGAACTACTTCAAGGAAGCTCACACACTTGGGCATATGAGTGTAGGAGGGAGCAAATTGTGGTACATGAGTTACCTCGACCTTTGTTCTTACACCCTTCTTCATATGCCTTTTGCCTTTGATTGATTTTTCTTCATAACTGTTTAGGGCTCCAGTGGATGAGAGCATGTTGTGTAATATATAGCAGTGGATACCCCCTTAAGGTGGGGCAATTCATCGCCCACCAAGGGTTCGAACAATCATGGGTTCCTTAATGATGGAGGGGGCTCATCTAGGGCCCATAAGAACCATGGTGATGACCATGGATACGGGGTAGAGCTCATGTTTGGATTTTGCTCACGTGCTAAATTTCTATGTCCCGACCATCTTTTGCATTTTGTGGTACATTTCTTGTTGAGAGCGGCCAAATTATGCTTTTCTTTTCTTTTAGCTACATCAACCTCCGGGCATTGTTCTAGGCCTGCCCCAAGGTGTGGACAAGGGGAGGGGGAGGCTAATCCTTTGTGGACCAAGTGGACACATGTCGACCCGGACGGGAAAAGAGATGAATGGGGTTAAAATGAGTGGAAGGGAGTGATGTATGTGGTGTCGGGAAGCGAGAACACGCAACCAAAATTGTGGTTTCCCATGTAGGGCCAACCCTAAAGCTAATGGCCAGTAAAAGAGATCCCATGAGACTAGGATAGAAGGCTAACCACAAGATCACGCAGTGGAGACAAGAGTACAAACCTAGCCCACTCTTTCCGTTGAATCTCCCCATCAATCCATGCGCCAAAGTGCCCATGACAAGTAAGGAAAATGACTCAACTATACTAGTGAAAATCCATACCTTTGCGGTTGGGAGGCCCACCTTCAAACATACAATCATAACAAGTGGGCGAGGGACCACATGGCTGGCTCAGGTGGCGGAGATAATGGCACATCAAGCTATCTGGTGGCTGCAAGGGGTTGTTGGCTGCCGACTGAGGACCATCTAGGATAAAATTTTTCTCCTATATACACTACCCACAGGTGGTGGGTAACAAGGCCTATGTCTACACTGATGATCACTAACTTGAAGAAGCTAAGTACTTCTGAAGGCGAATTGGTGGATCCCTCACTGGACAGGCAATTGATAGGTTTCCTTGATGTATATGGTCAACATTAGGCCGAATATATGTTTTGCTGTGAACACACTCATCCAGTTCATGGTGCAGCCGAGACAGATTCATTGGGTGGTAGCGAAGCATGTGTTGGGATATGGTAGACTTTGGATTGAGATATGTGAGAGTGGGGGTGGAGATGAGGGCTACATATATTTTGAATGGGTGGAGAGTGCTTTAGATTAAAAATCCACGTTTGTATGTTTCTTCAACTTGGGATCGGCCATGATCTCATGGTATAGTAGGAAGTAGCAATCAGTGGCACTTAGTTCATCAGAGGCGGAGTACATGGCAATGAGTATGGCGAGTTGTGAGGCAGTGTGGCTTCACAAGATGCTTGTAGGACTATTTGATCCTAAGATGGGGCCAACGATGATTCACTGTAATAATCAAAGTTGCATTAAGCTCTCTGAGAATCCTGTGTTTCATGGTCAGTCCAAGCACATCGAGATTAGATTCACTTTATTAGAGATAGGATCCATATAGGTGCTATGAGATTACAATACATTTCCATAGAGAAGCAGGTGGTAGATATTCTCACCAAGCCTCTAGTGAAAGGGATTTTTGTGAAGTATTGAGATAAGCTGGGGGTGATGGAGAATCCCTTCTTTGCTAGGAGGGAGTGTTGAAGCTTGTGGTAGCTTCGGAAGGTCTCCTGCATAGGCTTTGTGTCTTAGCACGTGGAAGATGATTTATTACCTCTTTAGGTGCTTGCTTGGTGGAGTAAGTGATTTATGTTTTCTTTCCTAACTTTAACTTAGGAAAAGTACAATAATTAAAGTCAATTAATTATTGTGGACTATTGAGTCATTTTCTAAGGATACTTAGTTTAATTATTTAAGTGACTCAGAAATAATCTCAACCATTGATCTCCAAGATCTTCTAGAAGGGAGATTAGAGTTAGGGATTTGGGCTTAATTAAAATTATAAAAGTAGCCTAGTGAAGAGGTGAAGACACAAGAACACAAGAGAGAGAGGCAACTAGAACATTTTTGGGAAAGCAAATTTCTCAAGGAGGGAGTGAATTCTTTGGAGCGTGAAGCTTAATTTGATTGAGGAGAAGGAAGAAGAATACAAGGATGAGTTTGAGGTGTTTTCAGGAGGCCGATTTGTTGGGAATTGGAGAGGCTCAATTGTTGAAGTGAGAAAGAGGCGGAGTTGTTGGGGAGGCCAATTTTTCATGGTCGAGTTGTGAGTGCAGAGGCTGATTTTTTGGTGAGAGGTGGGCCAATTTTTTAAAGGCCAAATTTCTTCAGAGGTCGATTTCCAGCTGGCCAATTTTCCTTGGGCCGAATTATTCTAGTGGGTCCAAGTTGTATGTTGTAGTCACTATTTTTCTTTGTAAATTTTACGGGTTGAAACCTTGATTTTCCAGATTAATAAATGATGGAGAATTGTTGTGGGTGAATTATTTCTATTGCAGTGTGTGATTGATCTCTTTATTTCCATTGCATATATTTCTAGATGTTAAAATACCAGTGATTTTATATTTTGGTAATTCAGGATTTATTTTGTTAATTAAATAAATTGCTATGAATAAATAATTGTCTTGAGAAAATAAATTTGGGCTAGTATTAGGAGATTTATCTTTGGAAACTTCCCAAGGATGATAAAGTCTATTAGTTCATCCATTCTCCCCCTTAGTTTGGATGACATGTTGGTACTTAAGTCAGTCTCCACAAATTCATAACACTTTATTCAGTAATGATGGTCATACCCCTTTTTTCGCTGCAAGCTTCACTACAAGGCACACATTGGCAAAGAATTTCCTTTCCAGGTGTAATGTCTCCATTTTCAGTTGCCCTTGTGATGCAGTCAGGATGGACTTCTAGGGTTGGTGGCAACCAGTTTACAGGAGCGAGATTACGTCATTAGAGTGCTTGGAGGGTTTTGGAGGAGTTTTATGGGATCCAATGGAGTTTGCTTACTATATTTTACCATCAGGGGCAGTTCCACACAATTTGATCTTGGTTCCGTTGCATGGATCCCGTAAAACAATTTTATTATCAAAATGATTTAATTAAAAACGCTAAAGGTGTTGTGTGGAGAGGACTATTTGGAGAAACACCTTAGTGTAATAGCTCGTTGGAATCATAATGAAGAGTTCTACAGGATGGGATGAGGAGAAGCGGTTTCTAGTGGCCGGAGAAAGTATGGTGGCCAATTAATCATTTCCTAGGATTAAAAGTGACTTTAATTAGTCACTTAATTAAATTAAAAGGGGAAAAGGTGCCTAATTAGAGAAAAAGGCCAGAAGGGGAATGAATGACTTAAATAAAATTAATTAAAAGTCACTTAAATAAGTAAAGGGGAGAATCTTCTAGAATGGCAATAAAATAATGAAATAAATACTTCTAGAAGGTTGGAGAGCCATTCTTCAAGTCTTTAAAAGGAAAGGAAGCAAATCATTTGAGACATCTTGGATTTGAGTATTTTTCTTGAGGAGAGGATTTGGGAACGCAGTTCTCAGCTTCAATGAGCCCCAGGACGAAAACCCTTGGGTTTCCTGTGAGTTGGACAAAACCTCAACCCACTGTTGAGGGGATTTCATCCAGAAACCTCACGGAGCGTCATCAAAAACATTTGTGAGCAGATCTGCCGTAGATTGAGAGTGGAGATCATTCAGATCTTCAATTGGAGCTTCATATTCAACCCAATTTGGAGGCTCGGACTAGTATTGTAGCAATTGTTCTGGGAGGCCGTCATCTCAGCTATGTTCAAGTTATTCTATTGGCATGTAATGTGATTCAGAGATTTAATAACGATGGGATTTCCTGCACGTATCTATTGTCCAATTTGTGTTTTAATTTCATATTGAAGTTTATCTGATTTATCGTTAATTTCCTAATGCAAACTATGTAAATTCTATATAGGAAATTTATGGTTTAATTACTTGAAGCAATATCTTGAGAAATTTGTCAAATTTAATAAACAAGATATTACACCTGGCACCAAGTGAGCAATCTAATACTCATCTTGTCTCAACCCATGCTGCACTCATTACAACTATGCAACATATGGCATCCATCCTTATCATGTCCCTATTTTTTGTGCCTTGGCTAACCACAAGGATTATGGAGGTTGTAATTTTTGCTCATTTGCCTCAATAGCCTACATTAATTTGATTTTTCAACAGGGAGAACATTCTTTATTCTAGTCACTTATAGTCAAACACCCACAGTTGCACAAACTACAAAATTGCACTTCAACAAACATTCTCCTTTTAATTCCCCAACAAGCAAATTTGACCAACGCCTACCTACTATGGACTATTGGAAAACATGTAACATTCACAAAAATTGGGGACAATTTCTTCTCACTATGGAGGAATTGATGAGACATAAATTGAAAGTTCCTAGTGGACTTAATTTGACTATGTATTATATTTGTACATTATCTTTTGTATGTTTTGTTTTTTTACATGTAATAAAGCACCCTACTCTCTAGCCCATAAGCTAGGGTAAGATATTTCTCATAGCTTGTGAAGGCCTCAATTAACAATTGGCTCATGACGAGCGAACATGTCATAAGAGGGATATGAAACCCGGTGGGGCTATGGTTCTTTGATTATGCTCAAACTTGGTCATTCACCCAAATATGTATATTTGATTGTAACTGTTATCACAAATCTAGCATTTTAGTGCAAAGCCCTCACAAGGTTCTAAGACTAGGGGAACATTAGAAGTGTTACCAATGTCACCTAGGTAATGACTGTTAGAATTTCAAGCCCCAGGTAATTAATGCCCTTATAATCTCAATCAAACAAGTGGAATCTAGATAGTTGAATTTAATTATTGTTGAAATTAAATTTTGACCATAGCATCAAACACGCAATAGCTATAAGTTAAACAATGGAAGCATAAAAATTAATTTCACACACACACAGGTAAATCAACTTCCGTTCCTTCGAAAAACAATTTTCATTCCTTCAAAAAAATTACAATGAAACCTGCACGTCCTGACACAAAAAAATAGCATGCACGGATACTAAATAATTCTTGAAGTTGAGATTCTACAAGTTGTTAGAGGTACAATTGTTGAAAAAGTCGGCGACAACCATTCTCTGTTGCAGAACACTATTGTACAGATTGTATGATTGTTGTAGCTTTCTGCTGTATGGATCTGTACGGTATTGTTTGCATGACTGTACGGATGTTCATACAATTGTACATAATTGATGTTTCAAATTGTGTGCTTCCGGGGAATGCTTCTTCCTTTGTTTCCTTCTCTCTCCCTCTCTTCTACTAAACTGCTAAAGTGTGTCTAAAAGCCTCTACCTTGCCCTATCTTTATAATTTTAATGGAGAATCTATTTTTAAGATTACTTCTAGTCTAAGCACAATTTTAGACTCAACTGCCAAGAAGAAGACTTTCACTTTTTAACTAAAGTGATTTAAAAAATAGGATTACCTTTCCAAAAATAGAATTACTTTTTGAAAATATTTTTTTCAAAAATTTCTTGAACTATTTCTTGCACGTTCACAATGAACATGTACAAATGTTCCTATTTGAGCTATAATTATCAACACTTCCTCTTTGCGAGGAAGGAATTCTACACCAATCCAAGTTTGTCTCTAAATGCCTCAAACTTCCCTTTTATCCAAGGGCTTGGTTGGAATATCAGTGACTTGCTGATTCGTGGTTATACAATGGAGTTTCATTGATCCCTTATGAACCCTGTCTTGTATGAAGTAATATATGATCTCTATATGCTTGGACCTATGATGAAACATTAGATTTTTAGAGAGTTTGATATGACTCTAATTATCATAGTAAATGACTGTAGGCTCCAACTCTTGATCAAAGAATCCTGCAAGTAACTTGCGAAACTAGATTGCCTCACAACCAAGTGTACTAGTTACCATGTATTCTAACAGTGAAATTTTCTTGAAATTGCAGCGACTAGAAAATTATTCTTCTAACTGATTAATTATGCAGTGTATTTGCTACGACAAACAATGAATAATTCACAATTTAATTCTTCACAAATAAAACGTTGCGAAAATAAAATGTTGGAACTAAGAAATATAAAACACACACACAATAAAAATGACACCGTTATTTTTGGACAAATGTTTCTGGAAAAACCCAATGCGGGAAACCTGTGCAACAGATGAGGGTTTTATTATTAATTCTTCAACAACAAATTTAAGTACAATAAGATAGATACCAGACTGGCAATCCTCTCTGAGAGAAATATTGGAAAAATTATTGAGGGAATTTTCCCTTCCTCCATAAGCAATCCTGCAACGAAACGAGCCACAAAATTGGCTCCGGAAGATCCTTGCGTAGGCCAAACTCCCACTACCCGGAATCTGCCTCTAATGATGACGTCCTGCCTCTAGAAATGATTCGCTTGGCTTCCTGGTGAAAATCCCGACCTCCAACAATTGAATCGATTTCCTCTCTGGCTGAATCAAACTGCCTCCTTGAGGCTTTGCGCAAGCCCCTGCACAACCTCCTGTGGATAACTTCAACCTCCCTCAGCTGACTCTTCCGGCATTGGAAAACTCCTCTGGAATCCTTCTACTAATCTCCCTCTCACCTCTGCTTCCTTTTGGCTCGAACTCTTCTCCTTGCTCGACTTTTGCACCTGGGTAACTTGATTTGCCAAGGAAACTCGTTACTCTGGTGTGTCTATCTCCAACCCCATCAACCTCTTCTTATAATCTCTCGTTGGCTCACCAACGACTATGATTAGATCTCCATCAACGACTAAGATAATCTTTGAGTCGATTCATGTGAGTTTTTAGAGAAATCTCACCTTTCTCAATTAATTCTTATTAATTAATCACTTTTCCTAAGTTAGACTTAGGAAATATTTAATTATTAATTAATTAATTTAATTGAGTCATCTCTAGATGTTTTCTCTTGAAACTTTTTCTTGGTTATGGGGCTCTTGTATTCCTTTGCCTCTTTGACCAAGTTTGAGACTGGAACACCTGTCTAATGCTACAAAAACTAACACTCCCTCTTAACGAGGAAGGTGTGATTTAGAGAAATCTCACCTTTCTCAATTAATTCTTATTAATTAATCACTTTTCCTAAGTTAGACTTGGGAAATATTTAATTATTGATTAATTAACTTAATTGAGTCATCTTTAGATGTTTTCTCTTGAAACTTTTTTTGGGTTATGGGGCTCTTGTATTCCTTAGCCTCTCTGACCAAATTTGAGACTAGAACACCTGTCTGATGCTACAAAAACTAACACCCCCTCTTAACGAGGAAGGTGTTCTCTTTCACTCTATCTCTATAACATCCTCCATATACACTGCTGATGTCTTACATCTGTGGCAATCTGCCATTGCCCACCAAGCCACTGTGCATGCACTGATTCATCTGCCACTTTGTGGTTGAATCACCCTGCATTTGCGCCGTTGCTGACACTACATTGTACATGTTGTACCGCTGCCAACTTGGCTCTGTGCTGCAACTGATCTCATGCAGCTACTACTACAACTACTGTAACTGAGTACTCTGAATCAACTGTGTCCCTCTGATGACTCTACATCTGTCTCTTGAATCTCTTACTGCTACTACCCTCTGCAATGCCCACTGAGTAATTGTCTATGTTGCAACTGCTCTACGCCTTGTTGACCACACTTTGTCAACATTCCAAGAAGTAGAGTACAAAGCGTCAGTCAATTTTTTTTAGGAGCAATGTCATCATTCAACTTCCCATTTATCATTGTAAACCCAATTTCTGCAAATTATTGTAAATGATGTTAGTATGACCATTAAGCCATGTAATGACACCTAGGTAAGGCTATGATTTTTGTCAAAGGATTTCGTCCTAGGAAGTTTTTTTTAACCTTCCCGAATTATGTGTGTTTGTAAACACGGATAACTAGCAGAGTTTTTTTCCAGCTATAACCCCAAAGCTAGGGTCAAATTCATTGGTAAGATCTTAGGCGAGTCCTAGTGTTTATCGAGTCTGTGAAAGTGTGTTTAGAAATAGTTTAGTGCATGGTTACTCATAGTTAGACACCATGACTAAATTATTTTATTATGAACACACTTGGTTTCGTACTAGTGTCACAAAATTGGGTAGTGTCTTGAAGGCCTATATCTAAATGTGTATTTCCCCTTCTAAGGGTTGAATTAAATTGTAATATCTTGATGTAAAAAATGTAAGGCTATAAATAATTTAATCGGATATTTACTCTAAACAGAATATGAAACCTGCTTTAAAGTTTAACCAGAATTCATAATATCATAATTTATTAATTTGATGTTGAGTACCTACCTGGGTTTCTGTGGTTGAAGATGCTTCAGAATTGTTCCCACTCTTGCTCCCGTTACCAAAAGACCAAAACCTCCCAGCCAAACTAGGTACAACCTAGGTATTCAGTTCCAGAATGCTTCTCAATTGATGCAATCTGGTCCCCAGTGCCCAAAATCTTCAAGAACAAACAAGACTCAGTCCTGATTGTTTGTAACTTTCTGTTAAAAATGTTATCCTTTCTTTTTCCGGTAATTTTCCTCCTCACAACACTGCGCTCCCAAGCAGAAAGATCTCCTTTCAGTCGCACTCCCTTCTCCTTTTATTTCTTAGAACCATCGTTCATTCATCCTCTATCACCTTGGCTGTGTGTTCCCTGTCTATTACATGGCTCCTCACAGTGAATTAAAGAGGTAGTCACGCTTGATTTTGACACTCATCACTTTATAGGGTTTTAGGTGATATCAAACTATATTACGTAGTCCCTTTTTTTATTAAGATTTATTTAATATTTTATTATATTATACCTCTTTTAATGTTTAACCTTTAGTTAAGATTTACTTATTTTATAACAATATAGCCCCCTTTTAAATTTTAAATAATTTAATTTAGAACTTTTGGATAATATTCTATGGTTATCTATTATGATGACAACACGCTAAAATACATATTCCAATATATTTTTGCGAGTTAGATATTTATTTAGTATCTTCAACAATTACGTCTTTTATCCTACGCTTGGAATTTCTTCTTAATTTAATATGACTGCTAGTGCAATGCAGACGACGCGTGCATATGTAGCTATCATATGCATGCTAATAATTCACATTTCGTTTGTACTAGTAAATGGGTCATTACAAAAAATATTTTAGTGCATGGTTACTCATAGTTAGTCAACATGGCTAAAATATTTGAGGGTGAAAAAAATAATTAATCCCCTTTAGTCATTTAATTAATTGTCTTGGCAAAATTAAATAAAAATCCCATCTTCCTATTGGTTGGACAAAAGATCGATCATCCTACGCCAAAAAATTAATTAATTTTGAGTCAAAAAAAATTGAGAGAAATCAAGTTTTTTCCAAGTGGAAAAAAAAAATCGTGGGTCAAAGAAAAATAAAGTTTTGGAGGACCCCCACAAGGGAAAAATGGATTTTTTAAGAAAATTTGACCCCTTGGACATTGGTGGTTAAGTCAAAGTCAATTTTTGAGGATATTAGTCCAAAATATTAATTTTTGGATTAATAAAAAATGGGTTTTAAGATAAATTTGAATTTTTCCTCAAAAATAAAAAATCGACGGTGGAGATTGAAAGACGATCAAGTTATTTTCAACAGATGAGATTATTTTGATGAGGATCAAGCCAATTAGCCATTATATCCACTTGGAGGGGTTTATTTCTCTCTCATTTTCTATATAAAGAAGCTGCTAAGCTCCTCTTGTCATCTTTGAGTCTAGATAGCCTTGAAAATCATTTGTAGTTGAGCGAAGCTGTGCTGGGTGTTTTTTGCACTTAATAAAAAGTCTTTGGGGTTCAATTCAAGGTGTATCTCATTTGCTGATCTATGTTATGTCCTGGATGTTTATTTGATATGCTTTGAGCTATAATATTATTGATTATTTTCAATTGCTACACGACAGAACATCTATTGGTACAAGTATCTTGCCTTGGGTGTTGGGTGAGAGTAATTACTCTAGATCTAGTGAAGTTTGGCAGGTATCTCCAGGCTTATAGATCTATTGTATGAATCAAGCCCCTCTTGTTTAATAATCTATCATTGGAAGTGCATTGTTATAGGTTGCTCTAGCCCTTGGGCTCCAGTTCATAGACTGTGAAGGGATCACACCTTTGTTTGGCTTCAAGTCTTAATCTAACGAATTTCCTATGCAGGATGGTTTTGCTATCAAAGAAAAATTTTAGAAATTCTATTTTCTCAAAATTATTTCAAGTTTATTACTAGAGTTTTTAAAGATATAATCTGCTAATAAGAGCAAATATTTTAATTTTGTAAATATTGTGAATATTTGTAAATAAATCTAACCCTTGTTTATTTTTGAAGTTTTGTAAATAATTATTGAGGTTTTGGGGTTTTATTTCAATTTTTGTATATATTGGGCTCTTGGGTCTTCTTCTTTTCATTTGTGCAGGTGATAACTCAAGGGTTTGAACTTTGAAGCAACAATTATTTTCAGGGCTATTCATTCAAGAGAGGAACGCTGATCTAGGCCCTTGAGGGTAAGATCTAGCCTCTCCAGGTTTCAGAAATGCAAAGTCCGGCTGAAGAGGGAAGCCGTCCAACTTTTTGAAGCCTTTTAAAGTGATTTTGCAGGGAAATTTTTGTGTTTCAGGGGGCTGAGTTCTTTTGCAGAGGTGTCATGGGGTTTTTGCAGAGGTGTCATGGGGTTTTTAAGGCCTTTAAGGCCTAGCTGCAACCCCTAGGGGCCTTTTCTTGCTGGCCATAGCCCTTATAGGGCCTTAGAACCCTAGCGGCAACCTTTCTAGGCCTAGCTGCACCCTTTTTGGGACTTTTCCACAAGCCACAACCCTCCTGGGCTTAGCCGCAGGCCCTAAAGGCTTTCCCTTGCCTTGCCGCAACCTCTAGGAGGCTTTCCTTAGGCAGCCGCAGGCCTTAGAGGCCTTGCAGCCCTAGGCCGTGGGCCTAGGAGCTCATTTTGCCCTAGGCGCAGGCCTGATTGGGCATTTTCTCCCTAGCCTTAGTGATTTTTGGCATTGTTGTGGGGTTTTGACATTGAGTTTGGACTTATCTTTGTGGTTGCAGGCCTAGGGCATCATTGAAAATTATTTGGGATTGATATCTATTGATTTGGATCATAATTTTTGAGTTTATTGGGCTAACAATTTGTTTTGCAGATTAACTAGCTTCTTGGGCAAGGGTTTCAACTTTCAAGGGCCAAATTTACCAAACAAGATATCAACCAGCCCTAGAAGCCCTAGCTTCATTCACAAGAGGGCCGATCCATTTGATTCAAGGCTAATACTTGTGTTGCAGGTGTTTAGAAGAGCTCTAGTGCACTTTGGAAGGTCATCCAACCAACTAGCAAGGCCTTGAGGCCAAGGGTTTGCTTTCTAGCCCAAATTTTCACATTTCTGTTTAATCTTCAGATCTGATATTTCCTAATAGCAGCAGTAAAAACTCTGAGTACACACTCTGAATAAGCCCTGAAAATCATTGGCATAAGTCCACATTCACTTCAGAATCAATCTCAATCAATAAGAAAGACTTGTTTCATGATTTCTAAGGTTTTCTGGCTAATTTTGGGTAGTTGATATAAGTATTTCTGAGTCTGATCTGAATACTTCTGAGTCTGATATAAGTGTTGCAGCAGTGAAATTTGTGAGTTTCGGTACTAAATTTATTATCCAAGCCACAATAAGCTTGATTTGGCAAAGTAACAGAAGTAGTTTTGCTCCAATTGGATAAACTAATCATTGTTGTCTTACTGGTCACTCTTTGCATATTGCAATTCTGGCATAACTGCGCATTTCAGGATTTGCATATAAGGGTGCTCCAAATCAACCTCATCGTAAAGAGAATCTGATTGCATATCCTGTTGAGAAGTTTGGATAATGGTTAATGCTCTTGTTTATTAAGGAACATTATGTCTAATTGCTAAAGTAATATAATGTTGTTCTTGTTCCTTGTCATCAACATTAAGATTGTTAATTCCTCACTGTCTCACTTGGTTGCGAATTCATACATTGAATTGGTGCTTCTTGTTCTTCATTGTCATTATTAATCAATTGGAGGTTGCTTGTCTCATTGTTATATTGTTTCAATGGTTTTGATTCTTGAAGCACTTTAATTAGCAAATCTTGTTTCATTGGCACTATTGCTTTAGTGAGAGTTGTTCCTGTAATTTCACTTTAAGTACTTGATTCATGCTCTTATATTAAACATCTAATTCCAAGTAATTTAACTTAAAATACTTAAGGGGTCATCAATAATCTCACTTAAAGTTATCACTCATAATATTGCATATCATTATAGGGCTAGTAGTGCATTAATTAATTCACCTCTAAGCATAAGCTTGGTTGATAGAAAGATAGGACCACCTTTCTCACCCAACTTGTGAAGTTTAGACCCTCGCTTGTGGTTAACATGGTGACCTTGCAGTCGTCAGGGCCACAGTCCCTGCAGCGCCAGAGGCATTCAAGGGGTTAGAACTCCAGGGGAGGTATCATTAATATAGTCATTGCTATTTTCCCCTGGGTTTCTGTCCACAACCTGCACTTGAGACTAACTTCAAAACAATTGAGAGAGGATTCACTTAGAATGGGCATCTAATCTAAAATTAACTAAGAGTTTTCATTTCACATAGTTCTAAGTGTCGCATCTCATATAGGATAGCTTTCATCCTAGCAGCAACTGTTCATCCGGTAACTTGGTATTTTAATTCACATTGTGCAAGTAAATTGACTCCACAAGGCACAGACCTCCTAATAATCGAATTAAATTGTGCTAATAATTAAACTTTCCAATCATCATCAACCAAATTTCTAGGCCATTCAGTTTTGTCTCCCAAACTCGTCGATTCCCGACAAGTATTTCTCCTCGCATTTCATAGGGACTACCCCCCATAGTCTGCTTTAGGGAGACAACTAGAATGGAGAGGGTGGGGATTAGAGTGACAACCCCTGCCCTGAGTTGTTGTCACATTCACTTGTACAATTTGGTGACAACACGCCCCTTAGCATTTGACTGCAACTTGTATTGAAATTGTTCCTCAAGATCTAATTGTGCCATCCTGAACACTGATCCATTTCCTATTGAATACTATGGGTCTCTGTAGCAAGAGTAATGATCTAAGAAGAAACACTTGTCCGATGCAGTATTCCTTGTACCCTGGCCTAAATATTTTGCAATTCTGGAGTCTAGAGCTCAATGTCTCCCCACCTCTCTGCTAGAGGTATAACTACACATAAAGCGAATTCATCCTCCAACCTAGAAGACAAATATTCGATCTCCGCTGAAGCTGCTGCTTGCTCTTGCTTCTCCTTCTTGTCCTTCTTCCTCTTCGAACACGGGGTACTGAAGTGACCAAAATCACCACACCTGAAGCATATGATCTTTGACAAATCCTTATTCTTCTTTTCTCCTCCTTGTGAGCCTTGTCCTGGACTGGGGCCTTTCTGTTAATTTTAGGTAACAGTGGTATGTTCTATGTTTAAGAGCAATTTACTTCAATTTCTTTATGAGCCCAATATCAGTATTCAGTTTAGCAATCACATCAACATGATAGTAAAATGCGGATAGAACATAAACATAAACAATAGAAGACAAGCCAAGACAAGAAGACACAAGATGTGGCACCAACCAGGGACAAACCCCAATGTGGGGAAACCCTTGATCAATTCTTCTTATATTCTTCAATAGTTCAGCAGAGAGAGAGATAGTACAAATTACAGATTTGATAATTTATGACAGCAGTAGAAAAACCCTAACCAGAAAATTCAACGCTGGTCAAATGGGTAGAATTCTTCCTCTAATCATCTCAGTCAAACCCATTCAACTTCGGCCTCCAACAACAAGTCCAATAAGCCCAAAACACTCTGAAAAAGTCCAGTCAAAAAATGGTCAATGAAAGTCAAACTGCGGCTAGCCCTAGGGTAGTCAACGCTAGTCAAATGAGAGGTTAGATTGCCTCGATTTCAGTGTCCAGATCTGCGACTTGCTAGGAAGGAGATACCTCACCCCATCCGCAGTCAAAACAGGTCAGCGCTAGAGGTCAATGCAGTCAAACAACAATCCTGTAGCTCAGTCAATGTTGGTCATGCAATCAACAAAATCTGTCGTTCTTCCTTCGCACGTGTGAGAGACAGCTTCCCAAATTTGCGTTCCCAATCACAAGAGGAGAGAGAGAGAGAGATGAGATGAGATGATGATAAAATGACTTGAGGTCTCCTTTTATATGCAACGTTGAGGACACGCTGGTGGTTTGAATGCTTGTTTTGCTTGCTGGCCGACCTTAACAAATTTTACATGATATAAATAAATTTATATCTTCATTTATACATGTCGGAATCAGATGATCTTTAGATCAATCCTACACCTCCCTTAACAAATTTTACATGATATAAATAAATTCATATCTTCATTTATACATGTCAGAATCAGATGATCTTTAGATCAATCCTACACCTCTCGGAGAGAGGAATCCAAGAAAAGTATCAGCTGTCATAAATAAGATGACCCATGTGGAGTTCGGGCCTAGTTGCCAATTTTAACACTTTCTTTACCTTCCACTTTGATCCAAGGGCTACGTTCTCCTCTTTTTTCACACCCTTCGGTCCTTTGCTATTGCTGCCACTGATAATTCTCTTCACGAGAGCAAGCCTCATCTCCTGCGTAAAATCTGCCCACAATCGATCCCAACTTGGTAGGTTGTCTCATCTAGTGATACCTTGGATGAAAGTAGCCCACTGCTGGGTGAAACCATTGAGAATTGTACACACTAACTCACTCTCTTGAGGTGCTTTTCCTATTGCGACAAGCTTGTTGATTTGGGGTAGCATCGGATGTGCTCTAGCCTTGAAAATTGGCGGAGAGGCTAAAGCACATGAGATCTCCATGACCCAGAAATGGTTTGGGCATATTCTAACCAGTTTAGAAGATATTAAAATAATTAATATTTTTAATGGAGTTCCCAAGTCTAAACTTAGGAAAAATAAAATATTAATGTGAATTAATATAAAACTGAGTTAGAATGGTCCAAAAGTCATGGATCAAGCCAAATATAATCTTAGCTGTTGATTAGAGATTTAATCTCGATCGTTGATGGACCAACGAGAAAAGTATAAGAGGAGGCTTGAGGGTTAATTGGAGAATACACCGAGAGAGATCAAGAACTTGATTTTCTGGGGCAGGGTTTGCTGAAGAAATTGAGTGAAGTGATCTGAGTTGTAGCTGAGGGGCAGTGAATACATAGCAGAGAGGCAGTGAATACATAGTAGAGAGGCAGAGTTAGTACCGGGAGGATCAACACAGAAGTCGAGAGAGGTTGACACAGAGCCAGCTAGAGGCCACGCAGAGGCAGCCAGGAGCTGCGCAGAGCCTGCTAGAGGCCACGCAGAGGCAGCCAAGAGTTGCGCAGAGACAGCTAGAGGCCACGCAGAGGCAGCCAGGAGTTGTGTAGAGCCAGAGAGGGTCAGCGTGTGAGACGCAGAGGCTGACATAGAGCCCCGAGAGGTTGACGCTGGGCCAGATAGGCTAACGCTGGGCCAGAAAGGTTGTCGCAGGCCCTAGAGGTAGCGCTAGGAGATTTTCGTGGGACAGATTGGAGTTGGAGAGCTGGATAGGGTGACACAGTCCCTATCAGGGTGACGTAGAGTAGCAGGAGCTGCAGTGTTGCTGTGGGATCGTTCATCCGGTGATTTAGCCAGAATATCTATCTTCGACAGAGAGGTACTACTGCTGAGGGCATTCTCTGTTGGGTGAGCCATTTCTGGCAGCCTGGTTGTATTTTTAAACTGCATAATAATAAAACCCTCTGAATAGCTGCACCGGTTTTCTCGCATTGGCTTTTCCCGGGGACATTAGTCCAAAAACAACGGTGTCACTTGTGTGCTTGTTTACTTTTAGTTGATGATCTGTAGATGTTGATACTGTACTTGTATTTATTTTTAGTATTTACATTGTAAATAACTTGTTAAGTAATTGAACAAGTAGGAAGAAATAAATCAGATAGTACAGGAAGAATTTCTAATGGGATAGACTTAGAAATTTCAACAAAGCTCATCTCGGACATCCTGAATCTTGGTGAGATAAGGAGTCACGCCTTCACCCTTATTCATCTTGGTGAGCCTCAACTTCTCCTTCAAGAACATCTTATGGTTCTTAGAAAGATTCTGGAAAAGCTGGGAACTGCATCCCACATTTCTTTGCCTGTATTCTTGGCCACTAAGTGTGAGACTATATGATCCCGAATGCCATCAAGGATCAACTGCTTTGCCTTGGCCATCTCCTTATTGTAATTCTCTAACTGCTACAGGTCTATAGGTACGGCTATAGCTCTCTCTGCGTACGTCTTAAGACCATGCTCATCTAGTAGGAAAGACATTCCAGATACAATAATTCGAGGCTCCATCTAGCCTATCCTGATCTCGAAGTCTTGTTGAGGCCATTTCTGCATTACTCATAGTTGGGAAAATAAACGGGAATCTCCTCTATTTCCTGCTCGGCTACTTGCTCTGCTACTTGCACTCCCTTCTGGAATGCTGATATTAGGAATATGTTGTAGGAATGAGCAACATGATACAGGCTGAACCACACACTTTTGAAGAAGCAGTGAAAGAACAAGTATGGAAGGATGTTATGGCCGAAGAATATGAATCTTTCATGAAGATTGATGTATGGGAAGTGATTCCGAGACTGGAAGGGAAGTCTGTTGTGTCTTTTAAATGGTTGTACAAGATTAAGCATGGTGCGGATGGAAGTATCAAGAAATACAAGGTGAGATTTGTGGCTAGAGGTTTCTCCCAGAAAGAGGGAGAGGACTATGATGACATTTTTGCACCGGTTTCCTGCTATACTACCATTTTGTCTATTGTTGCTAGCCAAAAATGGACACTTCACTAGATCGATGTGAAGACCGCATTTATACATGTCATTCTTAAGGAAGAAGTATATGTTGAACAACCACTGTGCTTTGAAGAGCATGACAGGAAGACTCATGTGTGCAGGCTGAAGAAAGCACTCTATGGATTGAGGCAAGCCCTTAGGGCTTGGTATGCCTGCATTGATAGTTATGTGATGAAGCTTGGATTCACAAGGAATAGTGCTGATCCAAACCTCTACTTTAAGGTCGTTCAAGGTATGGCCCTGATTTTTGTTCTATATGTTGATGATTTATTCTTAACAGGTGGAGAGCCTCTTATTCTTGAGTGTAAGAGGGAGTTGGCCTTTGAATTTGAGATGAAAGACCTTGGATTGACGCACTGATTCATGGGCTTAGAAGCGTGGAAATAACCTAGTGAGATTTTTCTTTCTCAAGGGAAATGTGTTGTTAAACCGCTAAAGAGATTTGGTATGGTGGAATGCAAGTCCATGGCCACACAATGGAGATGAACTTCAAGAAGTTACGTGGTGAAGTTGCGGGACCTGACCTGGAAAATCCTTCTAAGTATCGATAGTGGATTGGGGCATTGATGTTCCTAGTGAACACTAGACCAGACACGTGTTTTGTGGTTAAGTCAATTTATGACCGAGCCTCTACATGCACACTGGGTCGCTACTAAGCATGTGTTGACATACTTACATGGGACTATCAACCTTGGTTTGAAATATGTTGTCGGAGATGTGAGACTACATGGATAGACTGATGTTGACTGGGTTGGAAATGTTGTTGACAGGAAGTTCACATCAAGGTGCTGTTTTAGTTTGGGGTCTGCCATGATATCTTGGATGAGCAAAAAGCAAAAGTTCGTTGCTCTTAGCATGGCTGAGGTAGATTATATTGCTGCTAGCATGGCTAGCTGTGAGGCAAGATGGTTGAGGAAGCTCTTTGGAGAGCTGTTTGAAGTTTGAACAGGTATTGGATACGATTGTGATATATTGCGACAACAAGAGTGGGATACAAATTTCAGGGATCCCGTGTTCCACGATAGGTCTAAGCACATTGAGATTAAATATCGTTGTAACTGGGATATGGTGCAAAGAGGAGCTAAATGACTCCATCACATTTCGACTAATGAGCAGATAACAAACATTCTTACCAAGCCTTTGCCGAAAGGGAAGTTCTTAGTCTTCAGAGAGCAATTTGGACTTGTGGATGTGACCCTTCCGGGTCACGACTGGTCACGAATACTGAACTATGCTCTTCCCCCTTGTCTGAGCTCCCAGGGAAGGAATGGAGCCAAAGAGCTCTTGGGGTTGAGGGAACTCTGCTCTATGGGGTTGGAGGATCTTTGTCTTTTGATAAGTTGATCTCCCCTATCACGATTGGGACTTGTTAGAGTATACCCTAGTATGCATCCTACCCACAAGCTGGGCTTGTTGGGATTGCCACTCATATGGCCAATGAGTGAGGAGAGTACTTAGGTCGGAGGATCTTTACCCATGGCAGATGTGTCTGGTAAATTGATCTCCCTAAGCCTGAGATGCATTGTGTTCAAACCACTTGATCACTAGGGGTCAAATTGGGTGACATAGGGTTTGGAGGATCTTTGTCACTTGTGGCCAATCGATCTCCCCTATTGTCGAAGATATAGTGTTTGGAGGATCTTTACCCAAGAGGTAAATTGATCTCCCCTATTATCTGGATGGAGTTTTTCGATCAACCAGTTGGATATGGGGTTGGAGGATCTTTACCCGAAGGTAAATTGATCTCCCCTATGATGATTCTTCTTCTTTAGATCGAAAGTGTTCAACAAATGAGCAGAGATGAGTGGATATGAGATACGATATGATACAATGATGATGATGTCGAGACATCCGAGATGATGCAATTTGTAATTCCTCCCTAGCTGAGAAGGAGTGTTGAAATTTGGTAGCTCAGGGAGAAATTCCCTCCTTGGGGAAGCCCTTCTCACCCTATGGAGATCCTACTAGCCCTTGGAAGAATTTAATTTGCATATGGGAAAATTATTATTTTAATGCTGGACCATGTCACACCAAAAAGTACAAGTCGGTTTAGAAGAGGAAATTTGTCCTCCACAACTGCAAATAAATACACCTAAGGTCACATCATTTGGAGGCATCACATCACACATCATTTCTTCCTTGGATGATTCGATCTAGTCTGAAGATTGCAGGTTCGAGTTCACACGTGCGAAGTAGAGAGAGGCAATATGATTTGAATGCAATGACTTTTCTGTTTTGGCATCTTTGACTAGTGTTGAATTTGAAGGGTTTGACTTGGGTTTTGGATCTGTTCTCGGTGGCTGAATTTAGGAGAGAGAAGGCCGAAATTTTCTGGGCACTATGACCATAGTTGACTGCAAGCCTGAGGCAAATTTGACCGTAGGGTTGACCTTGACGTTGACTAATTTCTGAGGTAGATTTTGTGACTGTTTTGCTTGAGAGAAGGAGGTCACATTCTTTGATTGTTTGACCAAACTTTTTGGAGCACTTTGACTATTGACTATAATCTGGTTAGGGCAGCGTTGACTACTGTTGACTTTGATATAACATTGCAGAATTAAAGCTTGACTAGATTTGACTTTCTTGCTCATATTTGACTATATCTTGGTCTATCCATATCATCGAGGGACAAGGCACTAATCCAACTTCTTGGTGATCATTCTTAAATTTTCTCCATATTTTCTCTCTCTCTCTCAAATTCAGCGCTTTCAATGTTAAGTTAGGAAACTAGGGTTTGGTGCAAATCCCTATGAAAGAGGAATTTTGGTGGTTGAAGAGCCTAAACATCAAGAGGATAACATTTTCCACTAAATCTATCATTTTGGTGGGTATCCGCTTCAATTTCATTCATAAATTTCCTTACCATTGTTGTTTGCCTAAGAGAGAAGCCCTAGTTCTCCTCCTTTCAACTTAAGGGCTTCGTTGAAGGTTTCAAGAACCTTGGCATTGCTTATATACATTGTAAGAAACTTTTTCTCCTAGCCTTGACCTTGAGTTACTCCAACACTCGTCAAATTTATCAAACCCTAGGTCTTGCCCCTTATTTCTAGGTCTCTTTATAGAAAGTGAATTGCTTCCTTGTGAAGCCTTAAACCTAAGTTGTGTCTCTCTTGAAGAGTTCCTAGTGAGATTATTTCACACATTAACCATAGAATATCTATTATAATTGATCTCTTTCCTACCAGGACTCATCCCATCGGTGAAAACTTGCAAAAAGCAGGGGGTTTTGGCTGTGTTGACAGTGGCCACTACTTTGTTGTTGTAAGATTTCCCTCTCCAAGGCCTGCTATATTTTACAACACTAGGTCCAAAATTCAACAATGGGTCATTTGGTTCAGCATGATGCATACTTGACATGCCATGTTGAGTTTTTGGGAAAAGAGGATAATACATGCAAAAGTCAGCCTTGAAAGAGAATGTGGGCATAGTAATGCATGAGCATAGGTGGCAAAGCATATTTGTTCCCTATGACATATTGTACATTACATGGAGCTTTCCAACACACATGTACACCTTTTGGACATTAAAGTTTAAAGGGCACATAAAAAAAGACAATGTAATGGTCCTAATAGATACTAAAAGTACCTATAATTTTGTTGACATAAATCTGACAAGGAGATTAAATATTTTCATAAACTTGATGCCCAATATGAAGGTCATGGTAGCAGATGGAAAAAAATTGAAGGTGTGGCGAAATGCGGCAAGGTTAAGCTATAAATTCAAAGCTACAACTTAGAATCTCAATTTTACATTGTACCCGTGGGAGGAGTAGATGTGTTGATTTGGGATAGCATCGAATGTGCTCTAGCCACGAAATTTGGTGGAGAGGTTGGGGGCACATGAGATCTCCAATACCCAGAAAGGGTTTGGGCAGATTCTAAATAGTTTAGGAGATATTAAAATAATTAATATTTTTAATGGAGTCCCTAAGTCTAAACTTAGGGAAATTAAAATATTAACGTGAATTAACATGACATTGTATTAGAATGGTCCAAAAGACATGGATTAAGCCAGACCTAATTTTAGCTGTCGATTAGGGACTTAATCTCGGCCGTTGATATGTCAACGAGAAAACTATAAGAGGAGGCTTGAGGGTCACTTGGAGAACACACTAGAGTGATCAGTCATTCTATTCTCTACAACGAGGTTTGCTAAGAGAGATAGAATCAGTGATCGGAGTTGCACCTGAGGGGCATTGAGTACAAAGAAATAGAGAGGCAGAGATAGTGCCGGGAGAGTTGCGCAGGGACCAGAGAGAGTTACACAGTAGCAGTCAGTGCTCACGTAGGGCCACGCAGAGGTAGCCGGGAGCTACGCAGAGCTTCAGAGAGGCCAGCGTTGCTGACGCAGAGGGCCAAAAGGCTGACACAGACCCATTCAGGGTGACACAGGGCCAACACTGGGCAGAGAGGGGCTGACGCAGTCCAGAAAGGCAGACGCTGGGGTTTCTGGGGCAAATTGGAGCTAAGGAGCTGCTGGAAGGATTATCTGGGGTTTCAGCCGGGAAATTTGTCTCAAACTGAGAGGTATTACTGCCAAGGAAATTCTCTGTTGGGTAGGCCGGATTTGGCACCTAGATTGTACTCTGATATTTCTTAATAAGAAAACCCTTAGATAGCTGCACCGGTTTTCCCACATTGGGTTTTTCCGGGGACATTGGTCCAAAAATAACGGTGTCATTTGGTGTGATTGTTTCTGTTTCCTTCAGTTGTTGATTTGTAATATGTTGAGCATGCACTAGTGTTTATTTTCAGTATTTACATTGTAAATAACTTGTTAAGTAACAAAACAAGTAGGTACGAATAAATCAGATAAAGTGCATGGAGGATTTCTAACTAGTAGACTTAGAAACTTCAACATGGTATCAGAGCGTGATTGCAGATCACAGGAGGACTGAGGACATCAGCCGAGTGGAGCAATAGCAGTAGAAAACAGCTGTCCCGAGGTGACAGAAGCTATTTCTAGCAGATCAACAACAAGGGAAGGGTGACGCAGTGCCTGCGTCATCAAGGGTGAGCCAGGAAGAGGCAGCGCAGAGGCTAAGGAAGGAAAAGGGAGCCTCACGCAGAGCCATGCAGAAGCTAGGAGGGCTGATGCAGTTGGCTGAGGAGGCCGGGTTGCTGGGCTCGGGATTGCGCAGAGCCTAGGAGCTCTCACCTTCAGGTTGCTTGGGTTTAGAAGGCTGTGGGAACATTGCAGAGTGGAGCTGGTGAGGTATTGTAGTCAGAACAGTACCTGACAGGGCAAGGCCAAGAGGAGGGAGTTGCTACTGAGGGTTTCTAGCCGAGAAACCCGGATCAGTGGTGCGGTTGCATAGACGATTAGAGTAGGGGGCATCTCGACATCGGCAGGGGGATTTCCAGGAGGGAAATCGAGACTCCGAGGGGGTTAGATCGAGAACTTCCAAGAGGGAAGTAGAAGAGCATCATGGCACTACACGGAGTAAGAGACTAGGACAGATTGGACGGAGTGTCGAACTTCGCAGTCTGGAAGGTCAGAATCTTATCCGTACTTGACAGAAATCGTGTCAAGAACTTTGCCTTGAAGGTTATAGCTATCCCAGTCGACCCCAATGATAATGAGAAGTACGAGGAGGCAATGGCGAGGGCCAAGAGCATCATCCTTGACGGGGTTAAGGACCATGTAGTACCACACATTGCCGAGAAGGAAACGACATATGAGATGTGGGAGGCCCTCAAGAAATTGTACTAGCATACTTTTGTGCAGAGAAGAATGTTACTAGAGAATCAGTTGAGGTCGTATTAGATGAAGAAGGGAGAATCGATTGACACCTTCCTCGGAGGACTGAACGAGATCCGAGATCAGTTGACTACTATAGAAGCCACGCTGGATCAGGAATTGATGGTGAGGACGGCCTTGAATGCAGTCTCAGAAGACTGGGAGGTATTTGTCCAGAGTATACTGGGCAGAGGGACACTTCCACCTTGGGATGAGATGTGGGTTGCTCTTTGCCAAGAAGAGACCGGACGACAGTAGAAGACGGGTAGCAGTAGCAAGGGGATCAAAGTCAAGCAGGAGGAGGAAGATGTTGCTCTAGCATCTGAGGGAAAGTATGTAAAGCGGAAGAAGAAGGATCTCTCCAAGATCAAGTGCTTCCATTATGGGGAGCTGGGTCATTATGCGACCCAGTGTCCAAGGAGGAAGAGTAAGGGAGAGTCTTCCGAGACTAAGGCAGCACCAGCAAGGGTAGAGAAGGAAGTTTTGATAGATGATGACTGTGCCATGAGTGCACACGCACCACTTGAGCGGAAGTGGGGAGACATCGAGCTGTAGTCTGACAGACTACATGAGATGAGGGGCAGGATACTCGAGGTACCGAGCCTCTTGGATTAGACCTTGCTATGGGAGCCCCGAAGAGGAGTAGCAGAACTGGCTGATGTGGGTAGAGACGGATGCGGATGGAGCAGTAGAGAGAGCTACATTGCAGGAGTCCCGAGACAGCGCGAGGCTAGCAGGCTGCAATAGTGCGAGAGGAATGAGAGTGTTGCATCAGTGTAGGATGACACAAAGAGGTGTGCAACAGTTGGAGATGCAGGGAGTTGTTGCAGCAGCGTGAAGGTTAGAGAGGGAGCAGTTGTCAGCGGCAGAGGGAGCTTCAGCATCAGGAGGGTCTCTAGCCCAATAGGGAGGTTAGAGTTGGGATATCAGTTACTTACTTCTCAGTAACTGAGTTGCAGTGCCGCAGTGGGAAACACGATGCAACATGATGAGAGGAGGTGCAGTGCGGATGTAGTGCTAGGAGAAAGAACCAGCGACAGCACGGATGCAGAGGGAGTTGTAGTACAGATGCAGCAGTGGCAGTGGCAGTGGCAGAACCATGGGCAGCAGTACAGGATACAACAGTGCAGAGGATGGTGGGCAGAAGGCCTAGCATCAGCACAGGAACCGATGCCGGATGATCAGAGTAATACTCAGTGAGGAGTATTGCTAGAGCACAGTCCTCGCTAAGAGGGAGTGTTGATTTGGGGTAGCATCGGATGTGCTCTAGCCACGAAATTTGGTGGAGAGGTTTGGGCACATGAGATCTCCAATACCTAGAAAGGGTTTGGGCAAATTCTACACAGTTCAGGAGATTTAAAATAATTAATATTTTTAATGGAGTTCCTAAGTCTAAACTTAGGGAAATTAAGATATTGATGTGAATTAATATGAAACTGTATTAGAATGGTCCAAAAGACATGGATCAAGACAAATCTAATCTTAGCCGTCGATTAGGGACTTAATCTCGGCCGTTGATATGTCAACGAGAAAAGTATAAGAGGAGGCTTGAGGGTCACTTGGAGAACACACCAGAGTGATCAATCATTCTATTCTCTAGAGCGGGGTTTGCTAAGAGAGATAGAATCAGTGATTGGAGTTGCAGCTGAGGGGCATTGAGTACAGAGGGACAGAGAGGCAGAGATAGTGTTGGGAGAGCAGCGCAGGAGCTAGAGAGAGTGACGTAGTAGCAGCTAGGGCTCACGCAGGGCCATGCAGAGGTAGCCGGGAGTTGCGCAGAGCTTCATAGAGGCTAGCATTGTTGACGCAGAGGGCCAGAAGGCTGACCGAGGGCCTGTTAAAGCTAACGCAGACCCATTTAGGGTTACGCAGGGCCAGCGCTGGGTAGAGAGGGGCTGACGCAGTCCAGAAAGGCAAACGCTGGGGTTTTTGGGGCAAATTGGAGCTAAGGAGCCGCCGGAAGGATTATCTGGGGTTTTAGCCGGGAAATTTGTCTCAAACTGAGAGGTATTACTGCCAAGGAAATTCTATGTTGGGTAGGCCAGATTTGGCACCCAGATTGTACCATGATATTGCTTAATAAGAAAATCCTCAGATAGCTGTACCAGTTTTCTCACATTGGGTTTTTCCGAGGACATTGGTCCAAAAATAACGTTGTCATTTGGTGTGATTGTTTCTGTTTCCTTTAGTTGTTGATCTGTAATATGTTGAGCATGCACTAGTGTTTATTTTCAGTATTTACATTGTAAATAACTTGTTAAGTAACAAAACAAGTAGGTAGGAATAAATAAGATAAAGTGCATGGAGGGTTTTTAATTGGTAGACTTAGAAACTTCAACAAGATGTAGTCTTAAGAGTTCAATGACTACAGAAATTAGGCACTTATTTTGCTAATCATCAAAATCACTTTATGAAGTTTAGATGGCAAGGAGAAAGATGCAAGTTTTATGGATTCCAACCACCTCAAAATCAAAATGCATCCTCCCATTAGATGGTGAAGCTACTATGAAAAGGAGCACTAGGATATGTGTTACAATGCCACTAGATGGAAATATTGGCCTCAAAATTAGCTAATGTCGAAGAACATGAGATTTAGAAATTAATTCTAAAACACAAAAAGATATTCCAATATCCGACCTTGGAGCTATCATGTGAAAGGAGATCGAGCATATACTTGAAGTAAAACTAGGGTCAAACCCTTTCAACATCAAACCCTTATAGATATTCACATCACCAAAAAACAGGAATCGAAAGAATAACCCAAGATCTACTGAGAGAGACATGGTATTATTACAAAAAGTATAAGCCCATATGCAATTCCTGTAGTTCTGGTTGAAAGGACGGATCCTTTAGACTATGTGCAAATTAGAAAGGGTTGAATAAGATAACGATAAAAAACACATTTCCTATTCCCTTCATAGATGAAATGTTGGATGAACTTCATGGAGCTAGTTATTTCTCCAAATTGGACTTGAGATCAGGATATTACCAATTCAAAGTAAGGTTAGAAGATGTGGCAAAAACGCTTTCTCATCTCATTAAGGGCACTTCGAATTCAAGATGATGCCCTTTGGGTTAACTAATGCTCCAACAACCTTCCAAGCCACCATGAATGAAGTGTTTTGACCCTACCTATGGAATTTTGCATTAGTCTTTTTTGACAACATTCTTATATATAGTAAAACATGGGATGAACATCTCAAACTCTTGGAACAAGTACTCTCTTTTAGAAGATAACCAATTTAATGGGAAAATGTCACAATGTACTTTTGGAAATGAAGACATAGATTATCTGGGTCATGTGATATCAAGGGAAGGAGTGAAGTTAGATCCCAATAAAATTACGGCAATTACAGAATGGCCGAAATCAATTAACATTTCCATGTTAAGGGGGCTTTTGGGTTGGACGGGATACTGTCAAAGTTTTATTTTGATTTATCGTCATGTAATTTCTCCCTTGACAAACCATAAAAGAAAGTCATTTCGGTGGAATGATAAAGCAAAACGATGTTTTGAAGTATTTAAAGGAGATTATGCCCACAACAAATATATTAGCAACTCCCTATTTTTCAAAATCTTTTGTAATCGGGTGTGACTCTTCATGTTTCGAAATAGGAGTAGTGTTCATGCAGGGTGGCCATCCTATAGCATTTGAAAATAGGTAACTCAATAAAAACGAATGTTTAAAATCTACTTATGACAAAGAAATGTTGGCCATTATGCATGCCCTAGCCAAATGGAAACAATATCTTTTTGGAAGCAAATTTTTGATGCCTATAGATCACAATAGTCTTCAACACTCTCTAGCAAAAAGGACTTTCTAAAGAACAACAAAAATGGATAGAAAAATTTGCCATCTTTGATATGGAAATACTAAATAAATGGGGTAAGGAAAATATTGCAATTGATGCTCTCTCACGAAAGGATGAAAAGTCATTGTCACTTGTAGTATTAGTTGTAGTTCTAGAATGGTTGGATGAAATTCGAAGAGAATATGTAGAGAATCCAAAAACATGTGCCATAATCAATAATCCTATTCAGGATTCCAAATTTGAACGGAAAAGGACATCCTTTGGTATAAAGGAAGAATCGACCTAAGCCCAACCTCAAAATTTATGTCCAAGGGTCTGTTGACGCTGCGACAACACCCTCCAAAATTTTACCTACACTTGAATTTTGGAGTCTACTAAGGATCTTGCAACCTGTCATTACATAGTCACTTCATGGTTGGTTGATGTTTTGCAAAGTGTTTAAGTCCTCTTCTCAGATTCTAATTATCAATGTCACTTGCTCGCACATGATCAGTCCTCGATGAATTTGTAAATGCACTTCTTTCTATGCAAGCTTAGATAGATATTGTGCAACTCCTGAAAGTAAGGCTTGCACAATCTCTCGGAACAGTGCTTGTGCAATCTCTAGGAATAGTGCTTGCACAATGTTTAGCATAGTGCACTGTGAAACCTATGTCGATAGATAGTGCACACTTTCCATTGACAACCTCCCTCTCACTTTGGTTGCAATTGTGTCATCATTCCATTGAGTTTTCTCAACTATCGCTTTTGTGCACCTTTGTTTTCACAAATGCTGCTTTCACTTTCGTGGCTGTTGTTTTTGCTTTAACAAGTGTTATTTTCACTTTATCTTCGCTCTAGCATGTGTCACCTTCACTTTCTTCAGCTTTTGCAAGTGTCATTTTCACGTTTTCTTATTGTTGCAAGTGTCGCTTTTGATTGTTTTCACTCTTGCATGTGTCTCCCTTTGGCATATCACTAGAGGCAACTCTAGCGCACTCTTCTGCATTAGAAAATCCTATATATCATAAGAACATGCGCTAGAAACTCCCACAGTGTAGTGCACTTTCTAGTCGTAATCGACACTTGTTTTTCGACTTTTATTCTAAGTGTCGTAAGGCTACGTTTCAACTATCGCACGTAGAAATAAGTGTCGCTTTGCTGTCGTTTCAAGGTACATATGATGATTTCGAGTACTGTGCATCCTCTTGGCTTATGTTTGATGGAGTTTATGTGTGTGATCCCATTTTGGAACTTGTTTGTATGTTCTCTTCTCTCTTGTTCCACTGATCCCACACTTAGCCATTTTCGGGTTTCCCCCTGCCCTCACACCTTTCCTAGTTAGTGGATGAGCTCATGTCGCATTTCTAGTCAACAATGGTGCATCCCTTACCCTCTGCAAATGCGCACTGCGCCATCTTGAGGGCCTCCTCCTTCACAAGCCATTGCGCAATCTTAAACTGTAGTCTCTTAGTCTCCTTCCTGCTTACCCTTGAAAACTGCACCTAAGATTCAGTCCTGCCTGCATCCCTGGCGCATGATGCAATTCTAGTGGATAGTGCAGTCTCTCCTAGATCATTGCTAAAGAAAACTGCGCTCTTCCTTAAGCCTTCCTCTTAGTCACATTGCATGGTGTAGTTCCAGTCAGCAGTGGAACCTCCTTGCACCCTTGCAGAAGAAAATTGTGTTATGCTCTCCCTCCTCTCTTGGGCAGCTACAATTCCTAGGCCCTTACTCACTACCTCCAGCACTGCACACCCCTGCTTGACTCTTTCTCTTAGCCATTCCGGAGCTCTTCTTAGTCCTCCAGCCTATTGCAAGTTATGAAGGCTTTAATCTTTCACTAGGTGATGAGCACTACCTATCCATGAGCCTTAGTGATGAAATCACTCCCTCCCAGACTTGTGTAGTAAGTATTTTTCAATGTCATCTCCTTTGCACATTGAGCACCTTTAAAGCATGGTCACTAACCCTGGTTGCTTGTACTAACTCACTGCACTGAGCTTTGATCAGTTTTGCCTTGTATAGCACATGGAGCACTTCTAGTTGATAGCAAGGCATTTTCCATCCCCTTGCACTGACAAAATGTGCCATACAAAGGCCTTCCCCTTTCACAGTGCAGTGAACACCTTCAAGGCAAACTGACCTAACCTTTTGCTGCTTGCCTTAGTCATCTGCGCAATCCTCTCTTCTAGTGAGCCTTCCTTAGCGCATTGTGCATTTCTAGTGGACAATGAGTCCACCCCAGAACCACTGCAACCCTCAACTGTGCTAGCATAGGAGCTTGCCTCTCAAGCACTGCGCATTGCACAGTTGCAGTGCTAGTCTTGCCTTCTTTGCTGACTGGAACCTCTCTTGTCCTGCCTGGTCTCCCTCAATGCATAGCGCAATTCTAGTGTACAGTGAGGTCCTCCCTCGGTCATTGTGAAGCTCAACTGTGCCATCACTGCCTTCCTCTCCATTGAGCCCTAAGCACTGTGCAATTTCAGTCAGTAAGCTCATCAACTTTGTCTCTTGCACTTGATCACTACGCTAGAACTAGAAGAGATCCTCCTTATAGCGCACTGCGCATTTCCAGGGAGCAGTGGTGCCTTCCTCAGCCACTCTTGAGCTCAACTGCGCAATTCCAAGCAGGCCTCTTCCTCTCAGCTCCTGCACTGGCCCATCACAACCAACCACTTCCATGAGAAAAATAGAGGTAGAATAGACGTTTTTAGTACTGATCTTGCCTTGTCCTAAGTGAGCTTCATTTGTAGATGTACCATCTCAACATGTCAAGGTGATGCTCAAGGAAGATGTTAAGGAAAGGCTACAAGGAAGAACTTGCAGAGAAGAGGCACAAAGAGAACCATCATGAAGACTTGAAGAAATCATGGACCATGACAAAGTGATGGCATCTCATGTTGCCTTGGAAGGTTCCAACTCTGATCCAGACCCTTTGGAGGGTGAAATGAAGTACAAATCAAACCTATTATAAAGATTGAAGACAAAGAAACAAAGAGAAGAGCTTGGCATTGCCACATCATCATGAAGTTCCATGTCATCATTGCCAAGTCATGACTTGTACAAGTGTCATCACAATGTCAGATGACTCAATGTGTCTTGCCACATCATTTGTGGATGTAATTATGTATTTTCAAGAAAATGAAAAAATTTAAATGCGTGGAAGTCGAAGAGTCACATGCGGAATATGAAAAATCACTTGTGGACTAAAGAGGTAATAGAAGTTCAAAGGTCACTTAGGAGTGCAAGAGTCATGAGGGTAACTCAGGAGTCATAGGGGATATGAAAGGTCATACCTCTTGTTATAAAAGAAACCTCATAACTCAAGCAATAGGGCTTTTGGAGCCTTAGATTTTGGAGAGCTAGCCTTGGCTTCTCTAGCTTGGCATAGGAGAGTAGATCATTCTTTGGAGAAGCAAGAAGTGACTTATTGTTCCACTATTGGAACTAGTGTCTTATCATTGTAACTGTGTACTTGGATCTTTCACTTAATCATCAAAAGATCATTGCGCCAACACATTTTCATGCATGTATCGTGGATATTGTAAGACTATTCTTTAGATGTTTGCGGTATATGTTATGTTCATGTACTAAAGAAATTGAACTATTTCATTGGATTTGGTGCTTATCTTGTTGAATGTGTGTTGTATTTGCTTTAATGATCGTTGTGTCTATGTGAACTATTTCGCTAGATAACTAACGAACCTTTCCTTGCTCTCGTGTGCCTCTCTTAAGATAGTACTATTACTTTCCTTCTAGAGACTCACTCTTGTCTCCCCTCTTGTGAAGGCCTCCTTTTACACATTGCAATTGGTGTTTCACAGTGTCAATTTGCTTGCTGATTTCAAAGGTTATGTGCATACTCTCTTATGTTATTCATTGCAGCCAAGGCAAATCTTGAGTTATGGTGGTCGAGTCGATACTCCGGATGGGGCTCCTACTCCAAACGGTGTGAGGTCTAATTGAGACTTCACATTGAGGAGACCCCCTATATGTTGGCGGTATCCAACAGCATTAATAGGTTCTTAAGGAGTTCCAGGACCCCCTAGTAGTAGGACGCTTGGGAATTTTCAAGACTTACTATAATAGACATAAATCGATTTTTTGGAAAGGGTTGAATAGAGATATTAAAAAATATGTAGTAGAATGTGATCAATGCCAAAGGAATAAAAATGAAAATGTTATGACCCTAGGGTTGCTCCATCCCCTACACATTCCAAGCCAAAAGTGGGAAGAGATATCAATGGATTTCATTTATAGGTTACCATGTTAGATGAGAAGGAAAATCCTTGTGGTAGTGGAGAGATTCACTAAATATGCATAGTTCATAGGAGTGAAGAAATTAGATTTAGCACAAGAAATTGCTGAAGTATTCTTCAAAACTGTTTACAATTTACATAGGTTTTCAAAGTGTTAGTTTGTGTAGCTTGGACAGGTGTTCTAGTCTTAGATTGTGTCTATGAGGCTAGAGAAAACATTTTCTCCAATACCCATAAAATGTTTCGCAATCTCGAATTGCAGTCTCTTAGTCTCCTTCCTGCTTGCCCTTGAAAACTGCAACCAAGATTCAGTGTTGCCTACCTCCCTAGTGCACGACGCAGTTCTAGTGGATAGTGTAACCTCTCCTAGATCACTGCTAAAGAAAATTGTGCTCTTCCTTAAGCCTTCCTCTCAGTCACAACGCATGGCACAGTTCCAGTCAGCAGTGGAACCTCCCTGCATCCTTGTAGAAGAAAATTGCGCTATGCTCTCCCTCCTCTCGTGGGCAGCTGCAATTCATAGGCCCTTACTCACTGCCTCTTGCACCGCACACACCTGCTTGACTCTTTTTCGTAGCCATTCTGGAGCTCTTCTCAGTCCTTCGGCCTAGTGCAAGTTATGAAGGCTTTGATCTTTTATCGGGTGATGAGCACTACATATCCACGAGCTTTAGTGATGAAATCACTCCCTCTCAGACTTGTGTAGTAAGTCTTTTTCAATGTCAGTTCCTATGATTGCACATTGAGCACCTTTAAAGCATGGTCACTAACCCTTGTTGATTGTACTAACTCACTGCACCGAGCTTTGATCAGTTTTGCCTTGCATAGCGCATGGAGCATTTCTAGTTGATAGCAAGGCATTTTCCATCCCCTTGCATTGAAAAAATGTGCCATACAAAGATCTTCCCCTTTCACAGTGGAGTGAACACCTTCAAGGCAAACTGACCTAACCTTTTGCTGCTTGCCTCAGTCATCTGCACAATCCTCTCTTCCAGTGAGCCTTCCTTAGCGCATTGCGCATTTCTAGTGGAAATTTAATGCTATTCTTGTTATCTTACTTGTCTAATGCATGGTGTTGTTATCATTATTCTTGTATGGGCTAAATAATGCAAAATTCTTCTTTGAAACCTTGAATAATTGATTTAATGTATGTAGGGAGTGGGTGAATATTCCTAAAGGCACATATTAGGTTAAAAAGCCTTGCAACTTCATCTCCTTTGCAAATTTGAAGTATAAATCTCTAATAACCTAGTTGCTGGACTTAGGAAGGCTAGCAAAGGTCAATTAGGGCTCCTTAGCATGAGAAAATCTTCGATCCAAGTGTATCTCGACTCCTTTAAGCCCAAGAAGCAATGCACTGATCCTCGCATCCCTTGGTGGTTAAAATAACCTTTCTTTTCTTCACTTGTTCCAATTCTAGGCCTTAACCTAGAGGGTCTCCTAGGGCATTAAGTGAAATATTTTGTAGCCATCCAAAACCTTTGAAAATTGGTCCACAACTGCGCTGTGGTCGCTTAATCCGACGACAGAATCCCTAGATATTGCAAGCCCTAGCCTAAGGATCATTCCTCTCCCTATTTTGATTTTGTGTTAGTGTCCTCACTTGGATCATTGCATTTGAAATTCAAAAGAAAATTAGTCCTTTGATCCCATTCTCCTCCCTAACTAGGTCAAGCCCCTCTATTGTTGATCAACTCTATACCCTTAAGCTAGTTTGGGTACACTTGGGTTCTCTGTGGTCCCATAACTTTGTAACTCAAATTTTACAAGGATTGCATTGAAGCCATTTATCCTCAAGGATTCTTAGGTCTAGGATATCCCTTGTTAAAGGACATTCTACAAACCTAGGTCTTAGTATCCCCTTAGCCCTTCCTAGAGAGCCCATCACCTTGCTTCCAAAGCAAGTAAGCCAAAATCTAAGCCTCTCTTGTGAATAGGCTTTAGGAATCACTCCTCATCCCATCATTGATCTATTCATCCTTGTGATTCCTCTTATACTGGGTCTCCTCCCATCGGTGAAAGTCCGTAAAGAGCAGGGAGCTTTAGCTGAGGTGACAGTGGGCTATTGCTCCATTGTTGCCACTTGACCTAGTAGTAGCTCTATAGGATCCCCTCATAGGACCCCTACTAGTTTGAGTGGTTACAAGATCAATTAGCGGAAAACGAAAAGCTTATTTAGACACTTAAGTAAAACTTAAACATCATGAGAAATTATGTAAAGCAACAAGTCTACCAAGATAGTATAGGGAGAGAATTTAAAATGGGAGACTGGGTATTTGTGAAACTTCAACCATACATACAATTATCCTTGAAGCAACGAGGAAAAAACAATCTAGCTCCTAAGTTCTATGGACCATATAAAGTTATGAAGAAAATCAGTCAAGTGGCCTATGGGTTGGATTTGGTAGATAAAAGCCACATCCACAATGTTTTCCATGTATCCTGTTCGAGAAAGTGTTGGGAAAACAAAAACAACATAGACAACGCTTCCTACATTGGATGGTGAAGGAAAAATTATATTAGGACTAGAAGCTATCATTGCCACAAGTGAAGGTTTTAACCCTGTACAAAAATTGCCTACAAACAAATTCTTAAAAAATAGAAAATATACAATGGTGAGAACAAAAAATATATATAGATATTTCTCTTGGGATCCAAAACCGGGAAAACTAGATTGATTTTTCATTATATTCCTTTAATGTTACAATACATTATATACATGTCGAAGCATTCATAAACTCCTAATCCATTAACCTTGGATTATAACATAACCGTAGTTTTCTTGACCAGATTTACAAAATACCATGGGCAAAACCATCATTCCCAAAACCATGGGTAGGTCCTCCCACCATCCTTGGGCTTGCACCTACTTGTGTAAAGAATATAACAAGTACTCAACATTCTCGCACTTGTTGTTTTCTTTGCACACAGGGGGCCGCAAGAGTATACAATCATCGGTCTAAGGCCGCAGCACCCATTGTTTCTCTACACTAAGAAAACTTCTTAGTGCTCATAGACTTTGTGAATGCATCTGCAACATTCTTCAAAGTGTCCACCTTTACCAACAACATCGTTTTGTCTTCAACCATATCCCTCACAAAGTGATATTGAACATCAATGTGCTTTGTCTTTGAATGATAAGCATGGTTCTTTGCCAAGAAAATTGTACTTTGGCTATCACAATCTATCCTTACAGCTCGTTGTACCAACCCCGTACCTAAATAAAATCTTTGCAACCAAACTATTTCCTTGCTTGCATGAGTGGCTACCATGTATTCAACCTTTTGTAGTTGAAAGTGCCGCTATAGTCTGTCTCTTGCTCATCCAACTGATTGCTCCTCCAAAGAGGTTAAACACATGCCTACTTGTAGATCTTTTCTGATCTAGATCTTCAACCCAGTGTGCATCAACAAAGCCACGTATGTCCAACATTCTGTCCAATCTTAGTCTTCCTTGGTAACATAAACAATAATCACTAGTGCCACATAGATATCCGAAAACCCGCTTTACTATTGTCCAATGCTCCTTCCCTGGTTTTGACATAAACCTGCTTAATACTCCTATTGCATGTGCAATGTATGGTCTCGTACAGATTGTTGCATACATCAAACTACAAACTGCATTAGCATATATAACATAGGACATGTCCTCTTTCTCTTCTTGTCTTGGGACATTGTTTAATAGATAATTTAACACTTACAGGAATAAGAACCTTCAACGATTTACTATCCTGCATATTAAACCTCTGCAATATTGTCTCGACATACTTTCTCTGGTTTAACTAGAGCTTCCTATTTGCCCTATCTCATTTAATTTCCATGCCCAACATGAAGTTTGCAACAACAAGATCCTTCATGTCAAAGTTAGAGGACAAATGGGTCTTCACTTCCTGGATAATTTCTCTGTCATTTCCGATCACCAAGTAATTTATAATACACATAGTGATCTGCTTTGCTTCTTGTGAAGCCAATTCCTTGTATATATGTATCAAATTTTTGATACCACATTCTTAGTGATTGCTTTAAACCCATACATAGATTTCTCTAACTTGCACCCCAGTTCTTTCTTACGCTTCACTGCAAAGTCTTCCGGCTGCTTCATGTAGATATGTTCTTGCAGATCTCCATGTAGGAATGTTGTCTTCACATCCATTTGTTCTACCTCAAAATAAAAAACAACAACAATAACAATAAAAGTAATCTAATAGAAGCTAACTTGACAATAAGAGAAAAATATCACTAAAATCAATTCTTGGCACCTGGGATAAACCATTCGCTACTAAACGAGATTTATATATCTCTACTTTGCCTTCTGCATTCATCTTCTTCTTAAACACCCATTTGCTGCCAATGGGTTTCCTTCTTGTTGACAACTCTATCATATTCCAAGCCCCATTTTTGTCCAAAGCTGCCATTTCTTCAACCATGGCTTTCTTTTAGAGTTTTCCATCCTCTGAATCCATTGCCTCCCTGACACTTTTGAAATCAACATCAGTAACAGATAAAGCAAAATTTGAACAAAAATTAGATGGACTATACCTCTCTGGTTGCCTCCTTTCCCGAACTAATCTCCTCGAAATCAAAGTGTGTGGTTCTTCTTCTTCTGGTTCTTGTTCTTCTATGGAGCCTAAATCTTCATTCTTCAGATCAAACTCTATCTTCTCTAGTTCCTTAACCCTTGATAGGACTTCTTGTTTCATGACATCCTTCACTTCTCGAAATAACACTTCTCGACTATACACAACCTTCCTTGTTTTTGGGTTCCAAAGTTTGTAACCTTTTAAACCATCTTTATACCCAATAAAGATGCACTGTTCAAATTTACTATTGAACTTGGTTCTTTTTTCGTTTGGAACATGTACATATGCATCGCAACCAAATTCCCCAAGATGTGAGAGAGAGGGTTTCTTACCAGTCCATACCTCATGTGGAGTCTTATCCTCCAACGCTGATGAAAGTGATTTATTAGACAGATAACATGTAGTATCCATTGCCTCTATTTAGAATTCCTGCCCTAATTCAGTGTCACTGAGCATACTGCTTTCGTTTTCCATCAACGTCCTGTTCATCATTGTCCGGATCTTGGGGGGAGGCCCCCAAGATCTGAAAAATTGAAATGCCAGAAGAAAAAGAGGAGAATGCCCAATAAACCAAACCACAAAGAAACTTTTTATTAAAACAGATAATCACTGTAAGGACTACATTGTGGTGGACAAACTGTCTTTTTACAAAATGTTACTTGTTACTTATAGTATTTTTCAGTTACAATACCACGGGTCAATTCCATGGGTGAATGAATACCATGGGTGGATGTCACAATACCACGGGTTAATTCCATGGGTGAATGAATACCATGGGAGGATGTCACAATACCATGGGTCAATTCCATGGATGAATGAATACCATGGGTGGATGTTATTAGAATAATGTTATTTTAGTGTTTAATGCTCATCTATGATTGTAATTAGCAGTGTTTTGTTAGAAACTCGCTGTTTCTATATTCTTAATAGAAACTTGCTGTTTCTACTTTTTTAGTAGAAACTTGCTGTTTCTACTTTTTTAGTAGAAACTTGCTTTTTCTGTAAATACAGTTGTATTATTTATTGAGCTTTACTGCTCATTGTAAATCAATTCAATCCATTCATTGATTATGGTATCAGAGCTTGGGTATTTTTTTTCGAAATAATTTTTTCATTGTTCGAAAAATTTCGTGCTTCATTTCGAAATTGCTCTCTACTGGATCGATACATTATTATAGCAGCGGGAACTTCCACTGTTGTTGTGCGTCTCTGATAATTCTCTCTCTCTACATTTGGTCATCGAATTGCCTGTTCGATCCGAGGGTACCTGTTTCTAGAATCTAGGACGTCTTCGACTATGGCAACGCATTCTACTCCTTGGTGGGTGATATGTTTCTCTGTAGGTTTTCTTGGTGCGTTGTTGAAGCGGTTCATTTTTTCCTGTTTCATTTTGAAGAGCACCGCCACGAGGCCAGTCTTTATCGCGGCCCCCTTGTTCTTGTGGCTTATGTAGAGATTAAAGAACGCCGAGGTCGCGATCATCAAATTTATCTTGATCGGCACCAGCTGTACCAGGACAGAGCTCTTTGCCCAAAACGAGTTGGTCAAGACGCCTATATTAAAAAATGGTCAACATTCTCTGTTTCCAGATGTTATAATTGGTGCCATTAAAGCACTGACTGCCCTCCAACATCAGATTGGTTAGCGAGGCCATCTGCATGTCTCCCAAGACATGGAAAACAACAAAGGGGTCTGGCACGAATTTCAATGCAGATGCTGGCTGATCTAGACAAAATTTCACAAGTGCTGGAAACAAAATTCAAATCCGCTGACTTGAAAATCGAGGCACGGAAAACGATGCACCCAGAAAATTCTGACAGGTGCGTTGGCCAGGAAATACCGAATCGACAGTGGGAAAAAAAACTAGAATTGACTTCAGCGCCTTCTCATACAATCGTAAAAGTGACAATAGAGGCCTTCAGCGTTTCGTTTCAGCCTTTGGTAATGAAGACATTCCCCAGAATTAAATACGCTGGCACAGAACTACACAACGGTCCTCAGACTCCCAACCAACACATGAAATACACAACAGAAATAACGATTTGGCACCTCGCATATATAGAAATGTCACTCCCGCACATATAAAAAGATCATACACTGCTTAGAAATTGTTGAGGGTGTGACTCGTTTGCATACTAAGCCATGCGACTGCTACACGCTGTCCAACACAGCCTCAAAGAGCTCCAGCAACCCACACGCTGTTGGAACCGCAGTGTATGATAGCACAGATATCCGTCTAACCCTCACTCAGCTGAAAGCGCTCAAAGCACTTGCTGTGGTAATTCCACAGTGAAGAAGACGAGGGCAGGGAGTGTGGGCCCCTGTCAAGCTGGCAAGCAACATCGTTCTTCATTCAAGGATGGAGAATCTTGGCGCGCATCTAAGGTACTCCAGTTAATTCATGCTGATATTTATGGTCCTATGAATACATCTTCAGTTATTGGTTGCAAATATTTTTTGCTTATCGTAGATGATTTCAGTAGAAAGATGTGGGTGTACTTTCTAAAACATAAATCTGATATATTTAGTATCTTTCAGAAGTTTAAGTCCTTAGTTGAAAAAGAGTCTGGCTGTAATATCATAACTCTTAGGACAAATAACGGGGGGGGGGGGAATTTTGTTCTTCTGCTTTCTTCAACTATTGTGATACCCATGGCATCAAACGCCAGTGAACTACACCCTACACTCCTTAGCAGAACAGTGTTGTCGAACGTCGCAACCGTATGGTTGTTGAAATGGCTCATTCCATGTTACAACACAGGAGTGTTCCGAACACTCCTACCATCATACCCTGATGGTATGAGTGTTTACTGCTACCTATCTTCTTAACTGATCACCTACTCAGGCTGTTAAGGGGAAGACTCCAGAAGCGGTTTGGTCTGGTCGTAAGCCTCAGATCAGTGACCTCAAAGTGTTTGGCTCGGTTGCATATGTTTGGATTCCAGCTGCTAAGCGCTCTAAGTTGGATTCCAAAAGCTTGAAACTCACGATGACAGGGTACAATGATCACCACAAGGCCTATAGGTTGATAGATATAGACACTGGTCGTCTTAGCTTTAGTCGGGATGTAGTGTTTGATGAAGATAGAGGATTCTTTCAGTCTCCTCCTTTTGAGCAGTGCTCTGAGGATCAGCCTCACAGTGTTCTTCTTCCGTTAGGTCCACCTGATGGAAGGGATGATGCAGCATCAGTATTTGATGATGCACTACTTGAGCTTCCTCCGGAAAATAATCCTCCTCTTGCTGCTCCTGTTGTTCTTGAGCCTCCTCCACCCACTCCTGATCTTGGTTCTTCTACTCTCCGGCCTAAATGGTGGGCTAAAACTATTGATGATCTCCGGGATAATGAGCTCCTTGAAGGTAGAACTTCCCGAAATAAGAGCAAACAACAACCTACAATAAATTTTGCTCTTATGGCTAACTTACACAGTGTTTTTGAGCCTCAAACCTATTCAGAGGCTAAGAGTATACCTGAGTGGGAGCAGGCTATCGAAGCAGAATTCCAGAGTCTTCAGAAGAATCACACTTGGACCCTTTCTAATCTTCCTACAGGGAAGAAGCCCATTAGCTGCAAATGGGTGTATAAAGTGAAATACAAAGCTGACGGGACCCTCGACAAGTATAAGGCTCGCCTTGTTGCTCGAGGATTCTCATAGAAGGAACGCATAGACTATGAGGAGACCTTAGTTCAGTTGGAAAGTCCATTAGATGGATGTAAAGAGTGCTTTATTGAATGGTGACTCACAGGAAGAAGTCTACATGACGCAACCTCCAAGATTGAAGGTTGTCGGTCAAGAATAGAAAGTTTGTAGATTAGTCAAAGCACTCTATGGTCTGAAACAAGCCCTCTCGGGCTTGGTACATGAAAATTGATAAGTACCTAATAGATCATGGTTTTTAGTGGAGTCCATCTAATGCAAACCTGTATATCAAACATACTGGTGATGATATTCTGTTTGTGGTTGTCTATGTGGATGATCTTATCATTACTGGCAGTTCAACGCATTTGATCCATGGGATCAAACCGGATTTGTGCAGCACTTTTGATATGATAGATTTAGGACTTCTTCATTACTGTTTAGGGGTGGAAGTTTGGCAGACTGAGAACATCTTTCTCTCTTAGTTCAAGTATGCTAGAAATCTTGTGGACAGGTTCAGAATGTAGGATTGCAAACCTACCACGACTCCTATGGAACCGGGGCTCAAACTTTCAGCTCAGTGATACTCACCACTTGTGGATGAAACTTTATTCAGGCAGTTAGTGGGCAACCTCATCTACCTTGCTGCCACTCGACCTGATATCAGTTTTGCAGTGAGCTACATTTCACGCTTCATGTCAGCGCCTAAGGCTGATCATTGGATAGCAGCAAAGCGTGTGTTGCATTATGTAAGAGGCACTCCTGATTATGGACTTCTGTACACTCAGAGTTCAGATCCTACACTCAGTGGTTACACAGATTCAGACTGGGCTGGTTCGGTTGATGACCGTAAATCTACAGCTGGGTATGTGTTTAGTCTGGGATCCGGCGCTGTCACATGGGCTAGTAAGAAGCAGCAGGCAGTGGCTCTCTCCTCGACAGAAGCAGAGTATCGGGGAGCAGTTAAGGCATCTTGCGAGGCAGTTTGGCTTCGACGTATGCTTGCGGATATGCATGTTTCCCAGGCAGGTCCTACTCCCTTGTTCTGTGATAATCAGGGAGTGCTCAAACTCGCCAAGAATCCAGTCTTCCATGAACGAACAAAGCATGTGGAAACCCATTGTCACTACATTCGACAGCTTGTTGAAGACGGATCCATTTAGTTGTTGTATGTTCCCACAACGGAGCAGCCAACAGACATCTTCACCAAGCCTCTTGGTCCTGATAAGTTTGTAAAATTCAGAGGGTCTATAGGTGTTGTAAATAGATTGAGCATTAAGGGAGGGTATTAGTATAATGCTATTTTAGTGTTTAATGCTCATCTATGATTGTAATTACTAATTAGCAGTGTCTTGTTAGAAACTTGCTGTTTCTATATTCTTAGTAGAAACTCGCTGTTTCTACTTTCTTAGTAGAAACTTGCTGTTTTTGTAAGTACAGTTGTATTATTTATTGAGCTTTACTGCTCATTGTAAATCAATTCAATCCATTCATTGATTAGATGTCACAATACAATGGGCAAATACCATGGGTGGATGAATACCGTGGATTGATGCCATTTTCCATTCGGATCATTCCTCCCTCCTTAAGAAGCAATGGTCCCCATTGCGTGAAGCTCCCTCCTGTGAAGCCTTTGTTGAATATGAAGAGCCACTGAAGATAAGGGTTTTATGTGGTTAACCCATAACCATGATGAACGAAGATCCGAGGATAGAGATACCCTGTAATGCTTGTGACCAACTGTGATACTGACAGTGTGCGGCCTAGCAAATGGACTTCGATGAAGTGTGGGTTTGTGGATGACCCATAACCATGATGAACGAAGATCCGAGGATAGAGATACCCTGTAATGCTTATGACCAACTGTGATACTAACAGTGTGCGGCCTAGCAAATGGACTTCGATGAAGTGTGGGTTTGTGGATGACCCATAACCATGACAAATGAAGATCCGAGGATAGAGATACCCTGTAATGCTTGTGACCAACTGTGATACTAACAGTGTGCGGCCTAACAAATGGACTTCGATGACAAGGATTTTGTGTGGTTGACCCATAACCATGATGTTGGTTGTTGATGAAGTAGCAGGTGCCTACATAGCCTGGGGTGGGAGGGAACGTCTCCAAATAACCCAAGCCGAATGCTGCTATGCTGAAACTGATGAATGTGAAGCAGGTGCTTATTAAAGTGGGGTGGGAGGGCACATTTCTAATGGGAACCCACTTCGAATGCTCCTCCAGAATTAAAATGGACACAACTTGGTCAATATAACTCAGAATATTTATTATAACCTGTTTTTGGAAGCGGAAGGACCATTTTGCATATTCCCATGTGTTGGAAATCCTTATCTGGATACTCTAGAATTTCATATTTGCGCTGCAATTTTTCCGCCGTCACAAAAGTTCTGAAAAAAATAGTTGATTTTAAATCAGCGATATCTCCCACATTCGAACTCCGATTTGACCCATTTTTTTTTGAAATTGGGTGATTTTTCAAGAGGAGCTCAGATATACAATAATTTTTTTGAAATTCTGCACAAAATCTTCAAGAAATGATAGGAGAGTCGTCATCCACCAGTTGTCATTAGAAAAAAATTCTACAACATAGCTGATTTTAAATCAGTGATATCTCCCTCATCCAGACTCCGATTCGGCTGATTTTTTTTTTGAATTTTGGTATTTTTTCACAAGGAATCCAGATCTGGTATTTGTTTTTGTAAATATTGTACCAAATGTTTCAGATCTGATCTGCAAACTCGCCGCCCAAAAAAATATTTCTGCAAAAAATGAAAAAAAAGGAAAAATTCTTCTTGCTTGGCCCAAGAAAGTGCTCTGTGAAAGTCGCAGCACGTGCTTGAAGTTTGTTGAATATTGCTGCAAAAATTTGAAACTGAAATATGCATGAAACCCTCATTCCCATGGAATCATAACCTGCTCCGATACCACTGATTTGGATCTTGGGGGGAGGCCCCCAAGATCTGAAAAATTGAAATGCCAGAAGAAAAAGAGGAGAATGCCCAATAAACCAAACCACAGAGAAACTTTTTATTAAAATAGATAATAATTGTAAGGACTACATTGTGGTGGACAAATTATCCTTTTACAAAATGTGACTTGTTACTTATAGTATTTTTCAGTTACAATACCATGGGTCAATTCCATGGGTGAATGAATACCATGGGTGGATGTCACAATACCACGGGTTAATTCCATGGGTGAATGAATACCATGGGTGGATGTCACAATACCATGGACAAATACCATGGGTGAATGAATACCATGGGTAGATGTCACTTACAATATCATGGGTGGATAAATACCATGGGTGGATGTCATTTACAATACCATGGGTAAATTCCATGGGTGGATGAATACTGTGGATTGATGCCATTTTTCATTCGGATCAATCATTTCTATAACTCCATTTTGCTAAGGTGTGTATGGAGTAGTCTTCTGCCATGCTATACCACACTTTTACATAACTCTTCAAAATCTTCTTGCAAAACTCTCCACCATTATCTGCCCTCAACATTTTAATCTTCTTCTTTGTTTGATTTTCCACCAGAGCCTTAAATTCCTTAAACCTATCAAAGATTTTAGATTTCTTCCTGAGGAAATATATCCATGTATTCCTCAAGAAGTCATTTATAAATGAGATGTAGTACACAAATTTACCTTGTGATGGAACCAAAACAGGTCCAAACACATCATTGTGCACAAACTTTAATATTCCTTTTATCCTCTTAGCACTAGAGGGAAAGCTCACCCGATTCTACTTTCCATATACGCAATGTTCACAGAAATCAAAATCGAGAGAGAAATTAGACATACCTTCTACCATACCAATACTATGTAGTATCCAAAGGCCCTTCTCGACAATATGTCCTAGTCTTTGATGCCATAGCATAGTCTTTTCACCAGAGACTACAAGATTTTTTGCTCCACTTTTAGGAATGACAGAACTATTGTACTCATCAATAACAATATTGCTTAGAAGCTTGTATAGAGTTCTGATCCGAACTCCCCTCATCAATACCAGTGCTCCCCAAACCATCTTTGATGCCATACCATAGTCTTTGATGCCATAGCACAGTCTTTTCACCAGAGACTACAAGATTTTTTGCTCCACTTTTAGGAATGACAGAACTATTGTACCCATCAATAACAATATTGCTTAGAAGCTTGTACAGAGTTTTGATTCAAACTCCCCTCATCAATACCAGTGCTCCCCAAACCATCTTGCAAGTATCTTTCTCAAAAACTATTTTTACACCTGCATCATCCACCTTGCTTACAAAAATTAGATTTCTGGCCAATCCAAGAATGTGCAAAACCCGAGGAAGTGTTATAATCCTTCCACCTATCAACTTTAGCTTGACTTTTTCTCGTCCTATTCTAGTCTTCTTATCATCACCTAGGAAAATATCACCACCATCATCCTTCTCGTATTTGCAAAACCACTCCCTATGAGGAGCCACGTGGAAAGATGCACCTTAGTCAATCAACCATGCCTCATGATCTACATGTGTACTTGAAGAAGTTAAGTACACATCCTCGCCTTCTTTTGAGGTGGTTTTTGCCTCTGCATAAGGAGGATCATCGGATCCCTTTCCTTCGGAAGCAGTTTTAGATCTACAATCTTTTTTGTGCTACCCTTCTTTTCTGCATTTCCAACACACCTTTACAATTTTTCTTGGAGATTTAGATCTCCCACTTGAGGACTTATTTCTATTTCTATTTTGGGACTATCCTCTTACGAACAAGGCATCTCCATTCTGGCTCTCAATATTTTTCTGTCTCATCCTCTGACAACAAGGTTGAGACAATTTCATCAAATTTCAAGGTAGTTTTATTGCTACCTATGGGAACAATCAGACTGTCGCACGAGTCTAGTAGAGAACATAACAAACTGATGCACTTATCTTCATCTGAAATTTTAATATCAATAAATAATAACTGACTTACCACACTATTGAAGGCGTTCAAATGCTCTATCACCGAGTCTCCATCGCTCATCCTCAGCTTATACAACTTATTTCGCTGGAACAGTTTGTTCACCAGGGACTTAGATTGATACAAAGCTCCTAACTTGTCCCACAAAGCCTTTGCTATAGCTTTTCCTGAAACATTTAGTAATACTGAATCTGCGACACACAACCGTATTTTGCTCTTTTCCTTTTGATCCTGTTATCTCTCAAACTAGCAGGGTACCTAAAGGGGATCCCTAAGTGCAAATGCTAGACCAAGGGCAACAAATGGAGACTTAGCCCACTGTCACCTCAGCTAAGGCTCCCTACTTTTTACGAACTTTCACCAATGGGAGGAGACTTGGTATATTATGAAGTCACTAATGAAGGATAAATCAATAAGTAGATATGGAGTGGCCCAAACGATTCCTTTCCAGAAGAGTTTGAAGGATAGAGCTTGTTTACTTTCTAAGCAAGGTACAATGTCTTCTAGGAGAAGGATTGGAGGATTTGAGGGTTAGGTTTAGGCAATATGATTTGTGAAAGAGTTTTCCAATCCCTAAAACCCTTGTTGAAATTGGTATCCCAGATGGTTCTTGAAGAATTGTCTTTTCAAAGGAATGGGACCACACGAGACTGAGTGGACCTTGCCTAGGTTAGGAGGTAAGATTTTAGCAACCAATGATGTTCTTAACCTAGACAAGGAAGGGGAAAGGATCAAAGAAAGAATATTCACTTAAAGATGTTGAATTGATCCTATGAGGCACTAGCCTTGGGGATACTAGGGCAAAGTTTGATCTTGGAGTTAGGGCTTGGAATTTGTCACAACTCCACTGTTAGAATGGCTTCAAAATTGGAGGAGGCCTTGAGGAGACACCAGCGCAGGAGAGGCTAGGAGATCGAACTTTTTGGAGGGCTATCCTATCAGGAAAATGATGCCTTAGGTGACCCAACTTTGCTAGACCTAGGAAAAGGTGAAAGGAATTGATTTTAGGTGACCACTTCTTGGTAGATCAGTGCCTTAGTCTTGGGAGAATGGAGCCTATGATAAATATGAATGAGGACCTTTGGTTCTTAGTCAAGGAGGCCTCAAGACTACTTCGCTAGCCTTCTAGGTCAAAGAGAAGCAATCTTGTAGCTTTTATACTTTGATGTGCAAAAGGTGATGGCTTATCAAGATAAATTCATTGATAGAATTATCCCTAGGAGATTTCATTCAAATTACATGGCCCATATATTGAGACATGCTATATAGAGACAACATTCTACAATTTAAGCAGTAAATGCATGCATCAATTAGCCCTAAAAGTAGCGAAAATCCCAATCCAATGTATATGACAAAGTAAAACAAGAATAGGATTAAAAGCACGTACTTACATGTAATAGAACATATCCAACGATCCACAATTTGACAATAGAAAAGCTCCAAGATAAGAAACCAAATCCACACATTAAAATTCATCCATAAAGCTCCAATTCATCTTTCAAGAAAAAGTTTGAAATTTTCAAGAGAGAGAAGAGATCCAATCCAAACTGATGACGAGATAATGAACTCATTTCACTTGTATTTATACACTAATGAGGAGTTTGAATTAGCCTCCTTGGCCTACATAAGCCCCAAAAATAAAATAATGTTATAATAATCCAACTTTTGGTGACAACCCCACTTAACTAGCTCACAAATGAAAGAATAGGCCTCTCAAGAGCTCAAATAATAATCTATGCATGTTGTAGGGTTTTCTAAGAGGCCTAATGAGGTCCATGGGTGCCATAATGAAGAGTAGAACTCTCAAAAGCAGTGGACAAAGGGTTGGCCCCTTATAATAACTTGTGGTGCTCCAAATGACACGTGGGGGCACACAAGTGTCCTCATGGGTCTCAAAACAAATCAAAGATGCCTGTAGATCGCTTGCAAGGGCTAGGATGATGGTGTAGGTGATGCCACATCATTGTGTAAGTCTTGGATCATCTGCCAAGTGTATGGTGCAAATATGGGGTCAGCTGGGCATGATGGATCAGGTGCATCTTTTTCGTCCAATAAGTGAACTACGAGAAATCTCTGAATTGCTGCGGGGATCCATGGAGTGTCGTTTGCTGCTGTGGAGGCCCATGGATCTCAATGCACACCCTACATGTGCAAATGTAGTTCTCTGGAGTAGGACCTCGTGTAAGGAGACCAAACCCAAGATGGAGACCATTTGCAATCCTGCATAAGATCCAATGCGTCCCCTAGCCTTCCAGTACAACAAGTCATTAGATAAATCGAGTAAATGAGCTTACCAATCATGGACCACAGGTGGGGACTTCATAATGGCTTGCCCTTCCATAATGGGCTTCAAGATGTGCCAATGTCTCCTAAACTCCAAATGGGGTTAACCAAGAATCCTATTAGGTGGTTTCTACTTTTAAAGGGGATAATATATTCAAGGTACATCCTTCAAAAGGTGGTGGCATGTGACAGATAGGTGAATGAAGTGTTGACGTTTCTAAGTTTACTTAGTTAAAAACCCTCCATGCACTTTATCTGATTTATTCCTACGTACTTGTTCCGTTAACAAATTATTTACAATGTAAATACTGAAAATAAACACTAGTGCATGCTCAACATATTACAGATCATCCACTGAAGGAAACAGAAACAATCACACCAAATGACACCATTATTTTTGGACCACTGTCCCCGAAAAAACCCAATGTGGGAAAACCGGTGCAGCTATCTGAGGGTTTTCTTATTAAGCAATGTCAGAGTACAATCTGGGTGCCAAAACTGGCCTACAAAACAGAGAATTTCCTTGACAATAATACCTCTTAGTTTGAGACAAATCTCCTGGCTAAAACCCCGGATAATCCTTTCGACAGCTTCTCAGCTCCAATCTGCCCCAGAAACCCCAGCGTCTGCATTTTTGCACTGTGTCAGCCCCTCTCTACCCAGCGCTGGCCCTGCGTCGCCCCGGATGGGTCTGCGTTAGCCTTAGGAAGCCCTGTGTCAGCCTTCTGGCCCTTTGCGTCAGCAACGCTGGCCTCTTTGAAGCTCTATGCAACTCCCGACTACCTCTGCGTGGCCCTGCTTAAGCTCTTGCTGCTATTGCGTCACTTTCCTCGGCTACTACGCTATTCTCCCGGCACTATATCTGCCTCTTTGTCTCTCTGTACTCAATGCCCCTCAGCTGTAACTTCGATCACTGATTCTATCTCTCTTAGCAAACTCCACTCTAGAGAATAGAATGACTGATCGCTCTGGTGTACTCTCCAAGTGACTCTCAAGCCTCCTTTTATACTTTTCTTGTTGACATATCAACGGCCGAGATTAAGTCCCTAATCAACGACTAAGATTAAATTTCGCTGGATCCATGTCTTTTGGACCATTCTAATACAATTTCATATTAATTCACATTAATATTTTAATTTCCCTAAGTTTGGACTTAGGGACTCTATTAAAAATATTAATTATTTTAATATCTCCTGAACTGTTTAGAATCTGCCCAAACCCTTTCTAGGTATTGGAGATCTCATGTGCCCCAACCTCTCCACCAAATTTCGTGGCTAGAGCACATCCGATGTTACCCCAAATCAACACTCCCTCTTAGCGAGGACTGTGCTCTAGCAATACTCCTCACTGAGTATTACTTTGATCATCTGGCATCGGTTCTTGTGCTGATGCTAGGCCTTCTGCCTACCATCCTCTGCACTACTGTATCCTGTACTGCTGCCCATGGTTCTGCCATTGCCACTGCTGCATCTGTACGACAACTCCCTTTGCATCCGTGCTGTTGCTGGTTCTTTCTCCTAGCATTGGATTCGCACTGCACCTCTCTCATCATGCTACATCGTGCTGTCCACTGCGGCACTGCAACTCAGTTAGTGAGAAGTAAGTAACTGATCTCCCAACTCTGACCTCTTTGTTGGGCTAGAGACCTTCCTGTTGCTGAATCTCCCTTTGCCGCTGACAAGTGCTCCCTCTCCGACCTCTGCGCTACTGCAACTCCCTGCATCTCGCACCGTTGCACACCTCTGTGCCATCCTGCACTGGTGCAAGACTCCCGTGCCTCTCGCACTGTTGCAGCTTGCTAGCCTCGTGCTGTCCTGGGAATCCTACACTGTAGCTCTCTTTGTCGCTCCATCCGCATTTGTCTCTACCCGACTCAGCAAGTGTTGCTACTCCTCTTCGGGGCTCTCGTAGCAAGGTCTAATCCAAGAGGCTGGGTACCTCGAGGATCCTGCCCCTCATCGCCTGTAGTCCGCCTGACTACAGCTCGATGTCTCCCCACTTCCGCTCAAGTGATGCGTGTGCACTCATGGCGCAGTCATCGTCTGTCTCCACTTCCTTCTCTGCCCTTGCTGGCGCTGCCGTAATCTCGGAAGACTCTCCCTTACTCTTCTTCCTTGGACACTGGGTCGCATGATGACCCAACTCCCCATAGTGGAAGCACTTGATCTTGGAGAGATCCTTCTTCTTTCGCTTCTCCTGCATTCCCTCAAATGCTAGGGAAACATCTTCCTCCTCCTGCTTGAATTTGATACCCTCGCTGCTGCTACCCGTCTTCGACTGCCGTTTGATCTCTTCTTGGCGAAGAGCAGCCCACATCTCATCCCTAGGTGGAAGTGTCCCTCTGCCCAGTATACTCTGGACAAATACCTCCTAGTCTTCTGAGACTGCATTCAGGCCCACTTCACCATCAATCCCTGATCCGGCGTGGCTTCTATAGCAATCAACTGATCTTGGATCTCGTTCAGTCCTCCGAGGAAGGTGTCAATCGGTTCTCCCTTCTTCATTTGGTACGACCTCAATTGATTCTTTAGTAACATTCTTCTCTGCACATAAGTATGCAGGTACAATTTCTTGAGGGCCTCCCACATCTCATATGCCATTTCCTTCTTGACAATGTGTGGTACTACATCGTCTTTGACCCCGTCAAGGATGATGCTCTTGGCCCTCGCCATTGCCTCCTCGTACTTGTCGTTATCATTGGGGTTCACTGGGATAGCTATAACTTTTAAGGCGAAGTTCTTGACACGATTTCTGTGAAGTACGGATAAGATTTTGGCCTTCTAGACTCTGAAGTTTGACGCTGTTAAGATTAGGTATGTTCTATGCTAGAGCAGTTTATTTAAATTTTCACAGTTAGCAATCACATCAGCATTATGATAAACTGCAGATAGAACATAAATATAAAATGCAGAAGACAAGCCAAGGCAAGAGGACACAAGATATGACACGAGCCAGGGACAAACCCCACAATGTGTGGGGAAACCCTTTGATCAAATCTTCTTTTATCTTCAAAGTTCAGCAGAGAAAGAGAGAGAGTACATGTACAACAGAAGTCAATACTTTGACTTGTCTAGATCTACAGCAGAAGTCCACTTGCTGCATCACTGCATATGATGTCATGTTGCAATAGTTGTGATTATCTTCATGCTGCCCATGTCCATGATCTTATAATGCTGCCTATTCATCATCATCATGCTGTCCTATATGTCCATGATCTCATGCTGCCCTTTATGTCCATGATCTCATGCTGCCCTTGCTTATTATTACATTCATCATGATGCTGTCCATCATGCTGCATCCAACAGTGTGCTGCATTAACCATGCTGCACCCAACACTGTGCTGAATGGCTGATCTAAACAAACTCCAAATAATCCTAAGACAACAGCTCCAAGGTAGTCTTAGCTGTGGTGCTATGGTCTGTGGCCTAGCACATAGCAACGCTGAAGAGAGTGACTTCAAAACATCACCAATGCATGTGATACTATTTCCTCTTATTGCACGCAAACCATGAAGGAGCACAGGTACACATATGTATATATACCGAGACCTGTTGTGATATCACTGATATACATATTAATATAGCAGGGGGGCAGATCCATATACTATAAGATAATTGATATCACAGAAATTGTGACTACGTCATTCATATTAGTACAGTGCCTCTTTTCTGCTCCGTCCATTTGAAGACTATCTTGACTACGTCTTTAATTTACAGGTGTGCCGAGAATGATACAAGCACATACCTCCTTGCGTCCTTCTGCCATGAGACTAACCTGTGGTGCGGATCTGGGTCTTCCTCTTGCTGCGTTTGAGAGTCTCTTGTAACAGCTATGCGTATGGCCAGCGTTGATGCGTCCCACGTATTTCTTTAAATCACACTATCTGTTGATGCGTTCCACGTATCTTTTAAATCACGCTGCCAGACTGCGTTCATGCCCATGCTATCTGACTGCGTTGATGCCCACACTGTCTCTTAAACAACGCTTTCACCTTGACTGTTGCCTTCACCCTTTGACTGCGGCCTTCATGTCCTGTGAATAGTATATACATAGTAAGCGTATCACTGCCAGCATATATACCATGAGCGTACCATACATCATTGCGTCCCATAATATATATGACTATTCTATATGACTGCGATCCATATAGCGTATCTTCATTGCCATAGCTGCATTATTCATAACAACATATATATGCATTTCCATGATAGCGTTATTTCCTTGCTGTGCTAGGGTTTCACCATGTATCATTTCCATTCAAAGCACGTACAGCATCAGTTGCATCCCTGCGGTCCTCAAATTCAATGAATGCAAAGCCAGGTGGTTTACGAGCTACCCATACACTTCGCAGAATGCCATAGACTCTGAACTCGTCCTCCAGTTCCCTCTCGGTTACCCGGGGATCCAAGTACACCCGCGACGTTGCCTGCTATTGAGTTTCTTGTCCAAATAAAATCAAAAAACTGTGACTTGAATTAATCAGCAAATAGTAAATCGGGATTTTATGCGGGTGCTACTAAGATCAGTTAGGAATGTAAATAAATCGATAGAAATTGAAACACAGAAAGAGCGTGATGGCCAAAACCCGCTTGGTACGAATGAATCCAAACTGAAATACTGCAGAGAGTATAATGACGAGATCACTCTATGCATGCTCTGACAAAATCAGACATGTATTGCGTGGAGGAGTTCTTGAGAAGCCTGTCAAATCAAGAACAGAGTCAGGCTGCGTATATGGCATCATGTTTATGGTGTATTGCTATGCGTTAGAACTAGGGCATCATAAGCCAACGTTCATTCTCATGGTGTCTCTCTCCTGTTCCAAAAAACCAAGACGTGGAGAGGAGGAGATCACCTCAAGAATGAGTGTGTTTAAATGACATCAAATCCTCTTATATTTATACTAAAGTGAGGATGATGAATAGACACGTCGGTTGGGCTTCTAGAGCCTACATAAGAGCTGGTCGGCTTGATAATAATTACATAAACAAAATAAATTCATATCTCCATAAATACTTATCGGAATCGGATGATCTTTGGATCAATCCTACACCTCTCGACGAGAGGGATCCAATAAAAATATCAGCTGCCAGAAATAAGCTAACCCACATGGAGTTTGGCCCTAGTTTCCAATTTAACACTCCCTCTCAACTAGGGAGAACTCTATCCACTGATCCATATGTATGACTGTACTATCTCTGCCATTAGTGCCTTGCACTACTCTGCCTAGCTCTGCTGGCTCTGCTCAGCTCTGCTGGCTCTGCTCTGCTCTGCTCAGCGCTGCTGGCTCTGCTAGCTCTGCTCTGCTCAACTCTACTGGCTCTGCTCTGCTCTGCTCATCTCCGCTGAACTATGAAGAAGAAGAATTGATCGAGAATGAGTCATATCATTCTCCACTGACCTGAAGTCAGTCTCAGAGTGCATACCACTAGTCCCAGACCAGTCTCAACTGACCCGAAGTCAGCTTCATAGTAAGTACCACTCCTACCACTCGTCCCAGACCAGTATCGCAGTCTCAGAGAGTGTACCACTGGTCCCAGACCAGTCTCAACCGACCCGAAGTCAGCGTCATAGTATGTACCACTCTCACTGGTCCCAGACCAATACTGCACTGACACAAAGTCAGTCTCGGAGTATGTACCACTGGTCCCAAACCAGTCTCAGCCGACCCGAAGTCAGCGTCATAGCATGTACAACTCCTACCACTGGTCCCAGACCAGTACCATTGATCCCAGATCAATGGAGGACATCCTAGCGTAGGGAGTACGGTAGATACAACGATGCGTCCATCGGTACTGCTATGGTCCCTAACTTCATTTCCCTGCTCATTGATCAGATGAGAGGTACTTCCCATGAGTCCCAGACTGCATGGGTAGGATGCCTCGACAGGAGAACTTAATCAATCCTGTCCTCGCAGGAGAACACATAAATCCTGCTACAATCGCCATGGAGAACACATCAATCCAGGCTGCCATGGAGAACACATCAATCCAGGCCTCACAGGAGAACACATCAATCCTGCTACAATCGCCATGGAGAACACATCAATCCAGGCCTCACAGGGGAACACATCAATCCTGCTACAATCGCCATGGAGAACACATCAATCCAGGCCTCACAGGAGAACACGTCAATCCTGCTACACAAGAGAGCGAATCATCTTGTCCCACAAGAGAGCGAATCATCTTGTTTCAGTGTGCACCACCAGGGGAGGGTGAGTCACCCTGTGGTCGTATGTTGCTCCAATAGAACTGCAAGCCCCCCAAAGCTCCTAGAGCTCAATGTATGCAGCATGCAGGACCCTTTTACAAAGGTCTCTCGACGACTCCAAGTTGTTCGGGAAAATCACAAATTTGATCTTTCCTCAGGGCTTTGTCCTGTACATCATCTCAGTGTGATGGAGCCTCCTTGATCATCGACTTACCATATCCCAGATAAGGCAATAATTGATGTCTATCTGCTGGAGCAATTGTCAAATACGGGATTCCTCAATAATCGAATCCCATCTCTGGTTGTCACAAAGATTCACAGTGATATTCATCATGTGTACAAACAGCTCACTTAAGAGCTTCAACAACCAGACTGCCTCACAGAAGGCCATACTATCAGCAATGTATTCTACCTTGGTGATGCTCAGAGTCACCGACTTCTGCTTCCTGCTCATCTAGGATATCAAGGGAGATTCCAAACAACACTGAGAAGTGCTCTAGTGATCCTCCATACTTCCTGCCCACTCATCATTCGAATAATCATGTGGCTTCATATTTCTGGCAGTGTATCTCAATTCATGAGAGATTGTGCCCTGAAGATATCTTAGAAGATTCTTGGCACCAATCTAGTGAGGCTCAACCACATATGAGCTCACCATGCTAACTGCAACACAGATCTCCGGACGGAGGTTCTCCAAGAACATCAACGTGAATGAGTTTATGAAACTCAGAGGCATTTCCCAAATCTGGTCCGACATCATTACCATATAACTTTTGAAAGTTAAGATCCTCGAGGCAGTCACAAGCTTGCAGCTTATCTTCTCACATTCAGAATCCAACTCCCTCTGTCTTCTATAAATGGGAGGGTCTGCACCTGTCAGACATAGGTGCCGGTATGAGAGGTTTATCATCCACAACCTTTGAGTAATGGTTTGGATCGGTTTCACTCCTAGTGAATCTCAGTTGCATTAGATAGCTATCAATCCTCTCATACTACGCCCGAGGTGTTTTGCTTCAAGCCATAGAGGGCTTTCTTCCACCTGAATACATGAGATTCCCGATCATGAGTCTCAAACTCCTCGGGTTGTTCCAAACCTGTGAACCTGCTGCATGAGGGGAATGGTCCCCTTATAATATTTTCCTTCGGTACATTTCAGACATGTACCTTCATGCTTCTTTTTGAATTCAGGCATCCTAGTCACCATCTGTCTCACAGATCTCCGGCGCTGAGTCAATGGATATGGTCCCCAGTGGACTTTCTGCAACTTGATACAACCCTGAACTCAAAAACATCTTTAAAAGATCTATTTTCAAACACGTACCTTTCCATCGATAAGTGCCACCTTGTAACCTTTGACTTCCATTTCCGAGATGGACATCAGGTTCTTCTTGCGATCAGGTACATAAAAGAGATTCTGGGGTTTCTTGTTTTCGGGGAGGAGTCGACCATTTCCTTGATGACCTGCATTACTAGTCATTCTTTTGATCATTGAAGATGTCCCAAGAATGATTGTTATCTTCATCAAGAGATGTGTCTCTGCCATTCGAACACTCCTTCGCATAACGACCGAACTTATTTCAACAAGGCATCCGCCTTTCCTTCCACCCTTAGATCCGAACTTCCCGATGAAGTGATCTTAAGATGGACCATCATAATCTTCCGCTGCGCCATTCTAATAACATTCTCTGCTTTGACTTCACCCTAGGTGAATTATGAGGAACCCATTGATCCTTCTGTCTTGTCCCAATTGTCTTCGGTGATTGCTCTTTCACTCCTGCTTGGGCATTGTCTTCACCTCAGCTCTGATACCATGTTAAGATTAGGTATGTTCTATGCTAGAGCAATTTATTTAAATTTTCACAGTTAGCAATCACATCAGCATTATGATAAACTGCAGATAGAACATAAATATAAAACGCAGAAGACAAGCCAAGGCAAGAGGACACAAGATATGGCGCGAGCTAGGGACAAACCCCACAATGTGTGGGGAAACCCTTTGATCAAATCTTCTTTTATCTTCAAAGTTCAGCAGGGAAAGAGAGAGAGTACATGTACAACAGAAGTCAATACTTTGACTTGTCTAGATCTACCACAGAAGTCCACTTGCTGCATCACTGCATATGATGTCATGTTGCAATAGTTGTGATTATCTTCATGCTGCCCATGTCCATGATCTTATAATGCTGCCTATTCATCATCATCATGCTGTCCTATATGTCCATGATCTCATGCTGCCCTTAATGTCCATGATCTCATGCTGCCCTTGCTTATTATTACATTCATCATGATGTTGTCCATCATGCTGCATCCAACAGTGTGCTGCATTAACCATGCTGCACCCAACACTGTGCTGAATGGCTGATCTAAACAAACTCCAAATAATCCTAAGACAGCAGCTCCAAGGTAGTCTTAGCTGTGGTGCTATGGTCTGTGGCCTAGCACATAGCAACGCTGAAGAGAGTGACTTCAAAACATCACCAATGCATGTGATACTATTTCCTCTTATTGCACGCAAACCATGAAGGAGCACAGGTACACATATGTATATATACCGAGACATGTTGTGATATCACTGATATACATATTAATATAGCAGGGGGGCAGATCCATATACTGTAAGATAATTGATATCATAGAAATTGTGACTACATCATTCATATTAGTACAGTGCCTCTTTTCTGCTCCGTCCATTTGAAGACTATCTTGACTATGTCTTTAATTTACAGGTGTGCCGAGAATGATACAAGCACATACCTCCTTGCGTCCTTCTGCCATGAGACTAACCTGTGGTGCGGATTTGGGTCTTCCTCTTGCTGCGTTTGAGAGTCTCTTGTAACAGCTATGCGTATGGCGAGCGTTGATGCGTCCCACGTATTTCTTTAAATCACGCTATCTGTTGATGCGTTCCACGTATCTTTTAAATCACGCTGCCAGACTGCGTTGATGCCCACGCTATCTGATTGTGTTGATGCCCACACTGTCTCTTAAACAATGCTTTCACCTTGACTGTTGCCTTCACCCTTTGACTGCGGCCTTCATGTCCTGTGAATAGTATATACATAGTAAGCGTATCACTGCCAGCGTATATACCATGAGCGTACCATACATCATTGCGTCCCATAATATATATGACTATTCTATATGACTGCGATCCATATAGCGTATCTTCATTGCCATAGCTGCATTATTCATAACAACATATATATGCATTTCCATGACTGCGTTATTTCCTTGCTGTGCTAGGGTTTCACCATGTATCATTTCCATTCAAAGCACGTACAGCATCAGTTGCATCCCTGCGGTCCTCAAATTCAATGAATGCAAAGCCAGGTGGTTTACGAGCTACCCATACACTGCGCAGAACGCCATAGACTCTGAACTCGTCCTCCAGTTCCCGCTCGGTTACCCGGGGATCCAAGTTCCCCACGTACACCCGCGACATTGCCTGCTATTGAGTTCCTTGTCCAAATAAAATCGAAAAACTGTGACTTGAATTAATCAGCAAATAGTAAATCGGGATTTTATGCGGGTGCTACTAAGATCAGTTAGGAATGTAAATAAATCGATAGAAATTGAAACACAGAAAGAGCGTGATGGCCAAAACCCGCTTGGTACGAATGAATCCAAACCGAAATACTGCAGAGAGTATAATGACGAGATCACTCTGTGCACGCTCTGACAAAATCAGACATGTATTGCGTGGAGGAGTTCTTGAGAAGCCTGTCAAATCAAGAACAGAGTCAGGCTGCGTATATGGCATCATGTTTATGGTGTATTGCTATGTGTTAGAACTAGGGCATCATAAGCCAACGTTCATTCTCATGGTGTCTCTCTCCTGTTCCAAAAAACCAAGACGTGGAGAGGAGGAGATCACCTCAAGAATGAGTGTGTTTAAATGACATCAAATCCTCTTATATTTATACTAAAGTGAGGATGATGAATAGACACGTCGGTTGGGCTTCTAGAGCCTACATAAGAGCTGGTCGGCTTGATAATAATTACATAAACAAAATAAATTCATATCTCCATAAATACTTATCGGAATCGGATGATCTTTGGATCAATCCTACACCTCTCGACGAGAGGGATCCAATTAAAATATCAACTGCCAGAAATAAGCTAACCCACATGGAGTTTGGCCCTATTTGCCAATTTAACAGACGCTCTGTCTAGTCTATCTTGGTCTCTTACTCCGTGTAGTGCCATGATGCTCTTATACTTCCCTCCCGGAAGTTCTAGATCTGATTCCCTCCGAGTCTTGATTTCACTCCTAGAAATCCTCTTGCCGATGTCGAGATGCCCCCTACTCTGATCGTCTGTGCAACTGCACCACTGATCCGAGTTTCTCGGCTAGAAACCCTCAATAGCAACTCCCTCCTCTTGGCCTTGCCCTGTCAGGTACTGTTCTAACTATAGTACCTCACCAGCCCCACTCTGCAATATTCCTGGAGCCTTATAAACCCCAACAACCTGAAGGTGAGAGCTCCTAGGCTCTGCGCAATCTCGACACCAGCAATCCGACCTCCTCAGCCAACTGCGTCAGCCCTCTTAGCTTCTGCGTGGCTCTGCGTGAGACTCCCTTTGCCTTCCTTAGCCTCTGCGCGGCTTCTTCCTGGCTCACCCTTGATGATGCAGGCACTGCGTCACCCTTCCCTTGTCGCTGCTCTGCTAGAAACAACTTTTGTCACCTCGCGACAACTGTTTTCTGTTGCTATTGCTCCACTCGGCTGATGTCCTCAGTCCTCCTGTGATCTGCAATCACGCTCTGATACCATGTTGACGCTTCTAAGTTTACTTATAGAAACCTTCCATGCACTTTATCTGATTTATTCCTAACTACTTGTTCCATTACTTAATAAGTTATTTACAATGTAAATACTGAAAATAAACACCAGTGCATGATCAACATATTACAGATCATCCACTGAAGGAAACAGAAACAATCACACCAAATGACACCGTTATTTTTGGACCAATGTCCTTGGAAAAACCCAATGTGGGAAAATCGGTGCAACTATATGAGGGTTTTCTTATTAAGAAATATCAAAGTACAATCTGGGTGCCGAAACTGGCCTACACAACAAAGAATTTCCTTGGCAGTAATACCTCTTAGTTTGAAACAAATCTCTTGGTTGAAACCCAGAATAATCCTTCTGGCAGCTTCTCAGCGCTAATCTGCCCCAGAAACCCCAACGTCTACGTTTCTGGACTGCGTCAACCCCTCTCTGTCCAATGCTGGCCTTGCGTAACCTCGGATGGGTCTGCGTCAGCCTTAGGAAGCCTTGTGTCAACATTCTGGCCCTTTGTGTTAGCAACGCTGGCCTCTCTGAAGCTCTGCACAGCCCTCGACTACCTCTGCGTGGCCCTGCGTGAGCTCTGGCTGCTACTGCGTCACTCTCCCTGGCTATTACGTTGCTCTCCCGACACTATCTCTACCTCTCTGTCTCTCTGTACTCAATGCCCCTCAGCTGCAACTCAGATCACTGATTCGATCTCTCTTAGTAAACCCCGCTCTAGAGAATAGAATGACTGATCACTCTGGTGTACTCTCCAAGTGACCCTCAAGCTTCCTCTTATACTTTTCTCATTAACATATCAATGACCGAGATTAAGTCCCTAATCAACGACTAAGATTAGATCTGGCTTGATCCATGTCTTTTGGACCATTTTAACACAATTTCATATTAATTCACATTAATATTTTAGTTTCCCTATGTTTGGACTTAGGGACTCTATTAAAAACATTAATTATTTTAATATCTCCTGAACTGTTTAGAATCTGCCCAAACTCTTTCTGGGTATTGGAGATCTCATTTGCCCCAACCTCTCCACCAAATTTTGTGGCTAGAGCACATCCGATGCTACCTCAATGCCCCAACCTCTCCACCAAATTTCGTGGCTAGAGCACATCCGATGCTACCTCAAATCAACATGAAGTAGGGGATGAGAAGGGGCAACCCTGGGTCATATGCTGGGGTGCAAGGGTAGCTAATAAGAGGGAAGCCCACGCTTGGGTTTATAGTGTATAGGAGGGATTAATCGTGGTACATGAGGTGCCCCAACCTTGATGTTTCCACCCTTCTTTATATTCCTTTTGCCTTTTTACAATTTTCTTTGATTAACTACTCGGGGCTCAAGGGATAAGAGCATGATGTATAAGATATGACAATGAATACCCCTTTTTAAGGTAGGGTGGTTCATTTCCCATTAGGGGTTGGGACAATCATGGGTTCCTGTATGATGAAGGAGGCTCATAGAACCTGCAGGAACCAGGGTGATGGCCATGATGATGGGGCAAAGCTGATGTATTGGCTTTTGCCTACGTGCTAAATGTGTTTGTTTCGACCATCTTTTGCATTTTGTGGTACATTTTCCTGTTGAATGTGGCCAAAAATGCTTTTATCTTTCTTTTTAGTTGCATCAACCTTCGATCTTCATTCTAGGCCATGACCCAAGGTGTGGGCAAGGGGTAGGGGCAAGCTAACCCTATGTGGACCCAGTGGAAGAATGTGGACTCAAGTGGGAGAAATGATGAATGGAGTGATAATGAGTGGAAAGAGGGTAATATAAACGGATAAGGGAGCGGGACCATACAACCAAAATCGGGGTTTCCCATGAAATAGCATCCCTAAATCCAAATGGTCAGTAAAAGCGATCCCGCGGGACTAGAATACAAGGTTAATATCCAAAAGGGGGCAAGGTGACAAAGGCATAGACCTAACCCACTCTTTTCGCCGAATCCCCCCATCAATCCATGCCCAGAAGCGTCCATGTTAAGCAAACTACAATAATCAATTACCAAATGACAAGGCTTACCTTTAGGTTTGGGAGGCCCACCTTCAAACATACGATCATAGCAGATGGGCGAGGGACCACATGGGTGGCTCAGGTAGTGGAGAAAAGGCACAATGAGGTAACTGGTGGCTGCAAGGGGCTGTCGGCTGAGGACCATCTTGGAGAAAATTTTTCTCCCAGGGATATCACCCACAAAATGGTGGGAACATCTAGCTCCAACTTGGTCCAATCTTCTAGAACTTGGATCCATTGCAATCCACTGATCTTTATCCGCCAACAGATCCTCCATCTTGAGCTTCCACAGCTCAAAACTCTGTCCATTGAATTTCTCGATCTCTATCTTTCCACTATTCACAATCTCCTTTCACCGCAAGAATCAACCCCACAGATCTCCCTTTGTTATAGGGTGTACTATAGGTCCGAGCAAAACCCCTTAGCCGCAAAGGCGTCCCCTTGAAGCCAAAACTGCTCTAATACCAAATGAAGGTTTTAACCTTGTACAAAAATTACATGCAAATGAATTCTTAAAAAACATAAAATATACAATGGTGAGAACATAAAATACGCATAGAGATTTTTCCCCTGGAACCCAAAACTGGGAAAACCAGATTGATTTTTCATTATATTCTTTTCAATGTTACAATACATTATATGCATGTTGGAGCATTCATAAACCCCCAATCCATTAACCTTGGATTAGAATAATAATTGTGATTCCTTTGATCAGTTCTAAAAATACCATGGGCAAAACCATCATGTCGAAAACCATGCGAAAAAAACCATGGGTAGGTCTGTTCACCATCCTTGGGCCCGCACCTAGTTGTGCAAAGAATATAACACATACCCAACAACAAGAAAGAAGATATTACACTCCAAAGTAGTTAAGGAATATATCATTAAATCGAAGAACTTATCAGAAGAGGATGCCTTTTGGGAGAGAATTTTCATCAACATCCTTCGTTACCCTTGCTTTGAGGACAAATCATCTCTAAATATGAAGGAAATATAAAAGAATAATAAGATACTAGGGTATATTCAAGTAAAGAAAATAATAAAGTTAAGAAAAGATAAATAAAATAAATATTTGATAAGACACAACCTTTCGGAGAAGCTATTGAGGCATCCCTGTATGAATATTTATTGGGGCCTTATTTGTAACATTTAAACATATCATCTCTTTCATTTTTCTTGAACATATATTATTTTATGCCATTGAGCAATTTAAATCTTTATTGCTGTACCAATTAACCATGTTGGATTAGTTGATTCTTTAAGCTGATACTGATTTCCATTGTGCAAATCTCCTCCAGGTTAGAGCTACACATTCTTTTGAATATTCAATGTATTATGGTAATGAGGGATGATTTTTAGCTGTTTGGAAACCATGACAAACGAAAATCCTCTCAATCTACCAACTAAAATGTTTGAAAAGTTAAGAATGAAAAAATATCAACACTCTAATAAATATACACCTTATTGGTCTTTCTCACTTATGAAAAGTATCTTTGTAGGCCTCGGGCATACCTGACTTTGATGACTCCCAATGATTAGGATATATTTCATACCTTAGAGTTGGTGTAGTAGGAGATAGGTTACCTATTCTAAAAGATTTCCTTTTTCTAATATTTTTAAATGGGCATTGTATATTTAAGAATGGGTTGAGAAATACAGCAACATTGATTCCACTATACCAAACACACACAAGCATAAAATGTTTATATTATTAGAAATATTTTGTCTTTCTTTCATACATGTAGTTCGTTTTAGTATCCTTACCATGGATTAGTATGGTATTTTAAAAGATATATGTGTAAAAAGAAATTGTGGATTGGATTAAATAAATTTGAACAACATTGAAATTTAATTCATTGCATGTATATGAACCTATTGTTTTGTGTATATTTTACACCAATCCTGCAGGTACTAGTGTGCTAAAAGTCACAGAGAAACAACAGTACAAAAGGTGTGGAAATTGCTTCATAATCACTTATGACCCTATCATAGATATTCCAGGCAGAGAGCGGTTCATCATGAGAGGAGAGATGCTGTTGTCTCCTGGGGAGGACCGAGGATGTGTTATCACGATCAATATTTATTTGGAATTCAAAAGCAATGTTTGGGGTCTCCAAGGTATTCAACCTTTATAAAACCTGTCATTTTTGCAGATAGTGTCTAGACATGCACAATTATATGAACATACATTTTCTTATCTTGAGTATATTTAATATTTTGTATTTTACTTTCAGCCTTTCTTTTCTAAACCCTTTGTAGTGATTTTCAAGTAAACTTATTGTAATAATCATATCTTAGGGAATTTTTATCTCAAGGGTGTTTTTTCATAATTTTGTTTTCATGGGAAGTCTAAAAATACTTAGAAGGAATACCTTTTTGTAGTATTAATTTTTTATTAAAATCATGAAATTCTATTAAAGTACAAATAGATTCCACAATTGTACTTGTTACCCCTCATTTTGTATGAGGCCTATACAAGTGATTTTTTTCACACATAAAGAGCTTTGGATGGTTAGGGTGTTCACTTGGTTTTGTGGATTGTATATGATGTGGATGATGATGTGCTAAAGGTTTTGATGATATATTGCTTTTTACACTTGCTTATTATAGAGATAGAATTACACTTGATGATAGGATGTTCTAGTCTCCACTTCTTGCTATATGATTGGATATGAGGATGTGTAAATCCCTTGGTTGAATGCCTTGACACTTTTGGACTAACTAGACATTGTGCTAGCTTGATCGTTTGGTTGGCTTTGTCATGGCATAGAGAACTTGGCATGCACTCAAATGGTTTTGGATGGATGAACATGGGCATGGTTAGGGGCTCCTTTTCTCCGAGACCCTAGCTCTTATGGACGATATTCACATGTAGATGGATTACTTGTAGCTTGGAGCTTGGCATTACCTTGAGTGCTCTTGGTCTTGGGTTTGTTACTATGAAATGTAACACCTTAGTGTAAAGCCTCACTAAACACTCTAGATTAAGAGCAACAATGGGATCCGTCACCATTGTTATCTTAGCATTTGTTCCTCTACTATTGTGTGGTTGGATACTATCCCCACAAGGGAGGTTTCCACAACAGATCTTAAGCATTAAATAATCCAATTGTTCCCAGGCTAATTACACCCGAAGGTTTTGTTAATAAAATTACACAAGGATAATGCTCAATAAATAAGGTTCAAGGCAATATGAGATGTAATTCCAAGATAATGAGTTACCGCTCAAACTAGCAGGGGGTCCTAGAGGGGCACTTGCTAGGTCAAGAGCAACAATGAAACTAAAGCCCATTGTCACCACAACTAAAACTTCCTACTCTTTATGGAATTTCACCGATGGGAGGAGACCCGGTATATAGAGAATCACTTATGAAGGATAGATCAACTAAGATGGATGTGAAATGATCTCGATAACCCTTTCCTAGGAGAGACTCAAGAGTGGGACTTGCTTGCTTCTTAAGCAAGGTACATGATTCTCTAGGATAGGGGAGTAGGGATTTGAGGGTTTGGCTTAGGGAATTTGACTTGTAAAGGAGCTTCCTAAACCCTAAAATCCTTGTGGAACTTGGTTTCCCAAGTGGGTTTTGAAGAGTCGACTTTGATAAGATATGGGACCACACGAGACAAAGGGGACCCAAGTTAGGTCAAGGGAATAGGATTTAGCAACCAATGATATGCTTGACCTAATTAGGGAGGGGAAGGGATCAAGGAATGAATTTTCAATGGAAGGAAATGCACGGATTCCAGTGAGGTTTCTAGCCCAAGGGAAATCAAGGGCAAGAATTGGTCTTCGAGCTAGAGCTTACGATATCTCAAGATCCCACCATCAGAATCTCATGAAATTTGAAGGGCTTCTTGAGGAAACACTAGCACAATTGTGGACCAAAAATTGAAGCATTTGGATGGCTAGATTGTGAGATATTCAATGCCCTAGGTGACCTATGGGGCTAGACCTAGAAAGAAGAGGAGAAGGTGAAGAAAAATAAGTTTTAGGGTGATCACCTATGGTAGATCAGTGCCTAATCCTTTGGGGAGATTGGAGTCAAGAATGATTATGAATTCAGTTTTGATTTTCTTGGTCAAGGAGGCCTTAAAGGCAACTTCACTTAGCACTTGGGCAAGGAGAGCAACTTCAAAGACTTTATACTTCGTTTTGCAAAATAGATGGCTTATCAAGATAAATTTCAACCATGAAATATCCCTAGGAACATTCACTCATCATACATGGCCCATACATGAAGCATCATTATCTAGAAACAAAATTTCCACAACTTCGCAATAATAGATGCAACAAATTGGCCCTAGAATATCGAAATTCCAGCAACAATGTATTTGACAAAAATAGAGCAAAGAATAGCATTAAAATTGCACTTACATGTATTAGAGTATATCCAACCATAAAAAATTTGCGAAACAAGAAGCTCTAAGACGAGAAAATGATCCAAACATCAAAATTCATTCCATGCTCCAAAATTTCGTCCACCAAGAAGGATAGCAAAGTTCTCTAAAGAGATACAAGTCCAACCGAGTGATGATGCTAAAATGAATTCACATCTCTTGTATTTATACACTTCTAATGAGTTTGATTGGGCTAATTTGTCCTACATTAGCCCCTACAATAAAATAATGTGCAAACTAACTAACTTTTGGTGACAAGCCCACCAAACTAGCTCATAAACAAAAGAAATAAGCCTCTCAAGAGGTTGGATAATGAATAATGCATGTCGTTGGGCCTTCTAGGAGGCCTAATGGAGTCCATATGTGCCATAATGTGTAGTTGAACACCCAAAAGCAGTGGATAAGGGGTTGGCCCCTTGTAATAACTTGTGGTGCTCCAAATGACATGTGGGGGCACACGTGTCTTCATGTGTCTCCAAACAAGTCGAAGATGTCTGTAGATCACTTGCAAGGGCTAGGATGATGGTGTAGGTGATGCCACATCATCATGCAAGCCCTGGATCATCTACCAAGTGTATGGTGCAACTCTGGGGCCAGCTGGGCATGATGGATCAGGTGCATCTTCCTCGTCCAATAAGTGAATCACGAGAAATCTCTGAATGGCTGTGGGGATCCATGGGGTGTTGTCTATTGCTGTGGAGGCCCATGGATCTCTACACACACCCTACATGTGCCAATGTATCCCTCTGGGGTTAGGACCCCGTATAGGGAGACCAAACCCAAATGGAAACCACCTGCAATCTTGCATAAGATCCAATGCGTCCCCGTGCCTTCCAACACACCAAGTCATTAAAGAAATCAAGTAAAAGAGTTTATAAACCATGCATAACAAGTGAACACTTCATAATGGCATGCCCTTCCATAGTGGGATTTGGCATGTGCTAATGTCTCCCAACTCCAAATAGGGTTAACCAAGCATCCTATTAGGTGGTTTCTACCTCTAAAGGGGGTGGTATGTCCATGGTACATCCTTCAAATGGTGGTGGCATGTGGCATAATGATGGAATGGAGTAGGGAATGAAAGGGGGCAACTTGGATCACATGCCATGGTACAAGGGTAGCTAATAAAAGGGAAGCCCACACTTGGGTAAATAATGTGTAGGAGGGAGCAATCGTGGTGCATGAGTTACCCCGACCTTGATTTTTCCACCCTTCTTCATATGCCTTTTGCCTTTTTATGATTTTCTTTTGATTAACTGCTAGGGGCTCTAGGTAATGAGAGCATGATGCGTAAAGTATAGCAGTGGATAGCCCCTTATAAGGTGGGGAAGTTCATCGCCCACCGGGGGTTGGGACAATCATGGGTTCCTGAATGATAAAGAAGGCTCATCAAAGGCCATGTCAGAACCAGGGTGATGGCCATGGAATGCGGTAGAGCTCATATCATGGCTTTTGCCCACATGCTAAATGCTTTTGTCCCGACCATATTTTGCATTTTGTGATATAATTTCCTGTTGAATGTGGCCAATTATGCTTTTTTTTTTCTTTTAGCTGCATCAACCTTCGGGCATCATTCCAGGGCTGACCCAAGAGGTGGGGAAGGGGGGGGAGTGGCTGACTTTATGTGGACCCAGGTGGGAGGAGAGATGATTGGGGGTGTAATGAGTAGAAGGGGAGTAATATGTGCGAATCGGGGAGTGGGACCACACAACCAAAATTAGGGTTTTCCATGTAGTACCATACCTAAACCAATAGGTTAGTAAAAGAGATCCCACGGGACTAGGGTGCAAGGTTAATATTTCAAAAGAGACCTAGGGGACAAGAGCACAAACCTAGATCGTTGTTTCCGCCGAATCCCCCCATTAATCCATGCTCAAAGTTTCCATGATAAATAAACTAGAATATTCAATTATCAAATAAAAAGGCTTACCTTTGGGTTTGGGAGGCCCACCTTCAAACATACGATCATGACAGATGGGTGAAATACCACATGGATGGCTTAGGTGGCAGAGAAATGGAAATCGAGCTAGTTGGTGGCTGCAAGGGGCTACTGACAAAGGACCATCATGGAGAATTTTTTTCTCCTAGGGATATCACCCACAAAATGGTGGGTAACATTTGGCTCCACCTAGGACATGATCTCTCGAAGAAGTGGGCAAAGCTACTTGAATAGGGAGTCATGAGAACACCAACAATCTCTTGGTTACCGTAGACCTGTTACCTACACATATCAAAAACTAAACCCACGGGGAAACATGTTTTTATGGTGTCTTATGATCACCCATGTTTAGTGTTAGGCCGTAAAATCAACAGAAAAATAAAAATATGCAAATTTTAATCTAAATGCAGCTAATCCACCTTAAAAAATATCACATGTCATTAGTTCTAATGCGAAAATCAGCATGCAATGCATCATACCCTAACATGCATATGGTACAAAACTAATACTAAGTGTAATCATAAAGTCAGTGCAACCAACATATCATCAAATCAATATAAATATGTTGGCCTATATGATTACTCATGTAGCAAATGCCGAAGCGAATGTGGACAGAATCACATGGATGATAAGGTTGGTTGGACGTAGGAAAACATGATGCCCACACATGGATGATCACGTGAGAAGAGGAAAGAAAAGGATGTAATCTAGTCCATGAGATCCTCTCTTCTAGCCAAAATATAGAGATGTCAATGATTAGACTCATAAACTTTTGATAGATGGCAACCTCGGGCGTATTATTTCCATTATGGCCCTTATTATTTATGTCACGTTTTATGGTCTCTATAGGATTATGATTAGTAGGCAAGGGACACTGATGAAATGGAAAAACATAAGTAGGTCGCCCATGATGATCATACCGAAAAGGGGGGATTATAAATTGATCATGATCTTGAGGGTGTGTCAAAGGAGATAAAGTATAGTAAATGTGGGGTTCTTCCTTGATACCATACTCAAAAGGGGAAAGGGTTCATGGCCACTCAAGATCTGTTGAGGCAAATTAATTACCTATCATTTAATTGTCAACTCGGGGGTTTCGTAAAACTTGCGAAGCATGCGTGCACTATATATGCTATAAATTAACTTTCAATTTAGATAAATCTAACTACGAAACCAAATAATGAAAAACCAAACTCCCCTATTCTAATTCAACAATGAACTCAAAAGAAATTATAGTACAATTATAGTACAGCGCGCGGAATTGAAATCTTAGTCTTTCAATCTTGCAAGAATTGAAAAGCACACCACTCTTTTAGAAATGAAAGCAAAAAAACAATCATTCTTAACCTCTCACACAGGAAAAGATATGAAAGCAAATAAAAACAAATGCTCTTAACTTCTAGGTAGAAAGCAAATAAAGCCAATCACTCTTAACCTCTCACACAGGAAAAGATATGAAAGAAATAAATCTTAATCTATGAAAAACAATAAATCTCACACATTATAGGTGGCCAATCCAAAAGCATGAGAGATGGCAAGTTGAGAGGCTCTCAGTGCAAGCATTACCAATCAAGGTGAACATCACTCATGAGCATGGTGCTAAATCTAAATTCCATTCATAAGTAATCTTAACTTTCCACCTGAGTATCTCCAACTTTACACATGCCTTTCAAAGGATAAGGCTCTCCTATTTATACAAAAACATAAGAAGCTACCTCATTAATGGAGGTCCATTATTCTCTCCCTAGATCCCTAGAAAATTTCATAGAGTTACAACTCAAATAGGTAATGATGAGACACATATCCTCTTTGACCTTTATCCAAATCTTCTTCCATATCTTGAAGATAATTCGAATTTGAGCATTGGAGGCCACATAAGGGTGCCTTGGAAGCTTTCAAATGACCTACACATGTCATGAAACTCAAGCCACTTTTAAGTATTAGCAAGTATATGTCATTTTTCTAAGTTTTAACCATTTAATTCACTTATAATACTAGAAATCATTAACTTTTGGAAAACACAAAGGTAACTCATATAATTATGAAAATGGAGGCTAATGAAAGGTTATATGGTCATGGAGTTGTGACATGTGAGTGAAATGGTGGTGATAAAGGTAAAAGTGGATAATATTTTGAATACATTTTGGAGACTCTACATTCCCCCCACTGACGTTATTACATGTCCTCATGCAATCTACTGCATTTCTTAATCATGATTTGCTTTTGAATGAGCTTGGCTTATATCATATGTCCTTAAACTTTGCATTTGATAGTATTTGACAATTTTATTTCATTTTGCAAAGTATTCCTTGTCATACATTGAATTGCAACATGTTTGGTTGGTTCTTGTGTGACAACCAAATCTTAATTGGTATTGGTTCTTGTGTTTCAATACCTTGTTTCTTTTTGTTGCAGCAAGATTCATTGAACATGTTTAAGAATGCATAAATCAGCCATATAATATGCTCATCATTTAGACATTTATTTGCAAATCACATAACTTTTGAACCATAATGCAATCATAATTGATTAGGACGAGTATGTTAGGATGAAATGAAGTGAAATGGAATGAAGTGATATGGATGTGATAATAAATGGATGTCCCTCCCCCCCAACTAAAGGTGTTTACGGTTTTTTTTCAAATGAGAAAGGAAATATGGTGAAGTATTTTCCAAAAAAATACAATTTTAGTATTCAAGGAATTCTATGATTAAAAGTTAGAAAAGAACATACCTTTACTTACCTAGGAAGTGGACAAACTGTGCATATGTAGAGAAGTTGTAGCTGTTGCTGGATCATGGAATAGAATGTAGAATTTCATTTGCTTCTTGGTTGCATCACTGGTGGATGAGGTGGTCAAAGTGGATTCTTTATTTCTGCTGCTAAATCTGTGGTATCTTCTGCAAAATGTTGAAATGATATAGTCTTCATCTGCTACAAAATCGATGGTACAATTCTAGTCATGTGAATGAATGTGTTGCTGTCGAGCATGAAGAGAAGTCATTGGATTACCGACCATTGATGAATGTCGTTAACCAATGCGAGGCAAACTCGCCATTAATGTCAACGAGTGCCAAGGTACCTAAGTACATCTTGCAAAGTGCGAATAGATGAGCTGATGTTGAGCCACTTGCAAGATCTAACGATCAAGGGACATTGATGTATTCCCATGATTATCAGCGAGAGAACTTGTCATTGATGCATACAAGCCTCAAGGTACTAATAAGGACTCTAGCCCTGAACCTAGATAATGTGCTGATGTCGATAGGCCAAGACTTGTTAGAAGGGAGGCATTATGAATCCCCCATCATCTAACGCGAGTATGAAATGATGATTTTGGAAGGACTATGAATGAAAAATTTTGCAGTGGATCAAGGTTTATTTAATGGAAAGGAAAATGACAAGAGGGTAAACAAGCAAACGGAAAGCAAAAGGAAAAAACAACATGTAAGCGAGTTGAATGTCTCTATTAATGGGTTAATAAATGTAAATTATGGAAAATGTAAGTGGAAAACATGCGACACTTGCAAGGAAAATGGTGATGACAATGCTTAGCGAAATTGCTTGGATAGCTTGTGAGTTTGGAGAGGAAAAATGATGGCATTTATGGACGATAGAAATGGATTCAATTGGTTTATGTCTCTTGAAATTGGTCGCAGAAAACCAACCATGCATAAATTGGCTTCCTTCAATTTTCCGATTGCCCTAGAATTTGAAAACAAACATGGCACTAACATTGCAACAAACATGAGTGTGTTCAAAGAGAAGTGATCAATTTCTCTAGGTACATATGAAAAATTGGCATAATTGATAGGTTCATGACGTGTTTTATTTCAAATAGTTAGTCCAATTTCACAATTGTGATAATAAATCCAATTTCTAAAAGAAAACAATTTCCTCAATTTATGTTTGAATCATAGCATTCCATAAAGATAAAGAAATATTATTTGTGAATGCTTAATGATTCCTGCAAAAGAATCCTCAATAAAAAAAATTCATCAATCGATCTTGTAGATAAAGTGCCTTCATAGTTCTTCTTCTTTCCTGCATCATGCTTGAAAACATAATCATTATACAAAACCAATAAATTTTGATCATGATTTTCTGATTAGACTGCATTGTTGACAAGTAGATCATTAAGTTAAATACATAGCTGCAGAATTGTTTTTCAGTTGCAGAATTGTGCAGTTTCTGCAGCTAAAATTTTGAATAGACAGTTAAGTACACACAGCTATGCATTTTCGTTATGAACAAATAACTAGTGTAATATTCAAATTGATCAATGCCTCTTCCAGAAAAATGAGCAAATGGAACTGTTTATTTATTTATTTCTTGCTTCGACAGGTGTGTTTGAGTGGACCATAAAAGCAATCTTTTTCTTAATTTGCTCCAGATTTTGCATCAAAATTTTTCGACAATTTTTCTCATGGCAATTTTCTTGAAAAACAATAAAATATACAATCTAAAAGAAATTAATGAAATATTTACAAAACTTAAAAAGTAAAATAAATGTACATAAAGGAAAAAGAAAAGCACGTGTACAAACTAAAATATATATATACAAATAAACATAAAAAAAAATCATAACAAAGCCTATAACACAAATGTTATAAAAAAAACACTTCATTAAACAAATAAAAAAAGAAAAAAAAACAAATATTATACAAAACATATACATGCATTTTAAATATTATACATAACATATAACATTTAAAAAAACAATGTAACAACAAAATAAAACATAACAAAAATCAATGTAATAATAAAAACAAAATTGCCATGAAAATCGTTTCATAGTGAAGGCCATCAAATACAAATGTGAGGGCATTGATTGGTTGAGAAGCAGCAACAAACATAACTCCATATCTTACAACTACCACGACTGAATGCAAAATAGGAGTGCAACGTACAGTTGACAATTTTAAGCATATTCTAATATATAGTTGCTTTTCGACATAATAATTCACCTGCAAACTCCTAAATGCTGCACACAGTAGATTCTCAATTCAATCAATAGGCCAGGATGCCCAGCGAGAGAAGATACCACAACACTTCACATAAGATCTCCATGGCGGATCTACCTCCTGTAGATCAGGAAAATCAGATCAGGGCCGCAACTGCTATCTGTGCATTAATTAAAAACTGTTTTTTTCTCACGCAATTTGCCAAGTAAGGCTCCAGAGAACCCCAAATATCTCCCAATCAGTTACAAATTTGAGAAAATAGTTCTTGGGTTTTATAACTGACCCTGTTCTGAGAAAAACCCATGTTTTAGTTTTTTTCAAATTCGTTTTCATTTGGCCAGAAATAGTGTTTCAAAAATGACATTTTTAAGTTGTTACGCATTCTGGCAAATGCTCAGTTAACAAAATTAATTGTTTCTAGATTGATTGGAGATTTGGGCTTATTACATGGCCCATGCTAATGCATATGCATATTTTTCAGCCTTCGATGTTGGGAGGTTTCGATGTGGAAGATTTGTGCACTCTGGCAGCTGAACACCGGGATGAGCCAAGCACATGCACCTGGAGTTATTAACAGGGCGCAGTGAGTTTGGAAAGAAAGGATCCTCTGAAACGAACCCACTAAAATGTGCCTCCCAGGCTCAGCGAATGAACCACCGATGCTCAACCTACAGATCCTCAGTTGATTGCCAGATCTGGAGATTTGGAGTGTATTTCTTAACAAATTCCATAACCTGTTGCTCAACTTCTTGCTCCCACTGTTTTCTTGGTATTTTTCAAAGAACTCAGCCGTGCAGTGGATGCTTTTCAAAGAACTCAGCGTTGCAGTGGATGACTTGGCCCGATCTTCATCGTCCTTAGGATCCCTTGAATCCAACGATAGAGCCGAGAAACTGTTTTCAATATTATTCTTCTTCATTGATTTGAGTCAAAACTCACGGGCAATTAAAAACTGGAATTCGTTATCGAGCTGCTACCCAAAGTGCTTGAAACAATTCAACAATGGATTGATTCAAGTGAAACATAAGCATAAAACAGAAAATGAATTATCTTGAAGTTGGCGATTGGGTGGAGGAGGCGGATTGGCAATAACTGAAATTGGAGGATCCTGGAGCTATAATGCTATGCCATCCTATCTCTCGCTATTTCTCATTTCTTTGACAAGCTTGGCGTGTTGTTCAATTTTTTGTTTTTTTTTGTTTTTGGTTTGTGTTGTTTTTTATTATCATTTTGATCATGTAATTTTGTTGTTCCCATTGCAGTTCTCAAGAACAACAAAATTACAAACACAGGTTGCTGATGAGTAAGCTTTTTTCCGTTTGCACTCTTTATTGCATTTTTCCTTGTTTTTTTTTATTGTTTTTATTTGGTTTATGTGTTTTGTCAATTTTTTTTTAGGTCACACTAGAGCGAGTTCTCATTTTGTCAATTCTCTTGGAAAATGAAGATAGTAAAAAGAGAATGATTTTTTTTTTATTAATTTCAAACTTACATTTTCCTTATTCAAAAACATGAAGTTTTTTTTTTTTTAAAAATTAAAAATCTAAAATGATTTTTTTTTTAATTATTTAAAACCAAAACATGAATTTTTTTATTGAAAATATTTGTGATGTTAATGAAAAAAAATGCAAGAAAATAAATAAAATTCTAAAAGATTTTAAACTCTACAAACTTAAAAAAAATGCAATCAAGAACTTTTTTAAAAATGCAATCAAGTTTGATTTTATTTTTCCTATTTTATCTACTTGAAAGAACTTTATTTATTTATTTTTGAAGTATATGAATATTTCCAATGGAGCCATTTATAGATTAGACCAGCTAAAATGTTCATATCCAAATTTGCGAAATCTGCCTGATTGTGTATGAGGACATGAGAAATCGTTTTGACCTTTAGATTTGCCGCAAAGATCTCTTGAAGAACGGATGAATGTCGTGGTGCAATCGCGTTTCGATACCATTCCTCAATGTAGTCTTTGTGCTCCAAAGAATGTTTGATCTGCATTCTAGATCCTTTGTCCATAAATGGTTAATATCAATTTTTTTTATATTTTTTTTTATAAAAATGATATGCAGCTAAATGATTCATGCATCTACATGCTTTAATCATGCATCTAGAAAAAAACTGAAAAATGAACTCTAGATTGAAAGCTAGTTCCTATGCACACTTCCCCGACAACGGCGCCAAAATGTTGAGGCAAATTAATTACCTATCATTTAATTGTCAACTCGAGGGTTTCGTAAAACTTGCGAAGCATGCGTGCACTATATATGCTAGAAATTAACTTTCAATTTAGATAAATCTAACTACGAAACCAAATAATGAAAAACCAAACTCACCTATTATAATTCAACAATCAACTCAAAAGAAATTATAGTACAATTGTAGTACAATGTGCGGAATTGGAATCTTAATCTTTTAATCTTGCAGGAATTGAAAAGCACACCACTCTTTTAGAAAATCATTTTTAACCTCTCACACGGGAAAAGATATGAAAGCAAATAAAAACAAATGCTCTTAACTTTTAGGTAGAAAGCAAATAAAGCCAATCACTCTTAACCTCTCACAGAGGAAAAGATATGAAAGAAATAAATCTTAATCTATGAAAAACAATAAATCTCACACATTATAGGTGGCCAATCCAAAAGCATGAGAGATGGCAAGTTGAGAGGCTCTTAGTGCAAGCATTACCAATCAAGGTGAACATCACTCATGAGCGTGGTGCTAAATTTAAATTCCATTCATAAGTAATCTTAACTTTCCACCTGAGTATCTCCAACTTTACACATGCCTTTCAAAGGAGAAGGCTCTCCTATTTATACAAAAACATAAGAAGCTACCTCAGTAATGGAGGTCCATTATTCTATCCCTAGATCCTTAGAAAATCTCATAGAGTTACAACTCAAATAGGTAATGATGAGACACATATCTTCTTTGACCTTTATCCAAATATTTTTCCATATCTTGAAGATAATTCGAATTTGAGCATTGGAGGCCATATAAGGGTGCCTTGGAAGCTTCCAAGTGACCTACACATGTCATGAAACTCAAGCTACTTTTAATTATTAGTAAGTATATACATTTTTCTAAGTTTTAACCATTTAATTCACTTATCATACTAGAAATCATTAATTTTTGGAAAACACAAAGGTAACCCATATAATTATGAAAATGGAGGTTAATGAAAGGTTATATGGTCATGGAGTTGTGACATGTGAGTGAAATGACGGTGATAAAGGTGAAAGTGGATGATATTTTGAATACATTTTGGAGACTCTACAAGATCATTTGAAACGGGGCGAGGGAATCACTTGTGGAAGACTTGAAGTGATGAACAAAAGGATAAGGCAAAGGGGAGGGTGAAGTATTATATTCAACGAGTTTTTCCTCCTCAAAATCATCCTTTTCATGTAAGGGAAAATAATGACCCTTCTTCTCAAGGGTATCGATGAATATATCATCATAAATAATGCCTGAGAGAAAGAGGAGACCACTCTCAACCTCATCTTACTTGTCGGTGTCATAAATGGGAGCACAATCAAATTGAGGACCAATAATTTCCCATTTCTCCTTTTCAATGTGGAAGTAATCTTCAATGCCATCTTCTAAGGGGCTAATGGGGTCACCTTCTTCAAGGTTCTCAAAAGGAGATTCATCGAGAGCAATATCCTTGAAAAAGGTAAGGTTAGTCTCAACTTCACTTCCCATGGACTCATCCTTTCCAACACGTGTTCTCAAAATCATTCTTTTCATCATGTGGACCCAAGGAGGACTCATCTTCCCATTCATCACTAGATTCTCAAGGTCTTGATGATGCTAGGTGAAGCCTTGCTCTTGAATTCTCAATGCGGGGCATACTTGAAAGTGCCTAAGAAATCCATCAACGAACTCCTCAATAGATGAGATGCTCCTAGTTTTGTGATTTTGCAACCATGAGTTATGACCATAGAGAGAACTAAAAAATAACATAAGGACATCCTGGTGGACCACTTTATCCTTTGAAGTATGTGCATTAAATCTTTCCACATGGTCAATTGCGGAGCTTGGGTCACCATCAAACACGGGTACCCCACGTACCATCCTTCCTGTGACATGATTGGGGTGCCCAGGGACGCTAGCGATGTCCAAAGCAGGAAAATCATCAAAGAAAGACACCCTACTTCGGGTATACATGTAAATTCTGTAGGAGTCACTAGGGTGATTTTAAAGATGCCTAGAAAAATGCTTGCTTCACCCTACAAGCATCGACCTTAAAGTTCAATGAAGAACTAGGGCTTCGTTCTTCCAATGGAGTTGCCAATAATGATATGTCAATGTGTCGTATGGGGAACAAAACACACGTTTCGTGTCCCCGACAATGGCACCAAAATGTTACCGCTCAAACTAGCAGGGGATCGTAGAGGGGCACTTGCTAGGTCAAGAGCAACAATGAAGCTAAAGCCCACTGTCACCACAGCTAAATCTTCCTACTTTGTACGGATTTTCATTGATGGGAGGAGACTCGATATATAGAAAATCACTTATGAAAGATAGATCAACTAAGATGGATGTGAAGTGATCTCGATAACCCTTTCCTAGGAGAGACTCAAGAGTGGGACTTGCTTGCTTCTTAAGCAAGGTACATGATTCTCTAGGATAGGGGAGTAGGGATTTGAGGGTTTGGCTTAGGGAATTTGACTTGTAAAGGAGCTTCCTAAGCCCTAAAATCTTTGTGGAACTTGGTTTCCCAAGTGGGTTTTGAAGAGTTGACTTTGATAAGATATGGGACCACACCGGACCAAGTGGATCCAAGTTAGGTCAAGGGGATAGGATTTAGCAACCAATGATATGCTTGACCTAATTAGGGAGGGGAAAGGGATCAAGGAATGAATTTTCAATGAAAGGCAATGTAAGGATCCGAGTGAGGTTTCTAACCTAAGGGAAAGTAAGGGCAAGAATTGGTTTTTGATTTAGGGCTTGCGGTATCTCAATATCCCACCATCAGAATCTCATGAAATTTGAAGGGCTTCTTGAGGACACACCAACACAGTTGTGGACCAAAAATCGAAGTAATTGGATGGCTGGATTGTGAGATATCGATGCCCTAGGTGACCTATGGGGATAGACCTAGAAAGAAGAGGAGAAAGTGAAGAAAAATAATTTTAGGGTGATCACCTATGGTAGACCAGTGCCTAATCCTTTGGGGAGGTTGGAGTCAAGAATGATTATGAATTCAGATTTGATTTTCTTGGTCAAGGATGCCTTAAAGGCAGCTTCACTTAGCACTAGGGCAAAGGAGAGCAGCTTCAAAGAATTTATACTTTGTTTTGCAAAATAGATGGCTTATCGAGATAAATTTCAACCATGAAATATCCCTAGGAACATTCACTCAACATACATGGCCATACATGAAGCATCACTATCTAGAAACAAAATTTCCACAATTTTGCAATAATAGATGCAGCGAATTAGCCCTAGAATAGTGAAATCCTAGCAACAATGTATGTGAAAAAAATAGAGCAAAGAATAGCATTAAAATTGCACTTACATGTATTAGAGTATATCCAACCATCAAAAATTTGCCAAACAAGAAGCTCCAAGACAAGAGAAAATGATCCAAACATCAAAATTCATTCCATGCTCCAAAATTTCGTCCACCAAGAAGGATAACAAATTTCTCTAAAGAGATACAAGTCCAACCGAGTGATGATGCTAAAATGAATTCACATCACTTGTATTTATACACTTCTAATGAGATTGATTTAGCTAATTAGGCCTACATTAGCCCCTACAATAAAATAATGTGCAAAATAACTAACTTTTGGTGACAAGCCCACCAAACTAGCTCATAAACAAAAGAATAAGCCTCTCAAGAGGTCGAATAATGAATAGTGCATGTCGTTGGGCCTTCTGGGAGGCCTGATGGAGTCCATATGTGCCATAATGTGTAGATGAAATCCCAAAAGCAGTGGACAAGGGGTTGGCCCCTTGTAATAACCTATGGTGCTCCAAATGACATGTGGGGGCACACGTGTCCTCGTGGGTCTCCAAACAAGTCGAAGATGCTTGTAGTTTGTCTGGAAGGGCTAGGATGATGGTGTAGGTGATTCCACATCATCGTGCAAGCCCTGGATCATCTGCTAAGTGTATGGTGCAACTCTAGGGCCAACTGTGCATGATGGATCAGTTGCATCTTCCTCGTCCAATAAGTGAACCACGAGCAATCTCTGAATGGCTGTGGGGATCCATAGGGTGTTGTCTACTGCTGTGGAGGCCTATGGCTCTCTACACACACTCTACATGTGCCAATGTAGCTCTCTGGGACAGGACCCTGTATATGGAGACCAAACCCAAATGGAAACCACTTGCAATCCTGCATAAGATCCAATGCGTCCCCGTGCCTCCCAGCACACCAAGTCATTAAAATAATCGAGTAAAATAGTTTATAAACCATGGATAACGAGTGAGCACTTCATAATCACATGCCCTTCCATAGTGGAATTTGATATGTGCTATTGTCTCTCAACTCCAAATAGGGTTAACCAGGCATCCTATTAGGTGGTTTCTACCTCTAAAGGGGGTGGTATGTTTGTGGTACATCCTTCAAGTTATAGTGGCATGTGGCATAATAATAGAATGGAGTAGGGAATGAAAGGGGGCAACCTAGATCACATACCATGGTACAAGGGTAGCTAATAAAAGGGAAGTCCACACTTGTGTAAATAATGTGTAGGAGGGAGTAATCGTGGTGCATGAGTTATCCTGACCTTGATTTTTCCACCCTTCTTCATATGCCTTTTTCCTTTTTATGATTTTCTTTGATTAAGTGCTTGGGGCTCTAGGTAATGAGAGCATGATGCGTAAAGTATAACAGTGGATACCCCCTTATAAGGTGGCGCAGTTCATCTCCCACCAGGGGTTGGGACAATCATGGGTTCCTGAATGTTAAAGGAGGCTCATCAAAGGCCATGTAGGAACTAGGGTGATGGCCATGGAATGGGGTAGAGCTCATGTTGTGGCTTTTGCCCATGTGCTAAATGCTTTTGTCTTGACCATCTTTTGCATTTTGTGGTACAATTTCCTGTTGAATGTGGCCAATTATGCTTTTTTTCTTTTCTTTTAATTGCATCAACCTTTGGGCATCATTTCAGGCCCAACCTAGGATGTGGGAAAGGGGAGTGGGTCGCTGACCTATGTGGACCTAGTGGAGGAATGTGGACCTAGGTGGGACGAGAGATGATTGGGGGTGTAATGAACAAAAGGGGAGTAATATATGCGAATCGGGGAGCGAGACCACGCAACCAAAATTAGGGTTTCCCATGTAGTACCATCCCTAAAACCAATATGTCAGTAAAAGAGATCCCACGGGACTAGGGTGCAATGTTAACATCCCAAAAGAGACCTAGGGGACAAGAGCACAAACCTAGACCACTCTTTCTGCTGATCCTCCCTTTAATCCATGCCCAAAGTTTCCATGATAAATAAAATAGAATACTCAATTACTAAATAACAAGGCATACCTTTAGGTTTGGGAGGCCCACCTTCAAACATATGATCATGACAGATGGGTGAGGGATCACATAGCTGGCTCAGGTGGCGGAGAAATGGCACATTGAGTTAGTTGGTCGCTGGGAGGGGTTGTTGGCTGCTGACTGAGGATCATCATGGAGAATTTTTTTCTCCTAGGGATATCACCCATAAAATCGTGGGTAACAAGTTCAAAGGACCTTATTGCTAAATCTAGAGAGCTTATTAAGTCCTAGAGAGGCTCAAATAGTTCCCCAAACACATGCTACCATTAAATTACCAATTGTTGTTATAAACTAGGGTTTCTAGCGTCATAATTACGTCATGCAACATTTTTAATAGCAATAACTAGAATAGTCTAAAAATGATAATAGAAAATTGGAAACAAAAGACTATTTAATGAATAAACTAGGAAATAGATTACAACAAATTTCAATGGTTGAAAACACATAAAATAACAATAAAAACTCTAGATGTCAGCTCTAATTAATGGCTGAAAATGCATGAAACTGATATTTATGTTTTCCAATTTACTACATGTAAAGCCTAACCTTATGACTACGAGGTCCTATTACCACCCAAATTAGCAGGCTTGCCGAGGTCCTTGCAACCTGCTAAGAATATGTGTGAAGTTAGACCTTCCTAAAGCTTTAGGTCTGTAACAAATATGTGTTTTTAGAATGTTGGAACTTGTTGCAAAGGTATAAGGGTCAAATCCCCCTTTTGTGAAAACTCAAAAATTTATTACAGCCTATAAATTGAACTTCTAATTGCTGGAATATATTAAAAATAGCCCCAACTTAATGGTATAAACTTGAATAACAGATCTAGTAACTATAACATGGGTTTTTAAGATAAAAACTTACTTGTAGGAGGCCCTTGTACCTTGATCTCTGCGAACTCTGAAAAACGCATGGTTATAATTTAATGCAGGTATGCAAAATCTAACTCAATGTGCCCGTGAAATATGTGTGTTTGAAAACTTAAATCGAGGTATATTGATCCCTTGGACAAAATTTAAAATTTATGCTCAAAACCCTAAGGGTTATTAGCTAAACTTAAGATAAAATATTGAAAAACGCATGCTAGTAAATATTTTATTTACTTAATAGTTAATAAAATAGAAAATTAAAAAGGTTTTTGGATTTTTAAATAAGAAGATGGTTGTTGAGATACACTTATCTTGACCACTACTTTACCTTTCAAGTGTTGGGTTGTGAATCACATTTATTCTTTGTTGAGTTTTGGTAGCTTCGGATGTGCTCTAGCCATGAAAACTGGTGTAGGGGCTAAGGCACACGAGATCTCCAAGACCCAGAAATCGTTTGGAGAAATTCCACCCGGATGAAGATATATTAAAATAATTAATATTTTTAATGAGTGCATTATTAAAAAATGGGTGAGAAAGTTCTAAGAGATGAGGATCAAGGCATATCTAATCTTAGCCATTAATTAGGGACTTAATCTCGACAGTTGAAGACTCAATAGGAAAAGTATAAGAGGAGGCTTGAGGGTCAGTTGGAGATACACCAAGTTGATCAAGAATTCCATTTTCTGGGGTAGGGTTTGCTGAGAGAATCGAGTTAGTGCTCTGTTGTAAAGAGGGCCTGTTCGGTAGAAGGTCGAGAATACATATTAGAGAGGTAGAGAAAGTGCCATAGACACAGCGTAGAGCCTTGGAAGGCTAATGCAGAGGCTGAGGAGGCCAGCGCAGGTGACACAGAGGTATTTTCGTGGGGTACACTGGAGGCTGAAAGGCAGACACAAAGCAGAAGAGGGTGACGCAGTTCCAGAGATAAGCTTGGAGCAGCTTTCGCTGTCCAGCTAAGGAACTGTCAAAGTTGCTGTGGGATCAATTATCCCATTGCTGATCAGCCAGAATATCTGTCTCTGAGGAGAGGTACTTCTGCCAAGGAAATTCTCTGAAGGGTGAGCCATTTCTGGCACCCTAGTTGTATTCAAAAACTGCATAATAACAAAACCCTCATATCTCCTACACCAATTTTCTTGCATTGGGGTTTTCCGGGGACAATTGTCCAAAAATAACGGTGTCTCTTGTGTGTTTGTCTTAGTTATTTCAGTTGTTGATCTGTATATGTGTTGAGGTTGCATTTGTGTTTATTTTAGTATTTATATTTATAAATAACTTGTTAATGGAAAGAACAAGTAGGAGATAATAAACTAGATAATGCAGTAGGGAGTTCTAATGCATCAGAGTTAGAAATTTCAACATGGTATCAGAGCATTATAGATCACAGTGGAATTGAAGACGCCAGCAGGAGAAATCTGAAGAATTTGCAGCAAAAGCAACTGTCTCGAGAGACAACGTTGTTCCAGAGCAAAAGCAACTAGGGAAGAAGTGACGCAGAGCCTGCGTCAGCATTTCGAGCCAGGAGGAGGGTCAACGCAAAGGTAGAGGGGTAGATCAGATCTACGCAGTGTCCGATCATCTTTCTCAGCCAGGAAGGATCGACTCTGTGGCCAGGAGGAGCAGATTCAGCCTTTGCCAAGATTGCACAGAGCCTGAAGGGCTTAGTTTCTTCAGTTGCCGGAGCTTGGGGAGCTGTGGGCAGATTGTGATTTGAGGAGTTGGTGGGACGCTGTTTCTGTTGAAGCAGAACAATGTCTAAGGAGACAGAGCCAAGGTAGAGGGAGTCACTACCTCGATGAATTTCTAGCCAAGAAATCTAGCTCCGAGTTGCAGTTGCAAGGAGGATTGGAGAGGAGCGGTTTGAAAGTTGGACAGAGGATTTCTAGAATGGAAATCGGGACTTAGAGGGAGATTTCCAGGAGGGGAGTCGAGACTTCAGAGGGAGTCCAGAAGAGGAGCTGAAATGGCAGTGGACGGACTAAGGGATCAGGACAGGTTGGACAGAGCTTCCAACTTTGTCATTTGGAAGGCCAGGATCCTAACAGTCTTGGGTCGACATCGCATCAAGGACTTTTCCTTGAGAACCGTGGCTATCCTAGTTGACCTAGCTAAGGACGAGAAGTATGAGAATGCAGTGGCGAGGGCAAAATGCATGATCCTAGACGGGGTCAAAGATCATGTCATGCCACATATTGCTGAGAAGAACACAACAAAGGATATGTGGGACACCCTAACCACCTTATACCAGGGCTCTTTCATGCAAAGGAAGATGCTATTGGAGAATCAGCTGCGGTCATATTAGATGTAGAAGGGAGAGCAGATAGATTCGTTCCTTCTCAAGTTGCAGGAGATTCACAACCAGCTTACTTCTATGGGGTCTACACCGGATCTAGAATTTATGGTCAGGACTGCCCTGAATGTAGTCTCTGAAGAGTTGGAGACATTTGTCCAAAGTATTTTGGGCAGGGCTACTCTTCCCGGTTGGGAGGAGATGTGGGCAACTCTTTGTCAGGAAGAGATCAGGAGGATGACCAAGGCGGGGAGTTGTGGCAAGGGAGGTCGAATCAAGAAAGAGGAGGAGGAGGATGCGGCTCTAGCATCTGCAGGACAACAAGGGAAGAGGAAGAAGAAGGACATCTCCAAGGTTTAAGTGCTTCCATTGTGGGGAGCTGGGAAATTATGCATCCTAGTGTCCCAATAAGAAAAACAAGGGAGAGGCTTTTGATTCAAAGGAAGTTCCAGCTAAGGCGGAGAAAGAGGTTGAGACTGATGACGATTGTGCCATGAGTGCTCATGCACCTCTAGAGAAGAGGTGGGGAGACATCGAGTTGTAGTTAGGAGGACTATATACTAGGGGCAGAATCCTTGAGGTACCCGAACTCTTGGATCACATCCGGCTACGGGAGCCCTTAACGATAGTAGCATGATGACAGGTGTCGGGTGGAGCAAAGTGTAGTGGAGCAGCAAGGCAGTGCTTGAGTGCAAAAATTTGAGGCAAGCGTAGTGGAGGCACAAAGGTGTTTGCAGCAGCGCAGTGGCAGCAGATGGAGTACGAGTTAGCAGTAGAGGTAACTTCAACATCGCGAGGCTTCTAGACTGACCGAGATGTCAGTATTTGGGGGAAGTCAATTACCTACTTCTCGGTAACTGAGTAGCAGTGTAGCAGTTAGCAGTGGCAGTGCTATGGGCATCATGATGCAACATGTTGAGAGGGAGCTGTAGTACAAATGTAGCAGTGGCAGTGGTAGTGTCATGGGCAGCAGTACATGAAGCAACAGTGCAGGGGATGTGAGGCAGCAGGCCAAGCATCAACACAGGTACCGATGCGGAAGATCAGTGTGATGTTTCTATGGTGAAGCATTACTAGAGCACATTCCTTGCTAAGAGGGAGTGTTGATTTTTGGTAGCATCGGATGTGCTCTAGCCATGAAAATTGGTGGAGAGGCTAAGGCACATGAGATCTCCAAGACCTAGAAATCGTTTGGAGAAATTCCTCCCAGATGAAGAAATATTAAAATAATTAATATTTTTAATGAGACCCTAAGTCAAAACTTAGGAAAATTAAAATATTAATGTGCATTAATATAAAATGGGTCAGAAAGTTCAAAGAGATGAGGATCAAGCCAGATCTAATCTTAGCCGTTGATTAGGGACTTAATCTTGGCCATTGAAGAGTCAACAAGAAAAGTATAAGAGGAGGCTTGAGGGTCAGTTGGAGATACACCAAGTTGATCAAGAATTCGATTTTCTGGGGCAGGGTTTGCTGAGAGAATCGAGTTAGTGATCTGTTGCAGCGAGGGGCAGTTCAGCAGAAGGCCGAGAATACATATCAGAGAGGCAGAGAAAGTGCCAGAGAGACAATGCAGAGCCTTGGAAGGCTGATGCAGAGGCAGCCAGGACTGACGCAGAGGCTGAGGAGGCCAATGCAGGTGACGCAGAGGGCCAAGACGCTGATAGAGAGGGCCAAGAGGCTAATGCAGAAGAAGTAGAGGCTAGCAGCGTTGACGCTGGGCTGTAGAGGCAGCGCAGAGATATTTTCGTGGGGCAGACTAGAGGCTGAGAGGCAGACACACAACAAAAGAGGGTGACGTAGTTCTAGAGAGAAGCTTGGAGCAACTTTCGTTGTCCACCTAAGGAACTGTCGAAGTTGCTATGGGATCAATTATTCGATTGTTGATTAGTCGGAATATCTGTCTCCGAGGAGAGGTACTTCTGCCAAGGAAATTCTCTGAAGGGTGAGCCATTTCTGGCACCCTAGTTGTATTCAGAAATTGCATAATAACAAAACCTTGATATCTGTTGCACCAGTTTTCCCACATTGGGATTTTTCGGGGACGATTGTCCAAAAATAACGGTGTCCCTTGTGTGTTTGTCTCAGTTGTTTCAGTTGCTGATTTGTATGTGTTGAGGCTGCATTTGTGATTATTTCGGTATTTATATTTATAAATAACTTGTTAATGGAAAGAACAAGTAGGAGATAATAAACCAGATAATGCAGTAGGGATTTCTAATGTGTCAGACTTAAATATTTCAACATTTTTAATTCAATCTTGCAATTTGGACAACGATGTGAGTTTGGGTCAAGAAGATTGTGTTGCCCCCACCTTTGTTTAAGGTACTCCATAGGTTTTTAGATCCAACTAGGAGTGACTTCTAGTGAAGTGTCTTCGATCTTCGGGTTGACTATGGGATGGAAGAAACATCCAACCTTCTACAAAAGAGACAACAAAGACTAGTGCTTTGGTTATTCCCTCTCCTCGGTAGAATGTTCCTTCAAATTTTGTGTAATGTGTATTCCTTGTATTTATCTTATGTTTACCTTGTTGTCGCTCAGCTTGTATAGGCACTACGACAATGATTCAGGGCAGGGGATGTCACTCTGATCCCTGCCCTCTCCATTCTAGCTGTCTCCCAACAACAGGCTATGGGGGGTAGTCCCTATGAAATATGAAAATGCAGGACCTATTGGCAACCAGTAAGTCCAAGAGACACGATTGAATGTCCTAGCTACTTGGTTGATTTTAGCAAGCTAAACGATTAGATTGAATTATTTATGAGACCAGTGCCTTATGGAGTCAACCACTTGCTTTAGATCGATTAGACCCCAGGGGACTGGATGGACAACCACTGCTTGAGGAATGCTTGGCTATCCTAGATGAGAGGTAAGTCCTATGATCTAATTGAGATGCGAAGAATTTTGATTTATTTTAATTAAATGCCTAGCTAAGTGTATCCCATAATCCTTAACTATTTTGAGGCTAGTCTCTAAAGTAGGTGGTAGAGAGAAGTCAAGGTGAAGCAAGCAAAGGCTTGGTTAACAATACCTCTCCTTGAAATCTAACATACCTGATGCCTCTGGCGCTGCAGAGACCGTGGTTGTGACGACTACATGGTCACAGTTTTAACCACCAGAGGGGGTCTATCCTTCGCAAGCTATAAGATAAAGGGTGGCCCTATCTTTCTATCAACCAAGCTTAAGCTTGGAGGTAAATTGATTAATGCAAATCTGGGCCTAACATGCAATGCAATATATGAGTGCTCTTGATTTAAGATTGCTTATGATTTTAAGTACTTAGTTACAATTGATATTTAATTATCACATAAGAGTAGTTAATAAATGAGAGACAATCCTAATCATAAGATAAAGTGCTCAATTTCACTTAGTGCCCACAAGATATATCTAATGTATTCAATGAAACCAAGGAACAATTTCTCAAGTAAATAAGATAGATGCTCTTAAGAACAAATTAGCAATGTGCTAAAGATTGTCATCCACAATAGATATTAAGCATGAAACAATAATGACATTATTGGTAAGTAAAATAGATTAGAGCACTTATCACCAAGATATTACTTAGAGCAATTAACCTTTTAGAAACAATGTAAGAAGCCTGTTACCCACCATTTTGTGGGTGATATCCCTAGGAGAATTTTTTTCTCCAAGATGGTCCTCAACCGGCATTCAGCAGCCCCTTGCAGCCACCAACTAGCTCATTGTGCCATTTCGCTGCCACCTGAGCCAACCATGTGGTCCCTCGCCCATTTGCCATGATCGTATGTTTGAAGGTGGGCCTCTCGAACCTAAACGTATGCCTTTTCATTTGGTAATTGAGTATTGTAGTTTGCTTATCATGGACACTTGTGGGTATGGATTAATGGGGGGATTCGGCGGAAATAATAGGCTAGGTCTGTGTTTTTGTCCCCTAGCCCCCTTTTGGATATTAACCTTGGATTCTAGTTCCATGGGATCTCTTTTATTGACTATTTGGCTTTAGGGATGGTATTTCATGGGAAACCCTGATTTTGGTTGCATGGTCCTACTCCCTTATCCGCATATATTCCCCCTTTTCCCCACACATTATTACCCCATTCATCATTGCTCCCACATAGGGTTAACTTTCCCCTTCCCCTTGCCCACACCTTGGGTTAGGATTGGAATGATGCCTTGGAGGTTGATGCAGCTAAAAAGAAAGATAAGAGCATAATTGGCCACATTCAAGAACAAAATGTACCACAAAATGCAAGAGATGGCCGGGACAAACACATTTAGCACGTGGGCAAAAGGCAATACATGAGCTCTACCCGATCATCATGGCCATCACCCTGGTTCCTACAGGTTCTATGGGCCTCCTTCATCATTTAGGAACCCATGTTTGTCCCAACACCTGGGGGGCAATGAACTGCTCTACCTTAAAAAGGGCTATTCATTGTTTTATCTCACACATCATGCTCTTACCCCTTGAGCCTTGAGCAATTAATCAAACAAGAATTATAAAAAGGCAAAAGGCATATAAAGAAGGGTGGAAAAATCTAGGCTGCGGCACCTCATGTACCACAATTACTCCCTCCTATACGTTATAAACCCAAGTGTGGGCTTCCCTTTTATTAGCTACCCTTGCACCCCAACATGTGGCCTAGGGCTGCCCCTTCTCATCCCTTACTCCGTTCACCTCTCTATTACATGCCACCACCTTTTAAAGGATGTACCTTGAACATATTATCCCTTTTAGAAGTACAAACCACCTAATAGGATACTTGGTTAACCCCATTCAGAGTTTGGGAGACGTTGGCACATTCCTAAGCCCATTATGGAAGGGCACACAATTATGAAGTCCACACTTGTGGTCCATGGTTGGTAAGCTCATTTACTCGATTTCTCTAATGACTTTTTGTACTGGAAGGCTAGGGTACGCATTGGATCTTATGCAGGATTGCAGATGGTTTACATCTTGGGTTTGGTCTCCCTATACGGGGACCTAATCCTCCAGAGGGCTACATTGGCACATGTAGGGTGTGTGTTGAGAGCCATGGGCCTCCACAACAATAGATACTCCATGGATCCCCAAGGATGTTTAGAAATTGCTCAAGATTCACCTAATGGACGAGGAAGATGCACCTGGTTCACCTTTTCCCAACTGACCCCACAGATGTACCATACACTTGGCAGCTGACCCAGGACTTGTAGGATGATGTGGCATCACCTACACCATCATCAGAGCCCTTACAGATGATCTACATGCATCTTCAACTCATTTGGAGACCCATGAGGTTATGGTTGTGCCCCACACCCACTAGGAGCACCACATGTTTATCGTTTGGTGAACAAGGAGCCAACCCCTTGTCCATCACTTTTGAGGGTCCTATTCTTCATTATGGCACCTATGGACCTCATCAGGCCTCTTGGAAGGCCCTACGACATGTATTATTTACCATCTGACCTCTTGAGAGGCTTATTATTTTATTTGTGAGCTAGTTTGGTGGGCTTGTCACCAAAAGTTAGTTAATTTGCACATTATTTTATTTTAGGGGCTAATGTAGGCCCAATTAGGTAATTCGAACTCCTAATGAGTGTATAAATAGGAGTTAGATGAATTCACTTTGTATCATCACTTGACTTGGATCATTCTCTCTCTTGAGAATTTCACCTTTTTTCCTTGGAGGATATTTTTGGATCATGGATGAATTTTGATGTGTGGATTGGGTCTTCTTATCTTGGAGCTTCTTATATTGCAAATGTGATGATGGTTGGATATATTCTCTTACATGTAAGTACAATTTTGATGCTATTTTCTTTTACTTTGCTGCATACATTGATCATGAGATTTTCGCTATTTTAGGGCTAGTTGTTGCATGCACTTACGACATCAATGTGGAATTATGTCTCTATATAGCTTATCTCTATGTATGGGCCATGTTTGATGAACGAATTGTCCTAGAGGTCGAAGTTACCTTGACAAGCCTTCTCCATTTGCAACGAAGTATAAATGCTTTTAAGGTCACTTTTCTTCTCTTGCCCTTAACATTGGACGAAGTTGACTTTGAGAGCCTCCATGATTAAGAAACGAGATTGATCTTCATAGTTCTCCTTGACTCCATATCCCCAAAAAGAATTAGGCACTGATCCATCAAAAGGTGGTCACTTTAAATCTATTTCTTCATCTTTCTCACCTTTTCCTAGGTCTAGCCAAGTTGGGTCACCTAGGGCATCATTTTCCCTCCAAAAATTTTGATCTCCTAGCCTCTCCTACGTTGGTGTCTCCTCAAAGCCTCTTCCAATTTTGAAGCCATTCCGACAATGGAGTTGTGAGAAAAGCCAAGCCTTAGCTCCGAGATCAAACTTTGCCCTAGTATCCCCAAGGCTAGTGCCTCATAGGATCAAGTCTACACCTTTAAGTGAAAATTCTTTCTTTGATCCTTGCCCCCTCCTCGTCTGGGTTAAGAACATCATTGGTTGCTAAATCCTTTCCTCTTGACCTAAGCTGGGTCCCTTGGTCCCGTGTGGTCCCGCTCCTTTGAAAAGACAATTCTTCAAGGACCACTTGGGATACCAATTTCAATAAGGATTTTAGGGATTGGGAAACTCATTCACAAGTCATATCCGATAAACCTAGCCCTCAAATCCCCACACCCTTCTCCTAGAAGATTCTGTACCTTTCTTAGAAAGCAAGCAAGCTCCATTCCTCAACCTCTTCTGGAAAGGGATTATTTGGGTCACCCTATATCCACTTGTTGATTTATCCTTCATTTGTGACTCCATATATACCGGGTCTCCTCCCATCGGTGAAAGTTCGTAAATAGTAGGGAGCCTTAGCTGATGTGACAGTGGGCTAAGTCTCCATTTGTTGCCCTTGGTCTAGCATTTGCTCCTTTAGGGATCCCCTTTAGGTCCCCTGCTAGTTTGAGCGTTAATGTTTTGGTGCCATTGCCGGGGATGTGAAATGTGTGTTTTGTTCCCCATACGACATATTGACATATCATTATTGGTGACTCCATTGGAAGAACGAAGCCCTAGTTCTTCATTGAACTTTAAGGTTGATGCTTGTAGAGTGAAGCAAGCATTTTTCTAGGCATCTTTAATTTCACCCGGCGACTCACATATTTTTCATGTATACCTCAAATAGGTTGCCTTTCTTTGATAAATTTTCGGCTTTGGACATTTCTAGCATCCTTGGGCATCCTAATCATGTCCTGAGAAGGATGGTACGTGGGGTGACTATGTTTGATGGTGATCCACTCTTCGCAATTGACCACATAGAAAGATTTAATGCACATGCTTCAAGAGAGAAGGTTGTTCTCCAAGATGTCCTTATGTTATTGTTCATGGGATCTCTCGGTGGTCATAACTCATGGCTACATGATCATGAACCTATGAGTATCTCATCTATTGAAGAGTTCATTGATGGCTTTCTTAGACATTTTCAAGTACACCCTGCATTAAGCATCCAAGAGGAAGCCTTTATCGAGCATCATCAAGACCTTAAGAATCTAGGTAATGAGCAAGAAGACGAGTCCTCCTTAGGTCCGCATGATGAAAAGTGTGATTTTGAGGATGTGAAAATTCCTACACCTGGAATCCCTACTGCACTATGTTACTTGGGAGCAGGAGCGGGAGCGACCATTTTCAGAAGCTCCCGGTTTGGGAGCGAATCCCGGAGCGATTTTTTAAAAATATATATATTTTTTAAATTTTTGATACATATATGTCAACAAAAACATGTAGAATGATGAATTAGAAATAAAAAACATAAAAAAACATAGATTGAACCATATAACAACAATCATCTAGAAGTTATAATCTTCATCAACCACGTCCACAAGTTAGTAACATAGTAACATACAACATATTGAGTCTCATGATTCATCAATCTTAAAGTTTCAACTTTCAAGCTTTCAAAATTCAATATATAACATTTATCATCATTGATCACCAAAGTTGTACTTGTAAGCTAAGTGTAACCATTACAACAAATAATATCTAACATGAAATGAAATGTTATAAAATGAAATGAAATGAAACAACTTTCAACTTTCATGAAGCATCATATTCATAATTCATTACTAATGAGTTATAATTGCCAACTTCAAACTTAAATTGTCATATATTGTTTAAAAAAATATCATAATAAAGATGAAAGAGTCAATAGTTATAAAAGCTGCTAAAACTAGAAAAGAGAAGTAAATCTATTATCTATTTCTTATGCTTAGGCCTCTTGCCACCACGAGAAATGTCTAATTTTTTAGTCTTGTTGGAAAATCAGGATCTTTGTCATTAATATCACCCTCTAAGCATTAATATCCAGAGGTATCTTTGTCATTACCTCTGTATCTGTATAGGGATCTTTGTTATTAATATCACCCTCTAAGCATTAATATAAGATAGAAAAAGCATAGCATGTCAAGTCAAGATTTTGTTTGAGTGATGCATACATTTTTAGGACGGTCATGATAGAGGAGTTCGACAACCAATGTCACTAACATCAATGTACATAGAGGGATTGGTGCTCTTGATTAATACGAGTTCCATAACCTAATACATGACAAAATTCAATGGAAACACTGCAATCCCCCAATCCTAAAATCCTAAAAAACTAAAAAGTCCACTGGATTTTGAATGAAATCTAAAATTCTACTTTCTCCAATGAGGCCGGAACCACTCTCAAACATCTCAAGTCATTTCATGGTAATGTTAAAAATTTAAGTAAAAGGATGAAAATGAAGATTAAGGAGAATGTCACTTTTACTTTAAGAATTTGACATTACCATGAATAGCATATCAATACTAGGGCCTAGACTTGATCATTAAGCTGCCCCACTCAAAAACTATTTGTTTCTTTCAAAAAAAATTGCATTTCGAACATTACTACAAAAAAAAAAAATTGCAAAAAAAGCAAAACACTCCCGAAAACGCAGGGAGCGAAAATTTTTTTAGGGAGCGCGCTCCCGAGTCGCTCCTGCCCGGAGCGTGGATTGGGAGCGGGAGCGGGGGGGGGGTGGGCGCTCCCCCGCAACATAGCTACTGCAACAACTGATGATATTTCTCCTAATTGTTAGATTTACATGAACAAGTTATTTGTTGTTTCCTACGACAGACATCAAAATACATACACTGCAGCCTACACCATTTAAATTTATATGCCAAAACAAGAAATTGAACAAGGAAAAGATACAACACAAGTGACATAGTTATTTTTGGACAAATGTCCCTAGAAAAACCCAATGCGGGAAAACTGGTGCAGCAAATCTGAGAGTTTTATTATTAAGCAAAATTATTTCTGAATACAATCACTGGATGCCCTCCCGACAATCCAATTATAGAGAAAATCACTTGGCAGAAGAAATTAGTGAGATTACCTCACTCTACAATAGAAGTCCCCGCTGATCCGGCAGCTGAACCACGAGTTCCCCGACCACTTTTGCGTTGCCCTTGCATCAACTCAACTGGGAATCGATTTTCCCTCAAAAGCCTATTCTAGCCCTCCTGACTCAGAAATATCAGCTCCCTTAGCAAATTTGGACCTCTGCATTAGAAGCTGCTGCGCTGCTCTGCGTGGGGCCTGCGTGAGCCCTTCTGCGCTCCGTGTCACCCTCTCTGCCCTCTGCGCTACCTCTTCTGTGTGTCTCTCTGCCTCTCTGCTGACTATTCTTGGCTTCGGAGAAGATCCTCCAACCAAAACTCCCTCTGCCCCTCTCTGCAAAAGATCACTATCGAAATTCTCCCGGTAGCTGCTTTGCATCAGAAAATCGAACTTCTGAACTCACTTTGTGTGTCTTCCAAATGACCCTCAAGCCTCCTTAAATAATCTTTTTATTGACATTCAACGACCCAGATTAGAAGCTAACGAACGGCTAAGATCATTTTTGTTTGATCCTCGTCTTCTTCTAGAAGTTACACCCACAGTTAGATTAATACCCATTAATTTTTTTAATTTCCTAAGTTTAGACTTAGGGACGCATTAAAAATAATGAATTATTTTAATAAAACTGTCTCTGAGTGGAATTTCCCAAAACGCTTTCTGGGTTCTTTGGAATACATGTGCCCAAGCCTCCCCGCAAAATTTGAGACTTAGAGAACATCCGATGCTACTAGAAATCAACACTCCGTCTTAGCGAGGAATGTGCTCTAGCAATGCAACCTGCTGAAGCATCACTCTTTTTCTATAACATCTCCCTCTGCGCTGTTGATGTCTGACATGCTGTCCACCAATCGCTGTGCAAATGCTGCATTTTTATTGCTGCTGACTCTGCCACTGTCAACACTGCATCCGTTCTGCAACTCCCTCTGAAATTTTGCATCCGTGATGCTGTTGGCACTGCCATTGTCAACTACCCCTGCATTGAGAACTGCTGCTGCTACTGCATCAACAATGGAAAAACATCCCAAATTACTGAACGAGTGTTCAACATAGATGCATCTCGATGCTGAAGATCTGACTGCTGCTAGTCCCACGTTGTCCCTCTAAAGCCACTGTGCTATTGTTGTTGCTATTGGACTATGCCTCCTTGCACTGCTGCAACTCTGCTCTACGCTGCTCAGACTTAGCGTTCTAGCCACTGCATCTATCGCTCCAACACTCCTCTGCACCATCTGACACTTCGTCCTTCCTGCTACTATTGATCTGGGCTCCCGTAGCAAGGTATTTATCTAAGAGGTGGGCTCCTCAAGGATCTTGCCCATCTGTAGCTCTTTTGAACTACAACTCCAAATCAACCCACCTCCCTCCTAGAGGTATCTCGGTTGTCATGGCGAACTCCTCCCTGATCTTCGCGGGTGCAGCCTTCAGATCATGCTTCTCATCTTTTTCCTTCTTTCTGAGAGGACACTGTGTTGTGTAGTGACCCATCTCACCACACTTGAAGCACTTTATCTTCGAGACGTCCTTCGTCTGCCTCCGCTGCTTTTTGCTGCCCCTTCGATGCAAGGGCTGCATTCCCATCCTCCTCCTTGGGCTTTGACCCATTGCTGTTGCTTTTGTCAAGTTTATACTTGACAAAGTCTCTCCTCAGCTCCTCTTGCTTGAGAGTTGCCCACATCTCATCCCAATTCGACAAAGTCGCCTTGCCCAGGATACTCTGGACAAAGACTTGCCACTCATCTGAGACATAATTAAGGGCTGGTCTAACCAACTCAGAATCTTGAGGTGTAGACCCCACATCTGATAACTCATCTCGGGTCTCCTGAAGCTTCATGAGGAACGAATCTATGCGCTCCCCTTTCTGTATTTGTGTAGATCTCAGTTTCTACTCTAAGTACATCTTCCGTTGCTCGGAAGATCCCTGATACAACGTAGATAATGCATCCCACATCTCCTTAGTAGCTCCTCTGCTAGCGATGTGACAGACTACATGATCCTTTACACTGTCGATGATCATTCTCTTTGCCTTCGTCATTTCTGCCTTTTACTTCTTCAGCGGATCTTGATCTGCAGGCACAACCACCTCGCTGTCGACATATGTCTTGAGGGAGTGCTCATCTAGAAGGAATGACATTCTTGCCTTCCAGATGATGTCGTTGGATGCTTCGTCTAATCTATCCCGATCCCTCAATCCCTGGTTGCCATCTCTGCCACGAAAATGTCGAATTGGTCCTCTCTGTTTCTTACTGCTACGGCTCAGCCAATAAGAAAACAAACTTCTTGGCGGGAAGTCTCCTAAGGAATAATTCCATCACTGTGCTTCTCCTCTCTTCTGGCGTCTTTCTCCCCAGCAAAAACACCCTGCAGAAAAACTGCATCCCACCAGCGCTTCCTCACACTGAGGCTCAGCGCTACTCCCTTTGCCACGACAAGACTTCGATCTAGAAGCCCTTCTCTCTGTCGGCTCACTCAGAGAGAGACTGCCTTGAAAATTCAGCGCTTCGGACTGGACTGCGCAATCCCTCTGGGGATTCGAGCTGCTGCCTCTTGTGGTTTTTTCGACCTCCTTTTCTACTCAGCGCTGGGTTCTGTGGCACTTCTCTTCTTACTTCACCTGCACTGCTCTGATACCATGTGAAAATTCCTACACTCGGAATCCCTACTGTAGCAATTGATGATATTTCTCCTACGGAAAACATCGAAATACATACACTACAACCTACACCATTTAAATTTATATGTCAAAACAAGAAACTGAACAAGGAAAAGATACAACACAAGTGACAGTTATTTTTGGACAAATTTCCTTGGAAAAACCCAATGCGAGAAAACCGGTGCGGCAGATCTGAGGGTTTTATTATCAAGTAGAAGTATTTATGAATACAATCGCTGGATGCTCTCTTGACAATCCAGTGACAGAGAAAATCACTTGGCAGAAGAAATTAGTGAGATCACCTCACTCTACACTACAAGTCTTGGTTGATTCGACAGCTGAACCACGAGTTCCCTGGCTACTTCTGTGTTGCCCTTGCGTGGGCCTCACGTCAGCTCAACTGGGAATCGATTTGCTCTCAGAAGCCTATTCCAACCCTCTTGGCTTAGGAACGTCAACTCCCTCAACAAATTTGGACCTCTGCGTTGGACACTGCTGCAATGCTTTGCGTGAGCCCTTCCTAGCTCTGCGTCACCCTCTTTGCCCTTTGCGCTGCCTCCTTTGTGTGTCTCTCTACCTCTTTGCTGACTATTCTTAGCTCCGGAGAAGATCCTCTAGCCAAAACTCCCTTTGCCCCTCTTTGCAAAAGCTCACTATTGAAATTCTCTCGGCAGTTGCTCTGCTTTAGAAAATTGAACTTCTGAACTCACTTGGTGTGTCTTCCAAATGACCCTCAAGCCTCAAATAATCTTCTTGTTGACATTCAACGGCCAAAATTAGAAGCTAATCAATGGCTAAGATCATTTTTGCTTGATCCTTGTCTTCTTTTAGAAGTTACACCCATAGTTAGATTAATATCCATTAATTATTTTAATTTCCTAAGTTTAGACTTAGGGACTCATTAAAATAATTAAGTATTTTAATAAAACTGTCTCCAGGTTGAATTTCCCAAAACGCTTTTTGGGTTCTTTGAAATACATGTTCCCAAGCCTCCCTGCAAAATTTGAGACTTAGAGAACATCCGATGCTACCAGAAATCAATAGAGGACACGTGCTGGGAAGGATGAGTTTATGGAAAGTGAAATCAAGACTAACCTTACCTTTCTCAAGGATATTACTCCCGATGAATCTTCTTTTGAAAACCTTGAGAAAGATAATCCCATTAGCCCCTTGGAAGATGACATTGAAAATTATTTCCACATTGAAAAGGAGAAATGGGAAATTGCTAGTCCTTAATTTGATTGTGCTCCCATTTACGACACCAACAAGGAGGGTGAGGATGAGATTGGTCTTCCCTTCCCCTCAGGCACCATTTATCATGACATACCCATTGATACCCTTGGGAAGAAGGACCTTCATTTGCCTTTGCATAAAGAGGGGTAGTTGGAAGTGATCAATTTTCCTTTTAGGAGAGACCCAATCTTTGATACTAAAGAAATTGATAAGGCTCCCACTTCTCCTGAGTATGATTTTATGTTCAGATCAATTGAGCCTTTAGATTATGAATTTGGGAAAGCAAAACCCGTTGAATACAATACTTCTTTATCCCTTTTTCCTATTGATCATCATCTTGGGTCTTCATCAAGTGATTCCCTCACCCCTGGTCATATGATCTCAACTAACTGTGAGACCTTTCCCCCTCCCGAGTATAGTGTCAAGGAAAAGCCCTTCATTGATTATACTTTTTTTCCTTGGACACATCCTTAGGGTTTTGATTATTCCATAGTCTCCCCTCCAGTGTAATCATCATGTGCAACCTACTTTTGTTTCCCCATCTCGTCAGCCTCCCTTTCTTGCTAATCATAACCAGATGAAGGCCATGAGCCATGACATAAATGATAAGGACAATGGTGGAAGTGATATTTCGGAGGTCATCATCCATAGAAAGTTTATGAGCTTGGATGTTGACATCTCTATATTTTGGTTGCAAGAGAAGATCTCATGGACTAGATTACACCCTTTTCTTACCTTTTCTCACATAATCATCCATATGTGGGCATCATATTTTCACACCTCCCGCCCACATCATCCTCCATGTGTTTGGGTTTGCACTTGCTTTGGGACTTTGTTAAAATTGGCAACTAGGGCCAAACTCCATACCGGTCATCTTATTTATGGCAACTGATATTTTTCTTGGATCCCTCTCATCGAGAGGTGTAGGATTGATTTAAAGATCATCCAATTCCGATAAGTATTCATGGAGTTATGAATTTATTTGCGTTATAAGATAATTCGTCAAGGTCGGCCAACAACCAAATAAACCCCACATGTGCTCAATGTTTTAGTATAAATAGAGGTGGCCTTCAAGTCATTTCAACACACTTGGGATCTCTTCCTCTCTCTACTTGTCTTCTGCGATTTATGTTTATGTTCTATCTACAGTTTACTTTAATGCTGATGAGCTAACTGTGAAAATTGAAATAAATTTCTCTAAGCATAGAACATATCTAAAATTAACATGGTATCAACGTTGAGGTGAAGACAATGCCCAAGCAAGAGTGAAAGAGCAATCAACAAAGACAGTTGGGGAAGGACAAAAGGATCAGTGGATTCCTCATCCCTCTTCAAATTCACCAAGGGTGAAGTCGAAGCAGAGAATATTATCAGAATGGCGCAACAGAATATGGCCTACCTAAAGATCACTTGATTGGAAGACCGGATCTCAGGGTGGAAGGAAAGGCAGATAACTAGTTCGGCCATTATGCGAAGGAGTGTCCGAATGGCAGGGACACATCACTTGATGATGATAACAATCATTCCAGGGACATCTTCAACGATCAAAGGAATGACAGGTAATGCAGGTCATCAAGGAAATGGCAGACTCTTCATAGAAAGCAAGGAACCCCAGGTATGAAGAATCAAATGTTGTTTCTGATAAGATAAAGAAGTGTTATCTTGTATTGGCCCTCTCCTTCAGATTCTTTGGGAATCTGGCTTTAGATTATAGTGCTTCAAGGCACTTCATCGGATAGATGGGTGCACTCTGTAATTTGGTAGTGATGGAAACAATCGTGGGATTATACTTGGAGCCAATGCCACCTATCCTGTAGAGGGTGTAGGGAATGTTACCCCTCAATTGAATGAGGGTAACTCGATTCATTTATAGAATCTCTTTTATGTACCTAATTACAAGAAGAACTTGGTGTCCATTTCGGCAATGGAAGTCAAAGGTTACAGGGTGGCACTCATCGATGGAAAGGTACGTGTTTGAAAATAGAATTTTCAAAGATGTTTTTGAGTTCAGGGTTGTATCAAGTTGCAGGAAGTCCACTAGGGACCATGCCCATTGACACATAGCACTGGAGGTCTGTGAGTCAGATGGTGATTGGGATGTCGAAATTCAAAAAGAGCATGAAAGTACATGTCTGAGATGTACCGAAGGAAAATCTTACAAGTACATGTTTGAGATGTACCGAAGGAAAATCTTACAAGGGGACCATTCCCCTCATGTAGCAGGTCCACAGGTTTGGAACAACCTGAGGGGTTTGAGATTCATGATCAGGAATCTCACATATGAAGGTGGAAGAAAGCCCTCTATGGCTTGAAGCAAAATTCCCCGGGCGTAGTATGAGAGGATTGATAGTTGTCAGATGAAGCTGAGATTCACTAAGAGTGAAGCCGATCCAAACCATTGTTTGAAGGTTGTGGATGATAGACCTCTCATACCAACACCTGAGGACGACCTATTTCAAACAGGTGCAGATCCTCTCACTTGCAGAAGTAAGAGGGAGTTGGATTCCGAATGTAGAATGGTAAACTGCAAGTCCATGACTACCTCGAGGATCTTAACTTTCAGAATTTATATGGTGATGATGCCGAACCAGATTTGGGAAATGCCTTTGAGTTTCATAAACGCATTCGCGTTGATGTTCTTGGTGAACTTCCATCCAAATATATGTTTTGCAGTTAGCATGGTGAGCTCATATTTGGTTGAGCCTCACTGGATTGGTGCCAAGAATGTTTTGAGATATCTTCGGGGCACAATCTCTCATGGATTGAGATACACTTCCGGAAATATGAAACTGCATGATTATTCGAATGTTGACTGGGCAGGCAGTGTGGAGGATCACTAGAGCACTTCTCAGTGTTGGTTCTCTTTGGATTCTGCTTCGATATCATGGATGAGCAGGAAGCAAAAGTCGGTTGCTATAAGCACCGCCGAGACCGAATACATAGCTACGAGTATGATCTCGTGTGAAGCTGCATGGTTGCAAAAGCTCTTAAGTGAGCTGTTTGTACACATGATGAATACCACTGTGATTCTCTGTGACAACCAGAGGGGGGATTCGATTATTGAGGAATCCCGTATTCGATGATTGCTCCAGTAGATAGACATCAAATACTGCTTTATCTGCAATATGGTAAGTCGATGAGCGAGGAGGCTCCATCGCATTGAGACTCATGTACAAGTCGCAGACATTTTGTCAAAGCCCCGAGGAAAGGTCAAATCTATGACTTAACCAAACGACTTGGAGTTGTTGAGAGACCTTCTTATAAGGGTCCTGCATGTTGCATGCATTGAGCTCTGGGAGCTCTGGGGGGCTTAGGGTACTTACTGGAGCAACATACGACCACAGGGCGACTCACCCTCCCTTGGTGGTGCGCTATGAATAGGATGATTAGTTCTCCTGTGGGCCGGGATGATTAGTTCTCCCGTGGCAACTGTGGAACAGGATGATTAGTTCTCCTGTGGGCCAGGATGATTTGTTCTACGTGGCAACTATGGAACAGGATGATTAGTTCGCTTGTGGGCTAGGATGATTTGTTCTCCGTGGTGACTGTAGAACAGGATGATTAGTTCTCCTGTGGGCTAGGATGATTTGTTCTCCGTGGCGACTATGGAACAGGATGATTAGTTCTCCTGTGGGCCAGGATGATTTGTTCTCCGTGGCGACTGTGGAATAGGATGATTAGTTCTCCTGTGGGCCAGGATGATTAGTTCTCCGTGGCATCCACTGATAGGATGATTCGTTCTCCTGTGGACAGGATGATTAGTTCTCCTGTCGAGGCATCCTACCCATGCAGTCTGGGACTCATGGGAAGTACCTCTCATCTGATCAATGAGCAGGGAAATGAGGATAGGGACCATAGTAGTACTATCGATGGACGCATCGCTGTATCTACTGTACTCCCTATGTTAGGATGACCTCCATTGATCTAGGATCAGTATGAGTGGTTTGAGACACTCTTGTGATTTTGATATGGGATCAATAAAACTGACTTCGGGTCAGTAAAAGTGATGTGAGACACTCTCTTAAGATGAAACTGACTTCGGGTCAGTAGAGAATGGTATGAGACATTTTCGATCAATTCTTTTTCTTCATGGTTCAGCAGAGCAGAGCAAAACAGAGCTCAACAGATCAGAGAAGAGCAGAGCTCAGCAGATCAGAGCAATGCAGGGCACTGATGGCAGAGATAGTACAGTCGGACATATGGATCAATGGATGGAGCTCTCCCTAGTTGAGAGGGAGTGTTAAAATTGGAAACTAGGGCCAAACTCCATGTGGGTCATCTTATTTATGGCAGCTGATATTTTTCTTAGATCCCTCTCATCGAGAGGTGTAGGATTGATCTAAAGATCATCCGATTTTGATAAGTATTCACGGAGTTATGAATTTATTTGCATTATAAGACAATTCGTCAAGGTCGGCGAGCAACCAAATAAACCCCACATATGCTCAACGTTTTAGTATAAATAGAGGTGGCCTTCAAGTCATTTCAACACACTTGGGATCTCTTCCTCTCTCTACTTGTCTTTTGCGATTTATGTTTATGTTCCATCTATAGTTTACTTTAATGTTGATGTGATTGCTAATCTGGAAAAGATATGGAGCTAACTGTGAAAATTGAAATAAATTGCTCTAAGCATAGAACATACCTAAAAATAACAGACTTGCTCCATGAGTAATCATATAGGCATGCATATTTATATTGATTTGATGATATGTTGGTTGCACTGGCTTTATGATTACACTTAATACTAGCTTCGTCATATGCATGTTAAGGTAGGATGCATTGCATGACGATTTTGCATTAGAATTAGCGTCATATGATATTTCTCATGGCAGATAGATGCATATTTGCATATTTTATTTTTTGTTGATTTTATGCCCTAACATTTAGCATGTGCAATCATGAGACGCCGCAAAAGCATGCTGCCCCGTGTTTTTTCATCTATTATATGCGTAGGTGACAGGTTTATGGTAACCAAGAGATTGCTGAAGTTCTCATAACCTCCCGTTCGAGTAGCTTTGTCCACTTCTTTGAGAGATCACGTCCCAGTTAGAGCTAGATGTTATCAACCATTTTGTGGGTGATATCCCTAGGAGATTTTTTTTCTCCAAGATGGTCCTCAACTAGCATCCAGCAGCCCCTTGTAGCCACTAGCTAGCTCATTGTGCAATTTCTCCGCCACTTGAGCTAACCATGTGGTCCCTTGCCCATTTGCCATGATCGTATGTTTAAAGGTGGGCCTCCTGAAGCTAAAGGTATGCCTTGTCATTTGGTAATTGAGTATTGTAGTTTGCTTACCATGGACACTTGTGGGCATGGCTTAATGGGGGGATTCGGCAAAAAGAATGGGCTAGGTCTATGCTCTTGTCCCCTAGACCCCTTTTGGATATTAACTTTGGATTCTAGTCCCATGGGATCTCTTTAACTGATCATTTGGCTTTAGGGATGGTATTTCATCGGAAACCTTGACTTTGGTTGTGTGGTCTTGCTCCCTTATCCATATATATTCCCCCATTTCCACTCATTATTACCCTATTAATTATTGCTCCCACATAGGGTTAGCTTTCCCCTTTCCCTTGCCCACACCTTGGGTTAGTCCTGGAATGATGCCCCAGAGGTTAATGCAATTAAAAAGAAAGATAAGAGCATAATTGGCCACATTCAACAACAAAATGTACCACAAAATGCAAGAGATGGCCGGGACAAACACATTTAGCACGTGGGCAAAAGCCAATACATGAGCTCTATTCCATCATCATGGCCATCACCTTGGTTCCTATAGGTTCTATGAGCCTCCTTTATCATATAGGAACCCATGATTGTCCCAACCCTTGGGGGGAAATGAACTGTCCTACGTTAAAAAGGGGTATTCATTGCTTTATCTCACACATCATTCTCTTATCCCTTGAGCCCTGAGCAGTTAATCAAGAAAAATCATAAAAAGGCAAAAGGCATGTAAGGAAGGGTGGAAAAATCCAGGCTGGGGCACCCCATGTACCACGATTGCTCCTTTCTATACGTTATAAACCTAAGTGTGGGCTTCCCTTTTATTAGCTACCCTTGCACCCCAGAATGTGGCCCAGGGCTGCCCCATCTCATCCCCTACTCTATTCACCTCTTTATCACATACCACCACCTTTCAAATGATGTACCTTGAACATATTATCCCCTTTAGAAGTAGAAACCACCTAATAGGATACTTGGTTAACCCCATTTGGAGTTTGGGAGACATTGGCACATCCCGAAGCCCATTATAGAACGACAGGCCATTATGAAGTCCCCACCTATGGTCCATGGTTGGTAAGGTCATTTACTCTATTTCTCTAATGACTACTTGTACTGGAAAGCCGTATTGGATCTTATGCAGGATTGCAGATGGTTTACATCTTGAGTTTGGTCTCCCTATTCGGGGTCTTAATTATTTAGAGGGATACATTGGCACATATAGGGTGTGTTGAGAGCCATGGGCCTCCACCACAATAGACACTCTATGGATCCCCGAGGATGTTCAGAAATTGCTCGAGATTCACCTATTGGACGAGGAAGATGCATTTGGTTCACCTTTGCCCAACCGGCCTCACATATATACCATGAACTTGGTAGCTGACCCAGGACTTGTAGGATGATGTGGCATCACCTATACCATCACCAGAGCCAATATTATCATCATGACTTGAGAAGCAAAATGACATCTAATTTATAGAGAAATCCTCCAAGTGGAAAATAATGCCTAGTTGGCTTGATCTCCGTCAAAATAATATTGACTAATGATAAGAATTTGATGATCTTTCAATCTCCACTGTAAAAAATATTTAATTTTGAGGAATTTTCGAATTTCTCTTAAATCCATTTTTTATTAATCCAAAAATAAATATTTTCGATTAATTTCTTAAAAAAATTGACTTTCACTTAACCACCAAGGTCCAAGGGCTTAATTTTTCTTAAAAATCCATTTTTCCCTTGGTGAGGGACCTCTAAAAATTAACTTCTTTTTGACCCACAATTGTTTTGGTCATTTTCCATTTGGAGAGATTGATTTCTCTAAAATTATTTTTTGACTCTAAATTAATTAATTCTCGCTTAAGATTTAATTTTTCTTTTGGCCAAAAAGATTAATTAATTGACACGAGGGGATTAATTATTTTTCCACCCTCAAATATTTTAGCCATGGTGTCTAAGTACGAGAGACCATACACTAGAATATTTTTTACATCAGATATTACAAATTCAACCCTCAAGGAGGAATACCTCTTTAATTATTTTTCCACCCTCAAATATTTTAGCCATGGTGTCTAGGTACGAGAGACCATACACTAGAATATTTTTTACATCAGATATTACAAATTCAACCCTCAAGGAGGAATTCCTCTTTACATATAGACCCTCAAATATTTTACCCAATTCTACAACACAATATGATCTAGTAGACCAAGTGATTTGTAATAAAATAATTTAGCCAAATAGTTTAAATTATTCCCAAACCACTTTTACAAAGACTCGATATAACACTAGAACTCACGTAAGATCTTTTCAATAAATTCCACCCTAGCATTGGAGTTTAAGCTGGAGGAAAAACTCTACGGATTATCCATCTTTATAAACACAATGCGGTGAGGTTAAAAAACTAGGATGAAATTCATCGCCAAAATCAAAGGCTTACCGAGGTGTTGTTACACATTTAAACGGCCATACTAGCATCGTTTACATTATGACTCGCAGACTTTGGGTTTACAATGATACAATAATGTGCTGGCTGATGATTCTCAACTTCAAAAATTTTTGCACAACTGCTTCATTGGACTTGTGACAAAATTGGTGCAACATACCCTATTACAACAAGAGCTAAGAAATAGCGAAATAGAAAAAACCAACCCACAAATTGTACACAAGATGTTTGCAAATGAGATTTCTATTACGACAAAAATGATCTCACAGTTCAACAACAATTAAAATGTGGGGAGGGACTAGCCTTTTATAATTTTCTTTAGTAATATCTAGTTGGACCTCACTCCCAAAATAATATTTTTTTACTTGTCAGGTCATCCACAACCTAGAGACTAAATAATTTTAACAAATATAAATTTATTACAATGCTTGTCTAGAAGGGAGGATTCAATTTTGTTTGTTTGACACTTAGAAGTGTAATGTTCCCTTTGATTGACCTTGGGGAAGCAAGAAGCGAAGAATACTAAAATTTGTTGAATGCCTTGCTTAAGAAGAGTCCAATGGCTAGTTTAGGTGGCTCGCTTCACTTTGTTTGACTCAATTTGGTCTATAGAAACTTGACTTGGTCCAAGGAAGTTCGATTTGTTTGAAAGGAAGATGACATTGCTTTACAATGGCTACTTTTTTGTCCACACATGGCCCAACGTTCCACCTGTTGACTTTAAATGGCTAGTTTGATCCTCCTTTTCAATGGCTAGCTTGATTTGTATGTGGCACGAAGGAAGGAAGTTACCTTTGCATGGATGCGAGATCTCTAATGCCCTTGAGATTTGAGAATTTTTCCACCTAGGTTTTGTCTGACCAATTTTGTAGGCAACTTTTGACATGATGCATGTCTCATTTGGTCAAGTTTTTACGTGCTTTTCAACTTGGAAACCCCATGTGTCATTGATGATGCCTTCACATTTTGGAAAAAATTGTGGCTTGTCATCTACATTTTGTTCTGAGCAATTTGAGACTAAGTTGACTTTTTGTCTTTTGGGCCCTGTTGCCACAAAATCTAGTAGGCCTTTGAGAGGGAAACCCTACAAGGCATAAACTAGACCAAGAGACAACTATGGGGTAGTGGCCTATTGACCACTGGAGTGGCACCTGAAGATTTTTTGAAGACACCATGCCCAAGGATGTACCAAAGGATGCTTGTACCAAATCAGAGATCATCATATCACCAGAGTTTTTTTAACTCTACTTCTTCTTATCTTTTTTTGTTGTACTCAAATTCCACAAGCTCTATGGGGACAGTGTGAAAGTGATACTAGTATGAGAAGTCGAGTCATGTAACAGCCCTGCGTGGCCAGAGGCCTTGGGTGAGTCTTAATATCTAGGGTCATTGTATATTACCATATTAGAACACATCAAAATTTTCGTGGAATTTGATTAGATCTAGGGGGTCATTCTTTTAATTTTTAAAATTTCCTGCAAGGTGGAAATTTGAATAAAATTTATATATGAAATGTAATAAGTGATGTCTAGAGAAGTTGTATGTGATATGAGTAATAAAAATTACACCTCTCACCCTCAACTTTCTACTATGACACACTTTGAGGGGTTAAAAATGTGTTTTACACCCTCAAAACCCACTTTTCCTAAGTTTAGTGGGAAATCTGGCAATAAATTAAACTAGAAATAAATTAAATGGAGAGAAATAAATTGCTCCATGTGACAAAATGACATGGAAATGACTTGGAAATTATCTCAAGTCAAAGGAGTGAGTCAAAGGACAAGTTGGAGGATGATTTGGCACCTTGCATCATAAATACATGGCCCACTCAAGGAAATCAAATTTCTTGACATAAATGCAACAACTTTTGACTGGGAAATTCGAATTTGTGGAGTTAATGCACATTTGGGAGAATATTTGGTAGAGATTTTTATGAGAAATTGTCCCCACATTGGTTTCCACCCATATACACTTGTCATTTCATCATGGAATTCGATTTTGCTTGAGGGATTCTTGATGCCACTTGGGAAATTCGAATTTGCATGAAGGTGCTTTGGGATTGTCACCATTTGCCTTGGGATTGACTCTCAAGCTTCTATATAATAAGAGCTTTGTGCTCTCACTTAGAGATCCATTGTTTTCTAGCTATTGTGCTTGCGGAAGCGCTGCTACTTTGTACACTTTTCAAGAATATCAATAAAATTTTTTTGGGGGTCCAATCACGAGTGTTCTTCTTTTGGAGCATGGTGCATTGTGAGCTATTGGTATAATCTTTCTATGCTTTGAATTATTTTATTTTTCGTATATTTTTGTAAACTTTCTAGTGCAAAGCTATCTTGTATTAACATTTGATTTGAAAGTAGGCTCTAGAGTTTGAAAGTTCTAGCTTATTTTCAAATAAATTTCTAGAAGTTTCAATTCATTGTTTGCGTATCTAAATCTATATAGACTAATGTTTGATTTGAGTATTGAAAACAATTTTTGTTGGATCAAGCATGAGGGGAAGTCTTTGGGAGACTAACCCACTCTTGGAGCACTTTCAAAGGAAATCTCATTAGTTATTTGGATTCATTTAGTTTATCTTACAAAAAGTGTCTTGCAGAGATTCGTTTGAGCATAACTTGTATACAAGCAATTATTTTAAAAATTTTAATCTTTGAAATAGTGCTTCATTGATTCATATTAGCTATTTGAGAGCTTTTCTTAACTAAACCAAGTGATGGGATTCACTCCCATCACTTGATTTAGTTTCTTGTATATTATATGTATTTTATTTAATCGTTTTCATATTTTTTCTACACTAATTTGTTTCTTGATCTTGCAGCCCATAGCTAGAGTGTTGGTGATAAGAGCATCAAGGAAGGATCACGTAAACTCACACTTTTCCTTGTAGGACCTATCAACTCTTTCCAAGGTTGATTTTTTGGGGAGGCCGTGGGCATTTGAGGAGGATTGATTCTTTGTTTTGTGCAACATTTCATTCACCTTTGGAGGCCAAGCCTTGGGGCATCAAGAGACATTTAGCTTCAATCTTGAAAGCTTTCTCATTGTACTTCATTTTTTGAATTTGACTTTCAAGAAGGAGATCTATGTTGAAAAATGTGTAACTAAGTTCGGTCGTCATATAGATGAAATGTACTTTTGATTCTTGTAAAATGTGAAATGAAAGAAAAATTATTATTATTATTTTGGAGCATGGGTTTCATGCTCAAGGTCTTTTATTTTATAGATCAAGCACCCATTGAGTGCTTCTAGGGTTTGTCCTAGGTCAAGAACTCAAAAGAGTCATTGTCATAAGTTGAAGACTGCATCGGGCAAATTGTAACTTGTAAAGAAAATTATTTTTGTCTTAAAAGGTGTCCAGATACCCTCCAAGACCAAGTCGGCCTGGCAACTGGCAAGTTGGCCTAAAAGGAAGAGCCATGTCCACCTTGAAGAGCCTATATATAGGAGGGAACTCGTCCTCCTTGAGACACATTCACTCATCTCTCATTCTAGCGAAGAAGAAGCAAGAAGAAGGCAACGAAGAAGGAAGAGGACGAAGAAGATCTTTGTTTGGGTTATTTCTCTCTCACACATGCTAAGGAGAACTAGGGTTTCTGCAGCAAGACCTAGGGTTTCTATCTTCAAGTTCGATCTTGGAGAAAAGGAGACAAGTAGGTCAAGCGAAGGTCACCAAGGGTAATCCTCATGCTCCTGAAGTGAGGGAAAGTCAAGCGAAGGTCAAAGGAGGGCTTAGAAGGAAGATCAAAGCTCACACGTGTGGCAACAACCACTGCTGGGGGGCCGAAATTTCAGATTTGTAGTGGAGGCCAAAATTTCTGCAGTTGGAGGTTGAAGAAGTGCTATTGGAAGAGATTTGACTGGGTTTGACAGGATCAAGGTTAGCACATCATCTGAAGAGGTCGGTCTTGGTCTTGGAGGGTTTTAAAGTCAGTGTTAAGGTCTTGGAATTCGTCAATTGAAAAATCTACAAGGAAGAGAAGAGATTTGCAAGTTTTCCTCTCAAGTGGAGAGATTTTGGCCCTGGCTTGCAGCCTATATTTTGTGTTCTTTTTCTTGTTTTGGTAGCTGTTTGATGATACACACATATAATAATAAGTAACAAAGCTAATAAGTAAAAAGGCATCACAAGCAGTTATCAAGTAAAGAGAAATCTCTATAATCATTGCCCTTTAGATTTCTCAACATGGTTTCAAAGCTAAGGTTAACTAAGGGCATTATGAAGATCTCTATTGCATTGAGGAAGCTCCTCAAGAAGTGTTCAAAGGTAGCAAGCCATCTCAAGAGAGGCATCAAGGAAGCATGGAATCTTCTATTCACTACAAAGAAGGAAGGAACCAAGACAAAGGATGAAGGACTCTTCTCAGCACTCACTGGCACATTCCAAGACGAGAATATTTGGGTAATTGATAGTGGTGCATCTAGACACATGACTGGTCATCACAAACAACTGAAGACATTATCAAAGGGAAAATCTTCTTACTTAGTGGAACTTGGAGATAATAAGAGCTATCCTGTAAGAGGAATTGGATCTACATCTATAGAGCTGGAAAATGGAAGCAACATTCATCTCAACAACATCCTATTTGTTCCAGGTTTGCATAAGAACTTACTTTCTATTTCAAGTCTAGAAGATAAGGGTGATAGAGTAGCTTTCATTGATGGAAGAGTTGTAGTATGGAGTAAAAACTCAAGCATAGAGAATGTTAGAGTAATTGGTATGCGTGAAGGAAGGCTTTACAGGTTGATATCTCCTCTTGCACAAGCTTTGGTTCACATTGAAATCAACCCTTGTGAACTATGGCATAGAAGATTTGGTCATTTTCATTTCAAAATCCTTCCAACTCTAAGTTCTATAGTAGAAGGAATCCCTGAATTGAAAGAAGATCACGAAGGAGTATGCAAAGGATGTGCATTGGGTAAGAATACCAAGAGACCATTTGGAAGCAATGCTTCACGGTCAAAAGAAATCTTGAATCTTATTCATTCTGATGTCCGTGGCCCTATGACTCCAAAATCACTTGGAGGTCATCTATATTATGTCACATTTATAGAATGATCATTCAAGAAAAGCTTGGGTTTACTTGATGAAATCCAAGGATTAAGTATTTACAAAATTTCAAGAATTCAAAGTTGAAGTTGTTGGAATTTCTAAGTCTATTTGTTAGAAACCCTTCATGTACTTTTCTGATTTATTTCTGCCTACTTGTTTTGATTAATTAACAAGTTATTTACCATGTAAACACTGAAAATAAATACAAGTACATGCTCAACACATTACAGATCATCAACTGAAGGAAAAAAAACAAGCACACAAGTGACATTGTTGTTTTTGGACCAATGTCCTCGGAAAAATCCAATGCGGGAAAACTGGTGCAGCTATTTGAGGGTTTTTAATTATTAAGCAGTTTCAAAATACAATCTAGGTGCCAAAAACAGCTCACCCAACAGAGAATAATCTCGGTAGTAGTACCTCTCAGTCTGAGACAGATGTTCCGGCTGAAACCCCGGATAAACACTCCGACAACTCCCAGCTCCAATCCGCCCCACGAAAACCCCAGCGTCAGCCTCTAGGGATTGCGTCAGCCCTTTCTGGCCCAACGTCACCCTAGATTGCCCTGCGTTAGCCTCTGGAGGCATTGTGTCAGCCCTTAGAGTCTCTGCGTCACCCACATTGGCTCTCTGAGGCACTGCACAGCTCTTGACTGGCTCTGCGTGAGCCCTCGCTGGCTCTGCGTGAGCCCTCGCTGGCTCTGCGTGAACCTCTGGCTGGCTCTGCGTCCCTCTCTCCTGGCTTCTACGCTAATCCCCATGGTACTATCTCTGCCTCTCTGCTTCTGTATTCACTGCCCCTCAGTTGCAACTCTGATCACTCTTTCGACTTCCTCAGCAAACCCAACCCCAGAAAATCGAAATCTTGATCAACTTGGTGTGTTCTCCAAGTGACCCTCAAGTGTCCTCTTATACTTTTCTCGTTGACAAATCAACGGTTGAGATTAAGTCCCTAATCAACGGTAAGATTAACTCTAACTTGATCCATGACTTTTGGACCCTTCTAACACAGTTTTATATTAATTCACTTTAATATTTTATTTTCCCGAAGTTTAGACTTAGGGACTACATTAAAAAATATTAATTATTTTAATATCTCTCAAACTGTTTAGAATCTGCTCAAACCATTTCTTGGTATTGGAGATTTCATGTGCTTTAGCCTCTCCACCAATTTTCGTGGCTAGAGCACATCAGGTGCTACCCCAAATCGACAGAAGTAGAAAACCTTACAGAAAGGAAAATCAAAATACTAAGATCTGATAATGGAGGAGAGTATACATCCAAGGAAATTATAGCTTTCTGTAAGGAATCTGGGATTAAGAGGGAGCTGATAGTCCCATATAATCCGGAACAAAATGGAGTTGCAGAGCGAAAGAACCGATCCATTGAAGAAAGTGTAAAAGCAATGTTGCATGATCAAGATCTACCGAAGTTTTTGTGGGGAGAAGCCACGAAGACAGTTGTATATATTCAAAATTGAAGTCCCCACAGGTCACTGGATAACAAAACTCTCGAAGAAGTATTCACTGGGAAGAAACCAACTGTAGATCATCTCCGAATCTTTGGTTGTCCTATATATATTCATATACTGAAGGACAAAAAGAAAGAAGCTAGATCCATTAGGCATGAGAGGAACATTTGTTGGCTACAACAACTCCTTTAAGGCCTACAAAATATACATAAAGGAAGAACACCGTATAGAAGTCAGTTGAGATGTCATATTTGATGAAAGTATTGCATTCAAGAAATCAAAGGAACTTCCCATGGACTCGGATGATGAAGAACTTCCAGTATTTGAAGAGGAAGTTGACAAGGAAGAAGAAGAATCTCACCATGAAGATGAAGGTCCCAGTGAACCTATTCAACTTGTGGTCATCCCCGAATCAAGAAAGAGACCTAATTGGTTGAAGTCAACACTACTTGATGCAGAAGGTCATGGAGCAACTCAGGGCTCATTCAGGGAAAGCAAGAAGACGAAATGATATTCTGGGTATGCAGCCTGTTACCGTTAAAACTAGCAGGGGGCCTAAAAGGGACAACTACTAGTTCAAGGGCAACAATGGAGACTTAGCCCACTGTCACCTCGGCTAAGATTCCCTACTCTTTACGGACTTTCACCAATGGGAGGAGACCAGTATATGGAAAGTCACTTGTGAAGGATGAATCAACAAACTGATATGAAGTGACCTTAATGGTCCTTTTCCTAGAGGGGGGTTAAAGATGGAGCTTGCTTGCTCTTCAAGCAAGGCACACAGATTTCTAGGAGAAGGAGGTGAGGATTTAAGGGCTAGGTTTAAGGAATGTGTCATGCAAAGGAGTTTCCCAATCCCTAAAATTCTTATTAAACTTGGTTTCCCAAGCGGTTCTTGAAGAATTAACCTTTCAAAGGTATGGGACCACACAGGACCAATTGGACCCAACTTAGGATAAGGGTAGGGAGTTTAGCAACCAATAATGATCTTAACCCAGAGAAGGAAGGGGAAAGGATCAAACAAGAGTTTTCACTTAGAGGTGTCAAATTGATCCTATGAGGTACTAGTCTAGGGAACACCTGGGCAAAGTTTGATTTCAGAGCTAGGGCTTGGGTTATTTCACAATCCCACCCTCGGAATTTCTTCAAATTTGGAGCCCTTGAGGGCACACCAATACAATAGAGGCTAGGAAATCAAACTTTTTCTATGGCTACTTTGGTGGGAAAGTGATGCCCTAAGTGACCCAACTTGAATAGACCTAGGAAAGAGGGGAAAAAGGTAAAGAAAAGGTTTAAGGTGATCACCTTATGGTGGACCAGTGCCTAATTCCTTTTGGGGATGTGGATTCAAGAAGAATTATGAAGAGGGATCTCGTTTCTAGCTCAAGGAGGCTCTAAGGGCAACTTCATCCAATGTTAGGGCAAAAAAAGAAAGTGACCTTAAAGTGTTTATACTTTGCTTGCAGATGAAGATGGCTTATCAAGATAAATTCGATCTCTAGGACAATTTGTTTAACAAGCATGGTCCATACATAGAGATATGATATATAGAAACATAATTCCACAATGAAGCATTAAATGCATGCAACAATTAGCCCTAAAATAGCTAAAATCCGATGATCAATGTTTGTAACAAAGTAAAAGAAAATAGCATCAAAGTTGTTACATGTAAGAGAATATATCCAACCATCAATACATTTGCCAATAAAGAAGCTCCAAGATAAAAAATCCAATCTAAACATCAAAATTCATCCATGCTCCAATTTGTTCTCCAAGAAAGAAATGCGAAATTCTCAAGAGAGAGAATGATCCAATCCAAGTGATGATACAAATGAATTCATGTCTCTTCTATTTATACACTCATTAGGAGATTGAATTACCTAATTTGAGCCTACATTAGCTCATCAACTAAAATAATGCGCAAATAACTATCTATTGGTGACAAGCCCACCAAACTAGCTCATAAATAAAATAATAAGCCTCCCAAGAGGTCGAATAATCAATGATGCATGTTGTTGGGCTCTCTAAGGAGCCCAATGAAGTCCGTAAGCGCCAAGATGATGAGTTGGACTTTCAAAATTAATGGACAAGGGGTGGGCCCCTTGTTCTCCACATAATAAACCTGTGGTTCTCCCAATGGCTGTGAGGGAACATAGGTGACCTCATGGGTCTCCAAGTAAGTCGAAGATGCATGTAGACCATTTGTAAGGACTCAGATGATCGTGTAAGTGACGCCACATCAACATACAACTCCTGGGTCATATATCAAGTGCATGGTACAATTGTGGGGTAGGCTGGGCAAAGGTGAGCCAGGTGCATCTTCCGTGTCTAATAGGTGAATCTCGAGCAATCTCTGAACATATCTGGGGATCCATGGAGTGTTGTCTACCGCTGTGGAGGCCCATGAATCTCAACACACACCCTACATGTGCCAATGTAGCGCTCTGGAGGGTTAAGACCTCATATAGGGAGACCACCTTCAATCCTGCATAAGATCCAATGCATCCCCTAGCTTTTCAGTACAACAAGTCATCAAGAAAATCGAGTAAAAGTGCATACAAACCATGGATCACAAGTGGGGACTTCATAATGGCTTGTCCTTTCGTAAAGGGCTTTGGCAGGTGCTAATGTCTCCAAGTTCCAAATGGGGTTAACCAAGTATCCCATTAGTTGGCTCCTATGTCTAAAGGGGACAATATGTCCAAGGTACATCCTTCAAAAGGTGGTGGCATGTGGTAGAGGGATGAATGGATTAGGGAGTGAAAAGGGGCAGCCCTGGGCCACATCCTGGGTACAAGGGTAGCTAGTAAAAGGGAAGCCCACATTTGGGTATATAATGTATAGGAGGGAGAAATCGTGGTACATGAGGTGACTCGACCTTGATTTTCCACCTTGATTTATATGCCTTTTGCCTTTTTGTGATTTTTCTTTAACTAACTTCTTGGGGCTCAAGGGGTAAGAGCATGATGTGTGAGATATAACAATGGATATCCCTTTTAAGCTAGGGCGGTTCATTCCCCACCAGGGTTTGGGACAATCATGGGTTCTTAAATGATAAAGGAGGCTCATCTAGGCTCTTTAGGAACCAGGTTGATGGCCCACATGCTAATTGTGTTTGTCTCGACCATCTTTTGCGTTTTGTGGTACATTTCCTGTTGAATGTGGCCAATTATGTTTTACTTTTCTTTTTAGCTTCATTAATCATCAAGGAATCATTCCAAGCTTGACCCAACGTGTGGGCAAAGGGAAGGGGAGAGCTAACCCTATGTGGACCCAATGGAGGAATGTGGACCTAGTGGAGGGATGTGGACACAGGTGGGAGAAATGATGAATGGGGTCATAATGAGTGGCAAGGGGGCAATATATGTAGATGAGGGAGTGGGACCACACAACCAAAATCAGGGTTTCCTATGAAGTACCATCCCTAAAGCCAAAAGAGTCAGTAAAAGATTCTCACAGGACTAGAATCCAAGGTTACCATCCAAAAGGGGTCTAGGGGACAAGAGCACAAACTTAGCCCATTCTTTCTGCCGAAGCCCCCCATTGATCCATGCCCATAAGTGTCCATGATAAGAAAACTACAATACTCAATTACCAAATGACAAGGCACCCACCTTCAAACATACGATCGTGGCAGATGGGTGAGGGACCAGATGGCTGGCTTAGGTGGCCAAGAAATGGCACAACGAGCTAGTTGGTGGTTGCTAGCTACCAACTGAGGACCATCTTGGAGAAAAGCGTTTCTCCTAGGGATATCTCCCACAAAATGGTGGGTATTATCTGGTTCCAACTGGGACGTGATCTCTCTCGAAGTGGACGAAGCTACATGAACGGGAGGTCACAAGAATTCCAACAATCTCTTGGTTACCGCATACCTATTACCTGCACATATCAACGATTGAACCCACGGAGCAACACGTTCTTCACTTTGTTTTATGATCACCCATGCTTAGTGTTAGGCTGTAAAATCAACAGAAAAATAAGATATGCAATTTTTACTTTAAATGCATTTAATCTACATGAGAAATATCATATGAGGTTAATTATAATGCAAAATCAACATGCGATGCATCCTACTCTAACATGCATAACATACAACGTCAAGTGCTAGGTATAATCATAAGACCCAATGCAACCAACATGTCAATTGATCAATACAAGAACACATGCTTCCATGATTATTTTTGTAGCGGACCTGACAATACAAATGGGAATAATGATATGGGGGGTTGCGAGGGAGTGAGGTGGGAAAACACGAGACCATATGCCATAGAAAGGAACCCTGGAAGAAGGAAAAGACACCAGTCGAGAGGATCTGGTTTGATCCTCAAACCACGGTATGGAAATTTCAATGACCAAGTATATGAATCTTTGATGAAGAACTATCTCGGGGCTATCTTCCTTAGGGTAAGAAGTGAAAGATTCAGACATGTTTAGGATGATGCTGTTTTGGTCATTGGGAAAACAAGAAGTGGACTCATCATTATATTTGGGGAAAAAACATGATTCCTGGTTCTTCATAGGGGAAAGCAACTTTTCATCAAGGCTAGAATGAACATCATCACAAGCATCTATTTCCAGAGCAGGGGAGGAACACTCTAACATGAAGAAAAACCCTTTATTAGTGGCATGGCCTAGGGAAGCATCTTCCTCAATTTCTTCTATATTAGAATCGTCAGAATTTCCTACAATCTTGGAAGGCTCTTCTTTGATTGAATCATATTGGAACATGAAGAGACCTTTCCAACCACTAGGAAGGGCTTTATAAGGACCAAAATTGTTATTCAGAAGGGGCAGAGCATTTTCTTCTTCCATGAGCTCATTCTTATGGACTTGAGAAACCTTGGGGTTTTCATTTCTATAATCATACCCAATTCCACAATCAACAACCCAAAAATCATTCATAGATTCTTTGTTTATTTGACTATCATGATCTTCCTCAGAATCCTCGCATTCTTCGCTATATATTTGGTGTTGGTTAGGATGCCCTTCATTCTCTTCTTTACACGGGGAGGAATTTTTGTCCTTCATTCGTTCTCGCAGAATGATCTCCAAGGTATTTACTACATGATTTTGATAAAATTCCTCAAGAAGATGGTCATCGGTAGGACTCTCTTTATATTCACTCTTCATGTTATAGAGCCTTTCTGATTGCTCACAATAGTTTGAGAAAATCTATTGGGAGTTATATGTGGCTATCAGTTTCCTGCAAGACTTTTCATATTCCATCATCCATTCTTGCAATGTTTGAAGGCTCTGCGGATTGGGATCTTCCTCATTATCCTTAGAGGACATGCTTTCCAATTCATGTTTCGTGTCCCCGGCAATAGCTCCAAAATGTTACCACTCAAACTAGTAGGGGGCCAAAAAGGGACTCCTTAAGGAACAACTACTAGATCAAGGGCAACAATGGAGACTTAGCCCACTGTCACATCAGCGAAGACTCCCTACTCTTTACAGACTTTCACCGTTGGGAGGAGACCCAGTATATGGAAAGTCACTTGTGAAGGATGAATCAACAAATGGATATGAAGTGACCTTAATGATTCTTTTCTTAGAGGGGAGTTAAGAATGGAGCTTGCTTGCTCTTCAAGCAAGGTACAAAGCTTTCTAGGAGGAGGTGAGGATTTAAGGGCTAGGTTTAAAGAATGTGTCATGCAAAGGAGTTTCCCAATCTCTAAAGTCCTTATTAACTTGGTTTCCCAAGTGGTTCTTGAAGAATTAACCTTTCGAAGGTATGGGACCACACGAGACCATGTGGACCCACCCTAGGTTAAGGGGAGGAAGTTTAGAAACCAATGACGATCTTAACCCAGACAATGAAGGATCAAACAAGAGTTTTCACTTAGAGGTGTCAAATTGATTCTATGAGGTACTATCCTAGGGAACACTAAGGCAAAGTTTGATCTCAGAGCTATGGCTTGGGAGAACTTGAGGACACACCTGTGTAGTAGACGCTAAGAGATGAAACTTTTTCTATGGCTACTTTGTCGGGAATGTGATGCCCTAGGTGACCTAACTTGGCTAGACCTAGGAAAGGGGAAAAAGGTAAAGAAATGGTTTAAGGTGATCACCTTATGGTGGATTAGTGCCTAATTCCTTTTGGGGATGTGGAGTCAGGAAGAATTATGAAGAAAGATCTTATTTCTAGCTAAAGGAGGCTCTAAGGGAAACTTCGTCCAATGTAAGGGCAGAAAAGGAAAGTGACCTTAAAGTGTTTATACTTTGCTTGTAGATGAAGATGGATTATCAAGATAACTTCGATCTCTAGGACAATTCATTCAACAAACATGGTCCATGCATAGAGATATGCTATATAGAAACATAATTCCACAAGGAAGCAGTAAATGCATGCAACAATTAGCCCTAAAATAACGAAAATTCCATGATCAATGTATGTGACAGAGTAAAAAAAATAGCATCAAAGTTGTATTTACATGTAAGAGAATATATCCAACCATCAATACATTTGCCCAGTGTTGCGGGGGGGTGCCCCCCCTGATCCCGCTCCCAATCTGCGCTCCGGGCAGGAGCAACTCGGGAGTGTGCTCCCGTTAAAAAAATTTGCACTCCCTGCCATTTTGCGGAGCGAAGAAGGGAGTGTCGCTCCCGTTGCTCTGGGAGTGGTCGGGGGCCAATTGCTCCTGTCCGTTGCTCCCGTCGCTCCGGGAGCGATTTTTATAACCCGAGAGCAGTCAGGTTATAAAAATCGCTCCCGATTGCTCCCGACCACTCCCGGAGTGACGGGAGTGACAGACAAGAGCAATTGGCGCGGAAAAAAATCCAGCGGAAAAAAAAAATTAGTTTTTTTTTATATAAATTGAGGGAGGGAGGGATGAAAGGTTTCATTATCATTGTGAGAGTGAGTGAGATTGAGATTGAGAGAGAGGAGCAAGGAGAGTGAGAGAGAGCAAGGAGAGAGTGAAGAGCAAGGAGCAAGAGAGTGAGAGCACAGGAGAAAGCAAGGAGAAAGGGGAGATTGAAGAGCTTGCAAGGGGAGATTGGATGCCAAAGAGGTAGGCTCTACATTGTACAATATTGAATAGAGTGTCTAGCAATTTTTTTTTAATGTTTATTAAATTATTCCTAAATAAATAAATACATTTTTCTCTATTTCCCATTCCCATTCCCATTCCATTTTAAAAAATTTTGCAGATTCAAAACTTCAAATTTCAAACATCATGGTTATATTATTTGGCATTTTCTTCTTCTTGGTTCCTTTTTTGGTTATTATGGTGCTGGAGAGTAGAAAAAGGAGGGTTGAAATTGAAAATGAAGAAGGGGATGAAGAAGGGGGACATTTTGGATTTGATGAAAACCCCGGTGAGGAGGAGCTGGAGGAGAGTGAACATGAGTCAGCTTGAAAAACTAAACAAGACCAAACCCCATTGTGGAAATATGTTAACAAGCTTGAAGCAGGTAAAGGGGGTGGAACTACTAAATTTCATTGCCCCCATTGCAACAATAATTACACAGGTTCATACACCCATGCCAGAAAACAACTTTGTGGGAAAATGCCATGGGATGGAGATAAACAAATAGGAATCAAAACTTGTACAGGTGTGTCAGCAACAGATAGAGCCAAATACATAAGGGAAGAGGAGGAAGCCCAATACAAATCTAAAAAATCAAAGGGTTTCTTTGAACCAAGCTCACAATCACATGCACAAAGAACTCCTTCAGGATCCTCCCAAGGCAATGGATATGGAGGCACCTGGTCACTAGGTTTAAGGCATAGAACCATATCAGATTTCCTTGATGAAAGGTGTAGGAATGATGTGGATTCAAAAGTTTACAGGTTTCTGTATGCATGTGGGATACCATTCAATGTTCTTCGCTCACCTTATTGGCACGAAATGGTTTCTGCCATAAATGATGCTCCTAAAGGATATAAGAGCTCTGGGTATGACAAGGCAAGAACCATTGGACTTGATCATGAAAAAGCAAAAATATCACATTCTTTGAATAGAATGACAAGTTCTTGGACTGACCATAGGGTGTCCATTGTATCTGATGGATGGACAAATGTAAAAGGCAAGCCATTGATAAGTGTTCTTGCTCTGTCTGTTAGTGGTGCCATCTTTCTTTCAACATATGATACTCAGACAAGTTCAAGACTGCCATCAACATTGCAGAACCATTACTTGAAACAATTGACCGTATTGGGCCATATAATGTCATCCAAGTCATCACTGATAATGCTCCTAGTTGTAAGGCAACGGGAGCAATTATTGAGGATAAATACCCCAACATATTTTGGTTTGGGTGTTTGGTTCACACAATAAACCTTTTGATGCATGATATTGTTAAGAACAAAAACGAACATTACACATGGATTGGTGATTTGTACAAGGCAAACAAATGATAAAATTTATTACAAATCATAGCAATACCCATGGCCTTTTCCGCAATCTCTCATGATTGGAGTTGTTGAAGATTGCAAGGACTAGATTTGGTAGCTATTACCTCACCTTTAGGTGCCTTTTGAAGGTAAGAGAGTCATTGGCTAGCATGGTATCAAGTCCACACTAGTAGGTATTAAAGGAAAGGGCTACAAATGCAGCTGACAGGCAAGGTTTTGAACATGTGGAGGAGGCCACTTTTGATGGTATGTTTTGGGCACATGTGAGGCAAGTATTGGATTTTACCAAGCCCATTTATCACATGATTCGGTTTGCAGATACAGATAAACCAATGATTGGCGAGGTGTATGAGTAGATGGATACCATGTTGGGGCAAATAGAAGATATTGTTCATAACAATGATCCCAACTTGTACAAACTGATTCATGATTGTGTGTGTGTATGGTGGGATAAACTTAATGTTCCATTACATTGCTTGGCGTATATCATTACGCCAAAATACTACTCTACATCTTGGTTGGGCTAACCTGCACCAGGGGGTGGGGTTAGGGCCAAACCCCATCTAGATGAAGAGGTATCTAAAGGATATTTGGAAGCATTGGAAAAGTTGATACCTGACAGGGAGGAATGTGCTAGTGTGCGTCTTGAACTAGACAGATACTTCAGTTGCACTGGTTTGTTTGGTACCTTTCATGCAATGGAAGATAGAGACAGATTTGATGCTCTCACATGGTGGGAATCATATGGCGACCATTGACTTTTGCCAAAATTGGCATAAAAAGTTCTCTCACAGGTTGTAAATACTTCTTCTACAAAGAGGTGTTGGAGCACCTACAACTTCATACATAATGTGAAAAGAAATAGACTCAATGAAAACCGGCAAAAAGCTTGGTTTATGTGCACTACAACTTGAGGTTGTTGAGTCATTACTGTGATCGGGCTTATGAGGATCCAACATATAAAATTTGGGACAACCACCCAGAGGATGATAATTTGGAGGATGGCACTATACATCTTGAAGAACTGGAGGTGGAACTTATAAGAGAGGAAGATGAAGCAACAACCATGCCACCTCCACCATCCAGTAGCAGTGCTCGAGTTTCGAGTCTTGTTCCTTTGCTGTTGCCGCCTCCATCTACACCCTCACGTGGAGGGCATGTGCCTTCTAGTTCTGGTCGTTGGTCTGTGCGAGAGGCTCCTAGAAGACCACCACGACCTGCTCATACATTAGACACTTCTCATGGCAAGGGCCACTTGTAGTAGTAGATAATAGATTTACAGTTTTCTTGTCTTTTCTAGTTTCTATTAGTTTTCATAACTGTTGAGTCTTGACTCTTTCATATCATAATGATATTTTTTGTAAACAATATATGATTGTGACAATTTAAGTTTGAAGTTTGAAGTTGGCAATTATAACTCATTGGTAATGATTTTGAATTATGAATATGATGCTTCGTGAAAGTTGTTTCATTTCATTTCATAATTCATTTTATAACATTTCATTTCATGTTAGATACTATTTCTTGTAATGGTTAAATTTAGCTTACAAGTACAACTTTGGTGATCAATGATGATAAATGTTATATATTGAATTTTCAATTTTGGAAGTTTGAAGTTGAAACTTTAAGATTGATGAATCATGATTCACGAGACTCAATATGTTGTAATATGTATGTTACTAACTTGTGGACGTGGTTGATGAAGATTATAACTTCTAGATGATTGATGTTATGTGGTTCAATGATCAATCTATGTTTTTTTATGTTTTTTATATCTAATTCATCATTCTACATGTTTTTGTTGACATATATGTATCAAAATATAAAAATATAAAAAATATATATATTATATAAAAATCGCTTCGGGATTCGCTCCCAAACCGGGAGCTTTGCTCCGCTCCCGTTTTCGCTCCCGCTTCCCGCTTTCGCTCCCGCTCCCAAGTAACACTGCATTTGCCAATAAAGAAACTCCAAGATAAGAAAATCCAATCCAAACATCAAAATTCATCCATGCTCCAATTTGTCCTCCAAGAAAGAAATGCGAAATTCTCAAGAGAGAGAATGATCCAATCTAAGTGATGATAGAAATGAATTCATGTCTCTTTTATTTATACACTCATTAGGGGTTCAAATTACCTAATTTGAGCTTACATTAGCCCATCAACTAAAATAATGCGTAAATAACTATCTATTGGTGACAAGCCCACCAAACTAGCTCATAAATAAAATAATAAGCCTCCCAAGAGGTCTAATAATCAATGATGCATGTCTTTGGGCTCTCTAAGAAGGTTGATGAAGTCCGTAAGTGCCAAAATGATGAATTGGACTTCCAAAAGTAATGGACAAGGGGTTGGCGCCTTGTTCTCCACATAATAAACCTTTGGTGCTCCCAATGGCTATGAGGGCACACAAGTGACCTCATGGGTCTCCAAGTAAGTCGAAGATGCCTGTAGACCATCTGTAAGGGCTCAGATGATGGTGTGAGTGATGCCATATCAGCATACAAGTCCTGGTCCATCTGCCATGTGCATGGTACAACTGTGGGGCAGGTTGGGCAAAGGTGAACTAGATGCATCTTTCTCGTCCAATAGGTGAATCTCGAGCAATCTCTGAACATCTTTGGGGATCCATGGAGTGTTGTCTACTGCTGTGGAGGTCCATGGCTCTCAATACACACTCTTCATGTACCAATGTAGCGCTCTGGAGGGTTAGGACCTCGTATAGGGAGACCAAACCCAAGATGGAGACCACTTGTAATCATGTATAAAGATCCAATGCGTCTCCTAGCCTTCCAGTACAACAAGTCATCAAGGAAATTAAGTAAAAGGGCTTACAAACCATGGACCACAAGTGGGGATTGCATAATGGCCAACCCTTCCATAATGGGCTTTGGCAGGGTGCAAATGTCTCCAAGTTCCAATTGGGGTTAACCAAGTATCCCATTAGGTGGTTCCTACTTCTAAAGGGGACAAAATCTCCAAGGTGCATCCTTCAAAAGGTGGTGGCATGTGGTGGAGGGATGAATGGAGTAGGGAGTGAAAAGGGGCAACCATGGGCCACATGCTGAGGTAGAAAGGTAGCTAGTAAAAGGGAAGCCCACACTTGGGTATATAATGTATAGGAGGGAGCAATCGTGGTACATGAGGGGCCCTGACCTTGATTTTTCCACCCTTCTTTATATGCCTTTTGCCTTTTTGTGATTTTTCTTTAATTAACTGCTCGAGGCTCAAGGGTGAGAGCATGATGTGTGGATATAGCAGTGGATACCCCTTTTAAGGTAGGGCGGTTCATTTCCCACCAGGGGTTGGGACAATCACGGGTTCTTAAATGATAAAGGAGGCTCATCTAGGGCCTATAGAAACTAGGGTGATGGCCATGAAGATGGGGTAGAGCTCATGTATTGACTTTTGCCCACGTGCTAAATGTGTTTGTCCCAACCACTTTTGCTTTTTGTGGTACATTTTCTATTGAATGTGGCCAATTATGCTTTTGCTTTTCTTTTTCGCTACATCAATCTCTGGGGCATCATTCCAAGCCTGACCCATGGTGTGGGCAAGGGGAAGGGGAGAGCTAACCCTATGTGGACCTAGTGGGGGAATGTGGACCCAGGTGGGAGAAATAATAAATGGGGTTTGTTACCAGTCAAACTAGCATGGGACCTAAAGGGATCCCTAAAGGGAAATTGCTAGACCAAGGGAACAAATGGTGACTTAGCCCACTATCACCTCAACTAAAGCTCCCTACTCTTTACGGACTTTCACTGATGGGAGGAGACCCAGTGTATTATGGAGTCACCAATGAAAGATAAATCAATAAGTGGATGTGGAGTGACCCAAATGATCCATTTCCAGAAGAGTTTGAAGGATAGAGCTTGCTTGCTTTCTAAGCAAGGTACAATGTCTTCTAGGAGAAGTATAGGAGGATTTGAGGGTTAGGTTTAGGGAATATGACTTGTGAAAGAGTTTCCCAATCCCTAAAATCCGTATTGAAATTGGTTTCCTAGATGGTGCTTGAAGAATTGTCTTTTCAAAGGAATGGGACTACACAAGACCAAGTGGGCCCAACCTAGGTTAGGAGGTAAGAGTTTAACAACCAATGATGCTCTTAACTCAGACAAGGAGGGGCAAAAGATCAAAGAAAGGATATTCACTTAAAGGGGTTGAATTGATCCTATAAGGCATTAGCCTTGGGGATACTAGGGCAAAGTTGATCTCAGAGCTAGGGCTTGGGTTTTCTCACAACTCCACTGTCGGAATGGCTTCAAAATTGCAAGAGGCATTGAGGAAAGACCAACGTAGGAGAGGCTAGGAGATCGAACTTTTTGGAGGGCTATCTTGTCGGGAAATTGATGCCTTAGGTGACCTAACTTGGCTAGACCTAGGAAAAGGTGAAAATGAATTGTTTTAGGTGACCATCTCTTGGTAGATTAGTGCCTTAGTCTTGCGAGAATGGAGTCTATGATAAATATTAATCAAGACCTTTGGTTCTTAGTTAAGGAGGCCTCAAGACTACTTCGCTAGCCTTCTAGGTCAAAGAGAAGTAATCTTGCAGCCTTTATAATTCAATGTGCAAAAGGTGATGGCTTATCAAGATGAATTCCTTGATAGAATAACCCCTAGGAGATTTCATTCAAATTACATGGCCCATACATTGAGAGATGCCATATAGAGACAAAATTGGGGAATTTAAGCAGTAAATGCATGTAGCAATTAGCCCTAAAAATAGCGAAAATTCCAATCGAATATATATGACAAAGTAAAACAAGAATAGCATTAAAAACATGTACTTACATGTAATAGAACATATCCATCCATCCATAATTTGACAATAGAGAATCTCCAAGACAAGATAAAGCAAATCCACACATCAAAATTCATCCATAAAGCTCCAATTCATCCTCTAAGAAAAAGTGCGAAATTCTCAAGAGAGAGAAGATATCCAATCCAAAGTGATGATGAGAAAATCAACTCATCTCACTTGTATTTATACACTAATAAGGAGTTCGAATTAGTCTCCTTGGCCTACATAAGCCCCAAAAATAAAATAATGTGATAATATTCTAACTTTTGGTGACAAGTCCATCAAACTAGCTCACAAATGAAAAAATATGCCTCTTAAGAGGTCAAATGATGAATAACACATGTCGTAGAGCCCTCTAAGAGGGCTAACGAGGTCCATGAGTGCCATAATGAAAAGTAGGACCCTCAAAAGTGATGGACAAGGGGTTGGCCTGTTGTTCTCCAAACAATAAACCTATGGTGCTTCCAATGGGTGTGGGGGCAAAATAATAACCTCATGGGTCTCTAAATGAGTCGAAGATGCTTGTAGATCGTCTGCAAGGGCTCTGATGATGGTGTAGTGGATGCCACATCATCCTACAAGTCCTGGGTGAGATGCCAAGTGCATGGTACATCTGTGGGGCCAACTGGGCAAATGTGAACAAGTGCATATTCCTCACCTAATAGGAGTATCTCGAGCATATTTGACCATCCTCGGGGATCCATGGAGTGTTTTCTACTGCTATGGAGGCCCATGGCTCTCAACACACTCTACATGTGCCAATGTACCTCTCTGGAGGATTAGGACCCCGTATAGGGAAACCAAACCCAAGATGGAGACCATTTGCAATCCTGCATAAGATCCAATGCGTCACCTAGGCTTCCAGTACAACAAGTCATTAGAGAACTCGAGTAAATGATCTTACCAACCATGGACCATAGGTGGGGATTTCATAATTGCCTGCCCTTCCATAATGGGCTTCAAGATGTACCAATGTCTCCCAAACTCCAAATGGGGTTAACCAAGTATCTTATTAGGTGGTTTCTACTTCTAAAGGGGATAATATGTTTAAGGTACATCCTTCAAAAGGCGGTGGCATGTGATAGATAGGTGAATGAAGTAGGGGATGAGAAGGGGCAACCTTGGGCCACATGTTGGGGTACAAGGGTAGCTAATAAAAGGGAAGCCCACACTTGGGTTTATAATGTACAGGAGGGAGCAATTGTGGTACATGAGGTGCCCCGACCTTGATTTTTCCACCCTTAATATGTCTTTTGCTTTTTTATGATTTTCTTTGATTAACTGCTCGGGGCTCAAGGGGTAAGACCATGATGCTTAAGATATAACAGTCAATACCCCCTTTTAAGGTAGGGCGGTTCTTTGCCCACCAGGGGTTGGGACAATCATGGGTTCCTATATGATGAAGCAGGCTCATAGAACCTGTAGGAACAAGGGTGGTGGCCATGATATGGGGTAGTGCTCATGTATTGGCTTTTGCCCACGTGTTAAATGTGTTTGTCGCGACCATCTTTTGCATTCTATGGTACATTTTCTTGTTGAATGTGGCCAAATATGCTTGTCTTTCATTTTAGCTACATAAACCTCCAGGCATCATTCTAGGCTTGACGCAAGGTGTGGGAATGGGGCAGTGGCGAGTTAACCCTATGTGGGCTCAGTGGAAGAATGTGGACCCAAGTGGGAGAAATGATGAATGGGATAATAATATGTGGAAAGGGGGTAATATAAGTGGATAAGGGAGTGGGACCACACAACCAAAATCATGGTTTCTTGTGAAATACAGTCCCTAAAGCCAATCTAAGGGAAAAAAACACAGACCTAACCCATTCTTTCCGTTGAATCTTCCCATTAATCCATGCCCAGAAGTGTCCATGATCTCCAAAACCCAGAAATCGTTTCTAGAAATTCCGCCTAAAAGTGTCTCAATTAGATTATTAACTAATTTTTAAATATTTCCTAAGTCTAAACTTAGAGAATATTGTTAATTAATCAATATTAATTGAGATAAGGCGTTAATCATCTAGAAACTCACACGGATCGACCCAGAAATAATCCTAGCCATTGATTAAGTTTTAATCTTGGCCGTTGGTGCTCCAGCAATGGATTATAAAGGAAAGTTGATGTGGTTATGTAGATCATCCAGTGCAGATACTCAGTTGCCCAGGGAGTTCGATTTTCTCAGTAGCAGCAGCTTAGCAGAGATGATAGAACCAGAGGGTGAATAGCAGGTGGAAGAGGAGAGCAGTAGCATTTCAGGAGGAAGTTTTTCAGTTCCCGGAAGAGTCGAAGTAAGGAACGCTGAAATCTTCAGATGGCTAGCGTAGGCATTGCGTAGAAGGTGACGCACGCACTCAACCCAGAGGCTAGGGAACCTATTTCGGAGGCAGAAAATAACTGTGGGTTCTGTTAGTGTCAGTATTTCCAGCCTTCCTCCAGTGATCAAATATGCTCTTACAAAGTGGTCTTAGAGTGTCAAGGTCAAATTTTGTCATTTCAGTGAGTCTTCAAGCAAAATTTGGTCACTAGGCTTTAGGTCGAGGGTTTGTTTTCACTCTTTTCAAAGTTGTCCAAATGGCAGTCTATGTTATCATTCAGCTGAGTGTATCATCATTTAGAGGGTTGTCATCATCATGTCAGGTTCCAATGGGTCATTTTACACCTTGTTCATGCTTCAGTTGTGTCTAGGTGAGTTCATTTCCCTCTCCTAGGGTTTTGAAGGCAATTTCTCTTGAATGGCCAAGTCATCAGAAAAACTTGCATCCTGATGTTCATACACCTTCCCTTATCCTTAATGTACCTTATTAAACACTTCCCATCATTGAGATCCCCCAAATTCTTCATTTTCGCACAAACCCTAGTTTCTTGCTACAACCTGGCAATTTTCTAGGTTGGGCCTGTGTTTTGCCCTTTTGGACCCCTTCCCCTCACTCGATCTTTGAGATTCCACTTTCCCTTGCTTTCTAACATCCCTCCCTACTTCCAAAAATTTCCCCAAGAATTTAGAAGCCCCTTATCCCCTTCATTTCGCTTCATTTCGACAAAATCCCTTGTTTCACACATCGGGATAAGTTTCACTCAAATGATGTTTCTGAGCAATCAAAGATGAATTTGGAAAAACTGAGAGAAGTTTTTCTCCACAACAGGCCAAGGAAGAAAAACCTTCTTCACTTTTTACACAGGTGTCATGGTTTTTGAGAAATGTCAAAAAATACAATCGCCTTGGGAGAATTGATGCACCTCTGAAGTGACCTTGGGAAAATCAATTTTTCTCCTAGCTTGGTTGGTCAAATAAATTTCTTGATGAGTCAAAGGATAACTAGGCGAAAAGATCTTTCCAATGAGCTATCATGAGCTCAATTTGGAGTTGAGGAAGACATTCAAAAGTTGACTGCAACAGCACTGGTCCTTGAGGCAGCCTCATTTGGCACATTTTGACCAGTCTTGGGAGATTTGATTTTTGACAAGGCAAATGAACTCCAAATTGAAAAGTTCCAATTGGGTTGGAAAGTAAACTCAAAGACCTTTCCAACGAGCTATCCTGCGCCCAATTTGGACACCGGGAAGGCCTCCAAAAGCCTCCTGCAAAATGCGCTGCGCATAGAAAGTGTGCGCTGCGCATAGAGAGGTGCGTTGCGCATTGAGCCTCACTGGCCAGTGTAAATTAACAAGGGCGCTGCGCATAGAGGGGTGCGCTGCGCGTTGGGTTTGTGCGCTGCGCATTGGGTTATAGCAACAAGAAAACTCTGTCCATGCAACCAGATCATACCAAATCCACTCCAAAACTTGCAAGTAGGTATTTCCTTGCTGCTCAGTCAATGTTATAATGTTTGAAGTGTGTTTCAAGATGGGAAATTTGTTGTATTGGCTCTTGAAAAACCGAAACCCTATGTTCATGTCAAAATCACTCCTTAAGGGTTTTTTAAAGGACATGCGGGTGGTTTTGTGAAGATTTTCCATCCTCTATGGATGAACAACAGTCCCATACTCATTTGTAAACTCTAGTCAACGTTGCAAAGGGTACACATTATATTTTTGTCCATTTGTCAAACAGTGACTGTTTTATGCCAATTCATTGAAACAGAGCATTACCATTATGGCTTGGTTTTCATGATGATTTGGTAAACATATTTGGGTTTTGAGTATGCATTGAAGTTTTGATTTCAACACACACTTATGGAGCTGCGACAAATCCGTGAAGACCGACAAGCTGCTCGAAGACATATACATGAGATGACACCCATTGAGCAGGAGATAGAAGCTGACCGGGAGACTTGGATTGAGAGGGTCAACATCCACTTAGAGAAGTTGTTGGCAAAGGCTAATAGAGACAATGCATTATTGAAACACATGGCTATGCATTACAAGGCCCAGAACCTAGTTTGCAAGGCGCGAATTAGGAGTCTAAAGGGAAAATTGAAGAAAGCGGTCAAAAAGCAAAAAAGACAAAAAGAGCTTGATCGTCTTCGGATTTTGGCCGAAGCCTCTTTGGCTGAGCATGATACTTGATTGGAGACCCCCAGCCCAAATTTCAAGAAATTTGGAGAAAATTTTGTCAATTTTGAATTTTTTGGCTCTAAAAACAAGTTTTTTGGCTCAACGCGCAGCGTGCTACCCATAAGATTGGGAGGTCCAAATCACAAATGGTTTGCATTTTTGGATTTGTCATGATGAAATATACCTGCTCAGCTATTGCCAAGGCATTTCATCAAGGTTTGGGTTCCCAAAGGGTAAAAAAACATGCAAAAAATGACCTCACTGCCCCTTGTTGGACACACAGGAAGCAGTCTTGGGAGAATGAACTTTTGGAGGGGCAAATGCACACCAAATGGGAAAATTCCACTTGGGTTGGAAAGTAGACATCCAGGGCTTTCCAACAAGCCAACCTGAGCTCAATTTGGATGCCGGGAAGTGCCTCAAAATCAACCTGAAAAGTGCACTACGCATAGAGATCAGGGCACTGCGCATTGAGGATTTTGGCCAATTTTTCACCTTCCAGCTCAGAATTTCGGCCAGCTTTGACTAGTTTCACCTCTTGATGTAATTTTTGGTTTTCCTTGATGTAATTTGATGTATATGATGTAATTTTGGCACTATATTACCTATTCTAGATGATTCATTCACAAAATAACAAAAATTTAATGAATGAATAAGTTTTCCAGCATATAGGGGTTAGTTGTTTGACTACCTAGTATTCAGTTCTTTGTTTAGAATTGGTTGAAACAGCTCCTAGAAGTAGGAGCTCGACCCCTATAGGTTAGGGAATGAGGTTAGCTTGATCTATATATGTAAATTTTCATTCAGTAGCAAGGGTTGGACTCTTGGGGAAGAGGCTTTGAGACTTTATTATACATTTTACTTTAGCATTTTGGCAAAGGAAAGACCAGGGTTTTGCAGCACTGTTTGGAATTCTTGTGGCTTTATGTCTTGATGGTGTGCTTCTTTCAGTACTTGTAAGTTTGTTATGTGTATCATTTTCCTTCTCTCATCTTCTACAATTGAACAAATGAAGTGTTAAGGTAGAATTCATAATCTGTAATGCTCTGCCTTTAAGTTTGTTTGATATCCTATGTTTTCATCTATTTAAGGAGAACTCTTGAGGTTTTCTTGCTCTCCTTAGCTCCTCACCTGTCTAATCTATTCACCTCATTGCTTTAAAAGCATCAAAACAGTTGCCTACCCTGCTCCAATCAGACCTCTGCAGAAACTGTGTCTCATTCCCGCACCCGAAATTGCCTTTCCCTTTGATTCAACAAAAACCCCAAAAAATCACCTTTAAATCTCTACACTTAATACCTAGCCTAAGATTAGTTACAATTTCAGTCATCTCGAGCCTCATTGATTATATTTTTCCGAGATTGACCCGGAGAGAGCCCTCTCCTGTCCTCGTAGGGCTAGCTACGAGGCTGAGCGTGGTTTGATGTTGCCTTGAGTTTTGCCTTCCTCAGCCTGAGGCAAATTCGAGCGTTAACATAGTGGCGACCATACTGGGGAAGAAAAAATGGTTTACTTGTTGATGTCATTTGTTTTAGAGCTACAGACGGAGCCTGAAGTTATGCCAGGTAGCCTTCGAAACGCTTTTTCTTTGCATTAGCGGAAGTAGATAAACGCTGCTTCAGTCAATCTCCGGTCTAGCTTGTAAACGTGACATCTAACTTGTTAATTACCCCAATACATGTATCAAATTCAGATCTGATTGTTGATGGTGGACAACAATTAGACACTGGCAAGGCTGAAATCATTCACCTGGCGACTTCATTCACTGACAAATTCAGAAATCAATGCTTCATGGTGACTTCACTGCAGGGAGATCAGTGGCTGTGAGATTTTCAAGATGGACCGAATCACAAGAAGATATGCTCCCATGAGCTGAGATCATATTCCAGGTTTTCCAAATAAGATGCCCAAGGTAGATTGGTCAAGGAATCTGCCTACATTTAACGATGATGGTAAGAAGGATGCTGCTTTACATCTAGTTAGATTTCATATGCATATTCGCAAGTTGAAGGTGGATTTTCCTGAAGATTGCTTGATGAAAATATTCCTGGCCACTCTGGAAGGTGAAGCCCAATCCTGGTATGAAAATTTGCCGCTGGCCTGTATTTACTGTTTAAAGGATTTTCATGCCTTGTTCATTGAAAGATATCAAGCATCTTATCCATCATTAAATTTAGTTTATGACTGTTGCAAACATGCTTCTACTTTTATTGAAAGCCTTGAGAAATATTATGAAGATGATAATTTTATGGATGATGAGATCATGGAGGCTCTGTATGAGAATCCATTTCAGCAAAATGAAGACAAACTAGTGGATACCCATCAAGATGATCAGGAAATTTTGCAGCAGAATCAAGATCAGCTGGTTGAAGATGGCCATATGGCTGGAATTGATGAAAGAGAAGAGCTTGTTTCAGATCTGCCCACAGAAGAAGACAGCATACAGATTGCAGAATGTAATAATGTTAGGACAGCTACTTCAGAACTAGATTCAAATTGTAATGACCAACCATATCTTGTGCTGAAGCCCATCAAAGAGAGCTCTGCTGTTGAGATCATAGACAGAGTTTTGGATTCAGATGTTCATAAAAAACAGAATGAGATCTTTGTACAAGTAAGTGATAAATCTCTTTTCAATAACTCAGTAATAAATGATAGTTTGAATGCCCTGCCATATGAAGATGATTACTGTTTAAGCAGAAGAAAACAAAAAGCATTGTCTCCTTTGTCTGAAGATGAGATAGATCTACTTTTGAGAGGTCTTGTTACAGCCCAAGCTACAACAGATTTGCAGTGCACACATAGTCAAGAAAGTGTTGGTGAAACTTCTTCCTCTTTTGAAAAAGATGACTGTCTTATAATCAGTTTTGTAGACCAGCAAAAAGATAATTTTTTCTTTCACAAAGATGATAAGGCTGTCATGTTTGATAATATCGAAGATTGGTTTTTGTTTAAGAATGACCTACAACACATTCACACCACAGAAGATCAAAACATTCAGGATTTCCATTCAGATTCCTCTTCATATGTTTCATGTGCTGAAATGTTTTTCCAAGAAGAGATCTGCTCATCCATTTGTTCAGAGTTTTTTGAAGCCTATGAGCATACTTTTATTGAAGCACATGATGAAGGCAGATCAGAATCAGAAGAGAAAGACTTGTTTCTTCAACAGGAGGTAAATCTTCATGTTTTTCAGGATCCAATGGCAGATTTGTTACAGTCAGCAGTGAAAGTGATTATTGCAGTGTTCAGTGATGAAGGGGATCATGATTCCAAATCTTGATGGATTGCTGTCGTTTTTCCAAAAACTTTGTAAAGTCTTGTTTTAAGTAAGTCATGAGTCATTTGTGTTTCGTCCGTTTTTCCAGAAACTTTGTAAAGTCTTGTTTTAAGTCAGTCATGAGTCATTTGTGTTTCGTCTGTTGAGTCAGTTTTTTCAAGTTATTTCAGTTTGCCATCGAGTCGGTTTGAGTCAAGTTTAAGTCAGTTTTCAGTCAAGTTTGCATTCAATAAATGTGTCAAAGGTTCAAAATAATGACTCCATCGCCCAATGGATGAAGGCACTGGTCTGCTCTCCCAAAGATCTGTTGTTCTTGGCACCTCCAAGGAGCTACCATCCCCATTGGAGCCAATGTTAGTGTTAGTCTTTCTAGCCTTCCTCCAGTGATCAAATATGCTCTTACAAAGTGGTCTTAGAGTGTCAAGGTCAAATTTTGTCATTTCAGTGAGTCTTCAAGCAAAATTTGGTCACTAGGCTTTAAATCTAGGGTTTGTTTTCACTCTTTTCAAAGTTGTCCAAATGGCAGTCCGTGTCATCATTCAGCTGAGTGTATCATCATTTAGAGGGTTGTCATCATCATGTCAGGTTCCAGTGGGTCATTTTACACCTTGTTCATGCTTCAGTTGTGTCTAGGTGAGTTCATTTCCCTCTCCTAGGGTTTTGAAGGCAATTTCTCTTGAATGGCCAAGTCATCAGAAAAACTTGCATCCTGATGTTCATACACCTCCCTTATCCTTAATGTACCTTATTAAACACTTCCCATCATTGAGATCCTCAAAATTCTTCATTTTCGCACAAACCGTAGTTTCTTGCTACAACCTGGCAATTTTCTAGGTTAGACCTGTGTTTTGCCCTTTTAGACCCCTTCCCCTCACTCGATCTTTGAGATTCCACTTTCCCCTGCTTTCTAACATCCCTCCCTACTTCCAAAAATTTCCCCAAGAATTTAAAAGCCCCTTATCCCCTTCATTTCGCTTCATTTCGACAAAATCCCTTGTTTCACACATCGGGATAAGTTTCACTCAAATGATGTTTCTGAGCAATCAAAGATGAATTTGGGAAAACTGAGAGAAGTTTTTGTCCACAACAGGCCAAGGAAGAAAAACCTTCTTCACTTTTTACACAGGTGTCATGGTTTTTGAGAAATGTCAAAAAATACAATCGCCTTGGGAGAATTGATGCACCTCTGAAGTGACCTTGGGAAAATCAATTTTTCTCCTAGCTTGGTTGGTCAAATAAATTTCTTGATGAGTCAAAGGATAACTAGGCGAAAAGATCTTTCCAATGAGCTATCATGAGCTCAATTTGGAGTTGAGGAAGGCATTCAAAAGTTGACTGCAACAGCACTCTTCCTTGAGGCAGCCTCATTTGGCACATTTTGACCAGTCTTGGGAGATTTGATTTTTGACAAGGCAAATGAACTCCAAATTGAAAAGTTCCAATTGGGTTGGAAAGTAGACTCAAAGACCTTTCCAACGAGCTATCCTGCGCCCAATTTGGACACCGGGAAGGCCTCCAAAAGCCTCCTGCAAAATGCGTTGCGCATAGAAAGTGTGTGCTGCGCATAGAGAGGTGCGCTGCGCATTGAGCCTCACTGGCCAGTGTAAATTAACAAGGGCGCTGCGCATAGAGGGGTGCGCTGCGCGTTGGGTTTGTGCGCTGCGCATAGAGGGGTGCGCTGCGCGTTGGGTTTGTGCGCTGCGCATAGAGGGGTGCGCTGCGCGTTGGGTTTGTGCGCTGCGCATTGGCTTACAGCAACAAGAAAACTTTGTCCATGCAACCAGATCATACCAAATCCACTCCAAAACTTGCAAGTAGATATTTCCTTGCTGCTCAGTCAATGTTATAATGTTTGAAGTGTGTTTCAAGATGGGAAATTTGTTGTATTGGCTCTTGAAAAACCGAAACCCTATGTTCATGTCAAAATCACTCCTTAAGGGTTTTTTAAAGGACATGCGGGTGGTTTTGTGAAGATTTTCCATCCTTTATGGATGAACAACAGTTCCATACTCATTTGTAAACTCTAGTCAACGTTGCAAAGGGTACACATTATATTTTTTTCCATTTGTCAAACAGTGACCGTTTTATGCCAATTCATTGAAACGGAGCATTACGATTATGGCTTGGTTTTCATGATGATTTGGTAAACATATTTGGGTTTTGAGTATGCATTGAAGTTTTGATTTCAACACACACTTATGGAGCTGCGACAAATCCGTGAAGACCGACAAGCTGCCCGAAGACATATACATGAGATGACACCCATTGAGCAGGAGATAGAAGCTGACCGGGAGACTTGGATTGAGAGGGTCAACATCCACTTAGAGAAGTTGTTGGCAAAGGCCAATAGAGACAATGCATTATTGAAACACATGGCTATGCATTACAAGGCCCGGAACCTAGTTTGCAAGGCGCGAATTAGGAGTCTAAAGGCAAAATTGAAGAAAGCGGTCAAAAAGCAAAAAAGACAAAAAGAGCTTGATCGTCTTCGGATTTTGGCCGAAGCCTCTTTGGCTGAGCATGATACTTGATTGGGGACCCCCAGCCCAAATTTCAAGAAATTTGGAGAAAATTTTGTCAATTTTGAATTTTTTGGCTCTAAAAACAGGTTTTTTGGCTCAACGCGCAGCGCGCTACCCATAAGATTGGGAGGTCCAAATCACAAATGGTTTGCATTTTTGGATTTGTCATGATGAAATATACCTGCTCAGCTATTGCCAAGGCATTTCATCAAGGTTTGGGTCCCCAAAGGGTCAAAAAACATGCAAAAAATGACCTCACTGCCCCTTGTTGGACACACAGGAAGCAGTCTTGGGAGAATGAACTTTTGGAGGGGCAAATGCACACCAAACATGGAAATTCCACTTGGGTTGGAAAGTAGACATCCAGGGCTTTCCAACAAGCCAACCTGAGCTCAATTTGGATGCCGGGAAGTGCCTCAAAATCAGCCTGAAAAGTGCGCTGCGCGTAGAGATCAGGGCGCTGCGCATTGAGGATTTTGGCCAATTTTTCACCTTCCAGCTCAGAATTTCGGCCAGTTTTGACCAGTTTCACCTCTTGATGTAATTTTTGGTTTTCCTTGATGTAATTTGATGTATATGATGTAATTTTGGCACTATATTACCTATTCTAGATGATTCATTCACAAAATAGCAAAAATTTAATGAATGAATCAGTTTCCCAGCATATAGGGGTTAGTTGTTTGACTACCTAGTTTTCAGTTCTTTGTTTAGAATTGGTTGAAACAGCTCCTAGAAGTAGGAGCTCGAACCCTATAGGTTAGGGAATGAGGTTAGCTTGATCTATATATGTAAATTTTCATTCAGTAGCAAGGGTTGGACTCTTGGGGAAGAGGCTTTGAGACTTTATTATACATTTTACTTTAGCATTTTGGCAAAGGAAAGACCAGGGTTTTGCAGCACTGTTTGGAATTCTTGTGGCTTTATGTCTTGATGGTGTGCTTCTTTCAGTACTTGTAAGTTTGTTATGTGTATCATTTTCCTTCTCTCATCTTCTACAATTGAACAAATGAAGTGTTAAGGTAGAATTCATAATCTGTAATGCTCTGCCTTTAAGTTTGTTTGATATCCTATGTTTTCATCTGTTTAAGGAGAACTCTCGAGGTTTTCTTGCTCTCCTTAGTTCCTCACCTGTCTAATCTATTCACCTCATTGCTTTAAAAGCATCAAAACAGTTGCCTACCCTGCTCCAATCAGACCTCTGCAGAAACTGTGTCTCATCCTCGCACCCAAAATTGCCTTTCCCTTTGATTCAACAAAAACCCCAAAAAATCACCTTTAAACCTCTACACTTAATACCTAGCCTAAGATTAGTTACAATTTCAGTCATCTCGAGCCTCATTGATTATATTTTTCCGAGATTGACCCGGAGAGGGCCCTCTCCTGTCCTCGTAGGGCTAGCTACAAGGCTGAGCATGGTTTGATGTTGCCTTGAGTTTTGCCTTCCTCAGCCTGAGGCAAATTCGAGCGTTAACAGGTTCAGAAAATATTTTCACAATATTTTTGCCAGTATTTTTTTCAGATTAGATTGCCAACTCGACATCTAAATTATAGTACTCAGAATTGCTGTTGAACATTAATAATAAAACCCTCATCTGCTGCTCCGTTTTTCCCAAGTTCGGTTTTTCTGGGGACAATTGTCCAAAAATAACTGTGTCAAATTTATTGTGCGCTAGAATTTCTTAGTTTCCAGTGTTTTATTTTCTGCAGTAATTTTAAGGTGAAAATTATACCACTGATTTTATTCTTTATTTGTCGTAACAAATAAACAAGGCAATTAATTTTTGAGTTAGAAGAATAATTTCCAGTAGCTGCAATAGATAAAATTTCACATGGTATCAGAGCTTAATTGATTAACCGAGAAGATTGGAAGCAGAGAAAGGAATTTCGCTGTTCAGAGGGAGTAGTAGATCGAAAGTCAAAGGGAAATTACGTAGAGGCCAAAACAGAGAGTTTGAGTTGCTAGGGCAGTCGTTCGATTTTTCAGTTGAAAGGAGGCAGGGAAATCGAATTGCCCATATTAGTGATTCCAGTGGTCAGAGGGAGCAATTGCAGCACATATTTTTCATTGAGCAGAATCCTGGTTGGATGCAAAGAGTTTTTGCTGCACGCTGTAGAGCAAAATCCGCGTCGGGAGAAAAAGAGGAATAACACACTAAATTTGTTCAAGTATAACCATGGATAGAAGTAACATTCAAGAGACTTCAGATTTGTCTTCCATATTGGAAGACGAATTTGCTTGCTTAGCAGGATCAACATCACAGTGAGTCTGCTATATAGACAATGGAGCTTAAGCTCACATGACTGGGGTTAGAGAATATTTCTCTAGCTATAAAAAGGGGTAGATGGATTTCCAGATTACTATGAGAAACAAAACGAAATGTAATCCAGTGGGGAGAGGTACCATAGATTTGCAGGGGGAGTCAGGAGCAAGCACCAACGCTTCAGATGTATTGCATGCGCTAGGATTGGGTATGAACCTGATTTCAGTATCCCAATTATAGGATAAGGGGTATGATATTCACTTCATGGGGAAGAAAGTGTATGTTAAACACCCAAGCTGGAAAAAGATAAGACAGATTGGAGTTCGAAGTAACAAATTGTACCAATTACAAATCGATTTTTCCAATGGTACTGATAGGCAGTAACAGTAGAAGTGGGAAGGAGTTGAATGAATTATGGCATAGGAGAATGGGACATCTACACCATGGAGCACTCAGAATGGTCAAAGAAATCGTAACAGGGGTTCTTGAACTTGGAACTGAACACAATGATGTGTGCAGAAGGTGCATACTTGGGAAGTATGCTAACACGACATTTCCAAGAAGTGACAACAGAGCTGATGGCGTGTTTGGACTTATACACTCAGATATTTGTGGCCCGATGTCCAGTAGAGCTCTCAACGGTGCCGAATATTTCGTCACCTTTATTGATGATCATTCCAGGAAAACCTGGATCTACTTCTTGAAGACCAAGGATGAGGTCTTCGATCGTTTCAGAGAGTTTAAAGATCTCGTGGAGAATGTGACAAGGAAGAAGATCAAGGTGCTTTGCTCAGATAATGGTGGAGAATATATTGATAAAGACTTCATAGGTTTCTGTGCGAAGGAAGGCATCAAGAGAGAATGGAAAACTCCATATAATCCATAGTAGAATGGTGTAGCAAAGCAGAAAAGCATAACCATTGTTGGAGCTGCAAAGGCTATGTTATATGACCAGGATCTACCCATATTTATGTGGGCAGAAGCATGTAACACGACAATGTATATTCAGAACATGACTCCTCATAAAGCATTAGGGAAGAAAACGCTAGGAGTCTTCACAAGGAAGAAGCCAGAAATCAGCCACCTCAGAATTTTTTGCAGCATTGCTTATTTTCACGTGCCAGATTATAAAAGGACCAAACTGGTTCAGACTGTAGAGAAGGGGTTTTTTGTTGGGTATGACAAAACCTCAAAGGCATTCAGAATTTACATTCCTAGCAGTAGGATGATAGTAGTAAGGCGAGACGTGAAGTTCATGGAGGACCGAGCTTTCAGGAGGTCTTGTGAGACGCCTGCAAGTGATTAGAATTAGTCAACAGAAGCTCCTTTAGTCCAGTAGCAGGGGAAACTAGTTGGACAAGCAGGGGGGACAGTCACAAGGGTTAAGTACTGTGACCATTACCAGTATTTCCTCAGGTTCAGGAAATCTGGGGAGTTCTCAGCATATAGAGCAACAAAGACAGGATGAGGAGGAGCTGGCAGAACCTCCCATGACTAGTGGTCGAGCTAGCAGAGAGGTTCGTCAGACATTAAGAGATGTAGAGGAGTTTATTAGAACTCCTAGGACGAGCAAGAGACAACGCAAACAACTTGACAAGTACCAAGCATTGGTAGCTCAGGTTGCAGAACCTTCCAGCTTTCAAGAGGCCGCACAACATCAGGTGTGGATAGATGCCATGGTAGAAGAGTATAACTCTATCATGACGAATGATGTTTGGGAGGTAGTACCCAGGCTAGAAGACAAATTGGTTGTAGGTTCGAGGTGGATCTATAAGATCAAATATGCGGCAGACGACAGTGTGGAAAAGTACAAGGCTAGGTTCGTGGCAAAGGGGTATGCACAAAAGGAAGGGATAGATTATGAGGAAACCTTCGCCCCAATTGCCAAATACACTTCTATCTGGTTAGTTATATCTCTAGCAGCTCAGATGGGATGGCAGATTCACCAGATGGACGTCAAGACAACCTTCTTGAACAGAGTGATAGAGGAGGAAGTGTACATAGAACAACCAGAGGGCTTTGAGACTCAGGAGAGGTGCATGCATGTGTGCAAATTGAAGAAGGCTCTATACGGGCTCAAGCAAGTTCCCAGGGCATGGTATGGTAGAATTGACACCTACATACAACATATGGGGTTTGTCAAGAGTGACGTAGATCCCAACCTTTGCTATTTGATGGTAGAAGATGAGCCTCTCATTCTAGTTTTGTATGTGGATGATCTATTCTTGACAGGATCATTAGGGCTCATAGAGGATTGCAAGAGGAGCTTAGCAACAAAATTTTGTTGATTTGGGGTAGAATCAGATGTGATCTAGCCACGAAAATTGGTGGAGAGGCTAAAGCACATGAGATCTCCAATACCCAGAAATGGTTTGGGCAGATTCTAAACCAGTGTTGCGGGGGAGCACCCCCCCTCCCTCGATCCCGCTCCCAATCTGCGCTCCGGGCGGGAGCAGCTTTGGAGCGTGTTGGGAGCGCGCTCCCGAAAAAGGGAGTGATTTCGAGAGCGCGCTCCCTAAAAAAAATTTCGCTCCCTGCGTTTTCGGGAGCGTTTTGCCTTTTTTGCAATTTTTTTTTTATAGTAATGTTCGAAATGCAATTTTTTTTGGAAGAAACAAATAATTTTTGAGTGGGGCAGCGTAATGATCAAGTCTAGGCCCTAGTGTTGATATGCTATTCATGGTAATGTTAAATTCTTAAAGTGAAAGTGACATTCTCCTTAATCTTCATTTTCATCCTTTTACTTAAATTTTTAACATTACCATGAAATGACTCGGGATGTTTGAGAGTGGTTCCGGCCTCATTGGAGAAAGTAGAATTTTAGATTTCATTCAAAATCCAGTGGACTTATTAGTTTTTTAGGATTTTAGGATTGGGGGATTGCAATGTTTCCATTGAATTTTGTCATGTATTAGGTTATGGAACTCGTATTAATCAAGAGCACCAATCCCTCTATGTACCTTGATGTTAGTGACATTGGTTGTCGAACTTCTCTATCATGACCCTCCTAAAAATGTATGCATCACTCAAACAAAATCTTGACTTGACATGCTATGCTTTTTCTATATTATATTAATGCTTAGAGGGTGATATTAATACAAAGATCCCTATACAGATACAGAGGTAATGACAAAGATACCTCTGGATATTAATGCTTAGAGGGTGATATTAATGACAAAGATCTTGATTTTCCAACAAGACTAAAAAATTAGACATTTCTCGTGGTGGCAAGAGGCCCAAGCATAAGAAATAGATAATAGATTTACTTCTCTTTTCTAGTTTTTAGTAGCTTTTATAACTATTGACTCTTTCATATTTATTATGATATTTTTTTAAACAATATATGACAATTTAAGTTTGAAGTTGGCAATTATAAGTCATTAGTAATGAATTATGAATATGATGCTTCATGAAAGTTGAAAGTTGTATAACATTTCATTTCATGTTAGATATTATTTGTTGTAATGGTTACACTTAGCTTACAAGTATAACTTTGGTGATCAATGATGATAAATGTTATATATTGAATTTTGAAAGCTTGAAACTTTAAGATTGATGAATCATGAGACTCAATATGTTGTATGTTACTATGTTACTAACTTGTGGACGTGGTTGATGAAGATTATAACTTCTAGATGATTGTTGTTATATGGTTCAATCTATGTTTTTTTATGTTTTTTATATCTAATTTATTATTCTACATGTTTATGTTGACATATATGTATCAAAATATATATATATATATATATATATATATATATATATATATTTATATAAAAAACGCTCCGGGATTCGCTCCCAAACCGGGAGCTTTTGAAAATGTCGCTCCTGCTCCCGTTTTCGCTCCCGCTCCCAAGTAACACTGTTCTAAATAGTTTGGGAGATATCTAAATAATTAATATTTTTAATGGAGTCCTTAAGTCTAAACTTAGGGAAAATAAAATATTAATGTGAATTAATATAAAACTATGTTAGAAGGGTCCAAAAGTCATGGATCAAGCCAGAGTTAATCTTAGCCATTGATTAGGGACTTAATCTCGGCCGTTGAATTGTCAACGAGAAAAGTATAAGAGGAGGCTTGAGGGTCACTTGGAGAACACACCGAGTTGATCAAGAATTCGATTTTTTGGGGTAGGGCTTGCTGAGGAAATTGAAGGAGTGATCAGAGTTGCAGCTGAGGGGCAGTGAATAGAGAAGCAGAGAGGCAGAGAGGGTACCAGGAGCATCAGCGCGAAAGCCAGAGAGGGATGCAAAGCCAGCTAGAGGCCACATAGAGCCAGTTAGAGGCCACACAAAGGCAACGAGGAGTTGCGTAGTGCCAAAGAGAGCTAGCGAGGGTGACACAGAGGCTCTAGAGGCTGACGCAGGGAAAGTTGGGGTGATGCTGGGCTGACGCTGGGCCAGAGACGCTGACGCAGTCCCTAGAGGCAGAGGTTGGAGAATTCATGGGCTAGATTGGAGCTGAGCGCTGTGGGATTGGTGATCCGGGGTTTTAGGCGGAATATCTGCCTTCGATTGAGAGGTACTACTGCTGAGATCATTCTCTGTTGGGTGAGCCGGTTTGGCACCCAGATTGTATTCTGAAACTGCTTAATAATAAAACCCTTATATAGCTGCACCGGTTTTCCCGCATTGGGTTTTTCTGGGGACATTGGTCCAAAAACAACGGTGTCACTTGTGTGCTTGTTTTTCCTTCAGTTGATGATTTGTAATGTGTTGAGCATGTACTTGTATTTATTTTCAGTATTTACATGGTAAATAACTTGTTAATTAAATAGAACAAGTAGGCAGAAATAAATCAAAAAGTACATGAAGGATTTCTAATAGTTAGACTTAGAAATTCCAACATGGTATTAGAGGGTGGTTGCAGATCATAGAAGAACTGAGGGCATCAAATGAGTAGAATAGCAGTAAAAGAAACAACTATCCCAAGTGACAGAAGCTGTTCCTAGTGGAAAAGCAGCAAGGAAGGGGTGACGCAGTGCTTGTGTCATCAAGTTTGAGCTGGGAGAAGGATCAATGCAGTGGCAGAAAGGAGCAGACCTAACCTACGCAGTGCCTGGTCATCTTTCTTAGTCAGGAAGGATTGACGCTCATGGCCAGGAGGTGTGGATTTTGCTGGTGCCAGGATTGCGCAGAGCCTAGAAGCTCTAACCTTTAGTTTGTTGAGGCATAGGAGGCTGTGCGTAAGTTGCAAAGTGAAGCTGGTGGGGTACTGTGGTCAGAACAATACCTAACACAGCAAGACCAAGGAGGAGGGAGTTGTTGCCTAGGATTTTTAGCCAAGAAATCCGGATCAATGGTGCAGTTGCACTAACGATCGGAGTGGGGGCATCTTGACATTGGCAGAGAGGTTTCCAGGAGGGAAATCGAGGCTCAGAGGGAGTCACACCAAGAACTTCTAGAAGGGAAGTAGAGGAGCAACGAAATGGTAGTGAACGGGGTAAGAGACCAGGCCAGAATGGACGGATCTTCAAACTTCGTAGTCTAGAAGGCCAGAATCTTGTTTGTTCTAGATAGGAATTGTCTCAAGCACTTCGCCTTGAAGACGATAGCGATCCCAGTTGACTCGGTTGAGAATGACAAGTACGAGGAGGCAATGGCGAGGGCCAAGAGCATCATCCTTGACGGGGTCAAGGACTATGTAGCACCAAATATTGCTGAAAAGGAAACGACAAATGCGATGTGGGAGGCCTTGACAAAATTGTATCAACATACTTCTGTGCAGAGGAAGATGCTCCTAGAAAATTTACTGCGGTCATACTAGATGTAGAAGGGAGAAGAGATTGACACCTTCTTTGGTCGATTGAAGGAGATCTGGGATCAACTGACTTCCATAGGTGCCACGCTGGATCAAGAATTGATGGTGAGGACAGCCCTGAACGCAGTCTCAAAAAACTGGGAGGTGTTTGTCCAAAGCATATTGGGTGGGTCGACCCTTTCAGATTGGGAGGAACTCTGGGCGACTCTTCGCCAAGAAGAGATCAGCAGGTTGACCAAGGCGGGAAGCAATGACAAGGGGGTCAGAATCAAGGAGGAAGAGGAGGATGCTGCCCTAGCATCTGAGAGAAAGTAGTGGAAACGGGAGAAGAAGGACCTCTCCAAGGTCAAATGCTTCCACTATGGGGAACTGGGTCACTATGCGAGCCCGTGTCCAAGGAAGAAGAGCAAGGGCGAGGCTTCCGAGACCAACGCCGCGTCAGCAAGGGCAGAGAAGGAAGTGGAGACAGATGATGACTGTGCCATGAGTGCTCACACGCCATTTGAGAGGAAGTCGGGAGACATCGAGCTGTAGTCAGATGGACTACAGGCGATGAGGGGCAGGATCCTCGAGGTACCCAGCCTCTTGGATTATACCTTGCTATGGGAGCCCCAAAGAGGAGTAGCAGTATTGGTGGATCTCAGTAGAGACGGATGTGGATGGAGCGACAGAGGGAGCTATAGTGCAAGATTCCCAAGACAACGTGAGGCAGTAGTGCGAGATGCATGGAGTTGTTGTAGCAGCGCAGAGGTCAGAGAAGGGGCACTTGTCAGCGATAGAGGGAGTTTCAGCATCATGGGTGTCTCTAGCCTGACAAAGATGTCAGAGTTGGGAGATCAGTTACTTACTTCTCAGTAACTGAGTTGTAGTGCAGCAGTTAGCAGTGGCAGTGCTATGGGCAGCACGATGCAGCATGATGAGAGGGGTTGCCGTACGAATGCAACAGTGGCAGTGGCAGGGCCATGGGTAGCAGTACATGATGCAGTAGTAATGAGGATGTTGGGCAGCAGGCCTAGCATCAACACCAGGACCGATGCCGGATGATCAGGGTGATGCTCAGTGAAGAGTATTACTAGAGCACAGTCCTCGCTAAGAGGGAGTGTTGATTTGGGGTAGCATCGGATGTGATCTAGCCACGAAAATTGGTGGAGAGGTTAAAGCACATGAGATCTCCAATACCCAGAAATGGTTTGGGCATATTCTAAACAGTTTGGGAGATATTAAAATAATTAATATTTTTAATGGAGTCCCTAAGTCTAAACTTAGGGAAAATAAAATATTAATGTGAATTAATATAAAACTGTGTTAGAAGGGTCCAAAAGTCATGGATCAAGCCAGAGTTAATCTTAACTGTTGATTAGGGACTTAATCTCGGTCGTTGAATTGTTAACGAGAAAAGTATAAGAGGAGGCTTGAGGGTCACTTGGAGAACACACCGAGCTGACCAAGAATTCGATTTTTTGGAGTAGGGCTTGCTGAGGAAATCGAAAGAGTGATCAGAGTTGCAATTGAGGGGCATTGAATATAGAAGCAGAGAGGGTACCAGGAGCATCAACGCAGAAGCCAGAGAGAGGGATGCAGAGCCAGTTAGAGGCCACGCAGAGCCAGTCAAAGCCCACGCAGAGGCAGCGAGGAGCTGCACAGTGCCAGAGAGAGCTAGCGTGGGTGACGCAGAGGCTCTAGAGGCTGACGCAGTGCCTCCAGAGGCTGACTCAGGGCAAGTTGGGGTGACGCTGGGCCAGAGAGGTTGACACAGTTCTTAGAGGTAGATGTTGGAGAATTCGTGGGGTAGATTGGAGCTGAGAGATGTGAGATTGTTCATCTGGGGTTTTAGTCGGAATATCTGTCTCCGACTGAGAGGTACTATTGTCGAGATCATTCTCTGTTGGGTGAGCCGGTTTGGCACCCAGATTGTATTTTGAAATTGCTTAATAATAAAACCCTCAGATAGCTACACTGGTTTTCCTGCATTGGGTTTTTCCGGGGACATTGGTCCAAAAACAACGGTGTCACTTGTGTGCTTGTTTTTCTTTCAGTTGATGATCTGTAATGTGTTGAGTATGTACTTGTATTTATTTTCAGTATTTACATGGTAAATAACTTGTTAATTAAACAAAACAAGTAGGCAGAAATAAATCAGAAAGTACATGAAGGGTTTCTAACAGTTAGACTTAGAAATTCCAACATAGAACAACCAGAGGGCTTTGAGACTCAGGAGAGGCGCATGCATGTGTGCAAATTGAAGAAGGCTCTATACGGGCGCAAGCAGGTTCCTAGGGCATGGTATGGTAGAATTGACACTTACCTACAGTAGATGGGGTTTGTCAAGAGTGACACAGATCCCAACCTTTGCTATTTGATGGTAGAAGATGAGCCTCTCATTCTACTTTTGTATGTGGATGATCTATTCTTGACAGGATCATCAGGGCTCATGGAGGATTGCAAGAGGAACCTAGCAGTAGAATTTGACATGAAGGATTTGGGGTTGATGCACTATTTCCTATGATTGGAGGTGTGGTAGAAGGACGAGGAGATCTTTCTTGGGCAAGGAAGATTTACTACAGATATTCTGAAGAGGTTTAGAATGCACGATTGCAAACCCATGTCTACACCCATGATTACCAACTGGAAGAAGATAAGTGCATCAAATGACAAGGATGTCGACCACACCTTGTATAGACAACTCATTGTGTCTCTCATGTATATGGTCAACGCTAGGCCAGATATTTGCTTCACTGTCAATACCCTTAGTCAGTTCATGGTGGAACCGAAAAGCTTACATTGGGCAGCAACAAGGCATATTATGAGGTACATTCGCGGCACAGTCAAGAATGGGTTGAAATATGCTCGAGAGGATGACGTCAGACTTTGTGGGTACACAGATGTAGATTGTGTAGGCAATTCAGTGGACAGGAAAAGTACCTCTGGGTACTGCTTCAATGTTGGATCAGGGATGGTTTCTTGGTGTAGCATGAAGCAGAAGTCAATAGCATTGAGCTCTGCAGAAGTAGAGTATATGGCAGCCAACACAGCTACGTGCAAAGCTATATGGCTTCGGAAGCTGCTAGTAAGCTTGTTCAGGCAGAGGATGGAGGCGACCCGTGCATATTGTGATAATCAGAGTTGAATAGAACTCTCTGAGAATCCAGTGTTTCATGACAGGTTGAAACACATCGATATTCGGTGTCACTTCATCAGAGATTGTGTACAATGAGGAGCAGTCCAGCTACAGTATGTTCCCACAAAAGAGCAGGTTGTAGATATACTCACGAAAGCTCTAGGGAGAGCTAAGTTCATCTATTTCAGGGAACAAATGGGTATGGTGGAGAACCTGTTTCAGTAGCAGGGACAGGCTATTTTGGATGTTGCAGTTGCAGCAGCAAAAGATGAAAGGGAGTTGCAGTTGCAGCAGCAACAGATGAAAGGGAGTTGTAGTGTAGATGCAATGTTGGCAGTAGTATGGCAGTGTTAGCGGTAGCACAGATGCAGTGTATATCAGAGTTGCGCAGTGGTTGGTGGGCAACAACAACCAGACATCAGCAACGTAACAGGAAATGACGCAGAGACAGAGTGTTGCTACAAGAAGCAGTAACGCTAGAACACATTCCTCGCTAATAGGGAATGTTAGTTTTTGTAGCATCGTATGTGTTCCAGCCACAAAATTTTGTGGAGAGGCTAGAATGCATGAGATCTCCAAAACCCAGAAATCGTTTTTGGAAATTCAGCCTAGAAGTGTCTCAATTAGATTATTAACTGATTTTTAAATACTGTCTAAGTCTAAACTTAGGGAATATGGTTAATTAATCAGTATTAGTTGAGATAAGACGTGAATCATCTAGAAACTCACATGGATCAACCCAAAAATAATCCTAGCCATTGATTAAGTTTTAATCTTGGCCGTCGGTGCTCCAACAATGGATTATAAAAGAAAGTCGATGTGGTGATGTAGGTCATCCAGTGCAGATACTCAGTTGCCCAGGAAGTTCGATTTTCTCAATAGTAGCAACTCAGTAGAGAAGATAGAGCCAGAGGGTGAGTAGCAAGTGGAAGAGGAGAGCAATAGCATTCTGGGAGGAAGTTTTTCAGTTCCTGGAAGAGTCGAAGGAAGGAAGGTCGAAATCTTCAGAGGGCCAACGTAGGCACTGCGTAGAGGGTGACACAGGCATCTCAACGTAGAGGCTAGGGAAGCTATTTCGGAGGCAAAAAATAGCTGTGGGGTGAGAAAAAATTCTCACAATATTTTTTGCCAATATTTTCTTTAGATTAGATTGCCAGCTGGGCATCTGAATTACTGTACTTAGAATTGATGCTGAACATTAATAGTAAAACCCTCATCTGCTGCACTAGTTTCCCCAAGTTGGGTTTTTCTGGGGACAATTGTCCAAAAATAACTGTGTCAAATGTGTGCTAAAATTTCTCAGTTTTTAGTATTTTATTTTCTGCAGTAATTTTATGGTGAAAATTGCAGCAATGATTTTTTTCGTTATTTGCCGTAACAAATACGCTGCATAGTTAATTTTTGAGTTAGAAGAATAATTTCCAGTAGCTGCAATAGATAAAATTTCATAAGGCATACCTTTAGGTTCGGGAGGCCTACCTTCAAACATACGATCATGGCAGATGGGCGAGGGACCACATGGCTGGCTTAGGTGGCGGAGAACTAGCACAATGAACTAGTTAATGGCTGCAAGGGGCTGTTAGCTTTCGACTAAGGACCATCTTGGAGAAAAAAATTATCCTAGGGATACCACCCACAAAATGGTGGGTAACAAGGTCATAATGAGTGGCAAGGGGGAAATATATGTGGATGAGGGAGTGGGACCACACAATTAAAATCAGGGTTTCCCATGAAGTACCATCTCTAAACCCAAAAGGGTTAGTAAACGAGATCCCATGGGACTAGAATCCACGGTTAACATCCAAAAAGGGTATAGGGGACAAGAACACAGATCTAGCCCATTCATTCGGAAGGATGCTGCCATTAATCCATGCCCATAACCGTCCATGATAAGAAAACTACAATACTCAATTACCAAGTGACAAGGCATACCTTTAGGTTTGGGTGGCCCACTTTCAAACATACGATCATGGCAGATGGGTGAGAGACCACATGGTTGGCTCAGGTGGCAGAGAAATGGCACAACGAGCTAGTTGGTGGCTGCAAGGGGCTGCTGGCTATCAGCTGAGGACCGTCTTGGAGAAAAAAGTTTCTCCTAGGGATATCACCCTTAAAATGGTGGGTAACATTTGGCACCAACTGGGATGTGATCTCTCGAAGAAGTGGACGAAGCTACTCGAACAGGAGGTCACGAGAATTCCAACAATCTCTTGGTTACCGCAGACCTGTTACTTGCACATAACAACAATTGAACCCACAGGGGAACATGTTTTTCACGGTGTCTTATGATCCCCCATGCTTAGTGGCCGTAAAATCAATAGAAATATAAAATAAGCAAATTTTACTTTAAATTCAACTCATCTACCATGAGAAATATCATGAGGTTAGTTCTAATGTGAAATCAACATGCGACATTCTACTCTAACATGCATAACAACAATGTCAAGTGCTAGGTATAATCATAGACACAATGCAACCAACATGTTAATTGATCAATATAAGAATGCATGCTTCCATGATTATTTTTGCAGTGGACCTGACAATACAAATGGGAATAATGATATGAGGGGTTGCGAGGGATGGAGGTGGGAAAATAAGAGACCCATATGCCATAGAAAGGAACCCTAGAAGAAGGAAAATACACCAGTCGAGAGGATTGGGTTTGATCCTCTAACCAAGAGATGGAGATGTTAATGACCAAGTATATGAATCTTTGATGAAGAACTATCTTGGGCCTATCATCCTTAGGGTATGAAGGAGTGAAAGACTCATACATGTTTAGGATGATGCTATTGTGGTCACTGGGAAAACAAGAAGTAGATTCATCATTGTATTTGGAGAAAAACCATGATATCCCTAGGATAATTTTTTTTCTCCAAGATGCTCCTATGCCGCTAGCCAACAACTCCTTGCAGCCACCAACTAGCTCATTGTGCCATTTCTCCGCCACCTGAGCCAGCCATGTGGTCCCTCGCCCATCTGCCATGATTGTATGTTTGAAGGTGGGCCTCTTGAACCTAAAGGTATGCCCAGTCGTTTGCTAATTGAGTATTGTAGTTTGCTTATCATGGACACTTCCGGGGATGGATTAATGGGGGGATTCAACAGAAAGAATAGGTTAGGTTTGTGCCCTTGTCCCCTAGACCCCTTTTGGATATTAACCTTGTATTCTAGTCCTGTGGGATCTCTTCTATTGACCATTTGGATTTAGGGATGGTATTTCATGGGAAACCCCGATTTTGGTTGCGTGGTCCCACTGTCTTGTCCACTTATATTACCCCTTTTGCACTGATTATTACCCGATTCATCATCTCTCCCACCTGGGTCCACATTCCTCCACTGGGTCCACCTAGGGTTAGCTCACCCCTTCCCCTTGCCCACACCTTGGGTCATGGCCTGGAATGACGCCCGGAGGTTGATGCAGCTAAAAGGAAATATAAAAGCATATTTGGCCACATTCAACACGAAACTGTACCACAAAATGCAAAAGATGGCCGAGATAAACACATTTAGCACATGGGCAAAAGTCAATACATGAGCTCTATCCCATCATCATGACCATCACGTTGGTTGCTACAAGTTCTATGAAACTCCTCCATCATAAAGGAACCCATTGTCTCAACCCCTGGTGGGCAATGAATCGCCCTATGTTAAAGGGCGGTATTCACTGCTATATCTTATGCATCATGCTCTTACCCCTTGAGTCCTGAGCAGTTAATCAAAGAAAAATCATAAAAAGGAAAAAGGCATATAAAGAAACGTGGAAAAATCAAGGCTGGGGCACTTCATGTACCATGATTGATCCCTCCTATACATTATAAACCAAAAGTGTGGGCTTCCCTTTTATTAGCTACCTTTGTACCCCAGCATGTGGCCCAGGGCTACCCCTTCTCATCTCCTACTTCATCCACCTATCTATTACATGCCACCACCTTTTGAAGGATGTACCTTGAATATATATCCCCTTTAGAAGTAGAAACCACCTATAGGGTTCTTGGTTAACCCCATTTGGAGTTTAGGAGACATTGGCACATCCCGAAGCACATTATGGAAGGGCAAGCTATTATGAAGTCCCCACTTGTAGTCCATGATTGGTAAGCTCATTTACTCGATTTCTCTATTGACATGTTGTATTGGGAGGCTAGGGGACACATTGGATCTTATGCAGGATTGCAGATGGTCTCCATCTTGTGTTTGGTTTCCCTATACGGGGTCTTAATCCTCCAGAGGGCTGCATTGGCACATGTAGGGTGTGCGTTGAGAGCCAGGGGCCTCCACAACAATAGACAACACTCCATGGATCCCAGAGGATGGTTAGAGATGCTCGAGATACTCCCATTGGATGATGATGATGCACCTGGTTCAACTTTTCCTAGCCGGCCCTAGAGATGTACCATGCACTTGGCAGCTGACCTAGGACTTGTAGGATGATGTGGCATCCCTTACACAATCATCAGATCCCTTATAGAAGATCTACAGGCATCCTCGACTCATTTGGAGACCCATGAGGTTATTATTGTTCCTGCACACCCATTGGCAGCACCACAAGTTTATTGTTTGGAGAACAAGGGGCCAACCTGTTGTCCATCACTTTTGAGGGTCCTATTCTTCATTATGACACCCATGGACCTCATTAGGCCTCTTAGAGGGCCCTACGACATGCATAGATTATTATTTGACCTCTTGAGAGGCTTATTCTTTCATTTATGAGCTAGTTTGGTGGTCTTGTCACCAAAAGTTACGTTATTAGAACATTATTTTATTTTTGGGGCGTTTGTAGACCAAGGAAGCTAATTCGAACTCCTCATTAGTGTATAAATACAAGTGAGATGAGTTCATTTGCTCATCAACACTTTGGATTGGATGTTTTCTCTCTCTTGAGATTTTCGCACTTTTTTCTAGAGGATGAATTGGAGCTTTATGGATGATTTTTGATGTGTGGATATTGGTCTATCTTCTCATAGAGCTTCTCTATTGTCAATTGTGAATGGTTGGATATATTCTGTTACATGTAAGTACATGCTTTTAATGTTATTATTGTTTTACTTTGTCATATACACTGGATTGATATTTTCGTTGTTATACGGCTAATTGCTGCATGCATTTACTGCTTAAAATTGTGGAATTTTGTCTCTATTATAGCATCTCTCAATGTATAGGCCATGTAATATGAAAGAAATCTCCTAGCAGTAATTCTATCAAAGAATTTGACCTTGATAAGCCATTCCCTTTGTGCATCGAAATATAAAAGTTACAAGATTGCTTCTCCTTGACCTAGAAGGCTAGCGAAGTGGTCTTGAGGCCTCCTTGACTGGGAACCAAGAAATCCTACTTGCATTCATCGTAGACTCCAGTCTCCCAAAGACTAAAGCACTGATCTACCAAAAGGTGGTCACCAAAAATCACATTCCTTCACCTTCTTCCATGTCTAGCCAAGTTGGGGCACCTAGGGCATCAATTTCCCAATAGCCTAGCCCTCCAAAAAGTTCGATCTCTTAGGGTCTCTTGCGCTGGTGTTTCCTCAAGGTCTCCTCCAATTTTGAAGCCATTTCGACGGTGGAGTTGGGAGAAAAGCCAAGCCCTAGCTCCAGGATCAAACTTTGCCTTAGCATCCCCAAGGCTAGTACCTCATAGGATCAAATCAACACCTTCAAGTGAAAATTCTTTCTTTGATCCTTTCCCCACCTTGTCTAGGGTAAGAACATCATTGGTTTCTATACTCATTCCCCCTATCCTAGACCGGGTCCACTTGGTCCCGTGTGGTCCCATTCCTTTGAAAAGACAATTCTTCAAGAACCATCTGGGATACCAATTACAATAAGGATTTTAGGGATTGGGAAGTTCCTTCATAAGTCATATCCCATAAACCTAACCCTTGAATCCTCCTTTCCTTTCCTAGAAGACATTGTACTTTGCTTAGGAAGCAAGCAAGCCTTATCCTTCTAACTCTTTTGGGAAAGGGATTGTTTGGGTCACTCCACATCATTTCATTGACTTATCCTTCATCAGTGACTCCATAATATACCGGGTCTCCTCCCATCGGTGAAAGTCCGTAAATAGAAGGGAGCCTTAGCTAAGGTGATAGTGGGCTAAGTCTCCACTTGTTGCCCTTGGCCTAACATTTTCCCTTTAGGGATACCCCTTAGGTCCCCTTCTAGTTTGAGTGTTAACATACCCCAAACATAGACTTCTTAGGATTCAATGATATATTGTATTGCTTGCACCTTTCGAACACTTTCCTAGGGTGTTTCCAATTGTCATGCCTTTCCTTAGATGCAATAGTCAAATCATCTTGGTATATATCCATTATTTCCCCTATGAGATTCCTAAACGAAAAATCCATGGCCCTTTGGAATGTGCATTCGATGTTTAATAATCCAAATGGCATTCTTAGATATTTATAGGTTCCCCAAGGAGTGGTGAAAGCGGTCTTGATTTGTTCTTCTTCCTTTACAACCACCTGATTATATCCAGAAAATCCGTCGAGGAAGGACATCATCATAGATTCGGTTATTCATTGTAAGAGGATTTCCATGTTGTGCAAGGGGTAATTGTCCCTCAGACTTACCTAGTTTAGATCCCTATAGTCTACTCACATCCTACTATTTTCGGTCTTTTTTCGAGTAGCCATAGGGTTAGAAACCCATTAAGAATGCCTAACAAGAGCAATTATACTAGCATCCACCATCTTTGGAAGCTCGTCCTTGACTAAAGGTGTTGGCTTAGGGTTTATTCTTAATTTTTTTTGACAGACTTAGCTCCTTCTTGGAGAGGAATGGTATGTTGGATAACCTCAGGGCTATATGCCTTAAGGTCTTGATAAGACTAGGAAAAAACATCTTTGAATTTTCTCAACAATCTTTCTAGCTTATCCCTATCTTCTTTGGACAATTGGACAATTGTTTTCCTATCTAAATGTTTGAGGGGAAGAAAGAGAGCCCAGATTGATTTCTACAACATCAAAAAACTCTTGGGATACTTCCTTGGTTTTACTTATATCATCCCTATCAAATTGTCTTTCCTTGACAATTTCCTCTCGAATTTTGGGCTCATCGACATTTGGTGTCTTGTTTTGAAGGAAACATACTATTTATTTGTTGTCATCGAAAACTGGCCAGTGATCAATATCATCAGGCACAATAGGTCTATAAATGGCTTCTATAACACATTTTCCTATCTTGGCAACACCATCATTAGGGGATTGGGAATTTGAGGCTGCGACAACAAGGGCATCTGTGAGACTACTCTTCTCTCTAGGGACCTCCTCTATAGAGAATTTCTCAAATTCCTTTATGATATCTACTACCCGCTCTTTGTATTGCTTTAGTATTTCATTTTTGGTGTTAAAAGAGCCCTTGATTTGAGAGATAATTAAGTCAAAATCCCCTATGACCCTTAAATGGTAGACTTTTCTAGATATGGCAAATATCCAAACCTAATATTAAGGCTTCGATATTCGCCAACATTATTAGTATAATCGAACTCCAACTTAAGAGAGAATAATGTATATAAGCTTGAAGCGGATATTGGTGCTAAGCTTGCCCCTGATTCAACTTTTGAGCATGCCCCATTAAAATACATTGTCCACATCCCTTTGGGTTCAGGTTCAAAATTAGGGTCCTTTTGATGTATCCTCCATTCCCCAAACTCAGAGTCTTGTTCAAATATATCCTCTTTGATTATGAAGGAGGGCACGATCAAAGGTTGAGTGGATGGTTGTCTATATGTGATGGCATAAGACCTTTCTCCCATGGGATTTTTTATGTAGGACATGTCCACTTGGATAGTGCCCCCAAGATCAAATGTGAATTGTCTAGAGAAGACCATCCCCCAATTGTCGGGGATGTCAATCACCACAATGTCCATGGTGATTTCCTTTACAGGATATCCTTCCTAGGTGACCTTTTGTTTTTTCTACAATGCCACAGACCTCTACTTGGAATAAATTCCACAAATGTTCCTATACTTCCTAGAGATATGCAACCCTAACCTTTCCATTATCTTGAAAGGAATTACTTTTGTTGCTGATCTTAAGTCCAATATGTAATCACGAAGGAGGCAATCACCAAATTGGAGGGTAATATAGAACGAAGGGTGGCTAGATTCGTATTGCCTAGTGTAAAGGACAATTGGGGGATCTTGGTCAACCTCACTTTGGATCACTTGGGGAGGGAGACCCTGCTTTTCCTCAATCTTATTGTCTTGGGAAATGAGGATGTCGTAGTTGTGTGTTACAATTGGCACTACCTGCTCAATTTTCCCTTGGAGTTCCTCAATGGAACCAATATGGTCATCCATCATTTCATCTGTTGGTTCATACTCCAGGGATTCGCTAACTTTGAGGGCCACATCTTGTGCATGAAGGGTTGTTGCAAGGTTTTTGTTTCTAGTCAAGTATGATATCTCCCCAATGAAGGCTTGCAGGTAGGTTGCTAAGGTTAATTGATCAAGTGGTTTCAATTTTTCAAGGATCATATTTATAAGGGTGTTAAATATTTAGTTTAACTCCTCATAGGTTCATTCTTATCCCTTTTTATAAGGAGGAAGTCTTTGTATAGGTCAACAATGCTTCTTTCCTCCACCCACCTAGATGAGAAAGCATTGATGAAATCATCCCAAGAGGATATGGATCCTTCTGGGAGGGTCATGGACCAGTCTTGAGTATAATATCTTAGTGAAATGGCAAACATGGTTATGACATTATCTTCTTCAACATGCTTGCTGAAGAAACACTGTTGAAACAAGTGAATATGCACTTTAGGATCCTCATCCTTTCTACCATAAAAACTTGGTGTCTCATCATATTTAGGAGGCAAAAGATGAGGGGCTCTTAGGATGTTTTCAAAGTTTAATGGGTGAAGGGCATATTGCATCTAGGGAGGAATCCTCCTTCTCATGTTTACTTTGTCAAAGAAAGGGGTACTAGGAGACCCTTCAACCCTTTCGGTGACATGTCAAGAAGGTTTGGGTAGCCACCTCCATGGTCGAATTATATAGGAGTTGCCAGAAGAGGATCTATTTTTTTGTTGGAAAGTTCACCTCTTCAAATAAGCTAGATGCTTTCATCTATGGGAGGGTAGACTCGCTTCTTCCCCGACAATGGTGCCAAAAATGTTGTCGCAATATCTATCTGGCCTTAGAGAGGGGCACCCTACAAGGCTAAAACTAGACCAAGTGACAACAATGGGGTGATGCCTCACTGTCACTATAGCCAAAACCCCCTGCTCTTTACGGATTTTCATCAATGGGAGGAGTCCCAGTGTGTGAGAAGGTCACCTAAGATAGATATTCTAATGTTAGGGTACGAGGTGACACAGTAAGGCTTTCTATAAGAGAGGCACAATTTGGGTTCAAGGCTACAATAGGAGGTGTTGTCGCGCAGATTGACACGACAACGCTCAGACCGGGGGCTGTCACTCTGATCCCCGATCCCTCCGTTTAAGCCTGTCTCCCGCGGCTAAGGGGGGTAGTCCCTGTGATATGATGAGACCAACTGTCAACCAGTTGGTTGGGAGACACGAGATACGATATAAAAAAACACTCGATGGATTTGATAAATTGCAGACCAGTGCCTTAAGAGATTATGTTTAAGATGATTACTTGTTAGATGATATAGAAACGTAAATCGTGAACAACAATCATTTGTCATCAGCTAACTAACAATGCTCCTGAAACGATATCCAACAATTGAAAACTTCGAAAAGATAAATGCTTAAAACCACCACGAGAATCGTGATCCAGATATCAATTCCGCATCTCGGCTTGAAAATTTTAGATCTCAGCATGAAAGATGATAATTCCTGAAAATAACTGGATCTGACAAAGAAAAATTTTCCGCAATTTTTTTTTTTTTTGTTAAATTCTAAAAAAAAAAAAAAAAAAAATCTAATTAAAATTAAATCTAGAATTTAAAAATAAAACTATACAAATTTTTATTTTTTTATATAAAAAAAGGGAAAATTCTTAAAACTATATTAATATCTAAATAAACTAAAACCTAGCTTAAACTAAAAGAATAAATTAAAATCTAAGTTAAAACTAAACTAAACCCTTTTCATTTTTTATTTGAAATAATAAAATCTAACCAAAATTTAATCTAAAAACAACTAATTGAAATTAAAACAAAACTATACAAAACTAAATCGAAATATATCTAAACCTATCGAGACCTACGCTGCTAACATAACAAAAAAAAAATCAAAACGAAAATGAGAACCAAAACGCAGCTGCTAACTGAGCGTATCAAACAAAACGACGGCAGGGGAATATTGATTTGGAGCTTAAACGCAGACATAAGAGCTTTACCTGAGCCGACGGACGATTTTACGCATACCTGAGGAATTTCTACAACGAAAACCTTGACGGCAGCCTACAGAATACGCTGGAGACAATACGCAGAACCTGGAAACTCTTTGTCGGCGGCAGCGTTGATAAACTCGAGCTCAGGGATCCGAGAGCCAGTTACCGTGTGCGTAAAAATACATCAACGTCTTCACTGTCTTGGGCTAGCTAAACCCACGAAAAAGATGGGCACCGATGCTGTTCGAGGTGGCGGATTGTCTGAAGCTCCCACCGCTGCCCACTGCTGGTTCGATGCCCACCGTTGATCATTTCGACCTCAGCAATAATCGTTTTCAGTGGATATCGAAAGTATGATGCAGATGACTTTGACGTGATCACTGTGGTTTCCAGTGAAATCGATGCTGCCAGTTTGGACAAAAATAGATGAACGCTGGCTGTTAGATTTGCAGGCTTGCTGCTCCAAACTTTAATGATAAGACCCCAAAAATTCTTCAAATACCAGCACCTGCAAAAGAAAAACAAAACCCTAATGAAAAATCTTTGTAAAAAAAAAAAACAGAAACTTAAAACCCTAAAAAAAAATGAAACCCTAGATCAGCCTAATAATTTACAGATTGTGGCCCCTTAACAGCCAGATTCAGCAAATAAGAGCAGGAATACTTTCAGAATATCAGGAATTTTGAACTTCACTGTGAACAGAAAGAAAAATCTCTCAATGTAAAACACGAAATAAAACTCTTAATGATTAACCCAGGGCACAATCAGCTGGGCTCTGCACAGAAGAGCCTGTGGGAGTCCGCTGGTTCAGCCTAGAACTTCCCCAAACGCCCACCTGTACCTTTTACCTAAAGATCTCCTGCACACCTCAAGCAAACATCAGTAAAGAGGGCAAGAAACGCTGCTAGATTTCAAGGAATAATGGAGATACCTGCCATTATTCCAGAAACCCTACAACATTCCAACCCTAGCACGTGAGCAAGATACCTGTACTCACAATACTCTGAAAACCAGCTATTATTAACTGCTGAAAACTGAAATATGCAGAAAAACAATCATCTCACAGCAATTCCGGAGAGTAACACCAGCCAGTTTTGAACCCCAAAGTCTTTTTATTAATCAGAAAATCAGATTACAAGAGAGCTTTTCAGTACAGACTCACAGATCAGATGATCTGAAATGACCCCTAGCACCCTACTTAAAGGAAATGCCTTTAACGGCTAGTTCGAGTGATCCATGTAGAAATGATCTCGACCGTTGATGAGGATCAAGACATCTCTTGATCTCATCCGTCGATTTATTAACTTAAAATATTATTATTTTATTAGTTAGGGTTTTTGCTTCATTTTTTAATTTTTTATTATTTTTTATTTTTATTCATTTTTTTAATTTTTTAATTTATTTAAAATGGATCACTGAACTAAGCTTTCGGAAACATCACCTAGGACCTAGGACTTAGGACTCATGAGGGGATTTAAAACATTTCTCGACCCTCAGGACACATTACATCATGACTTTTACAAAATTACATCTTAAGGGACAAACCCATTTAATACAGACCCTCACAAAACACCCAGCTCTGCGACACAACGATAATCTAGCAGATCAACACACTAGGATTCTCCTAAAGTTCTAATGACAAAATCAATCCCGGCTTTGGGGTCAGGTTTGAAGGAAAACTCTGCCGATCCGTGAATCGGTGAGACGAAAAACCTTCCGGGACGTAGATTATCATCAGAAAGTTAGGTCCACCTAGGCAAATTACATACATGACTCATGTCTGCTAAGATTATTTACAATTAATACATGCAGACTGGGTTTACAATCAAAAAGATCAAGCTGCTGATGATGGCAGGATGGCACGGACATGCTGATCAGGTGCTGCTTCTTTCTGTCAAGAAAAACGGGGTGCACTGCATGGGTAGTTGACCAGTAGAGGTCAACAGGAGGCAATTCACTTTCTTTATAGAGATTTAGGGTTAAAGAGCATAAGAGCTTGGCCTTGATTGATTGGTTGAGGGTTGGGGAGACCTAGGTTTAAGATGCAAGGAAACAGTTTCCAATAATAATTTTCAATGAAACAAATGTGCATGAAACCCTCAAACAAGCCTCTAAGTTGAATCAACACAAACTAGGCTTTTCCCCTAGGGCTAACAACTAGGGAAAATAAATTTATGGATAAGTTTGAAGTGGATGCCCACCAAAAGGAGACATTTTATGGAAAATACACTCCTCTTGATGTTTAGGTTCTCCAACCCCCAAAATATTCCTTTCCTAGGGATTGACACTAAGCCCTAGTTCATGAGCTTATCCTTGAAGAGGCTAAATTTATAGAGAGAAGAATTTGTGGATTAAGAAAGTGTTTGATCACTAACAAAGTAGACTAGTCCCTTGTTACTTGGGAATATGGAGTCTATGATTTGATAGGACAACCAATAAATTTGCAAGGAAGCCGAAATTTTGATGCTGTAGCAACAAAACTTAAAGCTATTATTGATGCAAAGGATAATGGACTTTTCATGGGAGAGCTAACAAAATCTCACCATTAGGACATTCATTTACATGTTATCTATGAGTAATGCATGCAATAGATCATCTAGACAACATTTAATATATCTTTAACAAATTAGGGCACAATGAGTGTAACCTAGAATCAACATTTTTCCATACATTAGACATGTAGAAAATATATATTCAACATTTAGGTTCACTTACAAGATAATATGCAAAGATTCCATCCATTAATCCAAAGAATAGCTCCAAAGATAAGCAAATCAACTCCAAATGCCAAAATTCATTCATAGATTCCAAATTCTCCACAAGGAAGAAGGTCAAATTCAGCTAGAGACGCCGAAAACCCCAAGTGTGTGATGATCTGCTACAGCTTGGAGACCCATGGCTCTCAACACTCCATCAGTGGGTGTCAATATGCTCATCTAAGAGACTTGGGCCCCAATTAAGTTGCCCAAGCCATGGATGTGAAACCACCTGACAATTACACACAATATCTAGTGCTAACATCTACGTCATCAAGTATATTTAATCATTTTTTCATCTAAGTGAACCAAGCTTGCAAGTAATGGGCAATTTGACACTTCAAATGAGGCTTCCCTTAAAAAATTAAGGTTTTGAACTCGTAATAGTTTTACCGCCCTTTGTAGGAGTGGCTAATAGACCACCCTATTAGGTGTTTCAAGCCTCTAAGGGGAATGATATGTCCTTGGTCCACCCTTCAATTGATAGGTGTCATGTGAATAGTGATGCAACAGAGAGGACGAGACTTCTTGGCCAAGTGCCATGTTCAAAGGGACCAACTATGATGGGTTCCTCATCCTGAGTGTATAGATGTCGGAAGGGAGCAATCGAGGATGCATGGGTTAAGGAATCGACCTTTGTTTTTACATAGCTCTTGTGTGCCTTTTACTTTTTTGTTTGTTTTTTATTTGTATTACTACTCATAGCTCAAAGGGTCAGTGCTTGCTTTGTATGATGTATAACAGTTACTACCCCCTTAATGGAGAGGCAACTCCTTGCCCACTAGGGGTTGGGACATGCAGTGGTTCCTTCTCATAATATGAAGAGCAACATGTGCTTAGGAACTGGGTGATGGCCATAAAGAGTGAGGTAGAGCTTATTCTAGGATTTTTCCCATGCACTAATGTGTATGTCCCAACCATCTTTTGCATTTTAATCTTTTGTTTTTGCTTTTGGCCATAATATGCTTTTTCTTGTTCATTTAGCCGCATCAACCTCCCAGGGCCAAGTTTTGGGCCTTTCCCAGGTATGAGGATGTATGGTGCGAAATCCCAAAGAATCAATGGTTAGTTGAACCCGAAGAAGGGAGGTGGAATATGGGGCTCATAATGTAAGATGGAAAGTGGTAAGTATGGAGTATGGAGAGATGGGACTATGCTATCTCAATCAAAGTTTCCCTAGGTAGTACCCCTCCTATACCCATTGGGCCATTAGGGGAGGTCCCACTGGACTTGGATGAAAGGTTAACCACCCATTTAAGGTAAGGGAACAAGATGACAATCAAAACCCCTCTTCCTTCCTGGTTACCCATAATCCATGTAAAACGCCCAAAATACAAACAAGCATAAGCATCCGATTGCAAAATGAATAAAGTACCTTTTGATTGGAATCCCACCTTCCAACGTGCGCTCTTGCCAAATAGGTGTGGAAACATGTGACTAATGTAGGTGGTCAAGAAATGAATGGCACATCATCATCGACGACTAGTGGTTGTTAGGGGTTGTTGGTTGCTGGCTGGAAGAGATAAGAGGAGAAAAAATTCTCATTGCCTATTTTAAGGAATTGGCTATGGATTGAATCGGTTATGGATTGCTACACTTGAAGGCCTTTGGAGACTAGTTGTTGGATATTTGACATACCTTATGCCCTCTTTGACGGAGATGCCCCACTTTCATGGTGTTGCTTTGGTTGCATAATAGTATGTGTAGCTTGATCACTTCGTTATTTTATGTATTATTGGTTAGTAGTTGAAGGACACTGCTTCTTTACTCCTCTCTAGGCTAGATCTAGGGTTTTGACCTTAGATATTATTATTTTATTGTAGATGAAGATGGAGCTCAAACCTATTTAAGGGTTTTCTCTCTTCATCATTTCTCGTGGTTGGATTTTTGGGGTTGCTCTCTTTGGAGCTTAATGGATATATATTTCTTGGAGCATATGTGATGTGTAAAGGTTTATTTCCTATCAATGTGAGACTATTGTTCTAATGCTTTTTATAGTTCCTTATGCTAGTAGAGTTGTTGGAACTTTGCTTTGTAGGACAAAGAGAGGAGTGTATCTACCCTATTAGAAGGGTCTTATATGTGGAGTTTCTTATGTTTGAATTTTTTGTAGCCTTATAGATGGTGGTATTCTCTTGCATCTAACATCTTCTTGAGTGGGTGCTAGACTAATGTTTCATTGTGTAGGGTATACCCTATTGGCATAGTTTTGGTGTGGCAATTTTACGGCCCTCCTATTATTCCTTTACTTTCATTTTCAACAATGTTAAGTTCTTCTTGTGGTACTTGTTGGAAAAGTAACCGTGTTTGGTCTTCATACTTATCTTTGTACTTGTATCAATTTATATTTCATGTAAAAGAAGTTTTTTTTTTATTTTTTATTTTTTTATTATTATTTAAGCATGGGTTTCATGCTCAAGTCTAGGCCTAGCACGTTCTTCATGCTTCTAGTGTTTGTCAAAGTCAAAAGAATATTTGTCAAAGAGTCAGTCCCATTTGGACTTTGAAAAGAAAAGGAAAAATAATTATATTTATGATTAAAAGTGTCAAATTAATCCCCAAGACCAGGTCGGCCCTTCAGATGACAAAGTTGGCCTACTCAAAGGATGCCACTGTTCAGGACACACGAACAACTATAAATTGGCCAGTGTGTTCCTCATTTGGACAAGTGTTACGTGGATCTTTTGCAATAGATAAGCGAAGTTGTAGATGCGAGTTTTCTGTGAAGGGAAGCGAGCTCCTCCTGTGATCTAATTCAAGTCTCTCAAAGACTGATGAACCTGTTTTCTGAGTTTCTCTTGCAGACATAATCATGGCATTTGATGGATAAAATGGAGGGCTGACCGGGTGCTTGTGGGGATATTGATCTTGATCTTCGGTTTTGAAGGTCTCATTTTGATCTGATTCTATAAGAGGTGGATTGTTTGGGTTTTCCCCAGTTGTGGGGTTTTGCCTTGGCGTGGAGCCTATATCTTGTGTTCTTTGTGCTTTTGTGATCTTCCTGTTTTAATAATTGCTTGATGAAGAAGTAAAAACAAAATAATAAAATGCCAAAAATATCACAAGTAATTATCAAGTAAGGAGAATGAACATAAATCTACAAATGCCTTGATTTTCCAGCATGGTTTCAGAGCTAAGTTTGGTAAAAGAAGCAGCTTGAAGATCACTACGTGTTGGCATATCTCTGATAAGTTCGTTGTTCTGGTTTCTAAGGAATACAAGCTCCATATGATAAAATTCAGATTCCTCTATGATCTCGTTCTATAATTTGCTATCCTGTAGCTTGCATTGGGTAACAAAAGCTTGCTTATGTTACATATGGTATTAACAAGATTCATAGGAGCCCACATAAGTTTACAGTGACATGCATCAATCTATTATGATGCGTATACTCTGAATAAAGGCTTGATGAATATGTTCTATGATCAAGAAGAGGCTTGTTGAGACCTGTCTATATATTTCAGTAACTTGCACCTATGGTTAGTGGCTCATACAGTACTCATCCTCCTTTCTGTGGCTTAATTTGAAAAAGGTCGCATTACAATAGCTTGAGGTTCGAATCTACTCCTTTGTGGTTCAACAGAGACACACTCTACAATCTAGCCAGTGTATGGATCATTTAAGTGGCTCACTACAGGGTGGTTTCGATTGGATAAAAATGTGTACAATTTATGGTATCATTTCAATTCTTGTCACATTGTTTGATGACATTGCAGATCACACTTTGTATAACTTGTTGTTTGATGACATTGCAGATCACACTTTATATAACTTCTTGTATTATCCTAAGGCTCACGTAAGAACAACAAACTCATTTTATAAGGCTTGCTCATACTATATGGTCTTGATCTATGACATCTGCATATGAGGCTCACTCTATCTATTATACATATATAGTAGCTACCCTTCTCTGGCTCGCTACTATGCTTCTCTGTACATCACAATTGGTATAACAGTGGCATTGTACCTAAGAACACTAGATCTCAAAATATTATGATATACGAACTCACGAAGTATTTCCAGAACTTGTTTTTGGTGACATTACAATGTGTGGTGTGGTTACTTCTGACGTCTGTGACATCGCATGGCATCCAATTTCTGTAGATCATGATCTATGTCTTGCAATAGAAGCTTGTATTGGTTCGCTGATCTCGGTACAGTGGCATCACTACAATTTACACTGTACTCTATGGCATCGTGATACTCTCTGGTATGGTTCGCTCTGTGGCATATGTGACCTTGATACTTGACTATGATACGAGCTACATCAATGGTGTGTGACATCTCCTCCAAGGTCTGACAGTGATTCAAGTTCTTTCCAGAAGGAGACTGAGAAGATAAGAATTGACAACGAAAGAAGGAGGTGCATTCTGGGTATGTTTTTGTACAGACTTTATGAAACTAGGCTTAAGTTGTCTGTGTTGGTAGAAGAGGGATTGAGCCCTAGTATCGGGCTGGTCTGAGATATGATCAAGCTAGAACAACAGTGTGAAATAAGGCCTAGAAACAATGCAGAAGAGGGAAGAGTAGACAACCTAGTTTCCAAAATCCATCCAAGCGCATTCAATCAAGAAGAAAGATAAGTCTGAGGTGCCACAAACCTAGAGGAGCTCATCTAAAATGAAGGAAGAAAATTGTACATTTTCATTTCTTGTGTTTTGGACAGAGCTGAATTAGGAGAGTTGCTAGCAGAGTTTATTAGCATGGTTCTAGGCATACTTATGGGCAGAATATCTCACAAACAAGGCCGAGTATTTTCGGTTTATTTCAGTAGGGCCAAGACCCTTGTAGGAGGGCTGGACAAAGGTCATGCAACTTGTGTTGGAGTTGGAATACTGGGCCTAGGGTTGTAAGAGACAATGAAGAAGGGAAGTGCCAATTCTGAGATATGCAAAGTTGTTGCAGGAGTTTTTAAGGTCCAGTTAGGGTTGACATGTAGCTGTTGCAAGTGCCCTAAATAGGGATGGAAAACCTCAGTATTTTGTCAGAGAACCGAGACCTTGTGGGAGTAGAGTAAAACTTCAGTTCAAGATATGTGTCTTGTCTTTCATGGTGATGAATGCAAGGTGATGGTAGGTCTATCCTAAGTGTTTTAGACAACAGTATTTGTGCCTTAGTACAATGAACAAAGAGAAGTCTTGCTACTGTTAAGTGGGCAGATTTGTGGAAGCCCTAAGAACATTGAATGCAGGAGGTTATTCAGTGTTGTACGGGTAATTGACAAGAAGCCCTAAAATCTGTCATCCTATGAGCAGCAAGGTGATGGTTAGTGGGCAGATTCTTGAAGCCCTAGTTCATTGATTTGATCAGTGATAAGAGGGCTGAGTATGAAGACCCTAAGAGCAGTGATAAAGGGCAGTTTGGTGAAGTCCCTAAGAATTGGCTATCTTGGAGGAATAGGAGAAGCAACTAGAGGGCAAAATTATTTGAGTCTATGGAGCTGCGTTCACTGATAGAGACTGATTGGAAAGGTCAACCAAGTTGTGTTCAAAGTTGACTGAACAATAGATTGGCTAACCTTGTGTTGTAATCAATCAGTTGAAGGAATTGTGTGATGGACTATCTTCAAGGCAGGAAGCAGTGCAGTGCAGGAAGTAGTGTTGGACATAGTTCAGGATGCAGTAGGTGAAGACCTCAAGTACAGGATCATAGACTGTTAGGAGGCAGATTTGGAGCCCTAGTTCAAGAAGTTGCAAGATGAGCAAACTCAATGATAAGAGGGTTGGTTGAGGAAACTACAACAATTGCAGGTAGCTGATGTAAGGGAAGTATGAGTACTTCCGACACAAGTTGAGGCTTGTTGATGGACTCTCACTGTTTGAGAGGGAATGAGCATGGATTTCTCCTCTTAGGTTGAGAGGGAGTAAGGTTGGACACTGGTTTTCCCTGTGTCATGTATTGGGCCAGGACTAACCGCTGCAAGTCTAGTGCATGCATCACGGATAGGGAGAATGATGGATTGAATAAGCATGGTTCTCCTTGTGTCAGGTATTGTGACAGATTAGGATTGATATCCTAATTCAAGTACATGGACATGGATAAGGAGAATGGTGGATTGGATAAGCTTCTTGGACGAACATTCTTGAGTCTTGTACTGTAATGGATAGGATGGAGATCCTGATTCCTAAGTCAAGTACATGGACTGGGATAAATGGTCTAGACTCTAGTGGATGGACATTTCCTTGAGGGAAATAGTCCAGTGGAGGACATACTTCGGGTATCCTAGGTGGAGTATGTACCTTGGTGAGGCAGTGTGGTGTCCCATGGAATGCCTCCCAGCATTGTGCTCTGATCTTGTGAGAGATAGAGTGTACTTGTCAAGGCCTTGGTAATGTGACAATGCTGGCTATGATGATCATTGATGCTTATCAATCTGGATCCCTTCTTATGAGAATATTTCAACTTGAGATAGACCTGTTGAGTCATTATGAATACCTCCCTAGTTAAGAGGGAGTGTTGGAAAAATAACTAGGTTCGGTCTTCATATTTATCTTTGTACTTGTATCAATTTATATTTCATGTAAAAGAAGAAAAATAATTTTATTTAAGCATGGGTTTCATGCTCAACTCTAGGTCTAGCATGTTCTTCATGCTTCTAAGGTTTGTCAAAGTCAAAAGAATATTCGTCAAAGAGTCAAGTCCCATTTGAACTTTGAAAAATAATTTTATTTATGATTAAAAGTGTCAAATTAATCCCCAAGACTAGGTCGGCCCTTCAGATGACAAAGTCGGCCTACTCAAAGGATGCCACTGTTCAGGACACACGAACAACTATAAATTGGCCCAGCGTGTTCCTCATTTGGACAAGTGTTTTGTGGATCTTCTGTGGTAGATAAGCGAAATTGTAGATGTGAATTTTCTGTGAAGGGAAGCGAGCTCCTCTTTGATCTAATTCAAGTCTCCCAAGGACTGATGAAGCAATGATGAACCTGTTTTCTGAGTTTCTCTTGCAGACAGAATCATGGCATCTGATGGATAAATGGAGGGCTGACTTGGTGCTTGTGGGGATATTGGTCTTGGTATTGGGTTTTGAAGGTCTCATTTTGATCTGATTCTATAAGAAGTGGATTATTTGGGTTTTCCCCAATTGTAGGGTTTTGCCTTGGCATGGAGCCTATATCTTGTGTTCTTTGTGATCGTCATGTTTTGATAATTGCTTGATGAAGAAGTAAAAACGAAATAATATGATGCCAACAAATATCACAAGTAATTTTCAAGGAGAATCAACATAGATCTACAAATACCTTGATTTTCCAACAGTACTCATATAATATATTGCACCCCTTGTCGTCTTAACAGTCATAGCTTACTCTCTTGGATTGGCTTGTTGATTCCATTTTCCCTTGTTGGGTTGACACTAATCTCTTGATCCACTCATTACTCTATTCTCCCTATACTATAAAATACAATTGTCTTACTAAAGCTACTCCATCACTTTTTGCCTCATTGTTTAGCTTTGGTAATTCTTGTTAGGGATACCTCCCTTGAGCTGGGGTAGAGCCACCCTAAAATGGGAGGATAGGTTGCTTAGGTGACAGTGTTGACCATCTTAGGAGTTCTCTCTTGGATTGCACCTTATGGATTAGGGCTTTTATTGTTAAGTGCAGGTTGGGGAGTTAACACTGTATGTAGGTGATTGTTCATGTTTTGACTACACCTTAGAATCAGTGCAACAAGGCTTCAAATTATGTGCAATATCTTGATTTCTATGCACAATATCTTCAATTTATTTACAAAGTTTCTTTGATTACTATGTAAAATTTGTGTCTTTTGGCCTATTTTAAGCCTGTTTTGCATGCCTTAGTTTGAGTTCCCATCCCACGATGTTTTGGTCTATTCCACACAATTCTGTATGTTCTATTGGTCCTGCAAGGGTGTGTTCTTCAGGATGTGTGCCTGTCCAACCTTGTTCTGCACACTATTCCACTCTGTTCTAGACTTCTTTCAACACTAAATTCTATGTTATAGTGCCAAAATTTGACTGTTACAGTTCCCAAGTATAATATATTTTGTGCCAATTATTCCCTTGGCCAAAATTTCTTGTTGCCATGCTACCATAATCGTTTGGTCTTTCTTCTCTGACATTCACCGTTTCCCCGATGCCAAGACTTATTGTGGCCCTGATACCATGTTAGTAGAAATGCATATAACAGTTATAGAAAGTTTACACCAACAAAAAGGAAAGAGATTCATTCAAATAGCATACTTTATATTCCAAACATATATTTTGTATCAGTACGTTGACTGAATGACTGTTAATATGCTCATATTTGGAAACTAATAAAACTTTTAACCTAAGATAAATATGACATTAGAATATTTAACATAAATCATTTTATTATCCTAAAGTACAAGTTAATTATAGCTAGCATAGATCCGTATTAAGTTTTAACTCCAGATCTATTCAGTAATGAGGGAGATTAAAAAGAAACCATGGTCCAAAATACTCTGCACTTAAAAGATCAGGGTTAAAATGATTTACCTTAATTTTTTTTTATTCTTGGATTCATTTTATTATTATGGTCGGCCTTTTCTTCACTGCTACATAACAGAACACAATTTTTCTTTCTTTCATTTTAGTTTATTAATGTTATGTTATATTACACATCCCATCCATAGCAGGTTGTAAGATACACCTTGTGATTGTATGACCATTATAATAATCTATTTCTTATAAGCAGCAATATGAAAAAGTTAATAAAAGGGTCACAAATTACAATAGCTAGGTGACCTAACCTGGTGTTACTATGTTAAGAGTGTTTAATAAAGGTCACAATGGCCCATCTTAGTATTAGTGTATTTATGTAAGGGTCGTATTAGATCTTAATGACCCAATTTAATATTGAGTGGTCAGCGAAGACCACCAAATTACCAGGTATGCGAATAAAAACAAAGGTTTGTTTACGGGACATGAATGAATAAAAGTATTCTTATCTTCTTTGTCTTCCATGTGTTTTCATCCTTTGACTTTCCATTTCTCATGTCCTAAACAATCTTAATCAATTCATCTGAATTCCCATTTCTCATGTCATAAACAACCTTAATCAATTCATCTGCATCTAGAGGTCAAAAGGAGGCTGTCTAATCGATAGACTACAAAGGGTATACCTGTCTCACTCGTTCCTTTTAATCAATTCATCTGCATCTAGAGTCAGAAAAGGAGGTTCTGTAATCGATAGACTACAAAGGGTATGACCTGCCTCACTTGTTCCTTTTCATCTCTCTTGTAGTGCCGTCATTTTGGAGAGGTGAAGATCCTTTAGAATTGTGACTAAGATATATCATTAATCTTAGTTTCATGTTCTTATCAGTTTTTCTTGTATGCCTTTGTGGGCCAAAATTCCCTTGAATGTTTATTTTCTTTTTATATACTAAAAGTAGAGTTTCGAGGAGTTGCCGTCCACAGTCAATTTTATTCTAGTTCTCATCTTGGTCCCTCTGGATCTATGCTCCTTGAATACCCTAAGTCAATGATTAAGATTCCCAGTCCTTACAGGTTAATAATTATTTGAATAAAACATGTCCACCTCTAACAAACATCTGATGGTGTTGAGTTACTTCCCAGGATTTCTTTCCTTTAGCTCTAACCCTTTTCTGTGCTAAAGTTTACTGGCAGAATGTCCTGACATAGGAAATGAAGGCATCTACAGTCAAAAAAGTTTCAGGAAGATTTTATTGTGTTTTGAGTTGCTTTAATGGAGTAAGGTTTTTAAAAAATTAATCCAATCACATGGATGGAAAAAAACAAGCTGTGGTACATAGGCTCATGCGATAATAACTGTCAGTGATCACCTTTATAGCTATGCTTCTCTACCTTCCTCCCAGTACAATTTCCCCCATGTCTAACGGGTGAGATTTTTGTTCTGATGAAATGAATTTTGATCCTGATCAAGGCAATGGATTTCGTGCATATGATTAAGATGTTCAGTGTTTAATTCTTTAAATAAGCTCATTTTGCAGTACTGACATTTCTTTGGAATTATTCATGACGAGTATTGGCATACAAACTGCAACCTTAGTGCTTGGAGGGAACATTGTCTTTAAGCCTGTAACTGTATTTATCTTTCATAACCTAAATTGGAACTGGAAAAGGAAAATATGACTGTTTGAATGAAAGGTTATTTAAGTCTTCTCGTAAAGCTTTTAGTAATGATTGATTAGTTCACTTTTTGGTAGTGTTCATTTATTGCTTGTGATTGTAGAAGCTTGGCTATGTCATGGCACATTGGTGTATGAGAGACTACAGTCGGTTCTGTTGTAATGGATCGCAACTCTCAATGGTATTAGAAATGGCTGATTTATTGTCTCGTGATATTTATAGTTTGGTTATGCTTATGCTGTTATATTTATTTTTCATGTTTTACTTCTCAAGATGGTTATAATGCTGCTAGTAAACTTGCTTGACATGGGTATATTCATGGCCGTAGTTGTTCAGTCTTCTGTTGGTTGTGGTTTGTCTGCTTAAATGATTGGAACTCTTTCTGGCATCTAGTTAGTTTCTAACTCTTGAGCACCAGAAGCCTAACAAGAAGACAGGGTTAAGGATTTCTTGCATATGCGACCCTTTTTTGTGTTCAGTCAGAATCACTTTTCAAGGTCAGAGATTATTTTGTGTGTGTCTAACAATTTGTTGTATTACTATTGATCAGGTGCTGTGGAGGGCTTCATGGAAACTAAAGCACACAGTTCCTTCACTAATTGGATAAAGCTAGCATCCAGTTTCTGCAAAGAGGAACTGAAACAATCGTCTGAGGGATTACCAAAGTTGGAGATAGATGAGTATTTTGATGCTGAAGATATAGAAAGACCTGATATTTTGGCTGGGGTTTATCAGTCAAGTGGGGCTTTGCTTCATGATAGAAGTCCTGATAACAATGTAGAGCCTGTTATAACTATTGAAACATGGTTTGTTAAATCAGTGCTGAGAGAACTTAATATGTTGCATATCACATATGAAGCATCTCGTAATCATCTGCAAAAGTTAAATTCCATGTTACAGAATATAGAACAAGTAGTATCTTATAATCATCTGGAGAAGTTAAATGCTAAGTTACAGCATATAGAACAAGACATTTCTCATGCAAAAGCATGTCTCGAAGACAGAAGACACCTTGTTTCACGAGGCACTGCATTTAGTCTTTATGGAGCTGGTGTAGCAACTGGTCTAACTTTTGCCTATTTGTATTTCAGATATAAGCAGAAGACATGAACTTGCTGTTGTAGACTAACGTACTAAACGACTGGTTCTTATGGTCTAAATAATCCGAAGTAGATTGTAGAAATTGTTTCATGCTTGATAGATTTGATTCATGACTTTACATGAGAGATTTTATTTTCTGTAAAATATATTCACCCAATTGCATCTGCAATAAAATACATAACTAAATGCGTATGTTTGGATAAGGTGCATGCCTTTAATGCTATGGTACTAGTTTAAGAATGGTTACAGCATAGAAATGTATGTTGAGAACTATAGTGCACTACAAAGAACAAACTTAGTGATGAGACATCCGCTTGTCTTCTACATGCAAAATGTAGGGCTTATTAAAATTAAAAGGGAGTACTTACAGTTACTGAAGCATAGCCTTGAAAATATCAGTAGAATCTGAGTTTAGGCAGTATACATTATAAAATGTTCCAATTATGGAGCTGGATTGTAATAACAGCTCTGATATGGATATGCACGTCTTCTGTTTGATTTCCATTGTGCATTTCAACCATAAACTGCTGTTAATTGTCCTCAAATTATGTTCACACCGTACACTGAAGAATTCATAGCCATGTTTTCCTTGGATTGCAAGTTAGATCCAAAAATACTAGGGTGCAATTTCTTTCTATTGTGTTCCATACATTTGATATGGAGGAAGCCATGTATCTTGGTTTATGATGAAAGGGCCATTTTTGTTTGTTAAAGCAAATGAAAGGGGCATGAGCAGTTTAGATGTGAACCGACTGATTGGATTGGGCATGTTGCCAAGTTGCTTTAAAGCTCTCCACTGAAATAAATGCTAACCGTGTCAGTGGCACGGGTTTCAAGTGGAGCAACGGCTTCTGTAAGTACCAGTGATCCCAAATACATCTGAAACTACTATCATCTGAAGTAAATACAACTAAAAAGCACTATCAACTGAAGTAAATGCTAATCATGTTTTAAAAAACTGTCGGTGGGGCTGGTTTCAAGTGGAGCAACAGCTGCTGTAGGTACCAGCGATCACAAATACATTTAAAAAGTAATTTTTTAGCTGGAGAAAGGAAACAATGGTGGAAACACCATAACTTATTTTTTTGGATGACATATATATATTTTCTAGTAATAGCATGACACATAAAATGTTCTACAAGAACCTTGGATGGCACATATAATGTTTTTCCTAATAAGAATAAGAATTAAGAAGTTGGATATGAAAAACAAAGTTATAGTCATAAATATAGGGAATTTTTTGAATATTTCTTTTCATTTTGATGGTTGTACCTAAGGTAAACCTTAAACTTTAGAATCTTTAGAGCACAAGGTTGGTTAACAACAAGGTTCGAAGCCATTACAATTGCGTACTTGATATGAGTTTAACATGTCACTTATTGGAAAACTTAGGTAGGGAGGTAACAATCATTCATTGCAACCACTTAAGATAAATTAAATTGACACACACACACAACTAGTTTAAATCCATCTGAACTTCAGATTTATCATCTAGGAGCAGGATAGAGTCCCTTGAGGTAAAAATATTTTTTAGATTGATAAAACTTGAGGGAATGTTTGCACTTTGCGGGATTTGATCCCTCTTGCTACATGATATATTCATAGTTAAGATGAATCTGTGTTGGTATAATATACAATATCAATATATGTCCAAAATTTTGTGTATACACAATATTTCATACAGACACAAATCCATAAATGATCAAAAGCAAGAAATGGAAACCTTAATCTATAATATCTATGAAGTTGATTAAATAGTAAAAACTAGGAAGCTTCTCCTATGTCCTTAGTTCCTTGAGGCTTAAGGTTCTCCAAGTCCTTGAGGCGAAAAAAAGGAACCTCAAATGGAAGCAAATCTGGAGTAGGATCTCCATCCTTTAGGTTAATGGTTGCATATTTAAACCTACCATCATTGTGAAATCTGAACTCTTTATGATTTAATGTTTGATCTTAGAAAATCTACTATCTAGGCAGTAACTTGGTGGTATCCATTTAAATCAAGCCTTAAAATTCAAAAGCTTAGATAAACTAAAACAAGCACCACGTTTCTGGCCTTGTATTTCAATGTTGCAATTTGAAAAGATATAATGAAAAAAAGTCATTTAAGCACTTTTGTGTATATTGATTGCACTTTTTGGAATGAATTTTTTTAAACATGTTCTAACTATGCTTTGAGCAAGGAGAAATATAGGTTTGACTTAAGATTTGAATGGGAAATCTTTCAAGTTTTAACATATCACTAAAGCTTTTTCCACCCCAAAACATAAAAAGTGGCAATGGTTCAAGACAATGATAGGGTAGTACAATTTAATTAAACAAACAAAATAAGAATTTTTTTTCTCAAACATGCTCCTATTGTGTTTGGAGCATTATAGATTTTTTTAAACATGCTCTAACTATGCTTTGAGCAAGGAGAAACGTAGGTTTGACTTAAGATTTGAATGGGAAATCTTTCAAGTTTTAACATATCACTACAAGCTTTTTCCACCCCAAAACATAAAAAGTGGCAATGGTTCATGAAAATGATAGGGTAATACAATTTAATTAAACAAACAAAATAATAATTTTTTTCTCAAACATGCTCCTATTGTGTTTGGAGCATTATAGGCTTGGCTTAAGATTTTAATGACAAATGTCCATAGTTTCAACAAATCATCTCCATACTTTTCCCATGAAAGATCTAAATAGTTTCCAGGAATCGAGTCAAGCTCAAGACAATGACAACACAATTTAATTAAACAAAGGAAAAATAAATTTAACGAGTTGATGTAAAGGACAACAACATAAATTTCCTTTCATGGATGACATTAGAATAGGAAACTGATTTTTCGAGGGCCCTATATATTTGCAATTGACTAATAGCATGGCTCTAGGTTACTTCATTATAAAAATACCTCTAAAGGCACATTAAAAGCTTCTATAAGCCTTCCCATCCTCACGAAAGCTCTCATTATCTTAAATATGCGATGGATTTAAAAACATTGAACATGTAAGGGGAATGTGACTACTTATTCCAATGCTCGTCAATAGTTTTTCAAAGAGGTATGTAATTAGCCTCATCATCCCCATGTCTTATTTTAATGATTTTTTTTGTAACAATGCATTGCCTCATAAATGTAACCTATATCAGGTTTATCACCATCAATCACCATGAAAGTTCAAAATAGTTAATAAATTAAAAAAATTGAACATAAATCAAAATTTACATAAAATGGACTTAAAAAAAGTTGAAGTCCTCGAGTCTTTCACAATTGATTTTGTCACAACAATAATCTCTTCAACCTTATTCCAAAAAATATTAAAAAGAAAATAACATAGATTCCCATGCCTTAAATAGTAATATGGCATTTACATGCCATCCTTTTGTGTCCTGTAATTATCCTTTTGATATTAATATTTTGTCCAAGCGTACATTTCAAGGAGATGGAATTTGTTGCAAATTCAATGATTACATGATGAACAAGCTCCTTGCCTTTGGTGTAAGTTCTCATGATGCCAATTTTGTATTGATGTGATTGCAAATGTATTTGGTTATGGACATTGCATTTTCTACAACCTCTTGTATCCAATCAATTTTAGCAGTGTCTTTGAGCATTAAATCTATGTATTTTTCTTTTCCAACCCATGCTTCTCAGGTTAGGTTGGGAATCATATTGTGTGAGACAAGCTAAGAAAATGGTGTATATTCCCACCGCTATAGTAAAAATTTGTAGGAATGGGAGGGGGAGGAGGAGGTGATATTTGTCTTTGAGTTTGAGTTTGAGGGGTGGTTGTAAACTTGGGGTTGGCCTATGTGGCAAAGTGAATATTAGAAGTTTGACTAATTCCAATAGCTTCTATTTCTACATTTATACTTTTGTCTCTTGCTTTTCACTTCATCGAGGGTTTCAATGGCCAAGTTGGTTTGGTGTTCAACATCGGGGTCAACAACCAATGTCATAGTTGAGAATCTTGGCAAGGTGGCATTTGAATCTATGTATGTCACCATTACAAGGATTGTGGAAACATTTACATATCATCTTAATTGATCTCAAAATATTTTACTTATAAATATGAGTAAAGTCTTTTACTTATAAAGAAAGGTCTTTCCCATTGGCATTTTCACTATTTTAATTAATTTTTTGTCATTTTTACTTATCACTATCCAAGAAGTTTGTGGAGAGGGTTTGTTTTTTTTTCTCTAGTTAATGCTTGTTATAATAGGGGATAGTGTTGGAAATTGGGAGGCTTTTAGTTTAAATTATATTTCCCTCTTCTATGACAACTACTTGTGAAATTTACTGGCTTATTAATTTATTTATGTTCTTCTTGCATCAAAAAATTATCAAATGTAAAACATGAAGATCACAGTACACAAGATATAGGCTCCAAGCCAGGGAAGAACTCATCCAAGGGGAAAACCCAAAAAATTCTCTTTTTATAGAATCATATCAAAGGGAGATATCCAAGACCCATGACCACAAAAAACTTCACCCTCTATATGCCAAGTCAGACCGTCCTTTAGCACAAGAAATCCATCATCAAGAGATGTATCAAGGTAGAACTTCCACAAATTTTAAGCTCAAGAAGAAACTCCTCCTCTCATACTTTGGCCCTTCTCTTCATTTCTATCCTTTCTGTGACATTTCAGACCAAAACATCCATGTGTGTGTGTCCAAATGAGCTCCATCTTCCCTCTATTTATACTATACAGAGGGGTGTGAATAGACATGTCCATTGGGGCCAGGTCGACTTGACAGGGAGGGCGACTTAGCACCCAGAGGGGTTTTAACCCAAAATTACATATTTAAAAATTCTTTTTCCTTTTTCTTTACAATAGGTCTAAATATGACTTTGACTCTTTGACTTAAGAAAACCTAGAAGCATGAAGAACATTCTTAACTAATAAAATAATATTTTTTTGAGCATGAAACCATGCTAGAAAAATAATATTTGTTTTTTTTTCATTTTACATAAAATATATAATGGCATAGGTACCATGAAAATTATGAATATCAAACCGAGTTACATTTTCCAACACTCCCTCTTAACTAGGGAGGTATTCATAATTCCATAATCAATACAAGGATACTTCTCAAATTGAAATATTCTCATAAAAAGAGTCAAATAAACATCATAACCTACACATACTATTCCAGGGATCTAGAGACCATCTAGGCTACTGCCAAGGTATCAACCCAAGATATTTTAGGGATCTAGGTACCATCTAGGCTATTTCCAAGGTACCAATGAAACATCTCATAGAGATCTAGGTACCATATAGGTTACTGCCAAGGTACCAACCCATCAATTTTCAGGAATATAGGTACCATCTAGGCTACTGCGAAGGTACCAACCCATCTTATAGGGATCTAGGTACCATCTAGGCTACTGTCAAGGTACCAACCCTATGTACCATCATACAGGCTATTTAGCCTAAGGTATAACAAATCTATGTACCATCATACATGCTACCCAACCTAAGGTATAACAACTTTATGTATCATCATACATGCTACCTAGACTAAGGTACAACAACTAGTCACCATGATCTAGTTGGCGCCTCAACCTCATGGTATACAAACTAGTACAAGTTTTCCACCACAAAGGTCAAATCTCCAGAAACATCCATTTTCCAACTATATAGGGTTGACCAAACCCTAGAGGACATTAAATTCCTCACACCATAGGTCAAAACCCTAAAGGATCCTTACATTATAGGGTTTCCATTATCTTGGTCAAACCTTAACATCACATGCCTCACTCTAGGCCAAAAATTTCACTCAACAACTAACCGAGCTTGATACAAGCACCCACTCTTATATAGTGATTGGGCCAATACAGAAAGGCACCTACTCTACTTTGTAACTGAGCCTTAAGGACCACTCTTCCTAAACTAGGAGAATGTTTACCCTCAACAATAGTCTAGGCCATTCTTCCTAAATATGGAGAATGTTTGCCCCTATTTTTATCTTATTAATGCTCCCTCTTATTGAGAGAAATTTTCTTAACAAGTCCAAGCTTGTTAATGAAGTACATGTATTTCATCTAGGACAAAGGCTTGTCAAAAACCTATCACAAATTTAGCCTTTAAATATAATTTAAAGATAATACTTAAAGACATACCTTAAAACTTGAGAGTTGAACTGCTCCCTTTGAATCAAAACTTTCTTTTAAAATTAAAGCTTCCTCTGAATCCACAACCCTTTCAAGATTCAAAGCTCCCTCTAAAGTTGCCTCTGAATCCAATACTTGCCACAAACTTTTGTTTTGATAGTATAACTTCTTCTAGCCCAGACAATTTACAACATGTGTTATGCAACTAGCTCACAAAAAGATAGATCAATGACTTAAAAATTATCCTCTTTGAGGGGGAAAACTCCTTTACATTACATAAATGAACAATTCTTGGATGCTACAAATGGCAAGACCTCCGTTGTATATATAGGAGTCTAAGGGGTCACAATATAATCATAGCCTACACAACGATAATAATTTAAGGGCACAACAGAACACTAGTGGGCTTATATGGGGCACAACAATAATAATATGGGGGATACACTAGTATTATAGGGACCTAACATGCCCCTCTCCTTCAAAAAAGCATTTTCCTCAATGTTTGAGTAGTTCTGGATGTTTCTGTATAAAATTATCATCCTCCCATGTGGAATCTCTAGTGGGTAAGTTCTTCCACTTAATGAGATACTCTGAAATTGATTGATTCTGTAGCTATCAGGTTCTTGTTTCCATGACTGCTTTAGGCTCAAATATGATTTTTCCTTCTTCGTCAAGTTCTGGAAACACTGTTTGAACTGGAAGCTTGTCACTGATAACCTTCTTTAAGCATGAAACATGGAAAACTGGGTGTACTCAGGAAGATGCAGGCAACTCCAATTTGTATGCCATAGTACCAATCTTTTGCAACACCTTGTAAGGACCGTAGTACTTGGGTGATAATTTATTATCCTTCTTAGCTTGCTTGAGAGACATTTGTTTGTATGGTTGTAGCCGTAAAAATACCCAGTCACCTACATCAAAACTTCTTTCACTGCGATGCTGATCTGCCTATTGTTTCATTCGATTCTGTGCTAGAGTGAGGTTATCCTTTAAGAGTTGGATAACTTCTTGTTGATGCTCGATGTGATCTTCCACTACTTGAACCTTAGAATTTTCTCTTAAAGATGATGCGATGGATGGTGGTTGATATCCATAAATTGCCATAAATGGGGTCATTTTTGTGGTAGTATGAAAGGAAGTGTTATACCACCATTCATCTAGAAGTAACCACTTGACCCATTGTGTTTGTTTATTAGATGCAAAGCAACACATATATTCTTCCAAACATTATTCACTATCTCAGTTTTTCCATCAGATTGAGGATGATAAGATGAGCTATGAGCTAATTGAGTACCAAGAAAATAAAATAATTCCATCCAAATTTCCAGTGAAAATGGGATCTCTATCAATTACTATAATATTTGGATTTCCATGAAGCTTTTGAATTATTTCCATAAATGCAGTAGCAATTGTCTGGATTTAAAAGGATGAGATAATGCACAAAAGTGTGCATACTTGGTAAGTCTATCAACTACCACCATGATGAAACTCTTTTCTTCAGACTTCGGTAAACCTGTGATAATATCCATTCGGATCTTCTCCCAATGATGACTTGGAATGGATAAAGGTTGTAATAGACTTGAGGTCTTAATTGTCTCACTTTATTTTGTTGGCAAACCAAACATTTAGCCACAAAATTTTGAATATTAGGTTTAAGGCCATCCCAAAAAAATTCCTTCTTGACCATATGGTAAGTTTTTAAAAATCCTGAGTGCCCTCCGAAGGGAGAGGTGGGCAATTCCAAAAGAATCTATTGTTTGAGTTGGGAATTCTTACAAATATATAAGTGATATTTGTACCATAATTAATCATTTTTCTAGCTAAATGTATCAGATGTACTAGGATCTTGCTGCAACTTTTGAATGAGTGACCACACCTCTTCATCATTCTTCCATTCATCCATTGCTTCGGTTATCCACTCAGGTTGGATAATAGAAATGGCACAAAGCAATGCTTCCACATCCTCATCCTTTATTGAGAGTGCATCTGCAACAACATTTTGCTTCCCTTTTTTGTAGATGATTTCAAAGTCATAACCCAACATCTTTGTCACCCATTTTTGCTGCTCTTCTGAAGATAATCTTTGTTCCAAAAAGTATTTAAGACTATCATGATTTGTTTTTACCTTGAAGTGTCTTTTCATTAGGTAAGGTTGCTATTGCTTTAGTGCATGTTTTATTGCCAACATTTCCTTCTCATAAATAGGTTTGTGTAAATACTTTCCTTTGATTGGACTACTTTCAAAAGCAACGGGTCTTCTTTTTGGCATTAAAACCGCACCAATTCTATTTCCTGAAGCATCATATTCCACAATAAAAGTTTTTGTGAATTCTGGCATAGATAAGACCGGTGCTTGGCACATTGTCTCTTTAAGATGTTCAAAGGCCTTCGTTGCTTATGGAGTCCAAGAAAATGCATCTTTCTTCAGTAATGATGTTAGAGGTGCCACTATTCTCCCATAATTCTAAACAAACTTGCGATAATACCATGCCAACCTGATAAATCCTTGAAGATGCTTTATGGTTGTGGGTATTTTCCATTCCTTAATGGATTTAATTTTGTTAGGGTCTACCTTAACACCCTCATGAGATACAATATGACCCAAATATTCCACCTCCTATACTCCAAAGAAACATTTGGAGATTTTTGCATATAATTGTTTCTCCTTCAAAAGTTTGAGCACCCTGTCAACATGTTGAACATATCCTTTAAAGACTTGTTGTAGATTAGTATATCATAAAAAAATACTAACACAAATTTTCTAAGGGTGGGTCTGAAAATGGAATTCATTAAACCTTGAAATGTGGAAGGTGCATTAGTAAGGCCAAAAGGCATGAACAAAAATTCATAATGACCCGCATGAGTTCTGAATGTTGTTTTCAGAATTTCTTCAGTCTTCATTCTAATGTGATGATATCCTGAATGAAGATCCAACTTGGTGAAGTAAATTGCTCCATTTAATTCATCCAACAATTCATCAATGACAGGAATGGGAAATTTATCTTTAATAGTGAGTTTTTTTAGCTCCCTATAATCTGGACACATATGCCATGATCCATCCTTCTTGTGAAATAATACTACTGGAGCAGAGAAATAACTTTGATTAGGTTGAATTATACCATCCTCTAGCATTTTTGCAACCATATGTTCAATTTCACTCTTTTGGGCATAAGGATATCTATAAGGCCTGATGTTTGGAGGAACGCTTCTTGGAATCAAGTGAATCACATGATCATGATCACGAATAAGTGGGTGGCCTTTGGGAGTCTCAAACACCTTGGAATGATTGTCCAAGGCTTCTTGGATATTTGGAGAAATAGATGATTTCGATGTTTGAACTCGTAGAGAGCATAATTGTGCAATTACACCCTGTTGTTATTTCTTCAGAAGATTTGTCATGCCATTAGAGCTGTTTATCTTTCCTGGTTTCCCTACAACACCCCTTAATTCAACTTCGTTTCCTTCCCAAAAAAAATTCAAAAAAATTTCTTGAAAATTGAAGGTTATTGTCCCCAAAGATTGTAACCATTGGACTCCTAGTACAACATCAACACCACCCATTGGAATGGAAAGCATTGGAATATTCAATACATATCCCCCCATGGTTAGCTTGATATTATGGCAATTTCCAGAGCAATTTATAGTTCCTCCATTTGTAACCACCACTTGACACTATGGTGCTAGATATCAGAAGAAATTCAATTCCTTGGCTATCTTACAATGAATAAAATTATGGGTACTACTTGAATCAATCAGCACTATTACCTTTTTTCTTCTTGATATATCCTTCTATCTTGAGAGTTTGAGGAGTGGTAATTCCTTCCAATGCATTACAAGATATGGTCGGGTTCATTTCTTCTTTCTTGGAGGCTGGTTCCTAGTGTATATCCTCCTCTTTTGGTGTTTCTTGTTTCTTTTCTTCATCCTCTTCACAGTCTATGTCGAATAATTTCTTCTTAACACACTTATGACCTTTAGTATATTTTATATCACAACTGTAACAAAGCCCTTTCGCTCTTTTTTCCTCCAATTGTTGTGGTGTCAACCTTGTTGGTTGTGGAAGACTAGGAGAAATAACACTTCCATATTTATAGTTGTGAGTGGTAGACTTCCTTGTTGCCATAATTTTGCTTTCAACTTTTATTGCTACCTTGAATGCCTTCTCTAATGAATCAGGTTCCCAAAGGCGAACTCATGTTGGATGTTATATTTTAAAGTCCCTACAAAGACATCAATCCTATGCTCCTCTGCAATCTCGGTTACCCTAATATTCAATTTTTGGAAGTCTTCAATGTGCTCTGCCATTGAACCCTTTTGTTTGAGATTTACCAATTGGCTAAAGAAGGTGTTTCTTTTTGTATCTTCATAATGTTCTATCATTTCCTCCGTAAAAATTGGCTAGGTGACAAGTGGTTTAGGGGAACAAAGCCATCTATACTAGACAAATTGATTGGGTTCTAAATATAAAGATGTAATACATACTTTTTATGAGGGTTGCACATCCGTTAGATCAAAATATTACTCCATATGTAGTATCCATGTTACCAGATCCTTGCCATCAAAATTCATCATATCTATATTTGGAATGTGGTGGTTCTTAAACCCCACATTGGAGTCTTTAAAATCTTAATTCATATTCCTTTTGTCCTCGTCATGATTTTCATGGATTACCTTGTCCCCACCGGAAAGCCTTTCTTGCAACAATTTTGTCAAACCTTCCATGTCTGCTTTGAAACCATCCATCTTAGCTTCCATTCCATCCTTCAAACCTTCCATGTCTGCTTTTAAGCCATCCATGTTGCCTTTTTGTTCATCTTTGGGTTCTCTTTCTGAGAGCGAAATTTGTTGCACTTGGTCCCGTAATTTTGATATATCATGCTGCAATTCTTCCTCTTCATGCATCATAGTAGAGATCTATGAGGGATTTATGGGTGTAGAATTGTTTTTATTAGGAGGAATTTTAGAACCCAATACTGATTTCTATGCTTCAATATGCCCATGGAATCACTTCAAACAAAAGTTATACAATTGTTTTAAAAAAAATACAAACATTTTTCTTGCTTTTAGGAACTCGATATTGAAATGGTTGTAGCTCTGTAGTTTCAGATCTCCAAGTTCTAATCACATCTTGTAGTAGCCCTTGGAGTCTTCTTTCCAACCCAACAAGTAATAATAATATTGGATTCTTCAAGAAAGAGTTATGCCCATCTCCCACAATGACCTGATTATAGACGGGTTCAGTAGAGCGAATGTGTACGGAGTGCCATGTGTCACTGTTTCGACCTTTGGCCCTGAAAATTATACCAAAAAAAATATAGTCGATCCTCTTTCAGAATTTTTTTATGAAATTCAAATCTATGCTTAGAGAGAAATTTATGATGATTTTCCCTAGATCCCCTGTTTGAGATGGAATTCAAGAGCCTGCAAAAACCTTAAATTACTGGGACCATATCTCAGAAAATATAGCGAGAAAAGATATGAAATTCATACATGATATTCACCAATAGTTTGGCTCCACGTGGTTGAAATTTTATCTTCTAAAGCTTCGTATAAAAAAAATTATAGTGAAAATACCATGACGACATGTTTGAAGAAGAAAAACCCTAGAACCCAAAGCTCTCAAACCAAATGTTATGCAACCAACTCACAAAAAGATAGATCAACAAATTAAAAACTATCCTATTTGAGGGGGAAACCGTCTTTACATTACATAGATGAACAATTATTGGATACTACAAATGACAAGACCTTAGTATATATAGGAGTCTAAGGGGTCACAATATAATTGGATCCTACATAGTAATAATAATGTAAGGGCACAACATAACAATAGTGGGTTTCTATGGGGAAAAACAATAAAAATATGGGTGCTACGTGGGAACACAAATAACAATAAGGGGGATACACTAGTATTATAGAGACCTAACAACATGTACCTTCAATCCTATTCGAGGAGATCACAAAAGAATAGTTACAATCAAGTAATCAAAATAAAGCAAGAAACTAGATTTACTAAAGGAATCAATAATAGTACAAGAAGGATAGATCACTTATCTTTTGTGAACAATAATATCGCCTTCTTAAACTTGGGATACATGATCATTTTTTCACCACAGTCCTCTTTAGCAGATGTTTTCATCTTTCTCTAGATACATCTTAGACTGTCGTCTACCAAACCATAGAGAATATTTTTTTCTTTGCAAAGATTCAGTGGTTCTTCAAGTTCCAATACAAATACCTTAGCTTTTTAATCTTAAATACTTCCTTTGAACTACGTCGCTGTGTCTTAATTGACATGAATTGGCTACTTCTTCAATCTGTTATGTAGATTGGGCTTCATCAAGTTCTGGTCGGCTTCATGATGAAGTTTATCAATGTCCCATGACTTTTACTTATCATAATGAGATTGCTTTATGATCCATACGTTTTCTTATAAACATATGTCAAGAATCACTAATGAGATACTATGTTGTTGAGCCAATGTATCTTTTCTATGTATTTTAGCCAATCGAGTTATTGAAATGCAACTATGCGGGATAAAGCATGTTTCTTTAGAGAATATAAGTCACTAACCAATATATGTGTATGTTGACTAATGTGTGCAACTGTTGACAAGAGCTTGCTATGCTAATATTATATGAATGTGTGAGCCACCATTGTAATGCAATGTAGTGTGACATAATTAAGCGATACCATTGTAGGATGTGATGCCACTGTTTATATCAAGAAAAACTTTTGTGAATGCAAAGCCACTATGTATTCGTCGTGCAAGTTATGTGAGGATTAGAGTGATATTACTGTGTTGTTAATGCAATCCCACTGTATATTATTGATGCCATATTAACCATCAATGTGAGCCATGTGAGACGTCATGCAAGCCATTGTTAGTTTAATATTCAAATCAAGTCACTGTTGTCACAAGAGTATATACAAGGAAGTCATCCAATTTTCCATAAATGAACCTTTTATAATATATACATCTCCATCAATTTCATCTAGCCATAAGAAAGATTTGATCTTGTGTTTCAGATTGATCCAAAGTAAGGATCCTTCAAGTCACTGTTATATACAAACGCGAGTGTCATATAGATATAATGCAATGACCATTGAAAAGGTAATCCGAGCCACAACAAAATACTCGCCACTATGGAAAATGTTTCAAGAATTTTGCCTCATCTGTCAAATAAGGGAGTCTCCCCGATATGAAGTCCTTATTGAAATTCTGTTGTTCTATGTTGCAACAATTACTTATTCCAAAACTTCTTTCTTTTGCAATATTAATTAAGAAATTGTAGATAGAACATACACCATATAAACCATATGAAAAATATAAGACAACCAAGTACATAGAGAATTTAGGTCTAATGATCAGGGAAAAATCCACAAGGGGAAAACCCAACTGAATTCTTCAAGAGAATGAGTAAGTTCATCCAAATATGAACAATTTGTAGCATAAATATCAGTGGTAGCAACAAAAAATGCACACATTGAATCAACCTTCCCTTTAACTGAATCAACACTAAAATACTAAAGCACTGGATCAACCTTGGCTCACCAAGTTATGCTCTTACTCTCCAAGTATCTCTCTCACAATCTTCTTCAACTCTCTCCAACTCTCTCTCAAGTTCAAATTCTTCTTTCACAATACACAAGTAGTGAAAGGAGAAAGAATGAGGCACATATATATAGGAGTGGCAATGAATCCATGCCATAAAGGAGGAGTTACTCACATGCCAAGAGGGAGAGTAACATATGCCCATTTAGGAAATGTAACTCATGCTATTAAAGAGGTACACATGCCTTTGTAACTTATGCTTTTAAGAGAGAGTGTAACATATGCATTAAAGAGTGCATAAGCGGAATCTTTTATGACATGCTTTATGAAAGTGTAAAAGGAATCTTGTATGACAAACATTTATTGAGTGTAAGAGAATTAATGACAGTGTAAGAGGAATACGCCATGCCAATAATGAGAGTGTAAGAGCCATGATTGAGTGGCTTTAATTTCTTTTCAATAATAATATAATAGTATCATAAGAATTATTAATGATAATATTGATGATTAAGTCGAAATTGAACTATTAGGATTGATTGATGATTAGAATGGATTTTCCATCAACCATACTTGATTACCAATTGATGCAAGGCGATTTACTATTTTTGGAAAGTCATACTTGAGACTTTCTATTTTTAGAATTTCTAATTTTAGACTTACTATTTTTAGAAATTCATCCCCGAGCTGCCAAATTTTCAACACTCCCTCTGTAGTGGCCAATCTAGGGTGCTAGATTAGACTAGATTTATTATCAACCAAGGTAGGTAAACTTAGAGGCACGTGTCTAAAGTCTATAGACCTAAAAGGATCTCGTCTACCTAACTAAGTGTTTACTATGATAGGCTACAACACTCCTTTACAGGAGGTTAAAATATGTTTCCTCTCACACTTTAGCACTCAGATCATCTAGTTTATCTAACTGTTCTAAAGAAACAACGTGTTGCTAGACTGAGTTTTCAACCCTCTTACAAGGATATTATCCACAAAATCTCTTTCCAGCTAACACACTAAGCATTCATGAAAATCAAAACCTCTTTTAAACACACTGAAATTTTAAATGCATAAAAACATAGTCCACAGGGATACTTCGAAATCTAATGATCGATCAAATCTTTTACAAGATATTGTTCAATGATCTAGCAATCGAATTCTCAAGCTATCACCATGAATATTATTTGCAAGAACTTCTAATCAAATCGACAAACTCACATACATGGAAATAACATTAAACACTATGCACACTATTCAAATTCAAAACGCTATGAAATTGAAATTAACAATATACCAATCCACGTAGGGCCCGTCCACGCTTCAATTGCACACTGAAGAAACCTCAAGCAACGAGAATGTTAACGCATAAGCACTGTTGGAGTAAAACGGTGACTGTAATTAAGTTCTGAAGATTGAAATCACATACAAGAGCAGCGTTATGGAACAATACACAGAGATAATAATTGTTTTTTGAAACAATACAATACACAGTCTTTATCTGCTTGTCTCCTATCTAAATCGAATGTACATACATTAAGCAGATGTTTCTGCTTTTACAAAAGAGTGATTTTTGTCCTTTCTAATCTAAACTAATTTCCAAAATCAAAACGAAATCAGTTTGGGAAACCATGGCTTTTTGTTGCCTTTGTGACCAAAAAGGCTGGGTTTGACCAGCATTGAACGCATATCCAGGAGCGTTAGATTTGCTGTTGAATCGATTTTTCACCATGCATGTACATTCCAGATCACGTTCCTATCCACTGCTTTGACTTGTCTGTCATGCCACGTGTCACATCATAAACCATTTACAGGAAGTCATGACATCCTGTAATCTTTTTGTTGAAAATTCCTAAATTTTAACATAAAAACTCACAAATTAACTTTAATGTAAACTAACAACTATAATGCTATTGATTAATCAATTTCGATGGATATGAGGGGTTTATGGAAGAAAAAGATAGACAAATGATGGTGTTTCTAGAAGAAAAGGATGGCAATGAAATGATACCAACATCTCCCCTAAGCTCAATGATTTAGCATGTCCTCATGCTAATCCTGATGTACTCCCTTTATACTCTATTCCTGCCTGTGCCTCTGCTGCTTGTAACAATGCATCTATATTCTTCTGAGCTTGGGCATTCTTCTGAACGTGGAGCTCATGTTTCAAATTCTTGTATTTCTCTTTGAGAGCTTTCTTTTGAGCATACCATTTGGTTGCCCACTTGAAAATGTCGGTTTGTTCAACCTCGAGTTCTTTGATTTGCTCCTTCAGCTTCTCATTTTTCTGCTGAGTCTCCTTGCTCTGAGCTCTCAACATTTCATTCTCCTTCTTGATGACCTTCTCTAGCATGTTGGCCTCCATCAATTCTTCTTTTAGCTTTTCAATTTGTTTTTCTAACCTCCTTTGTTTCTTGTTTGCAGGTGCTGGCTCTTTCCCTTGTCCATTGTTACTCTCGACTTCCATTTCGGCTTCCGGTCTTGGCTGTGAATGAGCACTGCTCTCAATGTCCATTGGTGCATGTGCATTTGACTCTGGTTGATCTTCTTGTGTTTGGATCTTTTGTCTTCTCCCTGATCTTCTTGTATATATAGTGAAAATCTTGTCTTGTTCAATTTTCTGGGCAGCTTCTTGCCTCATCTTTCTCGTCCTTACACTACTGTTGGGTGGAGGGACATTGCTTGTCTTGCGTACAGGGATTTCCTCATCAATGTCAAGCATAAATCCTGAGTGCTCTTGCTGTTCCTGTTCATCTTCTCCATCTTTGATTTGATTGGCAACCAGAAATTCCTTCCATGTTTTTCCCCTCCTCTGCACTTCAAATTCAATTAGAATTTTAATTAACCCAAAATGATATAAGCTTTTATCCTCATTACCCTTTTGCTTTTCATTAGTTTTTGACATCTTAGTCAAGCTCTGTAAGAGGAAATAGGGTAGACTAATGGTGCATTGCCCTTTTAGGTGCAACAGGAGTTTGATGTGATATAAATAGACTATGCTGTAACGACCCTCACACGTAACAAATTTCTAAATAATATACACCATTTCATCCCATGGGTGCATCAGCCAACTCCTAGGGACACCCTTTTTCCAGTTAACAGATGAAACCCTCGACCTAGACATGAATTGGGTCCATGATTTTTCCTTGAATTGTTTTGTTTTGAAATATTTTTCTCCTTCTGGGCTGATCCCCAAGGATTGTGCTATGGTGTCTTCTGAAATCCTAAAAGAGAAGTTGCCTATCAATGCTTTCTCTCCATTAAATGTAAAGGCAAACTGCTTAGTTACTTCTTCATTGTTCCCATTAAACTTCTCCAAGAAGGGTAGCCATTGCTTTTCCCTTAAAATTGTAATACATTCATCATGATACTGGGAACTATCAAATGTATTAGGCTCTGATCTATTGGTCATTTTGACAAAGAAACTCCTGTTCTAACCCTCCTCGTTTATGCTTAATAATTCAACAAGGGTCTCTTGATTTGTTACCTCTGTTTTTCGCTCCACTCAACTGACCTGGTAGCGCCCTCTGTTCTCGGGGTCAGCTTCTTCAATGGCTTAGGCAGCGACCGGATGAATGTCCTTGGATTATGGTGGAGGTGGAAACTCCTGAGCCCAATTACTATGCTCTCTCTTCATAGCACCTGCTGTTCTCGACCTTCTTTGAAATCACAACATTTGAATTACTAGTATGGAACGCCATTTTTACAAACTGAGAATGAAATGGAACTTTAACAACCGACTTGACCCAATTCACTATAATGATAATGACGGAGCATATTCATATTACAAAGACAGAGGAGTAGCTGTACTGGGTTGTATAGGTACCATCATGAGAACTTCGTAAGCATATATGGAGTGCTGGAGTGATGATAACGGATAGTTGTTTGCATGAGTCGACTTGGGTCGAACAATCATGTTATAACTTGGCCGATTAAAAAAAAACAATGAATGAAATCGTTGAACACTTGGCTCTCCAATGATTCACCACCTGTCCCTTGCTCATTGGTACTTGGCCGATTAGGAGAATGTTGGACCGATAATAAGGTTGGATGACCGATTCAAGAATAAGGAGTTAATAACAAGGTTTGAAGGGTGTTGTAGGAGAAGATTTAAAAATCGTAGGAGGAGTATGGTGATAGGCTAGAGTGTGTTGGGAAATGATAGTAGTTAGGAATATGACAAGGGTGATGGGTATAGGGGTGTTTTTGAAATTGATCATAAGCAATCATAGTCATCACATTTAACACTAAAATAATCCAAGAATTTAAATGTTAAAAATAAAAATTACAACAATACATTTCACTTTATTGGTTGATCAAGAGTTTTGTTGGCATGCATAGGTAGGACTGATCTTTATTGTTCAGATATGACTAATCTTCACTGTCCATAACAGGTCCCTTCTGAGATGAATTTGGATACAACAGGTCCCTTTGAGATCTGGAGAATGTTTGTGCAACTTCTTTGAAATCTGGAAAAGAACTATGTGTGTGCAGCGTTCTTGATCTTTGGTGTTGATGGAACCTCGGTGATAAGCAACCTTTGAAATTCTGTTGAAACCTTGTTGAAGCTTTGCTGAAGTAGCTTGAGATAGCAGTCTTTAACAGGTCCCTTTGATGTTTGTTGAACAGGTCCCTCTAATGTTGGTGCTAGTAACATAGTCTTCTGAACAGGTCCCACTGAATATTGCTTGAACAGGTCCCTCCGATTAGAACAAAGACAAAAACAACTTCCTTATTGAAATGCTGAAGTGCTGAAACAAACTCTTTGAGAATTTACAATGAGGATATGAGATAAGGAAAACAAAAATGTGCTGATGCTTCTCCCCCACTAAATCTTTGACTTGTCCTCAAGTCATTATTGAATCTATGAATCAAACAGGAAACAAATAAAACAAGGAATTCTTACCAGCCAAAGAATTGGTTTTCAAGTAAGAATTCTGGGTTAGAGTGTGCCAAAGTCTGGTTTTCACATCTAAACCATTATTATTATTATTATTATTTTTTGATATGTATATATATATATATATATTTAATTGAAATGAAATGAACTAAGGTAGAGATATCACAACGGAAGGCTGCAATATCTCAACCTCCCTTTGTTGAGATACAATTTGAAGAAAATCTTCCTTGCTGATGGGCTTATGGTAAAGTTTCAACCGATGGCCATTGACAAGAAAGGGGTGGCCTTTTCCATCAATGGTAATAAGCTTGACTGATCCATTTTCATAAACTTGAACTATTTCGTATGGGCCCATCCAATGTGTGGTAAATTTGGCTTTATGATCTCTGAATTTAGAGTCAAAGAGTAAAGCCCAGTCTCCTTCTTTGAACTGTTTCTTTTTGATGTGTGCATTATGCCACTGCTTCCTTTGTTTTTGCATTAGGAGTGTTGTCTCCTCTGCTTGCTGCCTCATTTCATCCAGCTGGTTCAAGTGCTGAATTATTTCTTATTGGGCTTCATTGAGATCAATTCCTAAATTTGCAGCCATCTTATAAGTGTGTATTTGAAATTCAATAGGAAGCATTACCTCTTTGCCATACACTAACTGATATGGTGTAAATCCTGTAGTGTTCTTCCACGTGATTCTGTAAACCCAGAGTGCATATTTGAGCTTCTCTTCCCAATTCTTTCTATTCATTGCTACGGTCTTAGTGATAATTCCTTCCAATGTCTTATTTGTGGATTCCACCTGGCCATTGGCCTGTGGATGGTAAGGTGTACTTCTTCTGTGCTTGATTTGATATTTTTCTATGATGTACTTAACTAACTTTGAAGTAAACTGAGTACCTTGATCTGTCGCTCTCCCTTGGTACTCCATACCTTACAAAAATTTCTTCAAAAAGGAAGTTTACCACTGTTTGTTCAGTTGCCCGGACTAGTTCTTTGGCTTCAGCCCATTTTGTCATGTAATCAGTACATACTAGGATGTACTTCTTACCTTTGGAAGTTGGATTAATGGGTCATATGAAATCTAGAGCCCATTTTTCAAATGGCTCTAAGTGTACTTGAGGTTGAAGTGGCATCTCATCTGTAGCTGTTGGCCTACCCATTCTTTGACAGCTATCACAACCCTTCACATACTTCTTGGAATCCTTAAAAATAGATGGCCAGTAGTATCCAAGACTAAGAATCTTGAATTCTGTTCTTTTAGCTGCAAAATGCCCACCACACGGTTCATCATGGCAAGATTTTAAAATATCAATTATTTCATCATTTCTTACACATCGTCTAATAATCATATCATAACCAGTGTAAAATAAATCTCCATTAACCAATGAGTATCGAGCACTTTGTTTGATTAGCCTCTTCTTTTCCTTTGGAGTAAAATATGGAGGTGTTCTTCCTGTGGACAAATAGTTGGCCAAGTCAGCATACCAAGGATTCACTATTGAAATTGCAAATAAATTTTCATCTGGAAAAGAATCTTCAACCGAAACAACTTCACCTGGATTTTGCAGTCAAGAAAGAAAATCTGCCACCTGATTCTCCTTACCTGGTCTATCTAACACTGTGATATTAAATTCCTGTAATAATAACAGCCATCTGGTAACTATGCCATTAGTTACTGGTTTATTCATTAAATACTTAATAGCAGAATGTTTGGTATGTACAAAAACCTCATAACCAGTTATATAATGTCGGAATTTATTCACAACATGTATGATGGCAAGCATTTCTTTTTCAGTGACTGTGTAGTTTAATTCTGCAGGTGTTAGATTTTTGCTAATGAAATAGATGGCATAATGAAAAGACTCCTCTTTTTGGCCTAATGAGGCACCTACTGCAGTATCAGATGCATCTGTAAAGATGTGAAATGGTAGGTTCCAGTTAGGTCCTTTTAAGACTGGTGTGGTTGATAACTTTTCTTTGAGTGTTTCAAATGCTCGCTGACAATTCTCATTCCAATTGAAAGGTGTATCTTTTGCTAGAAGTTTAAACAGAGGTGAAGCTATTTTACTAAAATGTTCAATAAACCTTCTGTAATAGCTTGCATACCCAAGGAAATTTCTTACCTCTTTTTGAGTCTTCGGAATTGGCAAATTGACAATGATCTGGATTTTTGATGGATCAACTTTAATGCCTTGAAAATAAATATAGTGGCCTAATACTATCCCCTCATTTAACATCATAAAACACTTTTCATTGCTCAGGGACAGATTAGCTTCAATACATCTCTTCAAAACTTTTTCAAGATTCTCTAATGCATGCTCAAATGAATTACCATACAATGAAAAATCATCCATGTAAACTTCAACACAATCATGAACTAAATCAACAAAAATAGCTAATACAGCTCTTTGAAATGTAGCTGGAGCATTACAAAGTCCAAATGGTAAAACATTATAAGCATAAGTGCCCCAAGGACAAGTAAAAGTGGTTTTGTCCTGGTCCTCTAAGGCTATCTTGATCTGGTTGTAGCCACTGAAACCATCAAGAAAAGAGAATGATGATTTCCCAGCTAATGTGTCTAGCACTTGGTCAATAAATGGTAGTGGGAAATAATCTTTGAGGGTTGCTTTGTTTAATTGTCTGTAATCAACACAAATCCTCCACTTACCATTTTTCTTAGGCACTACTACCAATGGGGATACCCACTGACTGTCAGAGATAGGATAGATAAAATTGACTTTCAACAGTTTTTGTAATTCCTCTCTAACAATATCCTGAAGCATGGGATTCATTCGTCTTTGCGGTTGCCTCACTAGTTTGATATTACTATCCATATAAATATGGTGAGTGCATGTTTCAGGGTGAATTCGATGCATATTGGTGTAGTCCCAAGCAAATGCTTTATGGTATTTTCTCAATAATTGAATCAATTTTTCCTCCTGAGATGAGTCTAGGTGAGCGCCAATATTCAAAGTTTTTACTGGAATAATCTCTATGGTCTTGCTCTGTGTGTTTGTTATAGATTGGATAGGAAAAATGTTCTAAAATGTTGTTTGCAAGGAATGAATGGTGCATGTTTCCTAAAAATTTTGTGCCAAAAGTTCATCTACAGCATGGTATTGGTCATTTCTCAATTCTTCGGAAACAACAGGTTGAGAAAGGAACAATTCTACCAGATCATCATTATTATGTTCTTGAAAATCATAGTTTTGGTTGATGCTGAAAACAGATTGAACTTCTTCCTTGTCATTGTATTTATCATCAAACCATAAATTGTGTGCTACTGCTGGTGATTGTGATGATGGGTAAAGAGTGAGTTGTTTTCTTTCAGTTCCTCGTGAAATGATCATATTACCCGATCGACATCCTATGAATGCATCAACAGTTGCTAACCATGGTCTACCAAAGATTATTGGGTGTCCTCCTAAATTGGATTTTGGCTGAAGAACTTAAAAGTCCACTGGATACTCCCAAGAGTCCAGTGAAACAATTATGTCCTCCAAAATCCCTTCAGAAATCACTTTAGACCTATTAGCGAGTTCTAGAACAATTGTCGTGTGCTGCAAGTTTGTGAGCTGGAGTGTTTTCATTGTTTCAAGAGTCATCACATTTATTGCGGCCCCAAGATCAATTAAGGTGTTTGGAATATGTATGTTGTTAATGATTGTAGTGACTCTGGGAATACTAGGATCAACATACTTTTCCATTGAAATGGTGTTTGTCATAAGGCCAGCTAAATGTCCAATAATATGAATAGTTTGTGGATCAACTCTTTTCCTAGTAGGCTTTTTAAGGCACAATTCTTTGATGGCTTTAGTATATATGAGAATGTCTTTTATGGCTTGCAGTAGTGGAATTTTTATATAGACATTCTTTAGCTCATCTAAAACATCAAACTGTGGTATAGACATGGGAAGTTTTGTTTGGACCAATCTGTCTGGAAAAGGTGGTGGATGCAACGGTTGCATTTGTTTATTTTTGATGTCATCATTTTGTTTCCTTTGAATTGGAGTTTCATTTTCATTTTCTTCATTTTCTTCTTGTTTATCATCTGTTGGAGATTCTTTGTGAAGTATCTTACCAGACCTCAAATTGATATTTTGCAAAGGTAATGTGGGATATGATGGTCCCTCATCTACATTATAAGCTGGTCTCTCTGCTCTGTTATTCGGATTTGGTACAGGTTGAGCAGGGATTTGAGTAGGTCTAGGAGGTTGTTGGTTAGATGGAAGTTGTAATTGTGGTGGATTTATTGGTGGAGGAGCAGGTAATGCTTGTTGAGTTGGTTGGGGTTGATGTGGGTAAACAACTTTCTGCTGAGGATATTGCTGATATCGTTGAGGATATGGCAAATATGGCTGATGATATTGTTGATATGGCTGCGAATATGGTTGGTATGGTTGAGGATATGGTTGATATTGTTGAGAGTATTGTTGAGATGGTCTCCATTTTTGTTGTGGGTAATTTTGGTGCTGCCATGTCATGGGTACATTCCACGAATTCTGAGCATACATCTGATCATGTATAGGAAATTGCAAATTATGGTTTGGGAACATACCTTGAGGTGGAGGTCTTGGCTGCCATGGTTTCTTTGCGCCCATAAAATACACATTCTCCATATCTGTATTAGCTGCCACATTACAATTATGCAAAACCTTGACTTTAGAGCAATGAAATATATCATGATTTTCAGTACAAAAGACACAAACTTGAATGTTTTCTAATGGGCAGTCTTTTAAGGCATGTTTCTTCTGGCATTTTGGACAAAAGACATCCATCATTTGATCTTCCTCTTCTTGTCTTTTCTTAGCTTTGAGAGTGTCAATTTGAGTTCCTAAGGTACTCAATAGATCTGTTTTGAATTCCTCTAACAGGTTTCCTATTTTAGCTCTTGTGACACTTGCTAAAGCAGATTTTGTGGCTTTGGATGATATGGTTCTTTTTCCAATTTTGGCTTTGCTCCTAGAATACTTTTCACATAACTCAGAAATTTCTTCAAAAGGTAAAGTGGAAATATCACCTTTGCCCATCAAATTAAGATCATCTAAGTATTCCTCTCGAATGCCCTTCAAAAATATTGTTCGGATCAGATCAAGAGGCATGGTTCTGTGTTTTGATTTTTGTAAATTGTAAACAAACCGCTCTAAGTACTCCTCTAAATTTTCATCCTCTTGTTGGTTCATCCTAAAGATATCATCTTTGGAATCTTTCAATCTACAATAAGGCTGGTATTTCTTTAGGAATATTCTTCTCATTCCATCCCAATCAGTTATTGCATGTTCACCAAGCCCCATGAACCATCTTAATTCTGATGCTTTTAATGTTGCTGGGAAGAGTCTAAGCCTATGTGCATCATCTGTGTAACCATATGTTCAACATACTATGTCAAACTCAAACAAGAATGAATCTGGGTCTTCTGAAGCCATACCATAAAAGTTTGGTAGCACAGATGGAGGTATGTTTTTCATTTTTATTTCGTCATCCTCTTCTAATTCTTGGATAGGAAATTTAACGGTTGACTCTTCCTCCTCTCTTCGACCTTGATTTGGTGTTCCTCTTGCTGATCCATCTCCTTCCTCAGCCATTTTGATAGGTTCCTCTGTTGATTTAATTTCTTGTTCAGTGTCACTTGTTTCAAAGAGAAGTTCAAGGAAAGATTGTTGAGTTACTGTGCTACTTTCTCTTTTTATAGAGGATTTAGGGAAATGTTTCTTCTATGATTCATGCGCTAATAGAATTTTCCTCTCGATGAGTGTAAGTCTTTGCCCTGATTTATGTTTATCCTCTAACGTTTGTATGGTGACTTCCTCAGCTGGTGTTGTGTGTTCAACTTTTCCTAAAGGGTCTGCTCCTGATGGTAGGTTAGTTTTTGGATGGGGGGTTTTTATGAATCTACCTTTATTATCTATAGATCTAGGCATAAGTAAACATGACTTCTAAAATGATGAATTAAAATTAAATCTATGTTTTTGCTCGTTTTTGTTTATTTATTTATTTATTTTTTAGAAATCCTCTAGCTGCGCCTCCCCGACAACGGCGCCAAAATGTAGTGGCCAATCTAGGGTGCTAGATTAGACTAGATTTATTATCAACCAAGGTAGGTAAACTTAGAGGCATATGTCTAAATTCTATAGACCTAAAAGGATCTCGTCTACCTAGCTAAGTGTTTACTGTGACAAGCTACAACACTCCTTTACAGGAGGTTAAAATATGTTTCCTCTCACACTTTAGCACTCAGATCATCTAGTTTATCTAACTGTTCTAAAGAAACAACATGTTTCTAGACTGAGTTTTCAACCCTCTTACAAGGATATTATCCGCAAAAGCTCTTCCCAGCTAACACACTGAGCATTCATGAAAATCAAAGGCTCTTTTAAACACACTGAAATTTTAAATGCATAAAAACAGAGTCCACAGGGATACTTCGAAATCTAATGATCGATAAATTTTTTTACAAGATATTGTTCAATGATCTAGCAATCGAATTCTCAAGCTATCACCATGAATATTATTTGCAAGAACTTCTAATCAAATCGACAAACTCACAGACATGGAAATAACATTAAACACTATGCACACTATTCAAATTCAAAACGCTATGAAAATGAAATTAATAGTATACCAATCCACGTAGGGCCCGTCCACGCTTCAATTGCACACTGAAGAAACCTCAAGAAACGAGAATGTTAACGCATAAGCACTGTTGGAGTAAAACGGTGACTGTAATTAAGTTCTGAAGATTGAAATCACATACAAGAGCAGCGTTATGGAACAATACACAGAGATAATAATTATTTTTTGAAACAATACAATACACAGTCTTTATCTGCTTGTCTCCTATCTAAATCGAATGTACATACATTAAGCAGATGTTTCTGCTTTTACAAAAGAGTGATTTTTGTCCTTTCTAATCTAAACTAATTTCCAAAAGCAAAACGAAATCAGTTTGGGAAACCATGGCTTTTTGCTGCCTTTGTGACCAAAAAGGCTGGGTTTGACCAGCATTGAACGCATATCCAGGAGCGTTAGATTTGCCGTTGAATCGATTTTTCACCATGCATGTACATTCCAGATCACGTTCCTATCCATTTCTTTGAATTTCCTGTCATGCCATGTGTCATATCATAAACCATTCACAGGAAGTCATGACATCTTGTAATCTTTTTGTTGAAAATTCCTAATTTTTAACATAAAAATTCACAAATTAACATTAATGTAAACTAACAACTATAATGCCATTGATTAATCAATTTCAATGGATATGAGGGGTTTATGGAAGAAAAATATAGAAAAATGATGGTGTTTCTAGAAGAAAAGGATGGCAATGAAATGGTACCAACACCCTCTCAGCTAGGGAGGAATTTATTTCTGCAACAAAATATCTTTGCTTTCTCTGCTCATCTCTATTCATCTATGTGTTGTATCATTTGGAATAATGATGTCTCACTCTAATGAAGAAGAATCATCATAGGGGAGATTCATCCATCACCCTATATTCACTTGGGGGGATTTCTACTTGCCAACATATGACAAGGATCTCACACAACCAAGTCACATCTCTGCTTGGGGGGATCCACTTGTCAACACATGACAAGGATCTCACACATCCAAGTCTCATCTCTGCTTGGGGGGATCCACTTGTCAACACATGACAAGGATCTCACACATCCAAGGCTCATCACTGCTTGGGGGATCCACTTGTCAACACATGACAAGGATCTCACAAATCCAAGGCTCATATCTACTTGGGGAGATCCACTTGTTAACACATGACATTGATCTTGCACATCCAAGGCTCATCACTGCTTGGAGGGATCCACTTTTCAACACATGACAAGGATCTCACTCATCCAAGGCTCATCACTACTTAGGGGGATCCACTTGTCAACATATGACAAGGATCTCGCACATCCAAGGCTCATCACTTCTTGGGGGTATCCACTTGTCAACACATGACAAGGATCTCGCTCATCCAAGGCCCATCATCCATGACCACCCTCTCAAGGAAGGGTCACATCCGTCAGTCCAAGTTGGTCTCTCAAAACTAAGAACTTCCCTTTCAACAAAGACTTGGTAAGAATGTCAATGTTTTGGTCATCACTCGTTATATGATGGAGTCTTACTGCTCCTCTATACACCATATCCCAGATATAGTGATATTTGATCTCAATATGCTTTGACTTGTCATGGAACACACGATTTTCTGCAGGTTGAATCCCACTCTTACTGTCACAATAAATTATTTTTGTGTCCAAAACATGCTCAAACAACTCTCCAAAGAGCTTCCTCAACGATACTACCTCACATCTAGCCATGCTGGCAACATTGTACTCAACATCAACTGTGCTAAGGGCTAAAAACTTATGTTTTCTGCTCATTCAAGATATCATGGCAGATCTAAGCTGAAGCAACACCTAGATGTGATATTTCTATCAGTAGATTTATCAACCAAATCAACATCTCAGTATCCATGTAGACATATATCACTGGCAATATATTTCAATCCCATATTGATGGTCCCATGCAAGTATCTCAGCACATGCTTTGCAACAATCTAATGTGCATGAGATGGTTTATTCATATATTGGCTTAGAGTATTGACCACAAAACATATGTCTAGTCTAGTGTTTCAGAAAATTAGTACCCCAATCCATTGATGATACTCATAAGGATTTTCAAAATTAGGACCTACCAATTCACCACATAGATTCTTGAATTTCATCTCCATTGTGGTATTCATGGATTTACATTTTGTCGTACCAAATATTTCAAGCAGCTTGGAAACATATTTTCCTTGAGAAAGGAAAATCTCACCAGGTTTTTTCCATACTTCAACAATTAGAAAGTAGTGCATTTAGTGAATATATTTGATTTCAAATTCAGAAGCTAACTCCCTCTTACATTGGAGGATAAGAGGTTCACTAACAGTCATAAATAAATCATCAACATATAATACCAAAATCAAAGCCAGAGCTTGGACTGTCTTGAAGTAATGAGTTGGATCAACATTACTTCTGGTAAAACAAAGCTTCATCAAGAAGCTATCAATGTGGGCATACCAAGCTCTTAGAGCTTGCTTCAAACCATAGAGGGCTTTCTTCAGTCTACACACATGAGTTTTTCAGTCATGTATTTTAAAGCCTTGTGGTTTCTCCACAAATACTTCTTTCTTGAGGAAGCCATGCAAGAAAACAGTCTCACATCAATTTGGTAAAGAGACCATCCTTTTCTAGAAACTAGAGCCATAATACATTGGATGGTTGTATAACGGGAAATAGGTGCAAAGTTTTCATCATAATTTATTCCCTCTTTCTGAGACAACCCTCTGGTCACAAATCTAGCTTTATATTTTTCAATACTGCCATCAACACCATGTTTAATTTTATACAACCATTTAGAAGGCACAAAAAATTTACCTTGTGGTCTTGGAACCACTTCCCATACATAATTATGAATGATGGACTCATATTCTTCAACCATTGCATATTTCAACACTTGAGCCTTCATGACTTCTTCAAAAGTGCATGGTTCATCTTGAATAATGTTGCTCATGACTATAACATATCCTCAGAACTAATATGGTTTCGTACTTTCTCTAAATGTTCCTTGGGGAGAAACATGTTTATCAACATATTAAAGGGTGTCACGAAGCCATAAAGGTCTCCTTCTAGCACATGGAGAAGGATCCAAGGAGTCCATGGGATCCAAGGAGTCAGGATAGGGAACTTCTTGTGCATCCAAGGCATCATCTCATCTTTCAACATTAGCAGGAGGAGGAGTGTCTATGGCTTTTCAAAGAGTTGTATCTTCATCAAATTTATATCTCTGCTAAAATCTATAGTTATTTTACCAACCATATATATTCTGTAAGCTTTAGAATTTCATAATAACCAACAACCATACCTTTCTTACCTAAAGCTTCTAGCTTGGTACTATTTTCCTTTGGCACATGAAAGTAGACAGGTCAATCAAAGATCCTTAAGTTCCAATTATGTTATGGGTTATATGGTACGATGGTTTCTTTCTTGATTCCAACTTCCTTGCAAAAGTCTTGATCTCTTGTCCACTTCATGTCCACTCAAGTCATGGGATGGCTCGACATATTCCTCAATCTCAATACAAAGGACTTGGTTCTCACATTCATCAAATGTACTTGTTGATCCCAAAACAAGAGCAAGAGAAATAGTAGCAAGATAAATAAACATAATGAAAGTATACCCGGTGATGAGGCAAATCTTTCTTTATTTTCTAGATGTGAGAGTGACTCCTTCATTATCCTTGCACCATATTCCTCTTGGAGTTTACTCTTCCTGCACTACTCCACACCTTAATGATCTTCATGATTTTTTTTTTGATCTCATCCTCATCAAGAAGTTAGTGAAAGAATCATTCAAATACTCATGCAGGAAAAATAATCAATGATATATAAAGCTAAATATAAACAATAGCAGTGACACAAAGAAAAAACATAAGACTTGAAAATAATTTGAGATTGAAGGAAGCTATTATCTCCCTCTTGATCCAACCTCTATAAGCTACCACTATCCATAAGTCATATGCCATTGGCAAAAGAAATGCATCTTCATGATCACCACTTGGAAAACTCCATCATGACCCACTTTAATCTCAAGTATTTCGGAAACCATCTTTCTCACATGAGGTAAATATTTATAGTGAAGATGAGTGAAATTTTGGTGCCACAGTTTGTATTGATGATTACTTATCATGAATCAATGCATAGATAGGTCTTCCATCGATTTTATACAAATCTTCAAATTTTTGATCCCAGAGTGAAGACATGTTAAATAATTATACATATTGAATTCATTGCCTGCAATGATATTAATTATAATCCATCTTTGATCATTGCAAAAGAGGTTAGTTTAGAAAACTATCATTCCATCTTTTGTAAAAGTCATGATTCTTACCTACAACCATTATTGTTAGTAAACTCTAAGATCAAAATTACCAAAACCCATAATATTATGACTTTTCTTGTATAATGTAACAAAGTCAAAATCCCCCTATCTTCAACATTCAATTTCTATCAATTATTCTTTTAGAACCCGCTATGCATTATACTTATTTTCAAGACAACGCTTTCTTACACATGCACAAACAAAAGTAAAACTACTCTTTACTTTTGCATGCATCTACAAGTACCAAAACCACAACTATTAATTACATGCAACACCTTAATTACTATATATAAAATTACTTCCATATTTCAGGTTCCTTGAAATCTTGGAAGAGCGGTAATAGTAAAATTTCAACATCAAAATTTCAGCAGTAAAATTTCAGTAGTAACATTTCAACAGTAAATTTCATCAGTAAAATTTCAGCATAATTTCAATAGTAAAATTTCAGCAATAAATTTCAACAATAAAATTTCAGCAGTATAATTTCAGCAGTTCAGTTGTAAATTTCAGCAGTAAAATTTAGCAGTAAAATTTCAATAGTAAAATTTCAGCTGTAAAATTCAGTAGTAAAATTTCAGCAAGAAATGAGTAGAAAGTAGAAGGAACAACAAGAGATATTTCAGCAGAAAAAAAAGTTGCAAATGGAGCGGACAACAAGATATATTTCAGCAGAAAGAGAGCTGCAAATGGAGCTGACAACAAGAAATATTTTAGTAGAAAGAGAGTTGCCAATGGAGCAGACGATACGATATATTTCAATTGAAAGAGAGTTGCAAATGGATAAGAGATATTCCAATTGAAAGAGATGTGAAAATGGAAATTTTCTTCACCAAAGCTCTGATACCATGTTGAAATTATGATGTTCTATGTTGCAACAATTACTTATTCCAAAACTTCTTTCTTCTGCAATATTAATTAAGAAATTGTAGATAGAACATACACCATATAAACCATATGCAAAATAGAAGACCACCAAGAACACACGTATACATAGAGAATTTAGGTCCAATGACAAGGGTAAAACCTAACCAGATTCTTCTTCTATTAGGAATCAAATGTTCAGTACAGATACAAAGTACAATGAGAGATCAAGAGAATGAGTAAGTTAACCCAAATTTGAACAAGTTGTAGCATGAAGATCACTGGTAGAAGTAGCAGATGCACACATTGAATCAAATTTCCCTTCTACTGAATCAACACTAAAACATTGAAACACTGAATCAACCTTGGCTCACCAAGTTTTGCCCTTACTCTCCAAGTCTCTCTCTCACAAGTTTGAATTCTTCTTTCAAAATACAAAAGTAGTGATGGGAAAAATAATGAGACACACATATATAGGAGGAGCAATGAATCCATGCCATACAGGAGGAGTAATTTGCATGCCAACAAGGAGAGTAATATATGCCCATTTAGGAAATGTAACTCATGCCATTAAGGAGGTATTCACTCCTTTGTAACTTATGCTTTTAAGAGAGAGTGTAACATATGCATTAAAGAGTGCATAAGAGGAATCTTTTATGACATGCTTTATGAGAGCGTAAGAGAGTGTAAGATGCATCTGTTATGACATGCATTTATTGAGTGTAATGGAGTGTAAGAGCATTAATGAGAGTGTAAGAGGAATATCCCATGCCAATAATGAGAGTTTAAGGGAACATTATTGAGGACCATGATTGAGTGACTCGAATTTCTTTTTAATAATAATAATAATAATAATAATATTGATGATTAAGCCAAAATTGAACTATTATGATTGACTGATGATCATAATGGATTTTCCATCAACAATAATTGATTACCAATTGATGCAAGGTGATTTACTATTTTTGGAAAGTCATACATGAGACTTTCTATTTGTATGCTTTCTATTTTTAGAATTCATCCCTGATTTGCCAAATTTTCAACAATACCAATTAGATCTCACACCGTTTTCAAGTAGGAGCCCCATCCAGAGTATTGGCCCAACCACCATAACTCAAAGGTTTTCCTTGGCTTCAAAGGGTAACATAAGATATTATACACATAACCTTTGAAACAAACAAGTGAGTGGACATTGTGAATCACACATTTGCATTGCATATAAGGAGACTTACACAGGAGGTAAAGAGAGAGTGAGTCTCTAGAAGGAAAGCAATAGTATTATCCCAAGAGCGACACACAAGAGCAAGGAAATATTCGTTAATTAACTTGCAAATTAGTTTACAAGATAATAATGATTCATGAAAGAAAATACAGCACACATTCAACAAGATGAATACCAAAGCCAATGAAATAGTTCATTTTCTTTAGTACATATGAACATGACATATACTGCAAACATATAAAGAATAGTTTTACAACATTCATGATACATGCATGAAAGTGTGTCGGCTCAACAAGATTTTGATAATTAAGTGAAAGTTCCAAGTACACAATTACAATGATGAGAACATTAAGTCATTAATTTCTCCTCTAAGGAATGATCTTCTCTCTTATGCCAAGCTACAGGAGCCAATCCTAGCTCTAAAATGTCCAAGCCTCCAAAATACCTTTGCTTGAGTTATAAGGGTGTATTTATAATAAGAGGAATGACCTTTCATATTCCCATGACTCTTGAGCTTCCTTCATGACCCTTGGACTTCCAAGTGACCCTTGAATTACTACAAGACTCTTGGATTTTTCCTAGTGACTCTTTTGTCCACGTGTGACTCTTGGACTTCCTCATATTTACATTTTCTCATTTTGCTGAAAATACACAATTACAATTCCACATCATGTGGCTAAGTACATGGACACCATTGAATTTTTGATGACACCTTGAGAAACCATCATTTGACAACTATGATATAAGACTTCATTATGATGTATCCATGCCAACTTCCTCTCCTAGTTGCTATGTCATGCATTCTTGATGATAGATCTGATTTGTAATTCATCTTCATAGGGGAGCCAGGCTACTTGGCTCACAATAGTACATCTAATGAGGAAGGAAACATATAGTCCTGTGCAACTTATATCAAGAAAGACAATATCTAAATAATGTATTTAGCTTTTTCCTATTTGACAACTCACAACAAAGGAGGCAAGTTCTAAAATATGTATTTGTAATCTCTTTAAAAGACCATCAAGCCTCATGATAATACAAGTGAATGTTATAGTATTTTATCTTATCTTGTGTGATTGTGTTTGATTCATTTGTTTCTGAGTCGAGTTTTTGGAAGATCCAACTTAGAGGTGAGGCTCTCTAAGACCCACCTCCGATGAATTGTAGATCAATTTGTATTAGAGCAAGTTGCTCCTTGAGGCCTGATCTTTTTTTTTTTTTTTTTAATGTTTATGTATTTAATGCCCCTCTTTTCATGCGGCTGCGACATTTTCCATGCTGCAATTTTTCTTTAAAGTTTTTATGTTTAAAGTTTGTTGCCCTCATCCATATTTTTTCCCCACATCTTATTATTCCTTTCAAAAATTTTTAGTCTCAATTCTTTTGCCTCATCACACCATATAAAATACCCATGGCAACTTTTGTTAAATTTTGGAACACAATTGTAGTTTTGGCATATCTCTAGTCAACAATCAACAATCAACATAACATAACAACATTCATCTTGGGTTCATTTAGTGACGTGCCCTCCCACCCCAAGCTATGTAGGCACCTACTACTTCATCAACAATCAACATCACATCACATCAACCCTAGCATCCAAAAATAATTTCAACCATGACTTCACACTTAAACCAGGAAGCAGAAAGAAAGGGATGCTTTCCATTTAAATAAGGAGGAATTGGGCAGCCAGGCTGCCTGACTCATAATAGTAACATCCAATGAGGAAGAAAACATCTATTCCTATGAAACTTATATCAAGAAAGGCAATATCTAAATAATTATTTAGCTTTCTTCTGTTTGACAACTCAAAATAAAGGAGGCAAGTTATAAAATATGTATTTGTAATCTCTTTAAAAGGCGATCAAGGCACATGATAATACAAGTGAATGTTAGAGTATTTTATCTTATCTTATGTGATTGTGTTTGATTCATTTTTTTATGAGTTGAGTTTTTGGAAGATCCAACTGAGAGGTGAGGCTCTCTAAGCCTCACCTCCAATTAATTGCAAATCATTCACCCTCCAAAGGATCATGAAATGTCATCATTCTATCATGGTATAGGATCTCTTCATGTCTTCATGATGGTTCTTCTTCGTGCTCCTTCTCTAAAAGTGCTTCTTTGTTTCTTCTCCTTGACATCTTCCTTGATAATCACCTTTCCTTGTTGAGGTGGTTCACCTACTAATGAATTACATTCATGATAAGGAAAGATCAGTTCAGAAATCATATATTCTACCCCTACTTTTTTCATGGAAGAAACTGATTGTGATGGGCTAGTGTATGAGCTGAGAGAATGAGGCTTGTTGGGAATTGCGTTGTTGAGCTCAACAATGGATGAGGGAAGGCACCACTGTTCACTGTAAATGTGCAATGCGCTATAAGAAGGGGCTCTTTAGGGTCTAGTGCAGTGAGAAAGTGTAAGAGGCAAGGGTGATGAGCTTGATGACTGAAATTGCACAATGCGCAACGCTAAAGGAAATATGAGGCAATCATTGTGTAGGTGAGCTTCATATTGGATGATAGAAGGCTTGACTATGAACTATAAATGACCAATGTGTGGAGGGAGGAAAGAAAAAACAAGGAATGGAATAGTGAGGAGTTCCAGTCAACAGAGGAGGCAAGGCTATGCACTGCAACTGTGCATTGCGTAGTGCTTGAGGGGAAGAGTCATATGCTTGTTTAGTTGAGAGTTTGCAGTGGGATAGAAATGGACTGAATTTCCAGTAGAACTGTGCAATGCACAGAGGGAGGCTCACTGAAAGGGAGGATTACAAGTTGGATGATGCAAACAGCAGAAAGTCAAGTCACTTGGCCTAGGGGATGTACACTACATTGTGAAGAAAGGTGGACGTTTGCATTGCATAATTTTATATTGAAAGGGTATGAGGGAGGTCCTTATTAAACTAGAAGTGCTCCATGTGATATACAAGGAAAAATTAATCAAGGCTTACTATAGTAGGTCAATTGGTTAGTGACCATGCTTTAAAGGTGATCAATGTGCAATCATATGGGATGACCTTGAGAAAGAATTAGTGTACAAGTATGGGAGGAAGGGATTTCATCAATGAGGCTCATGGATAAGTAGTGCTCATCACTTGTGGGATGGATAATGCCTTCATAACTTTCATTGGATAGGAGGAACAAGAAGAGCTTTAGAATGACTAAGTGTGGGACTAGTGGAGTAAAGAAAAGCATTAAAAGGAGACTCAAACATAGATCACACACAAACATTCCATCAATACAAGCCAAGGGGATGCACATGAATAACAATCAATAATCACACCTTGAAACAACAACAAAGCGACACTTATTTCTTAGTGTAACTGTTGAAATGTAGCATTGTGACACTTAGAACATAAGTTGTGACCAAAGTGTCTATTGTGGCCAAAAAGTGCGCTAAGCCTTAAGAATGTGTCTAGCACAAATTATTATGATATATATGACCACATAATGTTGAAAAGTGCATTAGGACTACCTTTAGCGATGTGTGAAGTTGAAACATATACAAGAGTGGAAATAGTTAAAAGCGACACTTGCGATAGTAAGAAAAAGTGAAAATGACGCTTGCAAAAGCTAAATAAAGTGAAAGTGACACATGCCAGAAAAATATAAAGTGAAAATGACACTTGTTAAATTGAAAGAAATCAAAAGTGATAGTCATGAAAGTGAAAGGGACACTTGCGACAACAAAGGTGTGTAAAAGAAATAGTCAAGATAACTCACTGGAATAATGGCACAATTGCAACCAGAAGTAAGAGAGACTGCCAAATTATGTTGTGCACTGACTGTCGACATAGGATGTGAAATGCACTATAATGAAAATTGTGAAAACAATGTTCCTAGAGATTGCACAAGCCTTACTTTCAGAAGTTGCACAATGCCTATTTAAGATTTCCTAGAAAGAAGTGCATTTATGAATTCTTTAAGGACCGAGCTTGTATGAGAAAGTGACTTTGACACTTAGAATATGAGAAGGAGACTTGAGCGCTTAGAAAAAAATTAATCGTCCATGATGTGACTATGATTTACATGGAACGACACATCGTAATATCCTTAGTAGGCTTCAAAATTTAAGTGTAGGAAAAATTTTGGGGGGTTATAGTTGCAACGAAAACACTTGGCGAGACACTAGTAGAACTCCATATTCTCTATTTAGATCTTATATTTAAGTGAAACATATTATTTTTTTAAGAAGTATTTATTTTCCATGTAGATTACCTCAGCTTTGCCACTTATCCCAGTTAAATATATAACCTCTTGTTTCCTTTATCAGCTTCAAACACGTTCACAAGACTACTCATACCTCAACTGTTTCGATAGGTGAGAAGGATAATAAGTACCGAGATTTTGATATTTAGAGTTGTTGGGTAATTTAATTGTCGGTTAAATTATTTGTCATTAAATTGTCATAGGTTCGTGAACTTGCGAAGTATACTTATGCTAGGAATCAACTTTCAATTTCAAAAGGAAATCTTGATTTATTGAAAGAAACGACAAAACTGAAATAAAACCTATTCATGAAAATGTCTAAGATGAGTATGCACACACTTTCATTTTCAAAAGTCTCAAATTCAAAACTTGGGAAGAAATTTTTTAATCTATGAAATTGAGATGACAATGGACATGAAAGTAAACTTACTCTATTGACATGAAAATAAATCTATTCTAATGACATGAAAGTAAATATATCTTTATCAATAGGAAAATAAATCTATTCTAATGACTAGAAAGTAAAGACTTGAAAATAAATTTAATCTAGAAAGAAACAAATCCTATACTAAGAAAGCATTGAATTATTTATCTATGAAATTTAAAGGCAACCTATTCTGAAAGCAGTAAGAGATCAATTGAAATTACTAATGTTTGCATTGCCAAATTAGAATCATTCATGGCTATCTATGAATCTAAAAGCAAACAAATTGAAAATAAATGAATCTATGTCATGAAATAAATAATGATTGACCTTCAAAAGAACACAAATGGAATGGGCATAAAAGAATATAAATAATGCATCTAATTAAAATATTTAAAATGAATCATAAAAGAAACTAATCTATCTTAAAAAAATGAAACATTAAAATGCATATCATACTCGTTAGGTGGCCATTCTAAAGTGCATGAGTGGTGGAAAGTTGAGAAAACTCTTTATTAAACACCAACCATATCAAAGTGAGCTACAATGGTGTTCATTACATCAATCATAAGCATAGTTCCAATCCTTAACATCTAAAACTCTACATTGAATCATGATCATAGCTCCCAAACTTTTCACACATTTTGAGAGGAGAAGGCACTCCTATTTATACAAAAAATAAGATAACTAATTCATAAATGTAGATCCACAAATCTCTCATAGATCCACAAATATATCATGTATTTACAACCATGTGTTGACATATAGTAGTTAGCATCTCTTCATATCCTCTCACAAATATCTCCTAGCTTTGATAGGAGACACTTATGAAAACTTCCATGATCCTTCCCCATGAAATGTGCTTGACCAATAATCTCAATTCTTCCTCTTCAAGAGTTTGAAGAGGAATTTTGAATTTGAGTCTTGGAGGCCAAATATGATTGTCCCGAAATCTTCAAATATGCCTACACGTCACAAAACTCATCTAACTTTTATATATAAGTGAAAACATGTTAATTTTCTAATATTTAACTATAATTCACTCGAAATAAAAAAAATAAATGTATTGTAAAATCATATGTCTAAACCTTGATATTTGATGATAAATATGGTCTTAGTGCATTTTTATGGAGCTACAAAATATGGAAAATTTTGAAGCAAAGTGAAAGAAAATAGGGTGAAATGGATGACATTTTGGAGACTTGACATTCCCCCTAACTAAATATGTTGCATGTCTTCATGCAACTTTACATTGATTGTCATGGATTGAAGTCATCTTATTTTATGTAACTTATTTTTTGTAGCCTTGTGGTGTGAAAGATTTGCCAACAATTCATTTTTGTCAATTTGAGATACTTTTGCAAGACTTACATCTTTTGAAAAGTCTTCTTTATATGAAATATATCTAAGTGGCATCTCTTATGGCTGGTTCTTGTGAGGCAACCATAACTATTTCAAGTGTTGGTGCTTTTGTGATAAATTTTTTCTTTTATTCTTCTTCTTGTGCAACAAAGAATACTTAAGAATGTATTCAAAATGAAGACATGTTCATATCAATCAATCCTTGCTCATAATTTGAATATTTTGAAAACATATCAATATTTGAACCAAAGAACAATATCATTCAATTAGCAGAAACATGTTGGTCAACAATATATAAAGTGATGGAATGTGGAATTGAAAAATGGTAATGACTACGCCGCCCCCCACCCCCCCCCCCCCCCCCACCCCACCCCCCACACCCCAACTGAAAGTATTTGTCCTTTGAAAATGGAGAAACGATGTCACATGGGAAATTTTCCAAATACATGGCTTTTAGAATTCAAGGAATTAATGACTAAAGATTAGAAAACAACATACCTTCACCTACCTAAAAAGTTGATAAGCTATGCATCTATGAGATCTTGGTTGTTACTGCTGGATCATGGAATGTGAGTTGAAAGAATTTGATTTGTTTCTTCTTCTTTTGGTTGCATGAAAAATGGATGAAATTTGAAAGTGGAATATTTGTGCGTTTTTTTCTTCAAAACTAAATATGATATATTGGAGCACTTCTGTAATTTGTTGAAATCATATATCCTTCATTCATATCTGCATGGTGGCTTAATTATTTGCTGATGTTGAACATAGAAAGAAATTGTTGGATTACCAACCATTAATGAATGTTGTTAACCAACACAAGACTACTCACCATTAATGTAAATGTGATTCAATATTCCTAAGTACATATTACTAGGTACGAATAAACGAGTTGAAGTCGAGTCACCTAGAAGATCCAATAAACAAGAGACATTGATGTATTCCCACAGTTTATTAGCGAGAGAACTTGTCATTAAGGCATGCACACCTCAAAGTACTACAAATATCTCTAGTCTTGAAACCAAATAATGTGTTGAGGTTGATGGGTCAAGACTTGTTAGAAGGAGGGCCTTAATGAATCCCCCATCATCTAATGTGAGTTGATAAAGTAATGATGTAAAGGACCATAAGTGAAATATTTGAACTTATGAAGCAAGGTTTATTTTGAAAAAGGAAAGAAGACGATGGGGTAGCTCAACATTATAAGTGAGCTGAATGACTTTATTCATGGGTTAGGGAGAAATGTAAGTGAGGAAGGAAAGTATGAAACTTTTGCAAAAAAGGGAAAATGGTTTTGAAGTCATGCTCTGGGAAGATGGAAATTCATGGATGGATTATAATCTTAGAAAGAGGAAAATGAATGAGTAGCAATGACATTATCGATGTGATTTGATATGGAATTTACTTCTTCGTGTTATTATTGAAAAAGAAATTGGTCTTTGAGAACCACTTGTGCATAAATTGACCTTCTTTGATCATCCCAGAAACTGCAAAAGCTTAACACTAATCTGCAATAAAATGTGAGATTTTTGAAGGAGAGAGGTGATCAGTCTCTCTTCATATGATATATATGTAAAAAAATCATAAATAACATTAATAATACAAATTCAAGGAAAATAAATAAAAAAGAAATGCATTTTTACCTGCCAAGGAGTGGTGCCTTGGACAACCTTTCAGTATTTTATTGATAATTTCTTCATTGATGCCCAATTTTAGTGATTCAAAAACTAGGTTAAAGAAAATTCATATTAGAAACATGTTTTAATGACACAATGATGTTTTAAAAGTCCAATTGCTGCAAAATTCATAAAAAATGACCATTTTTTGATTGTCTCAAATGCTAATGAAAAATGCCGCGTAGTTCTCGTTGAGATCTTTCCAACGACACTTGAATCACCTCAAACAGGCGTTGTATGAGAAATTTATGGTTGTTTGAAGGTTTAAGAAAACAATGAAAGTGATGTGCATAGGTGTCACGTGGCAGCACCATAGGGTGCCACGTGGCAACACCATACGGTTCCACATGGCAGTGATAAGGTGGTAGCTGATGTGGCCATTGACTGGTCAATGTTGACTCAACTACTGACTGAACAATGTTGTGGCAGGGTGGACCAATGTTGGGCTTCCACATGGGCCAATTGTGGGCTGCCACATGGAAACAAATTTTCACACAGTTAATGTCAAAATGTCACATAGTTAATAAAACACTTTTACCCAAGATCTGAATTCATGACCTCCAATTCACAACACCAACAACTTACCAATAGACCATAATTCAACTTTGTGAAATAAGTCCATAAAAACTTTATTTAAATTCAAAAATTTTAAGTATTCGACAAGATGACTAACAAAGCAACAATTTGACGAATGCCCAACAAAATAAATTTAGGATTTTTGAGAAGAAATCCAAGTGTCTAATTGCCCCAGGGCACTTGTCAATCAATTTCATCGCACCAATTTTTTTTTTTTTTTTTTTTTCAATTGAACTCATGCTCTTGCAAAAGAATAATGGATTTTCCCAACCAATTTATTCTATAAAAATTTGAGAAATAATTGAAGCTAAAACTCATAATTTTTTTTGTTATAGTAGTGTTGACATGGTGAATTTTCACTATACCAACAAAGGGAACTAACCCGATCATAGACCCCAATTAGATCTGTTTTCGTTTGGAGTGGCTAGTTCCAACGAGTTTTAAAGGACCCCATGAACTGTTAAAGGTGTTGATAGATTGCTTCCTGGAGGAAGACCTCAATTAAATCAACAAAAGAAACAACTAACCTATATGCATCAAATCCTATCTACACTACTGTTAACTACTCTAATCTAGTCCTAACTATCCTAATCTATCCTGCAGGAGCATAACAAAAGAGGTTAAACATCACATATAGATTCCAAGTCCAAATGAATCAATTACTGGTTCAATAAGAACAAGGCTGTATTAAATCCTAATTGCAATCCCATTACTTATACAGGAATATACATTCCTTTCCTTACAAATAACACTTGCAACTGATGTTTAACAAAGTCTCGAATCAACAACCTTTCATGAATTAACAATGCTATTGAATTATATTCAAATAACCAGGAATAACCATGAACTGCTAGTTATCAATATGCACAAAGAAAATCACATTTATCTTTATGCCAGCAACAACACACTGATTCTAAACATATGAGAGAAAAGGAAAACAGATCTGAAACACAAGCTCCTTCTTGAACCAAACAGATTTCTTTATTCACAATAAATCAAAGTTGTTCTCTCCAAATAAAAAACACTTGCTATCCTATTTGGAGGTAATACTTATATCCGTAGGAAATGACTCTCGGTCTTCCCTTAACCTTTTGCCTTTCCCTTGTTCTTTCCAATATACAGATCAGAATACACATATGTAGAACAATCGGTGTCACTGCTGACATGTAGAAGGCATGTCCTATCACTGGAGCGCTTCATTTCCTAGGGAAATGAATAGATGTTGATTAGAAGAGGATGACTGTGTGTCATCTCTTCATGATGAAACCTGGGGCAATTTCACTTTCGGAATACATAGGCAACACGTGGAACTCGACCGAAATGCCTAAGGCTGCCTCTTTAAACAACATATCCGCATATATGGACTCTCCGGATCTGCTCATGCATTTTTTTTTTTACTCCTCGCCTGCCTTCTCTCGGTCCTCGCCTGCAGAGATAACCAACATTAGTCATACTTATGCAATTATGATAAAATTCTTAAAAAACACAAATCTTGCCTTCATGAAGCATTTATAACATCAAAAGGAACAAGCGTGAAAGAATCGCCCCCTGGTTTTTAACCCATGCATTGATTAAGTCCCGCAAGTGAAAATCTGATTTATACTGAAAATCATTGCATAACACCAAACCGGATCCAAAATCCAGACTTGAAATATTCTAGGCGACACATTGCTTCAGCGAAGAGTGGAGAAACTGGGGTTTAAGAGTAAATCCATCGAAAAGAAAAAGATCAATAGCGTAGGGAGGAAGTGGTTTTTCATACCACAAGTGGTATTTTGGAAGGGGCCTAAGTGGTAACCGGTATTGCGAGGAAGGCCCTCGATTCCACTCTTCAAGTGACACGTAGCAGCTAGGAGGAAAGAGGATACCGCTTTTCAGGTGGGTATTCCTCGAGCTACTTGTTCACCCGAAATGTGCGTGGATCGTTGGATCCACGAAGGGTAGATCAATGGTGGAGGGATTTACAAAGGAAAACACGTAAAAACCTGTGGTCGGGCCGTACAACCGGACTTCAAATCTTATATACCTGAGCCTCTAATTATCGTCGGTTCCATCATATCACAAATGTCTTTATGTGTAAACAATGATCTTTGCCGATTGCGATAAGCGATTGGGGAGGCGGGCCCGAAATGCATATGAGCCATGTTTAATAATCCCTTCGGATCCACAACATAAGCTTTTCCTTTGAAAAACCCCAACCTCAATACTTTTCAAAAAACATAGTAATATACGGGAAAACCTGTGTTCGGCCATAAGGCCGGACTTGAAATAATATGCATCTCGGTCTATAATCATCGTTGAGTCCAGGTGGTAGTGGTGTGTCTTATATAAAGGCCCCAAACCCTACCGATTGTGATATGCGATTGGGGCTTCAGACTTGATAATATATATATTGCGGTTAATAAAGCCATCGGGTCTGGTAGACAGTGGTGCGCCATATACATAGCCTTGGAGCTTGGCTGATTGCGATATGCGATGGGGCTTCCAGACCTGAAATATATGTAATGTGGTTAATAATGCCGTCGGGTCCAATGCCTTATGGTATGCATTGAGTTGATTGCGATAGGCAGAAAAAGGGTGATTTATGTATGTTTGTGAAGCATTTTCATTGTAAAGAGTTATAATGGGAATAAGGAAGCAATGGAAGGTTTCATGGGTTGAATTCAAATACAACCATGATAGAGAGTGGGTGTTGGTTATGTGCGTGGGTGTAGAGCACCATGAAGGTTTATGGGGATTGAAAAGTCCCGATGAAGGAAATGGATGAAGGGTTAGAGAGGGTTATGGATGAATCATGCAGTAGGGATTTATTAAGGGGGACTTAACCATTAGGCATTGAAGATTTGACTTGGCAACGAGTTAAAGTCTCTGGGACAAAACAGATCATTTGGAGAGGTGAAAGATGATTTTTTTAGGGGACCCATTCAAAATTGCAATCAAGGCAGGTTTTAATAGGGTGGTGGTTGTGGCCACAACAAATGGAGAATCGCTGGGCGAACCAATTATCTCTGTTTCCAAATAAACCTTGGATCAATAGAACATCAGGGTGTTATAAACTTGAAATACAAACTGTATAGATGGACAAACATGGGTTCCACTTGAACATTAATTGCTTCAGGTGGGATAAAGACAAATAACTTCTACTTACTGATAGGGTTTTGACAGGCATTCTCCAATGGTAATATTATGGAATTTATTGACCTTCCTTTACCTATTTCCTACTTTCAAAAATCCTTTCGGGGCCATCACTATTCTGTCAATACCTGTTTAGGTCTGTACCTCGGTGCTTTATTGCTCATCAAACTTGATGTAGATATGTTTATATGCACTTTTTATGAAAATTTCAATGCTATATTTTCATATGATTGAATGGGGCGCAGTCATGGATCATGCCATATTTTTAAACCGCTTAAGCAAGGTTGGGCTTACTGTGTCAACCGATACTCTAAGCGTAGCAACAATCCTTACTCTAACCGGCTTCCCAAACAACCTGTCCTTCCAGATTGGCACAAGGACTAGAGCACAATTTGATTTGCCACATGGTATATGATAGTGAGTTTAGCCCATGAAAGGAGATTTACTTGTAGATGACAGATATTGGAGAATTTAGTGTGGTGGATGGGACCAATGGAGAATAACTGCAAACCTTGTAGGCAAGCATAGGCTAGGTCTGAGTGGGATTTATTTAAAATGCAGCGTTCCTCCATGCAAGTCCAGCTGTAGTTACACATTTTTCATTTTATAAAGATGCCCCTACATGCTCCAGATATCCAAGTTATCAACAGATCTTACCTAGTTCCCAACATATGCCAATGAGTGGCTTTGGCTTGAATTCCACTGCTGATTTTCCAGTTCTCATGGGCTCATTGAAAATTTGTTTGATTTGCAAGGTAATGATGGATTTAGGATTAGTAGACTCATTAGCAGGTTAATGAAGGAGGCGAAAGCTGAAGGTGGCGAATGAGAGCAATCTGAAAAGGTAAAACGAGACTGGAGGACTGAAATCAATTGGTTGAAAAGGACTGCAATTCAAAACAGAAGGAAAATAAAATTTGCAGAAAACAAGAAAGGAAAAGATGGAAATGTAACTAAACTAATAAAAAAAATAAAATGAATTCTAACCTATTTAGGAGGTAACCACCATGTGGTGGCTACAGGAAGTATCTCTTCAGATGTTGGCCATTAACAGGGAGTTTTTCAGTTTCTCCCTGTAAAGTTTTCAACCTGTAAGTTCCTTGACCAATTTTTTCCACAACTTGGAATGGGCCCAACCATAAGTTTGAAGACAAACTGGAATGGTTTACCTCTTCTTCAAGCTAATACTTGACCAAGGCTTCTTTGGAAACAAAGAGCTCTGACTCCAACTCATGCATCCTCTTCAGGTTCATATTTGCAATATGAAGTTACCTCTCCATTTCCTGCAGTCTATCAGAAAGCAATTGCTTCTCTTCCTTCATGGAATTCAACTTCTCTCTAAGTATGTTGCTCTTCCTTCCATCCTCATACATTTCTCTCACCTTGCCCATCATAATGAACAAGTCTTGCTTTATGTCTTCATTAAATAGTCTTGTGATGCAAGAGGAATTCGGGGATACACTTGTAGAAGTTGTCATTATGCCAATGAACAAAAGAACTTCAAACAAGATTAATAAAGAGCTTATTTAAGCAACCTTTTGCAACAAAGCTCTTGTGCTTCAATGATTGCCTTGAGGTCTTTTGGGATAGAAGAATGCCTTCAGCGCTTCTTCCTTCTTGTCCTTGCTGGACTGAGCTATCAATAACTTTCCCTTCACCTCTACAACATATAAAATAGTCAGTCTACAACAAGCATACAATCAATTAAACAATCAATCCTTGACTGCCCAAACACCTTTCAGACAAGAAATCTTTGCTCTGTCAATCAAGCAGTCTAATATAACCTTCTTGAAGGTGGGGTTAACCAATCTTAGGCTCCGATACCACCTGATTTGAAAATGGGGCACTTAGGCTTCTTGTCTAACTTGCAAGGACCTCTCCCACTTCCAAAGCTTAAATATTCCCAAGTCTTATTGATTAACCAATGCTGAATTAAATGTGTGCTTGACAATATAGGTGTATGCTTATGTCTGTTTAAACTTCTTATGTGCTATAAATGATTTTGTTTAAACTAATATAAAGCATATAATAGTGAACAATGCAGCAACAAGCATCACACATAAGACAACAAATTAATATGGAGTTCACCCAAAACTCTTGGGCTACATCTCCTTGAGCTCTAGTCAACTCGACTAGGCTCTCTGGTATTATGGAAAAGTCCTTTTATAAGATCTTGGCTTAACTCCACTGCTTTACATAGAAACAATGGGTTTAGACACCATTTTATCACTGGCTCTTGAAGCTCTCAGCTTTCTGGCCCTCAACTCTCGCTCTAGCTCTGGCTCTCTGCGAATGATAGATCTTAGGATTTTCACTTGACTTCCAAGTGACTCCACTCGGCTACTCTGCGCATTAGCTCTGCATTCTTTTTGCCTTCCCTTTCTGTGCTGCTCTCTTTCGCCTTTGCTTCCTGCTTTGGCTTAGCCTCTTGTTTTTTGTTTTTAGCTGCGCCTTCGCTCTCTGCCTATCTTTTTCTTTTTTCTGTCATTCTGTGGCTTTAAGCCAATCGGAACCGTCTGTTCATTTTCCTCTTTTGGGCTCTTTGGCTCCTGGCCTCTGTCTGCTCAAATCCCCCTCTGAATGTTAGCAATCATTGCTAAACGCCTTCAGGGATGGTGGCCACCTGTTCTGTAATGGAAGGGGCCATCGTTGCGGTGAAAAGCCCAAAAATATTGTTCTCTGTTTACACAGAGGAATACTCTAAAACACAAGAAAAACTGCCAATCTATCATTTTATCAGATTTCAAAAATCATTAACTCCGCCCTAGACTCCTATCGAGCCACCTGTAATCGATATCGCAAGTTGCAATGCCCCTGTTCTGTGGTTCCTTTTGTATATATAAAAATACATTAAAAAAATTGAAAATCCAACAAAGGGCTTTATGGTGGACTTCAAATAATTATTCAATGACATTTATAATCATTTTGGGTTTGGTCACATCGCATCAGCGCATATATATATGGCCTCGCTCCGTCGTATTACTCCGACGCGATATTGCGATGTGATTGATTGCAATCGCGTATCGCATGGTCCTGAGGTCTTTCCATATGGCATGGCCTATGCCGATGCCGATCCGCTGAGGCCGATATCGGCAATCACAATATCGCTCAGCCCAAGGTCACACCTTAAGTCCCATGCCATCGCCGATGCCAATCCGCTGATTTCGATGATCGTAGTATCGCTCGGCCCGGTCCTTATGTTATATCGCATGTCTACCTCTGACCCAATATGTCAGGGATCGGTGATCGAGGGTTTTTCCCCTTTCTACTTAAGTCCACTCTTTTGCCCTGATCCGATGTGATTTCCCTTTATAAGGGTTTTTTTTGCCCATTTTAGAGGATTTTTCCTCTTTTTCTAAAGAACATAGGGCTTCTTCTTTCTACGATAACTTCTGCATCCTAAGTCCATTTTTTCCCATTCAAGTTGCAGTAGATTCAGAATGAAAATACTATGCAATGAGGCTATTTCCAGGAACTTCCTTGTACTTTCATTTTCCTTAGTGAGGAACACTTAGACTTAGGAGTCTATCCAAAATTCATTTTGGATCAGAGATATACTAGCTCTGCACAGTGGAGAAGCCAAGGCCCGTTACAATACTGTCCAAGCTCTCTCTAGGATAGTTTTATCGGAAGCTTGGCTAACCAAAAGCCTCTAAAATGAGTTATGAGGTTCTACTTATAGCAAAGGGTGGGGTGACCCTTGACATTCCCCTTTGTGACAGTTCATCTACCCTCGTGACTCTTCATCTACTTTATGGTTGTTACATCTAACTATCGACACTTTAACTTCCACTTGACAAGACATTACATTAAAATGAAAATGTGCCCATGTGAGACAAAATGGCTTGAGCAAGCCATGCAAGACATCACTAACACTCGGTCAATTATGGTGAGACAAACTCTTTGGAATGCTTGTGATGGTGAAGGTGGTGAGTTGATGCCAAGCTTGGTCATCCATGATGGTGTGCATGCGCTCCATGGTGACATCTTGTTGAAGCGAACACTTGCCTCTGTTGAATCTGGGTGCATTGGTGTGGCTTCTCCATCCAACTCGTTTGCTAACATGTGCATGGTCTTCTTGGGTGCAGTTGAACCGGAAACATACTGATGCATAGTGTCCGCGTTGATATTCACGCTTGTGCTGGTGGTCATGCGCATCAGCTGTCAACTACATGTTCAGCTCCAATTGGACTAGCTTCTTGTCTTTTCCTCAGTGAGTGTGCTTAATGGGTGGGATCACATGCGTGCTCACGATGAAATTCATGTTGCTGAATTCCCTTGCATGCGATTAACAACACTACTCACCATGTCTGTTATGTGCCAACTATTGGGATGGATCTTTAACATCTACGAGCGTAGTTTCATCCGTGAGTGCATGTTGCACCCGTTGTTGTACATGTTCTTCCTTGAGTTACTTCTTAATCACATGCAACTCCTTTTCTGTTCTATTCTCTGCCTTTGTGTGATCTTCATGTTGTGTCATCAACTCATAGCCCGAGTCTCCGAAGTTTCTTTCACCACAAGTGGATTTAATTGAGCTTCCAACTTTGTTCAACCTCTGTGTTGTCAAAAACATTCCTCTTGAATTTGTTGTATTTGGTATACTTCCCTCAGCTGTTGTTCATGATGCTGCTCAATGTGATGTTGCTACCATAATATCTTGATGTCCTTGTCTATGAACAACTTGATGTCTTCGTGGGTAGGCAAGTCCATAGACACTTGATCGACTACATCCCCAAGTGTGCTTTGAATGGTGTCTTCGACTCTGCTCTCTTGGAAACCATTGTACCTATACTGCTGAGAGGCAAATGAACACCTACGATACCTGGAGACATGGAAACACTCATGGAAGGAAATCCATCAGTCGAAAACCAAAATGAACTTGAGAACTTACTTGCAACATACTTGTGTGACTGATCATGAAGGTTCCACAATTTTCGCCGCGAGGTCAGGAAACTGACTTCCAAGACTGTGTAGGGCATAGTCTAGGCTTCTAGGAGGTTGATTGACTACTAGAACTATGCAATGTACAGTCCAATCTAGCTACTAACTATTAGAATTGCGCAATGCGCAATCTCAACTAGAAATGGTTGTAGGCTCGGCGACTGCATTGTGCAATTTTATGGGCTAGTAGTCACTCTCCCTCAGAACTACGCAAAGTAAGACTCGAGGATAGTTACTGGGAAGAAATTCACATTTCCTGAGAGGAAGACAGAGCCTTCCCTCTCAAGATTGCACAATGTTGTCTTGGTGAGGCAGAGTCTGGGCCAAGGTTTCCCAAACTTGCTGATGGGCAACTGAAAGTGAATGTGAATGTGAATGCATGGTGATACTGAGTGTAAGCATAAGTGAATGATCATGCATGCAAACAATGAATGAAAGATTCAGAAAATGAAACAACATGCATCTGAGTGAGGTGAGTCATCGAATTAGCGACCGTTCGTGAAAACGGTTTCATGCATGCAACAATAGTGATATGTTAATGAAAAATGAAATGGTTCTAGTACAAGCTAGTATGTATCAAAATGATATCAAGTGCTCACTGAAATCAAGCAGACAACATTCATACGAAGTGAAACACAAAAATCACTAGAAATGTAACACAAGACATGGAAATTGGGCTTACCCAAAAACAACTGAGCTGAATGTGCCGACGGGTCCTAGATGCGATCTGGGATGTTAGAGTTTGAAGGTTGATGTTAGGAATGAGCTCTGCAACGTCTGGTTCATGAGTTTTGATAAAATCAAAGATGTGATGTGCATGCCACAAATCTAGGAAGAGTGAAACTTCGTGGGAGGCTTTCGAGATGATCCGTGCATGCAACCCCCAACTGCTAAAAGTAGATCCCTGAATCAAGGGATGCCTTTGCATGGTACCTTGGGAGAAGTAGTCCATGCATGCAAATCAGTTTTTCTCGGTCCCGGAGGGAACCAGTCAACTCAACTGCATATGCAAGAGGCTGCTCAACTGCTGGGAGAAAATGTGCATTTCTGGAAGGGAGCTGGGATGGCTGCCCAGGAGATTTGTGTAATTTCTGGGTAGAGCAGCTAACTACTGTCAAGGATTTCACAATTCCTGGGCTGAGGAGCCTTGTTGGGAGGAATTGCACAATTTTCTGGATGAAGCCTGATTGGTAGAATTGAGAAATTCTAGAGCCTAGTAGGTTGCCATACAAAATTGCATAATTTCTAGAGGGAAGGTTGGTTGCTCTCCAGAATTGTGCAATTTCTTGAGGCAGTTTCTCAGCCTACAGCTGGACCAAGTCTAGAGAAACAACCTATGAGGGGGATGCAACAAGCTTTGATGGAAAGGTTGTCATTCTACAAGAAAATCATTGAAGCTTGTGTACTTGACAAGACAAGAAATGTTGTTGTGAATAGGGAGGCTCCGAAACAAAGCTAAGGCAAAATTTTGGAGGATGGTTGTAGCTGCTACAACACTTGGCAACACACTGGTAGAACTACAACTCTCTGAATGGACCTTGTTTGTGAAAAGAAAGTCTAACACCTCCAGAAGTATTGCTCAATTCTCAGTTCATCTTGGTTTCTACACTTGCTTGATTGTAAGATGTAGCATCTTCCAAGCTCTTGGTCAATTGACACACATTCCAAGCCAGGTCATCACAGTCCTTTTTTATTTGGGTTGAGGGGTATATTGGTGCACAAGAAGTATAGTCCTCAGAGCCTTAGTTTCATCTTTGGTGTTGCTCCGTTGCCAGCAGGCCTAAACAGTACCCCGGCAGAGTCACGCAACAACACAAGCATCGCTCCGCTACCAGTGAGCCTGGTTAGTACCCTGACAGAGTTACTTGCATCACCTCTCTCTGTAGGAATACTTTCTCTTCTTTTGCCTTATCATTTTCATTTTATTTTTTTACTTTTTCCATAACTTTGCATAGCACTTATTCATTTCAGAGGCAGAAGAGGGATCCCAACTTATTGAGAGAAGAAGAGGTTGTTCCTTCAAATAATTAGTTTATGTATAACTATGATGTGCTTGTTAAGGTTTTCCCCCTCACCTTACTCTACTTGACTAAGTTGACAAGGATTAACCCAAAAACAACCGACTAGAGTAGGTGATACTGGTTAGAGTGCAAGAGTTGTGTTTTCACCAAGGTTCACTTCAAATAGTACATATTTTCCATTGATGTATCATGGATTGAAGACAACAAGTTCTTACATAAGAGAGAGGACAACAGATAACCAAATTTTGATACTTTTACAAGTCCTCTTGTACTTTACCCATCTTGTTTCAAGAATCATACATGGTTTCATGCGAAACTAACCTATGAAAAAAATAAGAAAACAAACCACAAAGCAAAGCAGATGCATAAGCAAAAGCGAAAGCAAAGCGAGTAAGAAAACAAGAAAGCAGACAAACAAACCAACAAAGCAAGTAGGCAAACAATCATGTAAGAAAATAGAGTGAAAGTAAACACTACCCCTACTCCTAAGCTAGTGGTGCATGGGCCATCTCACGTGAAGTGATACTTCCAATGCACCCACCAGTGCATGGTTTACCCATGTTGGTGAAGGCATGGTTCACGAACAAGACAATTGTGTGAACCAACAAACAAGAAAGATGTAACGGTGAAGATAAACACACTCCAAGTTTAAAATCATCCATAGAACAAAAATGAGTGAAAGTGCATGACATGCACTGTATGCACTTGCCATGGTGTTGTACTACACTGCGTGAAGACGTCGAGTGTATGCATTCTCTTGACTGTGACAAACAAGAAAACGTTAGAAAGTTATACCACTTATGTTGTGCATGTGTGCTTGCTGTGTAAGATTCCTCTAATTCATGAGCAATGGGATCGTATAGTTCGAGTGGAGGAAGCAAAATTTGCGTGTTTGATTGATCTTCAATGAAAGGTAGAGAGGGATGAGGAGCCTTGAGTGTTTCAAAAATTTCCTGACCGGAAGTGAAACCAACCTCAAGATAGTGAGGGCCTGACATAACCATCATCTCGGTCTGAAATGCCACGATAGCCTGCAGGGTTTTGACTTCGTTGACAGATATATCATCGTAGACCAATGTCTTGGAAAAATTAACAATGGTTGAATCAAAATCATGATCGAATGAGGAAGCAGAGAGATCACGACAACCAAGATCATAAAATTCAGTATGTTTGTTGGAATCCTCATGATTTGATGAATCAAGTAAAGGGGTATATGAGAAGCAAAGATGTTCACCCTCTATGTTTTCAGAAATGACAGATGATAGATCAGACAGATTTTCAGAGGAATATGTGTCCTCTTTGCAACGTAATGATAGACTAACACCCAACATGTCGTGTGAATGATCAGAAGTAGAAGCATTCAGAAATTATTTTTCACAGGGGAAATCAATAGTGATAGAATCACAAGGGATGTTAGGATAAAGCGGATGAGGAGTGGCTGGAAGGGAGTCATCCTTCACCGTGGGTTCTTCTTTAAATTCCCGTAAACACTCATCATGAATGATGGCGCAAGTTGGTTGCACAACACCAACTTCGTCTACTGCGTTATCCTCATTCACAGCTAGTGAGGAGCTCGGAATAGAAGAGAACAAGATAGTATAATCCGGAGGATCAACAGAACGTGGGGACGGAAGTTGAGGGAATGAATCCACGTGACAACCAACAAGATTGCAAGCCAAATTTGCGTAGATATTAAGAGCGAGTGGGGTGGGAGGATGTGACAGTTCAATAGATGTGTGTGCATGTTCTCCCACATCACTCTATCATGGTGGAGATGTTTCATGAGGTGAAGGCGGACAGTCACTTATGACAGCAACTATGCATGCCTATGATTGTACGGTTCCATCATCAAAGTCTGTTGAGTGGGGTTCAGATATGTGAAGAAGATACTCAGAATTGAGTTTGGGGAACTGGTATGCAAGATTACAAAAGCGTGTGTAAAACTGATCAACAAATTCATCGGATGCTTTTCGTAATTTTAGAATTTCTTTGTTGAGTGCTTTACAGTCAAAGTGATTGAAAACATGGTCTATCTCCGCAACCATGAGCAAGAGAATGAATAGATTTTTTGGGCAGCGTGGCACACCAGTGCATTGGGTGCCCTCAAAACATGTAGACGAACAACGTGCAACTCATGTATTCTTCAAAGAATCCATTTCTTTCGCATGAGCCTACAACGCTGACCGCATGCCTAACCAAGGCTACATTCTCTCCACCATCATATGTTTTATGAGACACGTTATCTAAGAGCGTTTCCGAGATGATGAAGTTGTTTCCTTAAGACATGCACTCTGGAAGAGAAACTCGGTAGTTCGTCATGATAAATATGTAGAGATTCAAAACAGATGTGAGGACTCAGCTTGTCATCTGGCCCTCCTTCTAGTGCCAAAAATGTTGACGATGCTAGACCCACCAACATGTAAGGGGATCTCCCCGGTAAGAAGTCCCAATTAGACCTTAGACCGTTTGGTGTAGGAGTCCCAGCAGTGGGTCATACGATAATGCCTTGACCGTGATTTCACAAAGAGGCAAGTAAGATTTCCTTGTTGGTAGCAATGGTGTGACAACTGCAGTAAGTCAAGCAAGGTGGATGAGAGGTTCTAACACACTGAGGGTGAGGTGAGTGCGCCCCTTGGAAAACTGTGATAGTACGCATTTAGGAGGGAACACACAAGAAAAGATACATCACAACATGGAAGGCAAGTTAGGAAGCAATCCAAAGTGATGGTTAAACCAACAACATATTTCAAGAATATTCATACATACATACACATATAGCTATACATGCATGCATAAGAAAACCAATACATATATCATTTAGAGTAAATTAGATAGCATAGAATACAATAAAACATATGCATGAAACATATTGGCTCTTGTTATATTAATAAGTGTAAGTTCCAGTCATACAATACATCCATGTCCAACCACTAGTTTCGATAGTGGAACATTACAACCACAACCGCCTGGTCCTCCAAAGAGATGTACTAGCCCTGCGCAGTAGAGAAGCCAAGGCTCGTTACAATATTGTCCAAGCTTTCTCCAAGATAGTCTTATCGGAAGCTTTGCTGACCAAAAACCTTTACAATGAGTTATGAGGTTCTATTTATAGCAAAGGGTGGGGTGACCCTTGACATTTCCGTTTGTAACAGTTCATCTACCCTCATGACTCTTCATCTACTCTATGGGTGTTACATCCAACTATCGACACTTGAACTTCCACTTGACAAGACATTACATTACAATGCAAATGTGCCCATGTGAGACAAAATGGCTTGAGCAAGCCATGCAAGACAAAACTGACACTTGGTCCATTGTGATGAGACCAACTCTTTGGCATGCTTGTGATGGTGAAGGTGGTGAGCTAATGCCAAGGTTGGTCATTTGTGATTGTGTGCATGCACTCCATGGTGACATCTTGTTGAAGTGAACTCTTGCCCCTATTGCATCTTGGTGCATTAGTGTGGCTCCTCCATCCAACTCGTCTGCTAAAATGCCCATGGTCTTCTTGGGTGCGGCCGAATCGGCAACACACTGATGCATAATGTCCATGTTGATCTTCCAGTGTGTGCTGGTGGTCATGCGCATCAACTGTCAACTACATGTTCATATCCAGTTGGATTTTCTTCTTGTCTTTACCTCGGTGAGTGTGCTAAATGGGTGGGATCGCAGGTGTGCACACAATGACATGCATGTTGCTGAATTCCCTTGCATGTGATCAACAAAACTACTCACCATGTCTGCTTTGTGCCAGATGCTAGGATGGATATTTAACTTATACGGGCGTAGTTTCATCTGTGAGTGCATGTTGCGCCCCCTTCTATACATGTTCTTCCTTGAGTTGTTGCTTGAGCACATGCAACTGCTTCTCTATTTCTTTCTCTACCTTCATGTGATCTTCATGTCACACCATCACCTCATAGCCTGAGTCTCCAAATTTTCTTTCACCACAAGTGGATTTGCTTGAGCTTGCAACTTTGTTCCGCCTCTTTGTTGTGAAAAAACTTCCTCTTTGCATTCGTTGTATCCGGTATGTTGCCCTCAGAAGTTGTTCATGATTATGCTTGTTGTGATGTTGTTGCTATCATATCTTGATGTCCTTGTCTACGAACAACTTGATGTCTTGATCGATAGGCATGTCCATAGACACTTGATCGATTGCATCCCCAAGTGTGCTCTGAATGGTGTCTTCGGCTCTGCTCTCTTGGAAACCATTATACCTGTACTGTTGAGAGGCAGATGAACACCTACAATACCTGGAGACATGGGAACATTCATGGCAAGCAATCCATCAATCGAAAACCAAAATGAACTTGAGAACTCACTTGCAACATCCCTGTGTGAGTGATCATGAAGGTTGCCCAATTTCTATCGGGAGGTCGAAAGACTGACTACCAAGACTGCACAAGGCACGGTCTGGGTTATTGGGAGGCTGACTGACTAGTGGAACTGCACAATGCATAGTCTAGTATGACTGCTAGCTACTGGAATTGCGCAATGCACAATCCTAGCTGGCAATGGTTGTAGGCTTAGTGATTGCTTGCAATTTTTTGGACTAGTAGTCACTGTCCCTTAAAATTGCACAATGCAAGACTATAGGATAGTCACTGGGTAGAAATATGCATTTCCTGAGAGGAAGACAGAGCTTTCCCTCTCACGATTGCACAATGTTGTCTTGGTGAGGCAGAGTCTAGACCAAGGATGCCCAGACTCGCCGACGGGCAACTGAAAGCGAATGTGAATGTGAATGCATGGCGATACTAAGTGTAATCATAAGTGAATGATCGTGCATGAAAATAGTGAATGAAAGATTCAAAAAACGAAACAACCTGCATGTGGGTGAGGTGAGTCGTCGAATTAACGACCATTCGTGAAAATAGTTTGATGCATGCGACTGCAGTGATATGTTAACGAAAATTGAAATAGTGCTAGTACAAGCTAGTATGTATTGAAAAGACATCAAACACTCACTAAAATCAAGCAGACAACATTCATATGAAGTGAAACACAAAAAGCGCCATAAATGTAACACAAGACATGGAAAGTGGGCTTACCCAAAAATAATTGAGTTGAATGTGTCGACAGCTCTTAGATGCGATGTGGGATGTCAGAGCTACAAGGTTGATGTTAGGAATGATCTCTACAACGTTCGGTTCATGAGTTTTGATCAAATCGAAGATGTGACGCACATGCCACAAATCTAGGAAGGGAGACACTTGGTGGGAGGCTTTCGAGATGATCCTTGCATGCAACCTCCAGCTGCTAAAAGTAGATCGTTGAATCAAGGGATGCCTTTGCAAGCTACCTTGGGAGAAGGAGTCCATGCATGCAAATTAGTTTTGCTCGGTTGCAGAGGGAACCGGTCAACTCAGCTGCACATGCAAGAGGCTACTCAACTGCTGGGAGAAAATATGCATTTCTGGAAGGGAATTGGGTTGGCTGGCCATGAGATTTGTGTAATTTCTGGGCATATTAGGTAACTTCTGCCTAGGATTGCACAAATCCTGGGCTGAGTAGCCCCGCTGGGAGAAATTGCGAAATTTTATGGATGAAGCCTAGCTGGCAGAATTGCACAATTCTGGAGCCCAACATGCTGCTAGATAGAATTGCGCAATTTTTGGAGGGAAGGCTGGTTGCCCTCCAGAATTGCACAATTTCGTAAGGGAGTTGCGCAGCCTGCAATTGGACCAAGTCCAGAGAAATAGCCTGTGAGGGGGATACAACAAGCTTTGATGGACAGGTTGTCATTCTGCAAGAAAATCATTGAAGCTTGTGTACTTGACAAGACAAGACATGTTATTGTGAAAGATTGGTAGGGAGGCTCCAAAACGAAGCTAAGGAAAAATTTTGGAGGATGGTTGTAGCCGCTACAACAACATCTATACAAGCTTCTTAAAGAGATTATCAAAAATATTAATTATATTTTTCTAACTTTCTTTGGGATGGTCTGGGTAATACATAAGAAATTCACTTATTTAGCCTTGTGGAACTAACAATATAGGTGGCCATAGGTGGATGGGACATCAAAGATATAGAAGGTTTTAATATGACACTTCTTGTTAAGAATATATGAAGGTAATTGAGAAGAGAATACATTTGGAAACAGATCATTAAAGAACACATATTTCATTAAATTTGGAAGTAGTGAGTGGATCTAGAATTTAGAACTTTAACTAGATTAAGTTTTTTCAAAATGAGGAATTAGAAAGTCACTTAGTTCACTAATTTTAATGTATATATTCACCATTTTTTGTGAAAAAATTATCATGATAAACTTTATAAAACAAATTTATATAAACTTGCAAAAGCAAATCTTTCACATCTTAATCTTGGATTCCTTACATTATCTATTTTAATATTTTTATGGTTTGTATTAAAAGCTAAGTTTGTTAAGGTTATTTTATGAAAATAATGTTGTGTATGTTACTATTATTAACCCATTTAATTATAATCCAATATAGTAAATATCATGTATGTGTTAAGTTACGATTATTACTAAGACAAGGTTGGCACAATTTAAAAGTCTATCACCTTTGCAACACTAGTAATATGGTTGAAGATTAAAAAAATCTCATAGATCATCTAGTTTATACTCATATTTGATTTAAATTTCAAAATATACTTGACACTGCCAACCTTCTTGATCTTTTAACTAAACAAAATTGTGACGATCTTGAAACACTTCTTTTAATGCTTTTTGATCATGACAACAAAATTCGAAATAATTTGAAGTAATATCTTTTTGCCTTCTTAGATACCATATTTGGTCTTAGTGGATGACAATCATCATTATCACTATCATCACCACATATTATTGTAGGAAGTTTTCATCATTTTAGAGTTGAGGAGATTATATTTTTTTAGGATCAAATTAAATGTTGAATGAGAGGAGTAGCATAATTTACTTTTATTTAATATTTGTACTTTTGTGTTAAAAACTAAGTTGATTGAGGCTTACTTAATAAATAATATATTAATATGAAAGATATATATTAAGTGTAAAGTTATTTAATGAAAATGATCATATTAATTTGTCAATATATACCAGCATAGATCCGTCTTAAGTACAAATGTAGGGATCAAATTTCTACATGTGCAAACATTTTTAGAGTGCAAAATACAATGTGTTATTTTTCATTGTTGAAATTGTATTTTTGAATACTAAATAGAGTATATATAAGACCAAATGAAAGTTTTAACCATAAAAAACTTATTTTTTTTTTCTATATAGAGATATATATGAAGTTGATATCGACATAAATTAGTTAACATAGATCTTCAAATAGTTTATTTGAATCCCTTGCTGAAATATTTTTGAAAAGTATAAGATTTAAACATCTAATTCACACATTTTTTTTACTTCTAATTACTTTACAACATATTCACTTATTTATTTATTTATTTAGAACATCATTTTTATTTTAAGGGCCACAGACGGACAAACAAACTTACACATCCCCTCATACTAGGCTGTAGAATGAGCCTCTCAGCTCAATGAGCCTCTCTACTCAATTACTAATCATTTTAATGATCAAAATGAATCATGAATTAGAAAAGGAATAATACTAATCATTTTAATGAACAAAATCAATCATGAATTAGAATAGTAACAAAGTAGTACAATTTGATTATTTTCAAATACAAGAGGAAAGAGAGAAAATTGACTAAATTATTTATTACAAATGTTTAGCTTTTATTCCTATAGTGTTTAAAGATATTATATTGAAAAAAACATATTAAAATTCATCTAAAACTTAGATTTCATACATTATTTCTATTATCATTAATATATATTTATGTATTAAATTTGACTCATGAATAATAGATTTTCTAAAAAAAAATCCTACCTATAAAGTTATTTAACAATATATTAATATTGTTTTTCTTACTATTATTGACCATTTTAAATTGACGCTAACTACTTTTTCTATGTTGAGTACAAATTTATTATACTAGTACAATGTTGGCACCACTTCAAAATCTATAAGAGGAAATATTTTATAAGTCTAGTTGTGCTGTTCAATGATCAAAATAACTTTTTTATAAATTAGAGTGCAACAAAATAGAAAATTTGATTTATATCAATTATAATAAGGAATATTAAGGAAAACTCACTTCAAACATTATTACAAGTGTCTAGCATTTATTCATTAAGTGTTTAAATGGTTTATATTAAATAGAATACTAATTAGCTACTCCACTATTGTTTTAATAGACCAAGTTTAGAAGATGTTTTTAAGTGCATTATTGAATTTGATTATGCATATTTGATATGGTGAGAAGTCATGTTGGTCAAATAAAGCTTTGAAAACTTAAATATTTTATGGCACTGTCATGTAATTTGTATCACCACATGATTACATTGAAATACTAAATAATATAAAACTCCTCCAAAAATAATATGAAGAGAATATTTGATATACAACAAATATTGAAAAGTGTGTCTGAATGTATATTAATAGATCCTTCAAAAAAGAAAATTACATTCATGAATCATATAAACCTAATCTTAAGATATTCGCTCAAGTAGATCAAGAATGACTTCTACACCATATTTATTTATCTTGGTCTTCTTGCAATGTTCTTTCTTTGGCATCCATGCCCACACTATGGTATTAATTGGAATAGAGCTAAGTTCTGTTTCATTGGGAATTGGTACCCAATATTGCTCTAAAAATTTTCAATTGTATTTCCCTAACGTAGGCTTCCACTAGTCAACCTTTACATGAAGATTCTCACCTTCATTATCCCTAAAGATATTTGAGAAGGATTTTTCCATCTAAATCATGTCTCCTGCATCCTCATTTCCCGATCCAACTATAAACATCTTTCCTTTCTTAACATCAATCATCAGATTAAATGTTGTCTTTGAATTGTTGCATTTGGGTCCAACATATATTGTTTCATCTATCACATTATCAAAACCTCCATCCATAATACTTGATATTACATGAAGTGCATTACGATCAACATCAACAATGTGTCCTGTTTTGGGCCAGAAATCCTTAGAAGATGAATCACTTCCATCTATTATTCTATGATCATTATAGATTCCATCTAATGTATCAAGAACTCTTTTCCAATACACTATTTTATTTTTCCATTCATCTGTAGCAATTGGTGAATCCTCATTCCCGATGGTATCTTTCAACATTTTTATGTATGATGTTATCCCTTCCTTTAGTTATTTTAAATAGACCTCATTCTATTTAGAAGCTAAGAAATATGGCTTCCCTATGGGAATTATGGGTCGACCTTCATCATCTATATTCCATAGCTCAACTAGTTCTGACCACTCAATATCTCTGATGTATTCTTTGTACCTTAGTACTGGAACATCATTCAGTACAAGGAATTGGAAGTATTAGACATTAAGATGTCTAACTATTGTATTTTTTTCCCTCCTTGATGTATCCATTAAGGAAACCTTTGAAGTCATAGACCTTGTCAATAAGTGTAGGTGGAAACACTATATTTTCTTCAATTATGTGATATGTATCCATCATTTCAGGTAAAGAATATATATATTTACTTTTTAGGTTGGAAGACATTCTTCTGTGGGTTCCATTTATGTCTTCGTGGGTGTGATCCACAGGCAAGAACCCAACCTCAATAGTGATGAAGACACCAAGTGTAGTTAAAAGTGATAGAAACATGAAAAGATAGTGATTCTTATTATCACTTGCTGCATTCTCCAACTGTAACAACAAATGTCGAGGAAGAGGTTTAAAATCAAAATTTTGACTTTTTGATCTTCCATGAGATATAAAATCATCCTTGTACACTTGACATTTTGAGTAAATAGAGGTGTCAAGTAATTCATTTGTAAGTGGGTTTCTTGAACTTCCACTCTCATAAAGTAGATCACCATACATATCAATTTGTGGGTCTTCAAGGTCCCTTAAGCACTTTGCAAGGGATTTAATAGTAAATTTTGATCCCATATGTACAAATGGTAGGGAGAAATGACCAAAACCCCCTGTCTTATGCCCATGTGTTAGCATACCTGTCAATGACAAACCTAAATTTTTTCCTACAATATATTTTGATTTGACACGTAGCCTTGGGATTGAAGTCTTTGTTTTATCCATTTTATCATGGATAATGCTCAAATACTCGTTTGGAAATCGCTCTAACATAATTCTATGGGCATAGTAGCGAGATCTTCCACACATAACAATCTTGTTATGTTTGTTCAGCCTACCTCGTGCCTTTTCTTCCAACTCTTTTGTAGTTGTTGACTTCATCTGTGCTTTCAATACAATACATTCACTACATTTACTAAAGTTGGTGTTCTTTGAAAATGCCACATATGGTAACTTAGTATTCTAGATCTTGCTCATTGTTGACAGTGATATTGATGGGTAATTGAGCTTTTGAAGAGCCTCATTGATCTCTTTTAACAAAGAATTTTGTGTGTAAGTCAAAGGAAGAAATCTTAAAGGAGAATATGTTACATCTTCTTCAACTTGACATGTTTGGTTTGGTGAAAAATCTGAATTATCCAATACAATTATGTGCAATATTTATATGGCTGCCATGTTGTGTGCTCATGCTTTGCATGTGTTGGTGTTACAATGAATAAATTTGATTTGTCCATGTTGGAAATAATGTTGGTAGTTATAGAATGTGATTGATGAATCTTATGTATCTTATACCATTCTTTCTTACAAATAATATTCATATTAAATCTCATGTCCTTTACATTTCTAGCAATAGGTGGTAGGCCATGGCCATGGCTATTTGACATGAGTGAATTCAAGATAAATTACATTATATCATTTCTATTTATTTGCCTCATACCCCTTCTAGAAGCCGAAATGACCTTCCTATCCACATGTTGAAGACAATCTTTTCTACAACATGCATCTGCTACCAAAAGTCGAATTTATTTCTCTTCATCTAATTTTTTTTTTACATTTTGCAATTTTTTTTGTATCCATAACTCGTTTAATCCTTTTATATGACCTTATTACATGCATATAAATTTATTTTATATCTTTTTCATTAAAAATATACCCATCTGATTTGTTTAAGGGATTTGTGTCCTCTATAACATCCCATAACACCATTTCCTTGGGTGGCTCCTTGAAATTTTCTCGATCCTTAATATCACACATTTGTTGTCCACCAACTTATTTATTGGCCATCTAACCAAATAGTGTATATACTTATCCACAATTCTCCATATTTCACAATTTAAATCTATATCTTCCAAAAAAACACCAAATTCCATTTCATCTAGTGTTTCACCCTCAACAATGTCATCCTCGTGGACATTAACTAGCATTCCTTTGGAAATGCATATGCTTATTCCCATGCATTCATGTGTAAGAGAAACATTTGTACATATGAATCTAACCCTATATTGGGGAATATTTATGGCATGATCATGATAGTGAGGTTCCAAATCTAATTCTGGCCAAACCTCATAAGATTCCAATGTACCCCCTCATGTATGCTCAAGTCCTGTTAGATGTGGTAGAAGAGCATCATGTTTTAACACCTTCTCAATTTTAACCACTATGCATCCTTTCTTTACCAATTTTCCATGCACTTTATGCCTAAGCTCTGTATTGAATATGGAGCCTCACCCACCTTCACTCCATGTTGCAGAAGATCTACCTTGTCTCCAATAGAGAATGTAGAATAAACACTTGCACCTATAAATGAATGTAAATAAGGTTAGTATTTACTCAAAAAACATTTATTATACTATCAATAATATTTATCACATGATTCAATATTTTTATTTACCTATATGTTGTGTCTCAAATCCATGGTCTTCCATGGATGTATGTCCCCTTCATTAACATCCTCAATTAAACGTGGTTGAGTGACATCAATTATCAAAATTGTAGCATAACCTGCATTAACCCTTTCTCTGACATAATAAGTTTTAGACTTTGTAGATTCGACCCTTCCTAACCCAATGACTTGATCATTAATAAGGATATCAACGTAGTCCCCTTTTTCCAAAATTATATTTCCCTTTGTAGCTTGTACCTATTATGTAACAACAATTAAATCGTAATTTGTAATTAAAAGCTTGAACCATGCAAAGTGCAATTTTATATTTTTGCAAAAACAAAACTTACAAAAAAGTAATATAGATGCAATAATTTTACGAGTATGGTATTCATATTTTATGTAATGAAACATTGTTCCCCACCATTTAGTGCCTACTACCAAAAATCACTCTACATGCAAATTACGAAAAAAAAATATATGAATACCATGGAATTAGAGATGTAGATAGTATAATATAATGACAAATATCAAGTCATATCAACCCACTAAGTTCCTATTTAACTTCAGAAATGATACTTGTAGTCTTGATGCATGTGTATGAATAATGATCATAAAAAATTTGTAGAAGTTGAAGAACCAAAACATTGCCCTTTGGAAAATCTAAGAAATTCCAAGATTGATGCTACATAAGATGTCTAAAATATCCATGAGAAGGAGAAATTATATTTATACTTCACTTAGTGAGGATGTTTGATTTTTTAACTTTATAATCGAAAGCCAAACTAGAGGTTTTCTTCCAAATAAAAGTTTTGGTACTGTAAATACTAGATAATTCTCATTTTTATTCTAAAAGAAAAGAAATTGCGTTGGAAGCAAAATATAGTATACTTAAATAATACATTTATTCATAAACTTCAAAATTATACAAATATTGAATTATTCTCCATGGATCAAATAATTATGATTGGATTATTTTGTTTGCACCAAAATGAAATCTATACCATTATCTTTCCTTCCAACCCAAGCACAAATGTAGTGCCAACAACAACATATATTTATATACACTTATTTTGCACTATCATTGATCTTCATAAATTGTTTGAAATTTAATAAAAGGGCACATCAAAATCTATAACTCTAACCATTGTGATTATTGAGACAATGTCACCCCTAGAGCATTGGTTGCATAAGTGTAATGGTGTCTAGAAGAAAGCTAGTAATCACTAGGTATCCTTCTTGCATAATCACAAATGCACTGCCAAGAACAATATTAGAGCACTAACCTTAGTGAGGGTGAAATCTTGATAGTTTTTTCTTTTGGCACAAGAAAAAAGAAATCTAGTGCATTCTATAATTCCTTCTAACACAAATACAAGCACATTTCCAACAATAATGTTGCACTGCTAAAAAAAATTAACGTGTGAAAAATTTACTTCTATCACAAACACAAACACATTTTCAACAATAACATTTTAAGATGAAGGAAATTTAACACATTCTAACTTTCCTTCTAGAATAATGAAAAAAAATATTTATAATAACGACATTGCATTATGAAGGAAAGATGACGTGTACTAGCTTTCCTTCTATCACAAGTAGAAGCCCATTTCGAACAAAAACATTGCACCTCAAATGAAAGCTAACAATACATATCATTCCTTCTACTAAAAACATAAGAATATTTCTAGAAGCAACACAACATGGTCAAATAAATCTAGCACATGCTAGATTTCCTTCTAGCACAAACACAAGCACATTGTCAATAACAATACTCTAAGGAAAACGAAATCTGCCACATGCTAAATTTCCTTCTAACGTAAATAAATGCATATTACTCACAAAAACATTGCAAAGTAAAAGAAATCTTACAAATTCTAGAGTTTCTTCTAGCACAAACACAATCACATTCCCAAAAACAACATTGCAGGGTGGAAGATATCTAGCATACACTTGATTTACTTCTATCACAAACACAAGCACATTGCCAACAATAACATTGTAGGGCAAATGAAATCCAACACATGATAGATTTCCTTCTAGCACAAACACAAGTACATTTCCAACAATATTTCATTGAAAAAGAAATCCAATGCAGGTTATATTTAATTATAGCACATTGCCAACAACAATATTGCATCACGAAAGAAATCTATTGCATACTAGATTTTATTCTAGTACAAACACAAGCATGTTGCTAACACCAATATTTCATTGCAAAATAAATTTAGTGCATGCTATAATTCCTTCCACCATACACAAACATATTTCCAACATCAATATTGTAGGGTAAAAGAAATCTATCTCATGCTAGATTTTCTTCTATCACAAACATAAGCATATTTCCAATAACAATATTGCAAGGTGAATTAGATCTAACATGTTATTTATACTTATATTTCAAACACAAACATGTCACCAATAACAACATTGCAAGGTGAATGAAATCTAACACATGCTAAATTTCCTTCTCTCACAAACACAAGCACATAACAATATTGTAGGGTGAAAGAAACATACCGCATATTACATTTACTTCTAGCAAAAACAAGCATATTGTCAAAAACACAATTGCAAGAAAAAAGAAATCTGGTGTGTGGTAGATTTTCTTCTAGCACAAAAAAATCACATAACATTGTAGGGCTAAAGAATCTAGCACATGCTATATTTTGTTATAGAATGAACACAAACATATTACCAACAATATTCTAGGGCAAAATAAATCTAGCACATGCTAGATTTCCTTTTAGCACAATCACAAGCACATTGCAAATAACATAATTGTAAGGTGAAGGAAATATTATGCATACTAGATTTCCTTCTAGCACAAACAATTGAATTGCCAACAACAACATTGCAATGTGAAAGAAATCTAGTGCACACTAGATTTGCTTCTAATGCATATACAATCACATTGTCAATAAACTCATAGAAGGGTGAAATAAATCTAATTTATGCTATATTTCCTTCTAGCACAAATACAAACACATTATAACATTTCTAGATAAAATAAATCTAACATATGGTAGATTTACTTCTAGCAAAAACAAAATATTTAACCTTTTTCTTCTTGATATGTCCTTCTATCTTAAGAGTTTGAGGAGTGGTACTTCTTGCCAATGCATTACAATATCTGGTCAGATTCATTTCTTCTTTCTCTAGGGTTGGTTCCTGGTGCATATCTTATTCTTTTGACATTTCTTGTTTCTTTTCTTCCTCCTCTTCACAATCTATGTTAAATAATTTCTTCTCAACACACTTATGACCTTTAGTGTATTTTCTCTCACAATTGTAACAAGGCTCTTTTGATTTTTTTTCTTCCAATTGTTGTGGTGTCAACCTTTTAGGTTGTGGAAGGTTAGGGGAAGCAATACTTCCATATTTATAGTTGTGATCAGTGGTAGGCTTCCTTGTTGCCTTAATTTTCCTTTCAATTTTTCTTGCCAACTTGAATGCCTTCTCCTATGAATCAAGTTCCCAAAGGTGAACCTCATGTTAGAATTTATCCATTAAACTCCCTATGAACATATCAATTCTATGCTCCTATGGAATATATTTTACCCTTATATTCATTTTTTGGAATTCTTCAATGTGCTCCACTATTGAACCCTTTTTTTTGAGATTTATCAATTGGCTAAAGAAGGCGCTGCTTTTTGTATCCTCATAAATTGCTATCATTTCCTCAATAAAAATTAGCCAAGTGACAATTTGTTTACGAGAGAAAAGCCATCGATACCATACAAACTGATTGGTTTCTAAATATAAAGTTGAAATGCGTACCTTTGTGTGTTCTGCACATTATGGAGATCAAAATATTGCTCCATATATAGTATCCATGTTATGGGATCCTTGTCATCAAAATTCCTCATATCGATCTTTGGAACATGGTGGTTCATCAATCTAACATTAGATTCTATGGAATCATGATTAACATTTCTTTTGTTCTCATCATGAGTTTCCTCTGCTACCTTTTTTCCATTAGGAAGCATTTCTTGAAGTAGCTTTGCCAAACCTCCTTTCAAGTCTTCCATGTCTTTCTTCAAATCTTCAATGTTTACTTCTAAACCATCCATCTTATATTCCATGCCATCAATCTTAGCTTCCACACCCTTCATCTTAGCTTCCACGCCTTTCTTTAACCATCCATATTAGCTTCTATTACTTTTTGTGAGATTGAAATTTGTTGTACTTGGTCTTGTAATTTTGATATATCATGTTGCCTTTCTTCCTCTTCTTCATGAGTCATGGTAGAGATTTCAGGTTGCTTACTAGGTGCTTTCATTTTCTTTGTTTGGGGCATCAATTAATGATAATTATGCTTCACTATTCCCTTTGAATTACTTAAAACTAATTTTTCAAACCAAACTTGTGCAAAATTTTAAAAAGACTACACACCTTTTTTGGCATTGTAGGAGCTCGATATTGAATCTATTGTATCTCTGTAATTTCAAATCTCCAAGGTCTGAAATTTCATCTTGTGGTAGTCCTCTCAGTCATATTTTCAAATACATAAGTCTGATCAAGGTTGGATTCTCCAAGAAAGAGTTATTCCAAATATCCCACGATGGTCTAATTATATATTGGTTACGTAGATCGAAATTGTACGAAGTGTCACGTGTCATTGTTTCAACCTTTGGACTTGGAAAAAATACACAAAAAACTATAGTCCATCCTATCTCTATAACATTTTACAAAATTTCAATATGATGCTCAGAGAGAAAGTTATAACTATTTTCCCCGGGTCACCTATTTGAGATATAATTCGGGAGCTTGCAAAAAGCCTAACTTTCTTGGATCATATCTCCGAAAATATAGCGAGACAAGATCTGAAATTTGGACACGAGGTTCACCAAGATTTTGGATCAAATGGTTTTTAATTTAAGCTTAAGAAACTTCGTAAAAAAAAAGTTATAGAGAAAATTACCCGATGACCTGTTTGAAGTAGCGAACCCTAGAATCCAAAGCTCTCATTCCAAATGTTATGCAGCCAACTCACAAAATAGAAGAAAATATAGATCAACGACTTCAAAATAAGCCTCTTCAAGCAGGCCACCTCCTTTACATTAAACAAATGAACAATTCTTCAATGATACAAATGAAAAGTCCTCCTTTATATATACAGGAGTCTAAGGGGCCCCAATACAATCAAAGCCTACATAATAATAATATTGTAGGGGCACAACAATAACAATAGTGGGCTTCTACAGGACATAGTAATACAATAAGGGGGTAGCACTAATAACAATAAGGGGTTATACTAGTAGTATAGGGACCTAACATATATGGCATCAAGTAGAAGTGTTCATAGTAAAGAAAATCCAATTTCAATTTCATGTTCATAAAATAAATGACAGGTCAAAACACAAGGAGATGATCAAAGAATCGTATGATAAATAATATTTGTTCATATCTATCACTAGTTACAAGAAACAATGTTCATATATACCACTCTTGACTAAAGAATTGAAAACCAAAACAATGAAAACCTTATAAAGTAATTTACTAACAGAGGACATTGATTATGGCCAAGCTAGGAAAGCTTGAGTTCATAAAAACATTTTAGGAATGAATCTCTTAATTCAACAAAAAATTATTAACAAAATTACTATTACAAAAGTACCTTAAAATGAAATGGGGAATTCGAATGGATTTTGTAACAATATAGGAGAAATATTCACAGTAAAAATAGTGGACTAAATATACATAGCTAAACACAAGTTTCCATACCAACTACCGAGAAGAGAAACCATTATATGGCTTAAATGTTAACCCTACCAAAACATTAAATGAATTTTTTTGACAGAATATAACCAAGTGAAGCAAACCACAACTTAATTCATAGGTAAACTATATTATATAAAAATGGTATAACATATATTCATTCTAGGCTAGAGGTCATAATATGAGACATCTAGAATTCACTCTTAACAGTGAAACTTGAAGTAACCCTAAGGGTCTTTGTATCTATCATAGCTTAATAATTTAAATACTTGGCTCTCATTTACATTATAAAGAAGTCGTGAGCCAAACCGTGTATACAAACCTAAGGTTCCAACAAGAAATAAAAATGGTAACTATGGTTTACGGCTGGACCATATTTTGAAATGAAAGTCACTCCAAACCTGTAAATATAGGATAATTAAAGTAAATATCGGAATTTGGTGAAATCAGGGAGTAGGAAAATCAAGGAACTTTGAGACAAAACCTGGAGAGGGAAACATAAAACCAAACAAGAATAAGTTCCAGTGTTAAAATTAAATAATACTACAAGGACAAGATCTATGCATAACCAATATAGACCCATCTTAAATACTAATCTAATTTATTCATGTGCAATTTTTTTTATGAGTAGACATTACTTAAATTTTTAGTATAGTAATTTAATCTTTCAAAATTTTTAGATTTTTAGATTTTTATTTTGGCCAACATGAACAAAATTTCAATTTGATGACGGACAGACACCCTTACACATCATATTGGATTGTCGAATGAACCTCTCAATTTAAAAATCTAAAGAAATTTATGTGTTAAAAACCCTGATTGAGTCCTCATTTCCAAGATTGGTACAACAATAGAATTTGGGGTAAATAGAGGAATTGTCACATACCCCATGGGCCTAATTTGATGATTTCCTACTAGGCTCCCATTCTATAAATTTTCTTTGATTAAAGTTAGATTCAATTGTCGTCACAAGTATAATTATTCCATCATTACATGAACAAATATTATTCATCAAAGTAATGAATCGTACCCCCTCAGAACAATACTACAACTTTTTCTATGCTTTATTGGATCCATGATGTGGACTTTTTCATTCAATTACAAGACTTACATTTCAAATCAACCCTTAAGCATAAATTACAAATTGGAGTACATAATCAATCATGGCATGCAACCAATAAGATTCTTTGATGACTCAACACAACATTAATGAAATGTTATCCTGATTTTACTATAACTAGCATGACCATGAATCATGATCATAGTCCTATTGGCATAGTCGAAGTATTACTGACATATAATTTATGTAATATGATTAAATGGTTAAACGAGCCTCAATGGATGCAACTCCCATGATTCCCACTGCATAACATAGATAACCTGAACCATAGGTTATACCATTTCAAGCCTTAAAACACAATTATTCCACATACATCATTGTTTCATGCATAAATATTCACCACCTTAAAATAAGAGATTTCTTATAAGTTTATAGAGGTGCTAAGTTTAATTGCGATTCAATTTAGATTCAGTAGTTATCTCAGGTATCCATATACAATCATCTCATAAAAAAATCTAGTATAGACAATTCTACTTAGGCATAGTGGTCACATGCAGATTCCACCATTTGCAACATGTTCCATACAACTCCTTGACCAAAGTATTAATAACTACCTGCTATGCTCCCATTACTAAATCTACACTTTGATGTAATAGGGATTGCATGCATAAGAATTTAATCATCAAGATAACACATACAACTATACACATGTGATGAGCAATTCAACAACATAAAAAGTAAGGAGTAAACATACAGTACATCCCATGAGAGTGGTTCAAACAAGAGCAATTGGAAGAAGGTCACTTGGAGAATCGAGCACCGCCACCCAACCTAGAACTATCTTCTACCAATTCACCACCAAGCTGAGAGTTCTTTCCATGGATCAACTGCCTCCTGTTGATCTCTACAATGGGTATTTAATACCCTATTTCATGATATGGTTTCCATTAGCGGTGTCTTGGTTTTATGGATTTTCCTAGGCTTTTACCAAAAAAGATCGCATTTCTCTCTCGCAAGGTTTTTCCTCATCAAATCTTGTGTTTCTCTCGCACAAGGCTTTTATGTTAACTTAGCATCCTTTTACAACTAAGAAAGCTAATGTATATTTATCTCCCAATCCATTAAGCTTTATCTAGAATTTTATCTAAAAATTTTATCATGAAAGAATTAACCCTTCCCATTCACCAATGGGATTTGGCAAGAATCTCAACTCTTAGTGTCTCTCTTTTCTAAGTGATTAATTATTTTATTTATTTCATAATGTATTTACTTTTCTTGTTACACATCAGACCTAGATTTTCTCAGCTTAGGTTAGCAAAGTTTTACATACAAGGGAGGGGTGTTACATACTCCCCCCCTTAAATTTACACTGTCCTCGGTGTATTTATGCATCTTACAATATTATTTCCTCATTCACAAGTAGTCTCTAAATTCACAGGCTCCCATGGCCTTGCCATTTGATGCAAATCTTCCGATATATATCGGTTACAAGGAGCACATCTCCTTCCATCGCTACTTGTAACATTTGTTTCAATCAATTTTGTGAGAGATTTTAGATGCAGAAACTCAACTATGTTTACCACAGTTAATATCATAATTTGATATACAATACTACTATTTGAGTAGCTACGACTTATATTGCCCACCATTTATTGTGTTTAAAGAAATGCATGTTCTTCCCCTGCATTCTTCCAAGCCTTTGTGTTCTTGCCGAACACTTACTTCCTATAGTTTCCCTGCATACAACAAGTCAACTAGCACATTTTCCAAATCAATATGTACAAAATATCATATCAGGTTAGATCACACATAACCATCCAAATCATATGTACCCATCAATTATATATCACATGTAATCCTCATATATCATAATCATAATCACCTGCATGCAACACTAACACAAACCATTAATACTTATCCTTAGTTTCCACCTTTGTCCTGCCTTTGTATGCACTCTGGATTGGTTTCCTTATCAGGCAATCACCTAGTGTCTTCATGCGTACCTACACATAGTGTGTATTACACAAACATCTATACATGTCATATATTATCATGCAATACATGTATCCATACCGGTACCATATGTACCACTTGTACACAGTACCATTTGTACAACTTGTACACCATACCGATGTCCATAGCATCACCTGCACAACATATACTTCATCCACATGTTTCCAACCATGTTAGTATTATGCCCAAAAATTCCTTCATTTATTTATATTAATTTTAGGTAATTTGATCAAACCGTGCTCAGTTTATCGATAGGAGAATAAGGAATTTCATGGACCTGTTCAACTTCTGCAACCAGTGAAATTTTTTATGTCAAAGTATTCAAGTTCTTTTATTTAGAAAATCATTTTCCTGTGTCATGTGGTTGCAGTACAATGTCAGCAAAATAGTATCATAGAAGTAATCATGCATACTACAACTTTATCATACCCATAACTTTGAGTTTTGGGATTAAATCTGTCACCTGGACAAGGTTTTAACAACAACGGAATATGGTTTTCGCTTAATCATAAAGCAGACTATTGACTATGATACTTAACTTTAACTTTAACTAAGAAAAATGATTGTTTGGTACCTAAAATTACTCCATACTTAACTAATCATGTCATATACTCTTTTTACACCTCTTCCAACATCTTTTTGGCCATGAATAATTCAGTGTAGGTATAAGCTCATTTCCCCTTCATGAGTTATAAATGAAAGTTACAATGTTTTCCATTCCACACCTTTAAGTTTTCTAGACATTATGTCTGCCAGGGTGTGATCCTAGGGTATTTACATGTTAACACCTCATGTTAACATTAAGTCAACCCAAAAACAAATAGATCAGTTATTGAATTTATTAACATGAATTCCTGCATGATTTGTGCAACAATTCTTTTGTTGTCCTATTCAACTGAGACAAAATTATCAATGCAATCTGTCAGGTAAACTTCCCAATATTTCTTGGTAGGGAATAGTGGTACAACATATGTATTTCACATGGTATGATTGTGACTTAAGTGACTAGATTTCTAGATCCCCATATCCTTGCACAACAACCTCGATTACTAGTACCACATAGCCATCCCTATGGTTGAATAATCCTAATGTTCTTTTTTGCATGATTTATTATCCTTAGAACCTTCTTGATGCGTGTGTTATGTTATTACTAGCATAATATCCTTAGAGTTGTATTAATGTGAAAATCTTTTGGGTTTATAAAGAATTTTCTTATTAATTCGGACCATCATGTTTTGAATCTAGTGTACCATTCTTGTTATTCATTAGGCTGCTCTGAATTTCTCTAATGCATCAAGAACCATCATGTCTAATCTACAAGTATACTTTACTCAGCTAAGTAGAAACCCACTGATTATTATTCCCTTATCACTTTCCTCAAAAAGTATAATTGTAAGATCTTCAATCATCCTACTGTAAGCACCTTTCTGAAAGGTTCTTCTTTGTGAGATATTAACGGAACCCCATGTATCTAGATGGATATGTCCATTAAGGTTGTGGAGTTTGAGGTTGCACATTTTAATTCATATTAGAAATTTGAGTGAACTTTTGAGAATGTGCTCATAAGCTTAATATTGTCTTTCTGCTATTAACCAAGAAGCACCAGGAGTTTCTTTTACACTCCCATTATGTATTTACACTAGAGGTACTTTTGTTGTCAGTCCCATTGACTTTCTTATGAAGGTCATACAATTATTAATGTATGATGTCTTCCTACATATAGTAAGTTGTATTGCATGTGTGCCTACTCTTCACACTTTGACCCTAGTTCAGTCGAGATCTAAACATAAAATTTGTGCTTCTTATTAGTTACAATTGTTTAGGTATGGTTTCACTCAAGAACCTATAGGTCCAAACTATGCATATGTTACCTGTTAAGGTTAAGTTCCCTTCAATAGCACTTTCCCCAACGACAAAATTACATTCCAAAATGGATTGCATCATTACATATAGATGCACTAATCAAAAGATTAAATTGAAAGACAATTTGTACAATTACATAGTCTTATACTATGACTTGTCCTTCATGAGCTTAACAATATTTCATGGGAACCTTTACGAATAGATATCCTTACATAACACCTTAGAATTTATTCTAGGGTGGAACCCACTTAATTAACCATCAACTTCTATTAATGTGGATAGTGTTCGGGGTCTCTTACCTGATGAGGTATATAATTTCCTTTTATATACTTTTACTTTTTTTTTTTCCTCATGTTGTCCATGATCTATGGAAAGGAAACACTTGATATTTATTTTAGTAATTGTGATAAGAATGGCATCTTTAGGTTTCTGCACATGACTGGGCACAACAGGCTATAGCTACCAGCAGATTAGCACCCCATTTTGTAGTCCCTAGATTTTCAAACTTGAAACTAAGCATTCAACAGCACATGCATATGAGAACAATTAAATTTTATGCATTCAAGAGAATATTATGTTGCAACCCATAACTCATTATTTTCAAGCCCAATGGGGCATCAAGAGAGACACTTTAATCTTGTGACCTTGAATCTGCAGAACATTAATAAACAACGGAAGCATATAAACATCTTTGACTTTTGTCATGTTGAATATGGATCAACATGAGTCAACAACTGATATAGACTTGTTTCCATTAACAAATGAGGTGCATGACTCAAAAGCATAATTCAATCCAAAAAATCACCAAGACATTGGGTTTTGTAAAGGCAGTGTTGCACAATTGTAGTCTTCATGCCCTTCCCCTCCCCATCTAGCAGAATCTGGTGCTTTCTATACATATATATGAAATCAATGCATCTTATATTTCATTCATGATCACAAGAAGATACAACATAACATTTTATAATGTGTGGACAAATAAGAAACATGTGATTTTCCCCTGCCAGCATAGCCAAGGCCCATGAAGAGACAACAAGTCTGCTTTCACACCCATGGAGAAAAAAATGAGATTCTTCACTGAAGGGCTAAATTTGATCTGTAAGTGGGTGATTTGACAAGCACGGAAGAGAATACAGGACACCATGAACCTAACAAGTTCTTTCAATATTTACTGCACATATTTTCCATGAGTCAACAATTTCCACTCGAAAGTTGTTAAATGAAGGATCAATGTTCTGCTAGAATAGGATTCTGCATTTTTCCAATAACTATACTTCTTTGGATAAACAAAATATGCAATATTTCTTAATCAACGTGAAAGAAATATTTGTTCATTCCATATCCCTTTTTAAGATGTAGACCATATTAACCATTTGCTCCAGCTCCACAAAAAGGTTGGAGAAGGCACTCACTCATTCTTACAACCGGGACATGTAGTAACTATGATATGCATTGCAGCCAAAAGAATGTTGCAGCAGTAACTTGTAGTGAACAAAATTCCAATCTCTTTCTAAGTTTGTTCTATGACTTTTTCTCTACCCTAATTTGGATAAAAGCTCGTTTGTTTCATTTATAAAAATCCATAAATATTTATTATTATCCTTAACATCTTTATCATTATTTAATAGTATTACTACAACAACTTATTACCATCCTCTGGCACAACCCCATATAAATATTGGTCCAATATGCATCTCTAGATTACTAGTTCCAGTATTCTGATAAGCCAGCCCTTTCTCTGAACCTGAGATATGCATCTTCTAAATTTTGCAATTTCAAGGTACCAGAATGAATTGAGTTAGGTCTATGCTATTGTACATATGCAATGCATTCAATGCACTATCCATATGCAAGAACACACTCATACACACTAAGTGTTGATGCATCAACGACATCCAAGCTATGACCATGGCTTTTATCGATACAACTAGATTTAATACATAGTTGCACGCATATGATGAGATGAAGAATGATTTGAGGGTGAAAGTCGATGTTGATACTCAGATGGATATAGGAGGTTTTTAAAGCAATATTATCGATCCAATCTTCAACAAAACTGGAAAGATAGTTACCTTATCCAACCGGCTGCTTTCAAGGCATCTTGATCAACAAATCAGTGGATAAACGTTTCCATATCAGAGGATAACGTAAGCAACAAAATTGGCTTTGTGGATCGAAGGAATTCGAAGCTCTCTGGACCAGTGGATAAGGTTGAATGCTCATGTATGCTTCCATATCCATGGATAAAGTCGAAAGGAAGAAATCATCTTTATGGCGATTTTCTTCTTCCATCTAGTGGGATAGATATGGTTTCTTTAATTCGCACAATTACAAAAGTTGTGTTAATTCCAAAAGTAGGAACTCCACTAAATAAAATTTGGAAAGGATCAATCGACTGGTAATACCATTCTTTCATTATGGTATGTCAAACTGGGTTTTACTCCCCTAATTTCATATGATCAAAGAGTTTCCATGCCTCGTCCCAATATCCTTTCTGGGTAATGTAACATACCCCGGTAACCTCACATGTAAAAGCAGGTAGTCAGAATTTTTTATACAAATTACCCACAAGTAATTATCCAAATCACTACTCCACATTCCTCATTAACCATTAGATATAATGTTCATTAGTACATAAAGTAAATTTCAATAGAGGACAGTAAGTTGCATAACCATTGACAACCACTGTTGTAGTATATTAACATAAATTGTCTCATGAACCTTGCATCCATTTCATGATTCCCTTAACCATATTAATTAATCACATACTTGAAATTATGATTATCACATCAAATAAGGAATCAACATCATCAAGGATTCAACATCATCAAACTGACACAATAAGCAATCACATCATTGAACACTGATATACCCTGGAAACCCCGTAGGGTGAAAACCAACAAACGTTTAATTTTATTATTAAATGCTCGTGAGGTTTTCACCCCTCACTCAATGGCTTATAAGGGATTCCATCCCTTATCCATTGTTATAAAATATTACAATGAAATTTCATTAAAATATCACATAACTAGCTAAAAGCTATTACATTTTTCATGAAACCCTTTACCTACATATCACCACTCTCTACATCCTTGTGGCATGATTTCTCTATCAATGTACGATCCTGCAACTCATACTCATGAGCATGGACCATTAGTTCTTTATCTACCACAATGTTTAACATAATTTTTCTTTGGCACAAACCGCCATCGTTTCTTGTCATTGTTGTCGTCAACAAGCTTTGGCAACAAGATTAGATACAATATTAATCAATCAATAATTAGTCTCTAAAAGTGATCTTTTAACATCTACTCATGTGCATGAGTTGTAAATATAATATCACAACATGCTTCTTCTAACAACATTGTGCATGTATAAACAAATAATTATCAAGCATGTCATAATAATTACCACATTTCTATGATCATTCTCCCAGCAGCACATGTTCATATCCAAACGATACCACTGTAACCATTCCTTCCATTAAAGGATACTATCAACTTATCTTTGTTTTTCATTCATGTAATTAGATAAAAACTTATTCAAAGAGAACTAACCCCTTAGCTTCTTCTTTGTGCATGTAACTAAGTAATCTTTCCAATACAATAGATATTATTATAATACATAAAAATGCATATCTCTTATAAGGAAGGACTAACATGATAGACATTATGCAATTACAAGTCCCTTTTCGAAAAGCATCTTTCCCAAGATAGAGCTATTTACAAAATCTATTGTATGCACAAAGATATGCATTGCTCTAAACCAGAACTAATGTGTTAGTCATTATTTCTTGCATGTGGATATATGTATTTTACAAAGGAAAACTAGTACATTTATTCAAGTAAATACTTGTTTTACTTTCCACAATACTTGTTCACACCAATGCATATTTCTCTTTAAAATATCTAACCCAATAGTTCTACAAATCCATGTTTCTCTTTAAAATATATAACACAATAGTTATATCTTCATACATGTAATAAACTAATGTTTCTATGCTTTTGCATATGTGTTCTTTTCACATAGTTATTTTTCAAGAACCCAACATAGTTTCTCTATCATTTATGTACAAAGTTATTATGCATTTGTTTCCATGAAAGTATCATAACAAAGTTCTCATGCATTTGTTTTCAAGAAAGTATCATAATCAACCTTTCTTTTGGGCATAAGAACTAAGATAACAATAATGGTAACCCTTTATGCATTAAACCATGCAATTAAATCAAACTATCCAATATGCAACACACAAATCATTTATCTTTTTTCTCACAACATGTAAGTCTTGCAAACTCTTACAAAATAATTAATACAATTAACTTATCTTTCACGCATAAGAAAAACATATTCTTTCCAAAGAAGATTCCTATGACTTATATTATCTCTTTGCATTTCATCTATGCACAGGTTATTATATTTCTCATAACTAAGTATTCTTTTCAAAAGAACTCTCTTACCCATGAGAATATTTCACAAATTACCCTCTTTAATTTATATTCATTTCCAAGAAAATGACTTGGATTTGTTATTCCTTTTTAAGAAAAGAGCATACATACATCCTATCTTTTCTTAATAGGATGCATATGAAATGTTATATAAAGACAAGAAAGTTTACTTATCTTTTAATGCTGCAAATAACAATCTTTCTCTACCTGTAATATATTTTCTTTACTAAGGAAAATATATAATAACAATCTTTGTCTACATGTAGTAATATATTTTCTTTACCAATAAGAATATATAATCTTCATCTATATGTAGTAATATCTTAAATTACCCATACTAAGGTTAGTTAAGTAAAAACCCTCTTTAGGTTATTCAAGTAAAAACACTTCTCTTCTTTGCATTCTACGCAATCTACTCATCCATTAGAAGAGAAAACTAGAATTCGAAAGGGTGAAATACTCATTATTTAGTTTGCAATAGTTTAAACCATTAAAACTAAAAACATAAAAGCTTACCTCTGCATCATAAATTGTCATAACTCTGCACCTCAAATTACAAGGCACCATTGGATCCAAGGCAATCGCCATTGTGAACATCCATTTCTCTGTGGTGTTTGTTGTCAGTCCCATGGTGTTTGTTTATAGTCCCCCACACAAACAATCCCATGGACACACCTCCCTGGTGTTTGTTTATTGCTCCCCACGCAGCCAACCCACACAAACAGTCCCATTCCATTCCTGGCATCCATTCTCGGCCCCATGCAAACCTCTTCCTCCCTGATTGTCGAGTGAATGATAGACATAAGTATCATTCTCCCACCGTTTTTCCTCTTTTCTTTCCCCCTCTCCCGTAAGAGATCTCCAATGAATAACGAATGTTAAGGGTGGTTATCAAGAAATGAAACCTAACTAAAATGGTTAAAGATAAAATTTATTAATAATATTCTATTCATATTGAAATTGCAAATAAGAATTTTTATTTTACTTAAGTTTTACATGAGTATTTATGATAGGGATATTACATACTCCCCCCCTTAACAAGAACACCATCCTCAGTGTTCATCTCTTGTTGGAACTTTAGATTTTACTCATGATATAACCATCTAAACCACACAAAAAGTGATCCTTCCTCTTTAAAATCAAAGATTTCATTCCAAGAAATGACAATAAACAAAAATTGTAATGTTATAACATAAGAAAAATCAATAGTCATAAGCATTTATAACTGCAAAAATATGCAAGTTCTAATTTCCATCACTTGGCCCTTATTCAAATTCATAATATACAAAAACAAATCTCTATATCAACTTACCATTACTTACCAATTACTCTTGAAAATCATGAGCACTTTCACGTAAGCATTTTAATAGTGATTGGACAACCCATCAACACTCCATGGTAAGTAACCTGTAATGTATGACTAACAAATTCAATCACATTAGTCACAATATTTTGAATCAAATGAAATACTTTTAACTATCAATCAATTGTGCAATGTTAGATGATATTTAAATCACAGTACTTTTACAAGTACTTAGAGAGCACTAACACTAATCATCAAAATGATAAATCACTGCACCACATGCACACTGTATTAACTCTCGCTAAAGACATCCACACAGTACTTCTGAAAGTATTCAGAGAGCACCTATCTCTCTAATCATCAAAATGATCAATAAATGCACAAAGTGCTTACTGTCCTAACTCGTGCTAAGACATTCAAAAGATTAGCAATACAATAAAGGAACTCCACTGCCAATAATTCCTTACCGAGCACAAGGCTCCTTTCCTGTTAAGATGTACATAACATGTTTACACAATTATATATAAAATTCATTTTTAACATAACATATAGCTGATTAGTTAATTTCTTTAGCTATGAGAACCACAATAGGCTAAAGAATTCTCCTCCCAACCCATGGGAACTGGTTTCCACAACCAGATCGAGTCATTTTCACATCCAGACAGTTATTTGACAAAGGCAATACCAAGTCTAGTATGGAATTCCACTGGCCAACCAGCTCAAGAATTCCAATGACCACATAGGGTCCAATATAAGATTCCTCTTGGCAACATCCTGCCTATTCCTCTGACAGTGTCCCATCTATGAGGAATTTTGGGCCTCCTCCAACAGGCTCCCAATCAATAAAGTTGCCTGAAGCTTTTTAATCTCTTCACCATCTTGGAACAATATTTTTCCTTACTGAGATCATTTATCTCTAAGGAGAGGAAATCCAGGCAGGCAAGTACCATCAACCCCTCCGGGCAGGTAACCGCCATCAACCCAAGGCTTTCTAGCCTTTCCCATCTATCCATGACTGTCTGACATGTTAAATTTCTCTTTCATCACTCTTTCCCACAACAATTTACATAACGAACCATATGAACATTATCATTAACAAAATAAACATGCATGTACACCATGCATTTACACTTAACCCTCAACATGGGTCCACAATATCTAGATTGATAAGAAACATAACTAACATACATATTGTATGCATTTTGATTTTCCAGTAACACAATCATGCATATCATATAACATTATAATTTCTCATTTACGATTGCAATTCACATTGCAACGTTTTAGCTTGATGAGTTTTCTTGTTGTCATTAAGCTACCACTACTTAATCCCATCAGCAACATTAGTCATAAATATGCATTATTTAATAAGTATTCACTTTTCAAATCATTTTAGTTTCATTCATACAATATTGTCATGCATAAAAGTATATGCAAATATTGATTAATGTGTAAATGTCAATAATAGTTGAGTTAACAATCTAAACATTTCCAATTTCCCATAGTGTATTGTCATCAACAGACCGATACATGAAGTAACTACCATAATCACTTGTTTACGAATTGTAATAAGTTTAAACCAAATTCAATTAATGCATATAATTGTTAGTAGCTAGTCATGCAACACTAACCAATAACAACTACCAACCATTTTAATGCAGCCATGACAAAACTTAATCAACAATTAGTTATTACAATCAAGTCTCACTACTTGACTCATTGTTTATTTTCAATATCTAAAGGGGTTCTTCCAATGTCCTTTTAAAACACTCTATCGTCCTATTCAAGGATGTTCCCTATATTTTACATTCATGCATTCACTCATTAAAAGTAGTGCATTGTAAATTCAACCATGTTCATTAAATATCTCATAAATATTTCCATACTTGCAAAAGTTGGTAGTCTATTGTCACTTTTCTTAGTGAGTGTTCAATATTGTTCGTAAGTGTGACAAAAGTTTTATTGTATTTTATCCTCATCAAGAATCCAATGTCATGAACATAGTTTTGTAGCAGACTTTATTACTTACTACTCAATGCAATTATAAACATGAATCACACATATCATGTCAAAAGTAGTGTGCCACATAAATGAATATGTAGATTGTTAGACTCATACCTGAGTTAGTGCCCAATGGTGGCATACCTCAATTTCTTTTCTTCTTACCAGTTCCCAAAGGTGCCAGTGCTACAACCTTTGGCTCTAATACCACTTGTAACATACCTCGGTAACCTCACATGTAAGTCTTGTAAACTCTTGCAAAGGAATTAACACAATTAACTTATCTTTCATGCACAAGAAAAATATATTCTTTCCAAAGAAGATTCCTATGACTTATA